>CM070555.1:27261821-28461821 GCA_036346405.1 Phyllostachys edulis | reverse complement strand
AATCATAAATTGATTAAGCTTCCACGTTAGGCTCACCAACTAATATCGCCTCGGGACTAGCAACTTGGAGTTACGAAATCTCCAAATTGCCAAAGGTGAGATAAGGCATGAAGAAAGTAATGTACATACATAACTAAGCCACTCTTGAGGAGGATTGGGAAAAAAAGGAGCTGTCCTCAACATGGTGAGTTCTAATGCAATTGCGGGTAAACCTCATCAACTTCCACAAAATGCTTTTACTACTTATTGTTTTCTCGTCAAAAAATCAATTACAAGTAACTACTATTTGAACCCGAAATGACATGGATCCTTGATAATATAAAGTTATGCTCCAATGTTAGACACTTAGTGATACACACACTAACATTTCGATTGCAAGACAACGCAATTTCAGTTCATAATTAACAAATTACCCTTTGGAGTATTCAAACAAGCGAGAATCCACTACACTAAAATTCAAATCTCTCACGGACCCAACACAAAACACGATTTAACCAAACACTACATATGGATGCGGTGTGGCGAGACAGGAGGGTCGATGACTACTGATGTGATGGCGAGAGAAGGCGAGTGGAGTACTGCGGCAATGGCAGCAGCTCTGGCGAGGAGGGCGAATCGGCAGAATGGCGGAGACCTCTGGCGAAGCGGCGGGTGGGTATGGCGAATCCACCTTCTTCCTCCTCTCCTCCTCCTCCTCTCTTTCTCCTCCTCCTCCGTGGCCTTGGCCTTGGCCTTGGTGTGTGTGTGTGTGTGTGTGTGTGTGTGTGTGTGTGTGTGTGTGTGTGTGTGTGAGTGCGTGTGTGCGTGTGTGTGGGCAGTGGCCAGGCGGGGTTTTAAATCCCCCTTTGCGAGTGCCCCGATCGCACTTTCGGCAAGAGGGTTTTTAAAAATTTCAAAAATGGTTTTAGAGTGTCAAAAATGACACTTTCGGCAAAAACTCCTTTTAGAGTGTCATTTTTGACACTTTCGACAAACCATTTTTTTCCACTTTTGACCTCAAACTTTTCTGCAGTCCTCATACAATACAGTACTCCATGTTCCAATGTGGCATATTTCTCGGACTTGTTCTATATTTCTTTAATTTATTTCAATTAATTGAATTTTCTTGGATAATTCAAATTATAAGCTGCTAGTCATTGAATAATGGAAAAAAATGAATGGAAAAATGATATTCATGTTATTTAGTATAATGTGAGGCCGTAACGAGAGCAGACCACCAATTTGAACATCTTGTTCACGAAACATGACCACGAACTTGCGGATCGAGTTGTTTTTAAATTGTATAAAAACAAGCGAAGTCGAAAATCATGAAACTTGTCAAGATGTCATGATATCATATGTGGAGGCTGTGATAAAAATTTGAAGGTTTAGCGCAAGTTGTCACGTATGATGCTTGCAAAGAAGAATCTCAGAAGAAGTTGTCATGTATTCTTACGTCTTTCTAAGGTTTGCAAGCATAAATGCGTGACAAAATTGTATGAGGAAATGCAGAAAAGTTTGGAGGTCAAAAGTGAAAAAATATAGTTTGTCGAAGTGTCAAAAATGACACTCGGTGTCAAAAGGAACCTCTTTCTTAAAAGTGTCATTTTTTGGACACTCGGCAAAGGGTTAACGCGGCTGTCGGCCGTTAACGGTGGTGCCTTTTGCACAGTGTTCTTGTTTGCCGAGTGCCCGACACTCGGCAAACCATATCTTTGCCGAGTGTAATGGTTTGCCGAGTGCTCGGCACTCGGCAAACCACTCTTTGCCGAGTGCCAGCTGTTTGCCGAGTTCTTTATCTCTGGCACTCGGCAAATGGGCTCTTTGCCGAGTGCCCGATAAAAAGCACTCGGCAAAGTATGGGACACTCGGCAAAGAAGCCGTCTCCGGTAGTGATATATATGTACCAATATAGTCACATGGTTGAGATACGTTAAAGTCATTTTGTGCTTGTAATTTTTTTCTCGTATAGTAAATTTTGCCTTTCTGCATCTATAATTTTTTCTGTAAATAGTTTTTCACGTAAAAATCGTGTCGTGTATTCTTGAGTCTCTATTTTTCAACTAGAGGTACCAGAGCTACGGGTAACAAGTAGTTCCCCTGGTAAATTTCCACTTCCCAGGCGGCCCTCGCGCGGCGGGTTGCGCCACATCAAGGGCGGCACCTGCCGGCAACCGGGCAGCATCCAGCGTCATCAAGGCGATCAAGAAATTTCCGGTGTTTTCTTCCGCCAACCAAGAAACTGCTGTTGCTTCGATTTTTTCTTGGAACTTTTTTCGTCGATACGTGGACGGTGGACGTATTGACTTGCACTCTCCGACAATCCATATTGGTGACAAAAAAACGGACTCAGTTTTGGAGTATGAAGTCTATACGACATTCAAATCAAAGCAGAAGATTTGGATTCCTATGTTTGGATTCACGTACCAAGAAAGAAGCGAACTCAATCCGAAGCTTCTCCAACTCGTCGTCTACTCTGACCCAGATCCGCACGAATCTGGTCGAATCTGTACGTCGCACCACATGGACGACGTTGTGTTCAACAGGCACAAGACCTACGCTCGATCTTTGCTGCTACCTTCTAGCAAGGATGCAAGTCGCCTCAATGAGAAAAAAACAAAGATGGTGAGCATGACCTAATATCCCGGCCTCTTCGTGCTGCAGTTCATGTGACCCATGTGGAGTTATGATGATAGAATTAGACTCACATTATTTGTCTAAAGTAAGTTGTAGTAGCATATAATACATGTTAGATCCAAAAGTAGCATCTCCACACTACTACAGAACAGACCTTTGGTCCCGGGCCTAAAGGGCCTCTAGTCCCGGTTATAGAGCCGGGACTAGGAAATCGAGACTAAATGTCTCACCTTTAGTCCCGGGTCCCGGGCCGGGACTAAAACCGACGATTTTAGTCGGTTGGTAATACCAACGGGACTAAAATCATTGGTGACCCGAGGGTTGCCCTTTTAATCGGTTGGTATTACCAATCGGGACTAAAATGTTTTTTTTTTCTTTTTGTTTCCATTTCAATTCATTATTGATTTTGGTTTTACAATTACATTAGGTTTTCAAATCGTATTCTTATTTGCTAATATATGTATCGCCCACATATAATTTAGTTTGGAACATTATTACACACAAATAAAGTATGAAACTATATATATTATGGAGCTATATATATGTATAATATATATATATATGCACATAAAATTTACAACATTATTCATGCATCCTTGGTATTTACAACACAAATGTTGTCCTCCACTTAAATGTCATACAAATGTTAAATCTGGTTTGGCTTCAATTGTTCATCTGGGTTAAAGTAGAACTTCGGTGCGGGCTTGAGGACATGCTCATTAAGAAATCTGCGATTGTCTCTTGAATTCCTTTGAGGCGGTCCATATCCAACACTGTTCCTTCAACCATATCTCCTTCAATTTGCATTAAGCGAAAAGAAGTATTAATATACATAAGATTTATTTAATAGCAACAAATAAATAAAATGGATTTATTATATATACTTATTACGTGCTTTACGCATCTGTAGATGGGTTCTTTTTGCATACACCATGAGGAACTCGCATAAGCGTAGTATCCACACAAATTGTTGCACGGTGGTGTAGTAGAACCCATGCGATATAAAAAGATTACTCTCGTCATCCGTAGCGTGGTGAAGCATGATAAGGTAAAGATGGGAGCTAGTACAACTTACATCCGATCGGTGTGGATCAGAAGTGGCACTTTCGGATCCGGACGGTGTAGCTGAACGAACCAAGCCCAAACCCCGCCTAATAATTGGATCGTTAATTAACTATTGCGAGTTAAAGAGCAGGAATAAATATTTAAAGATCGAAGTTACCTGGATAATATCTATCATATCTTGGTAATCTTCTGCGGTTTTCTCAACGAGTCATAGATTAGCAAATGACCGTCGGAGAGATCGAAGACAATCGTTATCGAAGAAAAGTGCATTTGTTTATAGAGTCAACATATATATCTTTATGTTGGATTGAGTAAGTAAAGTAAAATGTGCACACGATAACAACACTCACCCAAAGTTGTAGGGAAGAGTATAAATCTTTTGTTCTTTTGGTTGATCAAGAACCTCAGGAAATTCCTCTCCGTTTGAGGTCTCCATTGATCGTAGGGAGTGTTTGGGTCCTTGAATACGATATATGGATCCATGAAACCAATGTTCTTGTCCTTTCTCGTGTGAGGTCTCTCATCATGTCTCTGCATATGTATAGACATGCTAGCTAGTGTGAGGATAATTACTTATACATATACATATGCTAGAGTGAGATTATTAAAAGAAAGAATCACGTCTGAGACAAAAGCGGTGATGAGAGATTTGTCTAGAGCGTTCATGTGGCATATTTGGTGTAACTCATTAAACCGAACCATTATAATGTCATCGCCACGGAAGTAATGATGGTTTCTAATTTTACGCAAATATAGTCATCCGCTTTTCTGCGACACGTCGCCATGTACCACTTGTTTAACAAGTACATTTGCGTACGAAGTTCCATGAGCTTCTCAGGGTTGTATAGACTCTTGCCATATACATATTCCTTCTTCCAATGATCAACTTCCGGAGCACTTTTGATGTGTGCTCACGAGCATTTGGGAAATGCTTAGACCGGTTTCATGAAAAATTCATCAAGTTGATCCAAATGCACATTTCCGGATATCTGTTCTATGCGTTAGTGTTTGAACCATATTCATTCCCAATAACTAAGCGGGGCCTTGATTGTTGTGATTGTTCCCGGTGTGCAACACCCTTCCGTGCTCTCTTCTCTTTCTTCTTCGCCTCCTCAATTGACTTGGTGAGAGTGCGGTCATAGTCGATAGTGGCGAATCCTTATGAGCATGGCGTAACTTTTTCGGTGGCGTCCACCCTTTGCCTTAGAACTTACGGGCGTCGAAGAAGTACGGCTTCTCGAGGTTTCGCCGCTTCACTTTTAGCCTTGACTTTCGTGAAAAAGCGTCCACATCTGTTTTCTTTGAAGCATCTATTTCTCGGCCTTCTTCTCATAGGAAAGTTTAAATGCGTCTTAGAAATAGCTGGTGTTCTCCACGAGGCTTTCTTCTTCGGCGGTGGGGCCGCGCGCCGTTTGTGGTGCGCCTCTTCTTTGGCGATGGGGCGGTGGCGGCGTTGGAGCCGCCGTGGAAGCGATGGAGCGGCGGTGGCGGCGTTGGAGCCCGCCGTGGAAGCGATGGGGCGATGGCGGCGTTGGAGCCGCCGTGGGCGATGGGGCCATGGCGGCGTTGGAGCCCGCCGTGGAGGCGATGGGGCCAGTGGCGGCGTTGGAGCCCGCCGTGGAGGCGATGGGGCCGGTGGGGATGCAGCCGTGTCTTCCACTTCATTGTCATCGCCCGCAACACTGTGACCAGGTGGTGAATGGATAATTGGACTTAGGTTGGGGGAGGTTCTGCTGTGAAAACAACGTGGTATGAGTAAACCGTTATTTAAGCCAATACATAATTAGTGAAAAAATGTTTCGTTCACTTTCATCCGCACCTAGGGTTAGGTTGTTGAGGAGGAGGAGGTGACGCCCTAGGAATAATGATATAGCGCTTGCGCCAACATATGAATGTCTTCTCCGCTTCTCCTAAAGTCTTCTCCCCATCACCTCCTTCAATGTCAAGAGGCACATTGCTATTACCTTTCACAACTCTATCCACCGAGACGCTAGCATATCCAGGAGGTATTAATGCCCCATGGCATCTTGGTGTCTTCGTAGGGTCGTCTGAGATACAACACCGATAGCCACCATGGTGTGGCATTCCCCTCTGGAATGTGCAGCTCACATGTCGTGAGAGGATCGGTGATGTCATCCACGGGAAGCGACCTGCGTCATCTTGAATCCTTGGCACCTCCGTGGAAGCGCAAGCCCTTTTCAAGCGATTAGGGGTGATGTTGACTCCGGCTCGATGCGATTTGCCTTTGGATGGAACTTCTTGCTATCTGCACTTGCCTTTTGATTTCCTCATTCATTTTGGCTTCAAGTGCTTTTCTCGCTCTCTCGCTTCACGAGCCACTTCCGTGACTCAAGAACCATTTCCTCCATCCTGCGCATCCGCTCTGCCTCCTCGTACTTCTTTCTCTGGCGGCTTCTATATGTGGCTTTGTCTTTAGGGAAGGCATGCTCCCACGACACCTCCCATAGCCTCTTGTTAGCCCCGTGTTGATACTCTCCAGGCGTATGTCGGCTCATCCTTATCTCTGTTGGTGCCACCGCCACTCTCGGCCAAACCTCGAGCATAAGCAAATCTTTTTGCTGCTCTTTGGAGTTTTCGCCATACAATATCTTTCGGTCTCTAGGTCGAGGCTTCCCCATGACCGAAAAACCAATACTTGGCGCTTTCGGGCGAGTTGATTGATTCGGTTCGATCCTTGGCAAGAATCTCCCGTTCCATTCTTTCCCACTTAGGAATGGCACTCCACAGCCACGATCCCAAGTGATGGTGGTATTACTTTTGTCGGGCATTACATTGGTTCCTTCTCACCCGTGCCTCACCCTCTTCCGATGTCTTGAGCTGTACAAACTCATCCCAAAAGCGGCCTCAACAGCGTAGGCCTTAGTGTTGAAATCTGGCGTCGAGTTCTTCTTGATAAATGTGTTGTACAATTTCTTCTTCCAACTTTGGAATTGTGTGGCCATCTTCTTCATAGCCAGTTCCTAACTCTCTCCTTCAAAGCTTCATCTTCGTATCGACGAGCGAAATGTTGAAGGACATCTTGCCAAACTAGTGCCTTGTCACGATCAGAGACAAAACTAATATGAGGAGCAACTTTCTTTTGCTTCCATTCACGAGCATTGATCGGGATCCTGTCCCTTACAAGGTACCCACGATGGTGACAAATTTACGTGCATGTGGTCCAAGTACTTTACTGTATCCTCCTTGAATTCGAGAGAATGAACCGACCCTCAACGGCTTCTTGAGACCTCGTACATTTCTACTCTTCCCGTTGTTGTCGTCGATCCGAGGGCTACGAATGTAGAAACACAAAGATTTAAATAAATATATTTATATGACAAATGAAATTATTCTGAATTTTATGTATACATAAGAGATTGTAGATAGACCTCGCTTGACATTGTCTTGCTCATCTTCATAATCGGCAAAATCTTGACTCCGTCATCTACTTCTTGATTGTTGTCATCACCTTGAATTGGGCACCTTGTAAGGCGTCATTGTTGATAATATCCATCATGGCATCGTCCATGTTGTCATTGAATCCGCCATTTACGCAAATATATGTGTAGGGCGTTAGAGCGGTTCGTGATCGGTAGGGGTGGATAACGGTGACTTCGGCTCGGCTCGGCTCGACTTCGTTAAGGCTCGTTAAGAAAACGAGCTCGGCTCGGCTTCGGCTCGTTAAGATAACGAGCAAAAACCGAGCTTCGGCTCGGCTCGTTAAAAACTTCGAACTTCGACTCGTTATGCTCGTTAGGCTCGTTAGCGATAAACATGGTGAACATCTTAAAATTTCATGAAATTTTCGTAAAGCGAATGTAAAGAACAATCATTGACCACCCAAACATGCCTTATTCAACCAAACACATGCATGGCAATTCATGAGAGCAAGTGTTCTTTGAACTAAACCCAAAAATAAATGATTATAGATGCCATGAACATCCATGCAGTGTCCATATCACAAATCATCATCACAAGTTCACAAATCACAATCATCGATAAACATTTATAGCATTCATAAATCATATCCATGCGGTCCATATCACAAATCATGCAACATGCATGCGAGATCCATACATAACCATTGCCATTTTGAGTACTATTTTTATCAATGATCTCAACCCTTTCTCTGGAGATATCGAGATATGGTTGATAACCATAGCTCGGCTCGGCTCGTTAACAAAAGCGAGTTTTTCTTGGCTCGGCTCGGCTCGTTAAGGGACCGAGTTCGAGCCGTCGGCAAAGCCCTTAACGAGCCGAGCTGCTCGCGAGTTTCGGGCTTTTTTTTCCACCTAGTGATCGGGTTATGATTTCGCATCAAGTGGCGTGCGGTTCGTGACATGCATCGACAAAAGAAAAACAACATATACATTCAATTCGCCGACTCCGCAAAAATGATTTCTCGGCTCGATGGCGGTCACAAAAGAGGCTCGCCGCCGGGTTAGTCTTTGTGTCGCCGTCTATACCACATTGCCACCGAGGCACCGACAACGATGGCGGCTAGCTAATCTCGTTTGCCTCCTCTGTGAACCCGTATATTTTCTCTCTCTCGATCTCCTTTTACGCTCCTGCAATCGACAAAGAGCATGAGGAGCTCACCGTGGAGGAGGAGTGCGGCTCGGTGGTGGAGTCTTCTTCAAGTGAGTGGTGGCCGGCGGCTGAGGGAGGGAGGAGTGAGGAGGCGGAGGGAGGGCCGGGCGAGCTGGGCCGAGTGGAGGGAGGAGCCGGGGAGGCTGGAGCGGCGGAGGAGGAGCCGGGGAGCTGGAGCGGGCGGAGGAGGAGCCAGTGGAGGTGGTGGCGGGAGTGGGCGCCACGGGAGGAAGGAGGAGGCCGGGCGCGACAGAAGCTGGAGCCGACGAATTAAGCCTTGTGAGGAGGCAGCGAGAGGCGGAAGGGGTGGAAGAAGGAAGAAGCCCTTTGTTGCTTAAGTCTTGAGGGACCTTTAGTCCAGGCGGTATACCAACCGAGACTAAAGACCTTTAGTCCCGGGTGTATCTGGACCGGGACTAAAAGGTTGGACCCTAGTCCGGGTGGTGCCACGGCCGGGACTAAAGGTTTTTGTGAGGACATATTTTCGAGAGAACCTTTAGTCGAGTGTGTGACCTTTAGTCCCAGTGATGTCTGGACCGGGACTAAAGGTGGACCTTTAGTCCCGGGTGGTGCCACGACGGGACTAAAGGTTTTGTGCTGGGACATATTTTCGAGAGAACCTTTAGTCGGGTGTGTGACCTTTAGTCCCAAGCGTGTCTGGACCGGGACTAAAGGTCCCCACTATTCGATTCCATACAGTTTTCCACAGTTTGGGTTTTGTATTAAGTTTATTTGTATAAATATGCTAATTCTTGTTAAATGCATAGTAAATTAAATACTAGGCATAAATTTTTTAAAAATAATAGTTGCATTTCCTTTTATCTTATTGACATTTCAAGCGACTTTTATAGTGACCACAAGCTAGGAAGTGAAGAGCCAACTATAAACAAAATGAAGGGCTCAAACCACAGTAGGGAATTTCATTTGAAGGCATAAATACTTGCTAAAAAATTTCAAGTCATTTTTACACGGTGGAGAAGACATGCTTCACAGAGGTACATGTGTCCTTTTATCGAATAGGAATTTCATTTGAAGCGATAAAAAATAAGAAAAATATGATAGAAACATCTGAAGTTACAATTATTACATAAAATCTCTAATACACACTATTTATTAAACATCACTATATATCAGCGGGCACGAGTGGTGAACTTCTTCTTGACGTATGACCCTTGGTTATGATCATGCCGTAACCATGGAGTGTCCTCGGCATTTAGCGAGATCTTGGGTCTTTGGTCTGCTTGAAGGCGGGATTCGGTCATCCTTTCATAATCTTGACTTGTCGACTTGTCCTCAATTCCCACGATGTTTCTTTTCCTGAAAGAACTATGTGGCGTTTTAGCTCATTGGTTGATTTGTCGTCGTTTTCCCTCTCTTGGGTTTTGTAGACATGTCTTTCACATAGAACACGATTCACATCGTGACAGGACGAATGGTTCGTCTTTGTACCCAATATTGTTGAGGTCCTTGTTGTCATTCCATACTCCTTGTCATTGTTACCCGCCTCCGGTCATCTTCACCCATTGGCTTTGGAACAAAGGGACTTTAAAATTAGGTCGTAGTCTAGTTCCCAAATCTCCTCTATCGGCCATAATATGTTTGCCTCTTTCCATTTGGGTGCATGGCATCTCTGCGGACACCTTGTTTTGGTTCGTGCTCCTTTTATCTTGGGCTACGGTGTAAAATGTATTTCCATTTATCTCGTACCCTTTATGCGTGAGGATGTGCCACGATGGTTGCCTAGCCAACAAATCTGATTGCTCATCAATATTGTCATCACGCCGACATTCTTTTCGCAACCAACCGCTGAAAGTTTCCATGTGATGGCGCCTAATCCAAGCTTCATTCTTCCACGAAGCGGGATCGTAGGAACTCCTTGTGTACCTCGACATACGGCTCCACCACGGAGGAGTTTTGAAGAAGCTGTGTAGTCGCTTTATTGAAATAATCGTCCCCGTGCCGATATATGTTTTCTTCCCTAGTGTTCCCTTTCCACTAAGTCTCCCCTCGTGTCGCGATTCAGAACACCAATCGGGTCAAGGTCGGAATGAAGTCAACACGAACTCAATGACCTCCTCGTCCCGTAGCCCTTGGCGATGCTTCCTTCTCGCCGAAAGCTGGCGCAGGATTTTCTTCTGGGGCGTTCTTCGCCCTCAACATCGCCAGGTCATCTCGCTCGATCTTATACCGCGACGCTTTGCATACGGGGCATTCATCCAAATTCTCGTAGTCCTTGCCACGATACAGGATGCGATCATTAGGACATGCATGTATCTTACGGATTTCTAATCCCAAAGGGCGACGACTGTTTTGCTTAAATGCGTAGTGGCGGGCAATTCGTTAAGCCGGAAGCATCTTTTTGGATCTTGATAATTGCCCAAATGCCTTGTCGGATACACCATTCATGCCTTCCATTGTAGCAACTCGGTGTTGTACCCAACTTTTTTGCCCATCTTCTACGGACGGGTATAGTAATTTCTTGTGATCCTCTAGCATGCGGTCAAACTTAGCCTTCTCCTTTTCACTTTCGCAATCTCTTTGTGCATCACGAATGACATCACCAAGAGCATCATCTTGGCGAGTGTGTCTTACGCCTTGCCTCTTCTTGACTTCACCCATTGCGGTATCATCGAAGTCACCGTATTGAGCAATAATGTCGTTAGGGTCCAATTGTTCTTCTTCACCTTCTTCCATTATAACCCTGGTTTCTCCGTGCTTGGTCCAACAAATATAGTTTGGCATGAAACCCGACTTCAACAAGTGTGAGTGAAGACTCCTTGAGCCAGAATATTCCTTCAAATTCTTACACAGGGCACATGGACAGCACATGAAACCATCCCGCTTGTTTGCCTCGGCCACTCTTAAGAAATAATGCACGCCATCAATGAACTCTTTGGAGCGGCGATCGGCATTGTACATCCAATGGCGTGTCATCGTCTGCATTATATGACATATCACATAATTAAATTTCAAGTTTCAAATTTTTCCCAGATAGTACACATGATAGAGAGGCTACCCAAAATTTTTTAGAATTTTTGAAATTAAGATGAATTTATTTTGAATTTTCAAAGAATCAGCACTATTTGACAGCGTTTGCACTAGGAGCTTCGCCTTGCCCGGCAGCGCGGAGTGTCCCGGCGGCGACGACGGCGTTCCCGGCTCCTGTGACGAACGCCGAAACAGGCAAGCTTAAGGAGAAGGGACATCAAGTTAAATGATAATGTAACATCCCAAATGTATAATTAGGGTTAATCAAGTATAATTATATGTGTAGAAATTAAAACTTTTTCTCACATCTTGAAAAACCCTAAAATCTTATGTAATTCTTGTCCAAGAGTTGTGTAATCCAAAAACACAAAGCTCTTGTTGACCAAAAATCAAACTCATTCTCCAATTATCTTAAATCTTGTGTCAAACATTTGGAATATATTTTCCTTGGTCCCAAAACGATATGGGACCCCTTAAAAAATATCATGAGTTATAACACTTGTTGATAATTTTTGGAGGCAAAACAATCCTTTAAACAACCTTCATGAATTTCCTGAGAAAAATGCATTGCATAATAACCTCTGGAAACTTTATGCAAGGTTGGTCTCATTGTCGACAAGCTCCAGTTGAAATTTCATCAAATTTGGAGTTCATTTGCTATCTCAAATAATTCGCTAAGTTTCATTTGTTAAAAATTAAATTTAAAAGCCTACTTTGTTCCTTGGGCTAGCCATATTCAAAGTTGGTCCAGCCCAACTTTGTCGCACCTCGCAGACCTCATCTCCCTTGATCGGTCGCGTGGTTGGATTTACATCCAACGACCACGACCTCCTCATGATCAACACCGCAAGGACCTCCCCACCTCATGAGGTCATTGCCGTTGGATCGCTGATCCATGGTCATGACCTCCTCGTGTTAAACCTCAAAGACCTCCTCGATTTGTAAACCATCGCGCGAGGTCATCCCATTTGTTGAGGTCGTGGCTGTTGGATCAAATCCAATGCCCACGACCTCCTCCTCAACATACTCAGTCAGGTCATCCCACCTACGTGAGGTCATAGCCCTTGGATCCAAGATCCATGGCCCTGACCTCCTCCTCTCAACCTAAACTAAACAAACCTCCCACCTAACCAAGGTCGTAGCCATTGGATCAAATCCAACAGCTCACGACCTCCCCGTGTTGTCAAGCACTCACAACCTCCCCCATCTTTTGTTGTGCACCGTTAGATTTAAAATCTACGGTCACGACCTCCTTTTTGTCTCATGCGCACCAGACCTCCCCAGCGCACGTAAGATCGTAGCCCTTAGATCTAAATCTAAAGGCCATGACCTCCCTTGTGCGTTGCGCAAGCTCAGGACCTCCACCTCTTTTGATCGGAACCCTTAGATCTAAATCTAACGGTCCTGACCTCCCTTGCCTGTTGCGCATCATATCAGACCTCCCCGGTCATTGTGTGCCCTTGGATTTAAATCCAAAGGCCATGACCTCCCCTCATGTCTTTTTGATCGCGTGCGGTTAAGTCCTCACTGGAGGTCCGCACCGTTGGATGGAGATCCAACGCTTTAGACCTCCTGTCCCTTTCCCCACGTGCGTTTTCTCGATTAAGGAAATCGGAGGGCCACGACCTCCCCATCCTTGATCGTGTGGCTGGGACCTCCTCCCAGCCACTTAAAACATAACGGTTCAAAAATGAGATCCGATGGTTAGGACCTCCCCAGGTCTTATCCAACGGTCATAAGGACCTCCCCTGTTCTTCTCCTTCCTCTGGCGCGCATGCGTGCTCTGAGCGGTGGAGTTAATGTCCAGCCTGTCCACTGTGTCCTTTCACTCTTTCTTGACCGCATTTAATCTTGGTCGACTTTCCATCTCAGTCGTCAAGACACTGCCCCTTGTCAACCTTTATGTCATGTCCATCCCATGGACCAACCCGTGGGCTAAGCTCACCATGGAGCTTAGCCCCGTTCAAAACCTTCACTCAGGCTATAAAGTATCCTTTGGGATCCTCCCTTGGCTTCCTTTGCACACAACCGACCTCAGCCTTGCACTTGTGCGTGGCTGAGCTCCTCCTCCACTAACTCTCACTCACCTCCCATCTTGGCTACCATTGTTGAAGTCCTTGGAGCTCATCAGTGAGACAAGGGTTCCAGTGGCTCCCTCTTTCCAACCTTTGCTCACTTTTGCTCCTCAACACCTCTTGGAAGTTAACCCTAACTTAAATTGTTTGGGCATTTTTCAGAGGTGGACAAAGAGGAGCTTGGAGCTGGAGCTTTGGCCGTGAGCTGCGAAGCTTCGTTGTCTTCCCCAACTCCGGTCATCACCTCCACGACCTCCTCAAAGACCTTAGGACCTCCGTGTACTCCCGATAGTCCTTTAGCGCTGGGCACCCGCATGAATGATTTTGCGGAGCTTTTCTTGGCACAAGCTTGAATGTTGTGAATTTGCTTTTTGCATTTTCGTGTTTAGCCGTCTTTGGTCATCTTTTGCCCTCTCGGCTCGCCCGGCGTTCAAAGCCGCCGTCGCCGTCGAGAGGAGGTCCACTGCGCGCAGCGTTATTGTGCACTCGGTGGTATCATTGGACCTCACCGGCGAGCTCTACATCGCCGGCGAGATCACTTCTTCACGCTCGGGATTTTGTCGGACGCCCCGGCGTGTCATTGTCGTTTTTAGGACATAAATTCACCGTTTTAAATGCCCAATCATCGCAATCATTGGATGTCTTAACTGCCTTTAATCCACCCTTTAATGCGTGCATTTAAGACCTCCCGCGCGCGCGGACCTCCTTGATGTCTAGCGCGCATTTATTCATGTCCAGCGGCGCGCGCGAAGTTAAAGCGCTGGTGCAGGGCGTCCAGACCTCCTCCGAGGAGATCTGGAGCGTCCAAGACCTCCCCTTGCGCAATCGTGGCCGTCCAGACCTCCCTGGAGGTCTGTGACGTTAGGACCTCTCTTAGGACCTCCCCTAGGGTATCTCAGCCGTTCATGACCTCCCCGGGTAGATCTTGACCGTCAAGGTCCTCCTCGGACGATCTGAACCATCGAGGACCTCCTTGGAACATCTGGACCGCCCGGGACCTCCCCTGTGAGGTCTGGCGATGTAGATTTTCCTCGGGGAGATCTTGATAGTTTGGACCTTCCTTTGGAAGATCTCAACCGTTGAGGACCTCCCTTTAGATCTGGTCCGTTCAGGACCTCCCTCTGTGTTGTGGTCCGTTGGATCTCCCATCTACGGCCACGACCTCCCTCACCTCGCGCATGTGAGTTGCTAAGAGGTCGGGACCTCTGGACCTTCACGTCTTGGCGTGTGTGATGTTCTCCTGGAGGTCTTGAGCCGTTGGATCTGAGATCTGTGGCTCACGTCCTCCCATATCCTTGTGAATTTTCTTAGAAATTCCAGTGAGCTCTAGTATAAACTGAAATAAGGTATAGACTTTAGAATTTCATATCTTCTTCGTTTTGAATCCTTTTGAGGTCATTCAAATTGTGTTGGCTCTGTTTGGAACTTGACTTTAATCCAAAAATGATTGTAAGTTGAGTTCAGCTCCAGAGCACAGTTTGCCATTAGATTTTAAAACCAACTTTAAAATGTGCACTTAAATCAATGCTTAACTTGTAAAATACATAACTAATGCTCTATAGACTATTTTTGGGTGAGACCAACTTTGTTGGTTTCCTCTCTTAGTGAACTCACTGTGAAAATTGGTTTTGAGCATGTTGCTGTTAGGAAATTGAGGACTTGTGCATTATAATTTTGTTCAAGTTCTTGTTTTTGAAAATTTGTAGAGAGTGCAATATAGCTCCAAATGAGATGAACTCAATTGTGTTATTCATCTCATGAGGTGCTGGTTTTATAGTAAAAATTTCAGCTTCACTTCTATTCTAGAAAATTTAGCGATGAACAGTAGCATATTTCTAATTAATAGGCTGAGCAGAATTGATTTCATCATATCTTTTGCATTGAGAATCCAAATCAATTGGTTCTTGTTGCTAAATTCATGATAAATCATTGTCTTGCTGCTGTAAAATTTTCATGGCATTTGGAGCTCGTTTGTTGTGCTGTCTTTGTTGTGTTTCGTCGTTCTTATCGGTTCTTTCTCGCTTTTCCGTTAGGCTTCGACATTTGTGGTGATCCCGAGAGCGACCCTCTGCCACAACTTGGCCCACAACAAGGCAAGCAGTTTGACCATTTCCATCATTGTCCCATTACTTTAAAGCTTAATATATTGTTTTACTTCTATGTATGCATGCTACTTTGTGTTAAATGTCGCTAGCAAGCCTATAGTTGCATGATCTGTAGGAATTGTTTATCCTCTACTACCATGAGCCTAGGTTATTTGCTGTGGTGGGAGCTCGTTGGATGAGCTCTTATCACTTAGTAGTTTCGATGTAAATTGCTTAGACATGCCTAGTTATCGGTAGAAATGGGCGATCATCGACTTAGTCGATGGTCTTGATCACTCAAAATGATTATTACTCCTATATGTCAAGCACTTGTGCTTTGATTAATTGTAAAATCAAAAACTGAAAATAAAAGATTGATTTAGACTTGGGCATATTGGATGGATGGTGCGGTTTTTGGATGTGGTGGTATGCCTGGGTCCCTAAGGACCGAGTACTTGGGTCACTAAGCCAAGCGATTTCGCGTACTAACCACGCGAGGGGCATATGGAACCCCTCTTGACTAAGTACTCTAGGAGGTGTTAATTATGAGCGAGCTCGGTTGGTGTGTTTTCAAAAACAAATGTATATGTATAGTGTGGGAGGAGCATTAGCCTCACAGGAAGGTTGTGATGTCTCCTTCTCCCGTGGGTTGTGCACTCGTAATTAGCATTCATCCTTTGGAAAGGTCTCGTAGGACTTAGCGTGCGGCACACCTTCGGAAGTGTGCGTAAAGGAAAGGCGGTCTAACGTGTGGGTACAGTGGTACACCCTGCAGGGATAAAACTATTCGAATAGCCTCGCCCTAGGTTATGGACATGCTTGGTAAGGTCGTTCAAGACTAGACTACAACCTTTAATTAAAACTTGACATGGTTGGTATGAGCGGGAGTTCATGCTATTGTTGTGGTGACTTGGGTTAGTCACTTCGTGATTGTTCTTGTTGTTGTTATTATGTTATTATCTCGTTGTTACTTCAACATTTAAAAATGCTTTGTCAAATTGCCTTCAATCTATTATGTTATTGCAAATAAATGTTGCTTTATGCTAAAATGAGTCCAAAGCCTCATCCACTTAAATAAAGCTTGCATGTAGCTATTTATAGTTCTGTTATCTCACACGTAAGTCTTGCGGAGTACTTTATGTACTCATCGCGTGGTTGTGGTAATTTTTGTGGCTTTTGTTGCAGAGGAAGAAGGAGAGCTCCAAGAGCCTCTCTTTTGTGCTACGTGTTGCGCTTTCTTGACGACTAGCTTGGCGGTCGGTCGAGATGCCTAGGGGTTAAGGCACCTTGATTGGCTTTGTGTTATAGCCATCTTTATGGCACTTTTGCTTCATTGTTATCTTTTGTATTTACTTCTTTTTGGCCTAAGGGCCTCTCTTTTGTAATATCTATTCCATATTATTGTTAACTTCGGTTTGTTGCTTATGTTCTATGTGTTGTATGGAATTGATACATTCTTTTGTTGTGAGGTATGTATCTTGCATTCAGGAAGTATACATCTCTCGAGACCGGGGTTTATTTGGTTGATAATACTAGGGTCAATCGGATGACTAAGTATTATGAGCCTAATAAACGTCGGGGTCTCACAGATAATTAATAATTAACTAAATTGCCTAAAGTCATTAAGGGTGAATGACCCTAGGTCAACAATCAATCCAAAAGGCAAACAATAACTAAGTGATTAAGCTAATTAAGAGATTAACTAATTACTTAATAATTAAATATTAAACTTATTTATTAAAACAAAATTAATATTTATTATTTTTACCCAAGAGGTTGGATCTGATAAGATAAGACTTATCTCATCAAACACCCTCAAAGCTTAACCTAACTAACACATGTAAAAGTCATTTTTCATTTATTTAAATAATTATTAAATAAGGTGAAAAATAAAAGTCTTCAGATTGATCCCAAAATTTTTGTACAGATAGTTCATAGCCTAATTAGATGGAAAAACAATTTTCAGAATTTTTGGATCATTAATTTAGCCTACAAAATTCATGGAATAATAATTAAATAAATAAGCATAAAATAGGTGTAAATTCAACTTTGTCCAAATAGTCTTAAAATTTTTATATGGACTGTTCACAGTGTAACTTAGTGGAAAAACAAATTTCATGATTTTTGGAAATTTATTGTGGCCTACAAAAATCATGAAAGTTCCATTTATGAATTAATTGGCAATTTTATAACATATAAAAATTATTCAAATTTCACATTTCATATTTTTCATAATGGACGGCAGGGTTAGCATCAGAGCTTACATGAACACGCCGGTGAATACGGTTGAGTGAATGAACAGCTCGGCGGTGGTGGCAATGGCGTGGCGTGTCGGCGGCGGCAGCGGCGTTCGGCTCTGTCGTGATTTAACGCCAAGCAGAGTTTAAATAGAAGGACATTTAGTCGGTTGGTGTTACCAATGGGACTAAATGCCAACCTAGTCGAGGTTGGTACTACAATCCGGGACTAAAGATTTAGTCCGGATTGTAGTACCAACCGGGACTAAAGGTTAACATTTAGTCGGTTGGTAACACCAACCGACTAAATGTCCTCTCGCAAAAGCTCGCCACCGAGCCGCTAAGGGGACTTTTAGTCGGTTGGTGTTACCAACGGGACTAAAGATCTTTGGTCGGGACGCAATTTTCTCCGAGACTATTGCCCATTTGGCAGTTCGACCAAAGGTCTGTTCTGTAGTAGTGCCAGGATAACCATTTTACACGAAGCGAGAACGAAAGTGTAACCGTGGTGCTATACATGCAGGACTCCGTCCCATGGGTGGGCTGGACATTGAGTGAATTTTGTATCAGAGTGTTACAGATGGTATCAGAGCATCAACCCTCGCTACACAAGTACATGTGCGTGTGGACCCACTAGCGAGTACACGACACGGAGGTTGCATCGAGGGATGGTTTTGGGAATTTGCGGTGTATACAGTATGTTGCCGAGAGCGTCAGCCCATAAGGGGGTGAGTGTAATACCCGGCCTATTTGTAATGCGGTCTATGTGGTCCATGTGGAGTTGTGATGATAGGATTAGTCCTAGATTGTTTGTCTAAAGTGAGTTGTAGTAGTATATAGTGCATGTTAGGTTCAAATGTAGCACCTCCGGGTTAACCCTTTTACACGAAACGAGGACGAAAGTGTAAGTAGGATGCTATGCATACGCGGATCTGCCCCATGGGTAAGTTGAGCTTTGAGCGGATTTTAGGCCAGGGTGTTACACATGATTCCCGAGCGATCTGCGCAGCGTGTCGGCTAGATTCCTTTCTTTGGTCTTTTGCCAAAGCACACTGATGAATCCTCAATTAATTAAAGTTACTTATCTATAGTATTTGTAGATAATAATTTCTCTAGTAGAACGTTCAAAGATACCCCTCAATATTAACAAGGAGAGAAATCATACATACCTAGTGGTCGTAAGTCCTATTGCGACCACCTTATATGGTTGTAAGTTCTTCTACGACCACTTATTGATCGTAAGTCCTACTACGACCACCTCATGGTTGTAAGTCTTTTTATGACCATCTATTAATCGTAAGTCCTACTACAACCAGGTCGGCTACGATCACCCTATGGTCGATAAAATCTACAAACATGTGAGCCCAATCGACTAGGAGCATTTGTGTGTTGTATTTAAGACACGCAGTAGTTAATAGGTGTCGTTATTCCTTAGATAACTACACGTATCAAAACCGCTATCTCTAACATAACCACAAGGCGACGTGGGGGGGTGCATCTTTGACAATAACTGCTATTAAACGTGTGTATTGCATCAAACGATAATGTGACTCTTGACGTGAACAACTAACATCCATTCATGTGCTATATAAAAAGTAAAGTTGGTGGACTGAGAGGGGGGGGCGACGAGACAAGAAGGGAGGATCAAGCGCTAGTTTTAGTGACTTTCTTCTTATTGTGAACACAATCGATACAGTAAACACAAGAGTATGGTTATTATTCTCTCAGAAGAAATCCTGAACCTGTATAAAATTCCCGTGTCCTTTTACGTGTGGTTTTTGCTCTAGGAGAGCCCCAGCATTCATTCATAAAGTCGATACTAATCCATCGACAGTTGGCGTTGTCCGTGGGCACTCCTGATTTCTCCTTTCCTTTTCGAAAAATTGTCTTCATTTTTTAAATCTGATGATTTCATGGCGTCACAGGAGGGAAGGGAGGCGTGGGCGTCGGCTTGTGTTTGACCAAGCAAGAAGACGATGGGAGCCAGCCAAAAGAAGGAAGAAAGATGGGCCGACTGGGGTGAAAGGGGATGAAGCAGGAGAACCAAAAGGGGAGGGAGAAGTGGGCCAAGCCCAGAAGAGAATGTGGTTGGGCCCAAAAGAAGATAAACAAATTTGAGAAGAAGACCCGAATTTGAAAAAGAGAATTTGAACCAAAATTTGAATTCAAGAAATTGCAAGAAGGTTTGAAGCACAAACCCGAGCTTAGAGGTAAGCTGGAAGTTTTCGAAAGTAATTGGTAATTTGAATTATGGCGAAAGACGAAAATCGAAATAGTAGTTACTATTTACTCGTCCAAAAACGGGGCGTTACATCCAACTATTCTTCCGTTGCACTACGCATCTAGTGGTAACGATCTATGATCTCTTGCTTGCATGGCTTCCTAGTTTACGTAGTAGAATATTTGAATTACCAGCTAGTGTAGCCTACTCGTATCCCTTCACTCGGGTATTTCACACAAGGGATAGTGTTCAAAAATAAAAACCAGGAAGGATGGCTATGTGAATGAAATGGATTAGGCTATGTGCAAGCTTTGTGTTCAAATTCTTGTTTATTTATTTTTGTCGTATTATTCTATGCTTTTCGATCTATACATATTCTATTCAACTGCAAATGTCGTTTTATGCAAAATAACTTTACTAGCCATATTCTTTGGAATAAGCTATTGTGTATATTTGCATTATGTGGGGTTCAACCTATTGAGTATTCCATGTACTCACACTTGCAATAATCATCACTCAGTTGATGAAGAGGAAGAGTCTACACCATTTCTGGAGAAGTACTACGAGGAGGTCAATCGCTGGGTCTTGTTCCTAGTCGGTTGCGTGTGGCAAATCGATGTGTCCCGCTGAAGTTTTTCCCATTCTGCTGTTGTTATCTTTATTTAGTGCTTGAGCTCTGCGAGGCTGAACAAGTGTAAACTCGACCATAAGGTCACAACAGTTATTTATTTATCAAACTTAGTATGTTTATCCATAAACTCGTTGTGTATATAATGATATTCATCAATGTTGATATTGTGTGTACTAGTGTGATCCTGAACTAGTGTAGTATACATAGAGGGTCCGAATTTGCATATTTAGATCTCGACAGCCGCCTCCTTGTAGTTATAGATGTGTCAATTATGCATACTAGGAAGCTCACCCGCGCTAGCTGGCGCGGGCGTTTGGAAATGACGCAGCGTTTGGAGTGGGACGGCTAGCGTGGACCTGTGCGTTCGGCCGAAGGCCCATTGGACAGATGCAGGCCAGACCCGCGAGCGCAAGCGAAACACAACAAGCGTAGCGCGTGCTTCGTGTGGATCAGGCGGGTGTGGGTGCAAGCAAGGCGCAATCGGACGGCCGGCGCGGAAGGGGCTCGCGCTTTTCACCGACTGTTAAATTAGGTAATATGCGTCAGAAATTTTAATGCAGCTAACGAGCAGCAACTTTCAGAATTGCGGTATGTATGTCCTGAGTATCCCAACCACATTAATGGAGGGCAGGATAATTTAGGAGCAGTGATCCAAATCATACATATCATGATCAGGCAATGCTCTAGATGCCTCCAGAACTCCAAATTATTTCCCGAAGGTTTGTTGATTATGGTCCCAAATCATTTCACTTGACATCCCCTGGCAGTCCGGCCGTCACTCATCCCCTGCAAGAATGGCACACGTTGGTCGATCGACGACTCGACGTTGCCCATGGCTTTACGAACGAGCCAGAACCAAATATTAGTAAGGCAGAAGACACGTGGCCCCACACGTTCGTACGCGCGTGCTTGGTCCAAAGTCCAAACAGATTAAAGAGAGAAAGCTAGCTCTTTTTAAGGCTACTCCTAACGAGCAATGTTAGGATACAGTCTTGTCTTCTCAATATATGATTTTTTATGATATAGTATCTTAGACTGTTTTATTTAATTATATGTATGATCTTTACTAGTATTTAAGCATTGTGATCTATTTATGGTATGTACTAAAACAATATATGTTTGTTAACACATGCAAACGTAAATACATGGGATCAATCACAATAAATTTTATGCGTTGGATTTCGAGACCAAACCGGTATTCAGATTAGATACTAGAGTACTCTCTCTCTTTATTAACTATAGTGCCACATCATCATTTTATCTATATAGCAGACTTAAGATACCAACCAAAGTAAAGCACTAAGAGCAGCCTTAGCTTAATGATGATCACCAAGATGCCCATGTAAAGAAGTACAGTGACAAATCGATTAGACTTTAAAGCTAGGATAAGAGAAGCAAAGCAGCTGACACCATGCCGCATGTGTCGCTATCGATCACCAAAGAAAAGAAACGTGTGAAAGAGACGTTAACTAGGGGCCAAATAATTGCCCCCAGCTGATCACCACAAACGCACAAACCATTAAAAGCATCTATAATAGTTTGTTTCTTAGTTTGTTACTAAAAAGAGAGGGAGTACTTAATCTAATAAAAAAAACAAATTTTTCAATAGATTGTTTCTTGAGCTTGTATCTAAGACTTTAATTGCTACAAGTGTGCATGATTCTTGATGATCAATAATGAAGTACAATTTTGTAGCCTACATGTTTTAGCTCATTTATCATATCAATAATGAAATCGGGTTACACAAATGATCTGGTGAATATTTTGCTTTAAGACAGTGGGACCCACAAAACGCGTTTT
Source organism: Phyllostachys edulis (assembly GCA_036346405.1). Lineage (NCBI taxonomy): Eukaryota > Viridiplantae > Streptophyta > Magnoliopsida > Poales > Poaceae > Phyllostachys > Phyllostachys edulis. Next base: position 28,439,514 of record CM070555.1, on the reverse strand, counting down.
TAGGTAGCAAGTAAGTCTCCAATAGAATATTTGGTTGTTTTTTGTGTCTTGGTATTAATAATTTGATAGTTTCTTCATCTAGAAACAACCTCACCTTCTCTCCTCACTTTCTCTCATCCACATCACCTAAATGCTGATGTGTCAACCCCTTAGTAACAACTGATGTGGACTATTGTAGATGCTCTTAGTAACGTTGTTAGGCTCTCAATCCCTATAGTTAGACGTTACTGTTTCCTTTAATTGTCAATGTGAAATTAAAACCTAGCTTTCATCGGTGGTAATAATTCTTCGAGCTTGATTTGCCAGGCCATGCTTTCCACGGAGGGATATGCAGCTAAGCTAGCCTCTCGCGCGCGTTCTCATCCTCGAGCGAGCGGTGGCACTGGCATGGAAGGGTGAGAGCTACTAATTTGCAGACTAATTGCAGCACGAGGGAATTTCTGTGGCGAGCAATAGACGTGCAAATCAAGCTCTTGCTTAGTCTGGTTCACGAAAACTATTTGCCCAGGGTGTCTACGTTAGTGCTGTCGTTAGTACTGCTCTTAATAAGCCTTCCTGCCATTGATGTGTATTACAGATACTAGTGCTGCACGTTTCTTTGACTTGACTCTGGTCTAAAGGAACAGGGTAAATGAATGGGATTTTCTTCTTCTTTTTGAGGAGGACAGCGTATTTCAATTGATAGGAATGACCGAATGGGAGGGTGGGAATTAGAATTATGTGACATCCCAGCCCGGTGTTGAATCGCCGCCCAAGATAGGCCCATACGTGTGAGACCGTGGCTGCGTGAATATGTGGTAGGCTGGTATTCCCATCTCGGTAGCCAACAATGTGGAATGTGCACTGAAGAGAACACACATTTGTCATTCATGGCACTGGAGGATGAGAGTGACAAATTTTTTTGCTCTTTCTTAATTTTTTGAGAAAACAAAAAAAGGCAGCTCGGGGACATAATCCCGTTCGTAGTTTTCAGATTTTGATAAATATACGTCGTTGGTTTGAGCAATTTTTACAACTGTGTGCTTTATCTGCAATGACATATATTCGAGGATGATACTTTCCTGTGTTAGTACGAGAAGATCTTTTGGGTTTTCTTTGCTATTGTTTCACCATGCAATGTGGCTGGAGTATGGACAATCCCAGTTTGGCAGCTAGTAATTGAAGGCGGAATCGTCGAATTCGAATCGGATTCCTGGAGTGGGCCTGTTTGGCTGCCACCGGAATTGGAATACTTGATTCCACCTAGAGCGGACCAAACCGGCCCGAGGCACGCCACTGTAAGCCCGGCCTAGGCACAGCACGGCTCACACTGTTCATAGGCCGTGTCGGCCCAGCACGACAGCCAGTGCCATGCTTGGGCCACTACCTTTAGCACAATGAGCCAACCCGGCATGGCACGAATAGTGTCGGGCTGTACCAGGCACGGCACGAGCCCAGCGAGCCTGGCACGGCCCATCTGGGCCGCCACCGAGGGAGGGAGCTGGGGGAGCCAGGAGGATCGGGTGGGGCAGCGTTGGCGCGGAGGAAGACGCCGGCGCGGAGGGAGAAGGAGGAGGAGAGGAGGCGAGGCGTGGTGTGACGCCAACGCTGAGGGAGGAGAGCAAGGTAGTTAGAATCGCGATCCTACTCTTAGAGTCTTACGATTCTGCGAACCCACGACAGCCTGTCGATCCAAATCGCACCGTGAATCGAAATCAGGTAGAATCGTGGTAGAGTCGCGATCCAAAGAATAGAATCGTGTAGAATCGTGGTAGAGTCGTTTGGGCAAAAAAAAAATTGCAATTTTTGTTTGTTTGTTTGTTTGTTTTTTGCAATTTTTGTTTTTGGTTTTTTTAGAGTTCAGGGTTTGCTGATATTTTGTTTTAGAGCAAAATTTGTTGATATTAATTTCTGAGAACGAAACTATAAATATCAGTGCGGTAATGCTAGTACAAATATCTATATTATGACATAAGCAATCTTGAGCTTGATAATGATAAGCTATTTTTATTCTTGGAGTATGTCTAGCTACTTTTAAGGAACATGCAAGTGTTGCAATTAGATATTGATTTACAAAAGTTGTGGCATTTCTCATGTAATTGTAGTGAACTAGTCATAGTCATTGGTTGTTCTCCTGTAGTTCAGAACTATATCACCCATCATGTTAGTACTATTATACTTTTCTGTTGTGCGATAAAGAGCGCTTTGTCCCTTTTTCGGTTATAAGTAAGTGGTAAACCATATAAGAATCATACAAACTTATAGTATAGATGTTAAATATGTGTATTTTTACAATTTCGTAGAATCGCCGATTCTATGATTCGATACGACGATTTCAATCCTACCGAAGGCAAATCGATCCAACTCAGGATCTCGACTCTGACTACCTTGGAGGAGAAGAAGAGGGGAGGCGAAGGAGCTAGGGAGAGGAGGCCGGCGGTCTTGAGCGTCTTGGCTGCGACGCCGAGCTGAGAGGAGGCGATCTTGAGCGTCTGAACTCTGCGCCAATGCTGAGAGAGGAGCTGAGGAGGGGGTGCGACATGGCCACGCTGAACGGTGCAAAGGGAGGAGGTGGCGAGGGGAGGCGTGAGCCAAGACGAAGGAGGCGTTAAGAAGGGCGAAGAGGCGATCTGAGACTCTTGAGTCTTGCCGCGGACACTGAGTAGGGGGCATGGGGAGGAAGAAAGGGGGTGGGTAGCCATGGCTCGTGGGCCGTGCCTGGCACGGCATGGCCCGGCCCGACAATAAATCGGCCGTTGGGTTATTTGATCGTTTTTTTAACTGTTTTTGGCCGTTTGAGTCTTTTAAAATAGCAAAAAAAAAATCAAAAAATCCTGAATTTTTTTCTATAAATAGCCACCATACCCCTCTCATTCAGCACCCCTCCATTTCTCATTCTCTTTTTGAAATTTTGTTGTGCAAATTCAAATTCGTGTTGAGCTAATTTGGCAAAATTCAAAAAATTATGCCAAATTTTGGAAAATTCAATTTTCGACAGCAAGTCAGCAAAAGAGGTACAATACTATTTTTTGCATACTTTTATTGTTAGTGCTTGTTATGCTAAGATGAAAGTAATAATAGTTTTAGTTTTGATTTTGCAGTTTTCGTTATGGACAGTCCTTACGATAACTTTGTTCTTGGTGATTACAGATTTTCTCCGGAGGAAATTGCGTGCATGGAGGCAGCTGCGACTGCCTCAAGCCAACCAGAAGGGCAAGGTGGGGTTCCATCACTAGGCTTCACGGCAACATCAGGCTCCACGCCAACCGATGCAAAGAGGTTGAGACCGTCTTCATCGGGAGTATGGAAGAATTTCGACAAGACAACCAAGCAAGATGCAGAGGGAAATAAGGTACCATATGCTATTTGAAAAATTTATCGCAATGGATTGTCTGCAAGGTCTACAGGTGGAACGGGGCACTTGCTTAGACATGCTACAAGATATCGACCCAAGCAAGGATTGGTGATGTGGTAGACGCAGCTGCAGTACAACCCCGACGGTATAGTACGTAGCTGGGACTACGATCCTGAGGTAGCCCATCAATTTCTCTGTCATTTAATTGCTTTTGAGGATTTACCGTTAGGCTTTGGGGAGTCTCCTGCTTTCAAAATTACATTAGGACTGCGCATAATCCTAGATTTTTTTTTTGTTTCTAGACAAACAACAACTAGGGATGTTGGCAAGCCCATAAGTTAACATATCCTATGCCATCCATACTTGCATGTGATGTGTTAACTGTTCCAGTCTAGACGGTTTCCTCTGAGTCTGCTTTCAGTCTTTCTGGAAGAATATTGAAGGAGAGAAAAACAAGTCTCACAAGTGAGATGGTGAAGATACTTCTAACTGTGAAGGACTGGAAATAAGCTGATTCACGAACACAACACTCTGTGGAAAATCTACAGTTGTCGGGGTTGTTCAAAAATCTGTACTTAGACAATGACACATAGAACAATGATGTATGTAGAGCTATAGGCTATACTCTTTTTCCTTTGCCAAGGTTTTCTCATTTTGAGTTTTTATTTGGCAAAGGTTTTAACGAGGTAGCCAGTTGAATATTAATAAAGCTCTTTATTATATTTTCATATGATTGTCTTTTTTTTCAATTTCCATATCTATTTATGAATTCTACATATTTTTTTGGATTTTTTTTTACTTTTTCTAATTTTTCGGGCCTAATGGGCTAAATGGACCAGACTTGGCTCGATGGGCCAAACGGGCTCGTGCCGGCCCGGCACGGTATGAACGGCCGACGAGCCGTGCCTGGGCTGCCTCCCCGGCACGTAGGCCGGCACGACACGGCCCATCTAATATCCGGACTAGGAGGGGTCGTGCCTAGATGGGCTAGGCCGACTCGTGCCCGCACCATGTTGTGCCGAGCCGGGCCGCCCATTTGGCTAGCACTAATTCCACCCCAAATTCCATCGCTCAGACTACAGTCTACACCTAGCTCCAATTTTTTTCATCTCTCTAGTCGAATTCTAGAATCCACCGTCTCCACAAACCAAGGACTCTTTCCTCGACTTGGCATGCTTCTTCCCTGTCACCAACTCAAGGTAAGCTCAACGCCTCCACCTCCTCACCGCCATCTTCTCCTCCCCGTCTGCTTATTCATAATACATCCTTAGCATCTCTAGGTCTCCCGTGTGTCAGCCCGCTCGTCGGTGTCTACGCACGAGAACACTCGAACGCTTGGACACAAGAACACACACACGCTAGCGTGGATAGCAAACAGAACACACAAACCGATTTTGGTGCTACTGAATTGCCGTAGCTTTTCCCAATTTTTCTTTGCTTTTATACTTATGAAAAAGAGTAACTGAAAGTGGCTTAACTACCTCTGTCAATGCCGACTGCTAATGCAAAGAAACTAAAACATCAATGCAATGACACTACTAATTGGTGCCCACTAGTGCTGCACGCTCTAGCCATACGCAAAAACCGAAAGACCATAAACACAAGAAAATTAGTACCCAGGATTAATCAACAAACACCCCCTAATTCTTGATGAGCTTTCTTGATCTCGACGATGTCGATCCTTGTGCGCAGTTCCTGAAACTTGATGCGGTCCGGCGCCTTTGTCAGAATGTCACCGGCCATGTCGCTATCGATGTAGCCAACAAACCATGACTCTTCTAACTTCTTCGCGTAATGATAGCCATAGCTCCGCGTACCAGCAATGTACCGAAGTATATGCTTGACTACCATGCGTCGTCTGTTGTCACCCCCCGACTGTGGTGGCACCATGTGTCGGCCGCGTTGTGCCACTAGCCACTGGGCCACGTGCCATACATGCGCTTCCGTGTGTGGCCCTGTTAGCCTGACGCCAGCGCTCTCCGCGCCGGCCTGACGTCGTGCCACGCGTTCGCGCAGGTATCGTGCCTCATGCCTACGTGTGCCTATGAGCTGCGGTTGCCCGCCGTGCGCCCGCTGCGCGCACCCCCCGACTGCTTGCACTCTGCAGCGTCACCTCACGCGGCCAACTCCCACGCCCGATGTGCATCGCCACACGCTGCCACACACTGTCGGCTTCTGCATCCGAGCAGCCTTACCACCCCATGAACCACTGGCTGCGTTGCGCCAGTCACCACAAGTCGTCGCCGCACCGCTCGGACAGGTAGACCGGCTGTGCAATGCTAAGGGTGGGCACATAGAGCCGGCTGTGAGTGCGGTTTACCCAAGCAAGTATGCGACACTGCCGGTCACGAATCATGAGCACGCCGTCCTAGATGAGCGTCTGGTAGCCGTTCCCGTCGAGCTGCCCGAGGCTCACTATGTTGTGCGTAGTTATGGGATGTAGTACACCCCCGTTTGCACAAGGTGCTCCCCGTTCCGACAGGTGAATAGGATGGTGTCGCGCCCGCGTATATCCACCACCGAGCCGTCGCCGAACTTTACGGAGCTGGTGGCGCCCTCGTCCATCTCCGCGAAGCTTGCTTGGCACCCGGACATGTGATTGTTGGCATCGGTGTCCAGGTACCAAGCATCGTCATGGGCGTCCTCCTCGTGCCCTAGATGCACCTGTATGTGCACCTCACTGAGCACCATGCCAGTACCTGCATCCACGGAAGCCTCAGTGAGCATGCACACCTGCGCCATGAGAAGCGTAGGTTCGTCATCGTCGTCGTCAACCTGTGTCAAATTAACTTGCTCGGCACGCTTAGGTTTGCAGCAGTCCCTGGAGTAATATCCGTACTTGTCGCAGTTGTAGCACTGAACATGCAACATGTCACAGCACACACTAGATGAGCCACCGTCCTTGCCGTCGTGCCCGCCTTTGCCGCACCCACGGCCATGCACCTTGTCGTGATAACGGTTATCACCATCAGAAGAGCCGCCGCCTTGCTCCCTTTTTTGACGCATGCGAGCCACTCCTCTTCAGTGAGGAGCAGATGCTCGCCTGAGCCACCCGAGTCATCGCGTGCGTAGCGCTGCTCCACTGATCGAAGCTAGCTTGTGAACTCTTTGATCGACAACATGCTCAAGTCAAGCAGTGTCTCGATCGAGATTGCCACCTGTTTATACCTAGGTGTCACAACATGAAGGAATTTCTTGATTACCTTTTTCTTCTTCTAATGTGTCTCCTAGGATCCGGAGATTGTTGAGGAGTCCCGTGATCCTCATGAAGAAGTCGTCTACCGACTCACCATCCACGAATTTGATATCCTCGAACTCCTTGTGAAGCTTTTGTGCATTCGCCTCGTGAACGCGCTCGACGCCCATCCACATCGTCTTCACGGCGTCCCACGCTTGCTTGGCCGTGTCCTTCACTGCCAGCGTGGACAGCATGTTCGGCGACACCGCATGGAGGATGGCGGACAGCGCAAGTCTGTCGTCACGGTAATCGGCGTTGCCAGGTTCGATTGCCTCCCACAAGCATTGTGCCTACAGATTCACCCTCATAACGAAGGCCCAGATGGTGTAATTCGTCCGCGTCAACGTGGAGTAGACCACCGATCCCGTCGTCTCTCTTACCATCCGCTGCACCACACACTCTTGGACGTCGTTATTGCCGGATCCAATCTCGCGATCGTCATTGCCGCCGAGATTGATCGTGCGAGTAGTGTTGCCGTCACCTTGCACCCCATCTTGGGAAGGAGACCTGGTAGGCGAGCGTGAACCGTCGCACGACATCTTCACAAGCAGGAGAACACGAAGCTTTGCTACCAATTGTCAACCTACTCGCCGGTGTCTACACACGCAAACGCTCAAACATCTGAACACGAGAATACACACACGTTAGTGTGAACAACAAACAGAATACATAGACCGTTTTGGTGCTACTGAATTGCCATAGCTTTTTCCAGTTTTTCTTTGCTCTTATACTAATGAAAAAAAGTAACTGAAAGTGGCTTAATAACCTCTATCAATGCCGACTACTAATGCAAAAAAACTGAAACATCAATGCAATGACGCTACTAAACCGAAAGACAATAAACACAAGAAAATTAGCAGCCAGATTAATCAACACCGTGTAGTTGCACGGTGGCACAAAGACACGGATCTGGTCGCGGCCACGCCGAAGTTGCGGAAGGATGGGTGGCTGCGCAGCGGCGCGGCGGCAGGACGCAAATCGGCCATGGCACTGGCTCGATTGGACGGAGCAGGGCCTTCACCATGGCCGTTGAAGTCCGTCCTCTGCGGTAGCCTGGTTGCGACGAGCGGCGGCAACGCCATTGGTGCGAACTGCAGCAACGACTTTGGTGAAGCAGCGGGGTATGGACTATGGATTGGTGCTGGATTGAGGGAGTTCGACGCTGCTGGATTATGCGAGTGTGATTCTGAATTGTGTTTTTCATTTTTCTGGTAAAAAGAACTTCTATGCTAATTCCAAAGATCACCCCGAAAAAAAAGAACTTGAATTGGCTTGAATCAATTTCGAATTCTACTAGAATAGGATTTGTAATCTAAATGAATGAATCAAATTCAATTCATGGGATCCAAACGGGTGTAAATTGAAAATTTTACAAAGAGTTCAATTTGACTTTTCAGACTTCGGTCAGCATCAAATGAATCTAGTGCTCCCTCGGGGGGAAAAGGGCTAGTGTTTTTTTTGGGGAAAAAAAGAGGCCTAGTGGAAAAATCATTTGCGGGATGGTGCTTAAGTCAATTCATTTGGGCCAAGGCCCACTACAGTGTATAAAATGCTTTTGCATCTTTCATCTACTCCATTTTCCGCTCAAAAATATATGTCTACTCCACTTGCAATTTCCTATAAAAACAAGTCTACCCCGTTTGCAATTAGGTCTGTATTTTACTTGACATAATCTTTAACGCAAACAGTAAATAAAGCAATAGAACGTCGCAGTTTGCACTTCAGAATAGCAGTGCAATTTTACCAAAGCAGGTAGATCAAAAAGTTTGTTAGTGCAAATTAAGTATTAACTACTGTGTGGATTTCAACTTCTCCTTGTGTCATTTTTAAAGTAAAGACCTAGCTAGCATTGGTTCCATTTCCACGTGCGGACAGCGGGAGCTCCACTTCGTCGTCTCTTCTCGTGGATTTTCCATTTCCACATGTGGACAGCGGGAGCTCCACTTCGTCGTCTCTTCTCGTGGATTGGCAGCTGGGTACCAATACCATCTCTCGTAGATTTGCATTACCCACAATTCCACAAACCACCACCAGATCAGCCCATAGTTATGCCATACGTACAGTTGGTGGTGCCCAAATGGGCGGTGCGGCACGGTAGATAAAACGGGCTATGTTGTATCGGTCCGTGGGCTTAGTCGTAAATCCAGACATAATACGCTGAGCTTATGGACCGTGTCATACTGGTACGTTTAGCCTGATGGGCCAAGGTAGGCCTTCTTAGCCCATCTCGGACTTTTTTTTTGAAAAATTGCAAAAAAATTTTTAGAAAAATGTATAAAATTCAAAACTACAAATTAAAATTACAAAATGAATTCTATACCCATAAAAAAGATAAATATATTGAAAATGTAACGAGCTTTATTAATGTTTAGATGACTGTGTCGCTAAAAACTTTGCCAAGTAAAAACTCAACTTTAGAAAACGTTAGCAAAAAAAAAAGGGTATAACCAGTAGCTCTGCATACAATGATGTTCTTAGTATTGCTGTCTAGATAAAGATTATTCGTCAACTCTGTATTTTCTATAGAGTGTTGATCTTGTGCATTAGCTTGCTCCCAGTCTTTCACAGTTAGAAGTATTTTCGCTATCTCACTCGTGAGACTTGTTCGTTTCTCCTCCAATATTCTTCTAAAAAGACTGAAAGCATATTCAGAAGAAACCATTGAGACAAATACAATTAACACATCTCATGCTAATATGCATAGCACCGGATATGTTATCTTCTGCTCATGTCACCATTGCAAAATATTGAATTGCTCTCCGTACTAATCCACGATATCGCTCTCCAGGCGGATAATTCCCCCAATACTGTGGTGGTTGTGTTTTGCTTCAGAACTTGACGTTGTAGAACCTGGACCTCTAAAGGAAGAATCCGCACCTTAGATTTTGCCCCATGTGGTTTTCTTCTTATCTGTAGTGGTTCGTGGTGGAGGTCATTGCAAGCGAACTCTCTGAAACTCTAGTTCATACTTTTGATAAAATATTAGGCAATTTAGTACGAACATCTGAAAATATTTAGAATAATCCATCCCTGTAGCAGCACTTAGAATTTGGAGAACATTATTTGATCCTCGAAGTTCAGCTTTGGGATCTAAAATAAATGCAAAAGCATATAAATATGGAAGCACATGCCATCGTCATGGACAGAGTTGGCTATGAAGTACATACCGGTGAAGTCCTTGGTTTTGCCCTTGCCCTTGTCCTTCTCTCGAGGGGTCTCCTCCTCCTTATCCTCCTCGCTACTGGAGTCCACATTGCTCAAGGAGTGATCTCCAAAAGCGGTAAAGACCGGTGAGCAGCCTTCACAAGCTTGGTGATATCGAACTTCGCCTTGCTCCCTTGAGGCTTCCTCCAAGTGGGCTTCTCCTCCTTGTGATTGCTGTTCTCATTGAGCTTAGGGTAGTTTGCCTGAATGTGGTATAGTTCACCACATTCATAGCAAGTCATCGGGCCTCCCCTCTTTCTGTTTCTCACATTGTTGTAGGACCGTGTGAACTTTTTGGCTAGGAGGGCTAACTTAGGCTCAGGGAAAGACTCAAGTTCTTCTTCATTGATTGCAGAAAAGACATGCAAGAGAGAAACCCGAAGAATCAGAAAAGCCATCAAGAGACTTCTTGGGAGGGTAGGCTACCAAGGTCATGTTCTCCTTCTTGGGATGATCACCATCTTGATCTCATGAGTCTTGAGCTTGCTATAGAGCAGCTTTAAGGTGAGATCAGATAGATTGATATTCTGTTCAGTGGCGGTAGCCTTCATCTCCCATTCCTTGGTGCTGATTGCAGCCAAGAGGTGGGTTGTATTCTCGAACTTGTTGTATTCTCGCTTGAAGACCGTTTGACGTACTTGCTTGATTTGGGATGAGCCATCATGGTAGGTCTCGAGGGTGTGCCAAATCTCGTACGTGGTATCAAGGTGATAGATCCTATCATACTCCTGTCTACCAAGCCCGGCATATAGGAGGTTCTTTGCCTTTTGGTTGTTAGCCAAGAGGGCCGCTGAAGGTGGCGTAGCAACCTCGGGCAAGACGAGCGGGAATCGGATAACGAGCGAGGCTCATTTTGGACCTCAGCTCTCTAAGCCTAGTCCCGATCATCCTCGCTGTTGACCGTCGTTGACCTTCAAGCCTCCTGTACAATAATAGACCGAGAAATCGATTCCGGGCACAAGTTTTTCGCAACTTGACCCAGGTTAGTCAAAATGAATAGAACTGTTGGCTCAAAACTCCAAAAATTTTGAGACCAAGTGTAGAAGAATCTTCTGTCTTGCCTACACCCTCTATTTTTAGCCCGGGCATAAATTCAAAAGTCACCTTTTTGGTCGGTCAGACTGCCGCTCATGACCGATCTGACCGCTGACCCTTTGACCTATTCCTAGGCCGGTCTGATCGCCAAGGGTGACCAGTCAAACTATCAGCTAGGCCGATCTAACCACTGCCTTGGCTGATCTAATCGCCTAAAACCTGACAACGTTTGAATTTTGCCAAAAACGTGTGTTTCGACAAACCCTCGCCACCATTGCCAATTATATCATCATCATAAAATCATGAATATATCCCCATGATATCCACAATAATACATTCCGGATAAAGCATCAATTGAATCATAAAATATGCCCAGACGGATTTTCGAAACAACAATAGTGGAATCAGAAACAACAAATCTTACATCGACCCCATTTTTGTCTGGCTCGAATTTCTTATCAAAATCTGCCCAGACTTCTAATGTACTAGACCCGGATCTCTTTGCTCCAGTGCTTGTAGACATAGAGACACTCGTAGAGCCTAATGTTGGTATTGCTTGCTCTTCCATTTGAGTTGGAGGCACAACATTCTCAAAGGATGCAAAGTTCTCTGGTGAAATTCCGAAATCAGTAATAGGAAAATTATGATAACTTTCCATCGAGAAAACTGCAAATAAAAAATCACACTATTATATATTTCACCTTAGTAAAAAAAAGAACAATAAAAATCTATGAAAATCTGTATGGCTACCTCTTTTCCTGACTGTAGCCGGATTTCAAAATTTTAAATATTTGCCAAAAAATATTTTGAATTTTGCAAATTATCACACAGTGGATCTAAATTTTTACAATTGAATTCAGGGAAGAGAATGAAGGTTAGATGGTGGCTGAATGAGGGGGGTTTGCTGCCTATTTATAGAAAACAATTTGAGATTTTTGGGTATTTTAAGCTTCCCAATGGCTATAAACGACAAGAAAATCCAAAAATTCAACCGTTACTGTGCATAACGGGCGTGCGTACCATGCCTAGCGGCCCGAACATTGCTTAAATGGGCCTCATTGTGTCATGCCTAAATGGGTCGTGTCGTGTTTTGAGTCGTGTCAGGCTGGGCACGATTCTATGTGTGTCGTGTTGGCTCTCTGGGCCGCGGTAGGAACCCAAGCACAGCATGGGTCATTGTGCCAGCCTGGCCTAACCTATTTAGGTGGTGGGCCGTACCATGTCTGGAACAGGCTGAAGTGTGCTTTGGGTCAGTCCCATTAGTACAACACATTTGGCCACCTCTATATACCGTCAAGGGCGGAGCTACCATTCAGGCATGCCCGGTTGGTCGCCCGACCTCCGCCGTCGGTCAGAACATGCCATAATGGTATTCTTGCATGGTGTTCTCTGCCCTTGATTTATTTATTCCGAAGTTGAACTAAGCAATCATCCTAAATGACGACCATAGTTTCATACAACTTGTTCATGCATAGGATCCTTGAAGAGATCGTGGTCTTGATGTTTAATGTTGTCACTATGTACATGGAGTAACATGAGTGTTTAATGTATCTACGTACTGCATATTCCAAAAGGACCCCTTTTATTAGCTCATTGTACACTTGTCTGAGGAAAGTGGTTAGCATAGCAACAAAGCAATTAAAACTTGAGAACTTAAACCTATTATTAGTTCATTGAGCGACACACTATACCAAGCTATTGAGCGAGGGCCGAGTGACTAAACCCTAGCGACGTGCTGTGAGGTGGCGGCACCCGACGAGGAAATAGACGGCGCCGTATTGTCGTACCTAATTTTTAATCTAGAATTTGCTACTGCGCACATTTTTTTCTCACAGTTTTTTGTAAAGCAGTGTCATACATAAAGGAGAAAAAATTGATGGATGCCCAGGATGGGTAGATTGATATATGTAGGACCGGAATAGGCGACTAGAGGGGGGGGGTGAATAGGAGCACCTAATCTTTTTCACTTTGAATGGATTCAACTCGCAAATCACTCCAATAGCTATGAGAGCTATGAAGATGAATGCTTAAGCACAGTGGAAGTCTTGTGTTGAACCATCTCCTAACCCCCAAAGGCATAGCAGCAAACTCATCCTTGGAAGCACGCCGCGAGTGGACAACTCGAAGAAGAAAACGAGGTCCATCTCTAGAAAAGCGGCGATGGCCTAGCTTGAAAGCACCAAGATGAGAACCAACAGAAGCATCAAAAGAACTCACACAACCTCGCCGTGGGTGTGTACCTCGATGAACAAAATGAGGTCCACCTCTTGGAAAACGGCGGAAATCCTACCTCGAGGCAGCTCGTAGACCAAAACCAAAACTATGCAAACTATGTCCACGGTGCTGTCCGACACCACTAGAAAAGGTGTCAAAGAAGCCATCAATAAAGCGAGTCCTCTTGCTAGGCTCTTTAGTGTGCATGTCATGAGAAAGACTATGTCCACTAGGAGACTTAGAAGCATGAGCTCGACACAAATGTTTTGCACGCCGAAAACAGAAATCTACATGATGTCCATTCTTCCCACAAAATGAGCAATGGTGTAAAGGTCTACTAGTAGATACGGTCCGAGAGGACGAAGCACCATTATCGCTCAAAGAAGAAGTCGTGGAAGAACTAACATCATGACTCGTCCTCGCATCGGCACTAGACCCACACATGCCATGAGAAAGGCTATGTGTGTTCCTAGAGGTACGACGACGCTCTTGTTTCATACGGCGAAAGCAAAACTCAAAAGTGTGTCCATTCTTCTTACAAAATGTGCAATGGTACTTCTCTTTTGAAGATTTAGTACTATTTGAGAAAGAAGCACATTTGTCTTTTGAAATCCGTTGGACAACACAAGAAGAGTCCGAAAAAGTCGAACTCACCAAAGAAGAGCTATCTAAAGTGATGGCACAGAAGCCAACATCAAGTGACTCACGTTTAGCACAAAAAGACTTCATCTCCGAATGCAAAGAGGCAAAAGAAGTCTTGAGAACATCAATCCCGGAGTGAAGGCAAATACAAGAGTCACATAACTTGACGCTCATATCATCGCGCAAAGACTCAATCTCGCTCTTCAAGGAAATGCAAGATGTGCAAGAAATTAATGATGCTTTCGAATTAAGCATGTAGTTCAAAGCATCAATTTCAGTTTCTAGACAAGCACAATTCTTGCAAGAGACTAAACCATCCTTAAGCAATTTTTCATGTTCTAAGCACATGCTACAAGGCCTAGCTTTGATATTAATAATTTCAGCCCTAGCATTCTCTAATTGCTCAAGGTGAAAGGTATTAGTCAATTTCAACTTCTCAAAATCAGCAAGCATGCCTACACAAGATTCACAATCATTTCTAGCCATAGATCTAAGATTGATTATTTCTAACTTAGCATTATCAAGCTCATGATGTAAGGCAATACAAGACTCACATGGCATAGAAGCATTTAATTTCAATATTTCATTTTCAGATTTTAAGCATGCAAGAGAATTATTCAAGTTCTCCATGTCTACAAGCAATGAATCATAAGCATTCATGGAGGTTTTCAATTTGGAGAGCTCATGAGACAGATCACCCTTTTCTCTTTTTAGCATTTTCATTTTCTTCCTAAGAGCATGCAATTTGTATTCATATGAAATCAAGCCATCAATGAGTTTTTCTTTGCTCACCTTGCTTAGCTTGATTAGGGGATCGTCCTCAGAGGAGTCATCATGATCATCCTCGAAATGCTCTTCATCATTCTTATCCTCAATCGCTGCTGCACATATGCCACTGGGCTTCTTCTTATCGGGCTCTAAAAGTGACTCATCCCTAAAACTAGGACAATCAAAACAAAAGGATTTGCCACAGATATCACAGGAGAAATCCTTGTCAATCGACATTATTCTTATCACACGTTCAAACTTCTTGTTATGATGGACATTGGCAAAAGAACCATAACAAGATGCAAAGAAGCGCTCACAAGTCCTCATATTTGTCGCCATGCTCAAAGATCGGTGAAAATCACAAAAGAGCAAACTTAGCTCTGATACCACTTGTAGGACCGGAATAGGCGACTAGAGGAGGGGTGAATAGGAGCACCTAATCTTTTTCACTTTGAATGGATTCAACTCGCAAATCACTCCAATAGCTATGAGAGCTATGAAGATGAATGCTTAAGCACAGTGGAAGTCTTGTGTTGAACCCTCTCCTAACCCCCAAAGGCACAGCAGCAAACTCCCTGAAGAAGTTCTGAAAAAATCAGGAATCGATACTACCACGGTGTAAAGAAAGGTACTACAAGACCGAGGTACTACCTACATGAGCAAATGAAAGGTACTACCGCCTGAGGTACTACTACAAGCAAATGAAAGGTACTACCACACTGAGGTACTACCGCAGGCAAATGAAAGGTACTACTGCACTGAGGTACTACTGCAGGCAAATGAAAGGTACAACCGATTGTCCTGACGATGAACAAAACAAAAACTGCAAAAGTCCTACAACCGGTACTACGCTGTGTTAAGTGAGGTATTAGCGCAGAGAGGTACTAGGCTAATAACTGCGGTACTACCGATTGTCTGGAGGATGAACCCGACACGGAAAAACCAAATCTAAAATTGGCACAACTTTTGATCTACGGGCAAACTTGATAAAACTTGAAACATAGCTTCCCTATGAGGTTAGGAACCTATTCTAAACAAGGATCGAATAGATCCATACAAAAGTTCAACCTTTTAACGATTTGGTGAAGTTGTTTCAAGAAGCGCTCAAAATCTGGCCGAGATTCAAAAGATTTGGGACTTGCTCGTGGGTGGAAGATCGACACGATGGTCTCAGATGTATACCCACTTGTCACAGCAAGCCAAAGCACATCAAGAGCACAGAAGAAATCTCACAGATCGAAGAAATCCCCAAAAACAGAAATAAGGAAGAAGAACACAGAGGACAGATGCTTTGATTGATTGAGATAGATGGAAGATTGATGGTTACAGCCACTCCAATCTAGGAGGACAAAGCTCACCGCGTGAGCACACGATCAATCCACTCTAGAACCCTAGCTCTCCATCTTCCCTCTCAAAACCCTAAAACCAAATAGGGCAACACTTAGGGGTTTTGGCTGGCTTCTCCACAGCTTCAGCAGCCACACAACCGCCAACACCCCTCTATTTATATGGAGGCTAAGCATCTAGAGAATATTCCATTAGGGCACCCATTAAAACCTAACACACAATGGGTTAACACAACGCACGCATCTCAAAGCGCCGTCTTCATCGTCGATTGATCTAAACCGCTTCACCATGCGCCGACCCGCGCCGCGGTTTAGCCAAAAGGTCACCAAGGTGGTATTTGGTGAAATTACCAAAATACCCCTTCTTGATCCTTCTCCAAGAATTGAGTCCACAGATCGTGAAGCAATCCCATGCTTCGCCACGTGTAGGTTGATCAACGGCTCCATGTCGTCAAGTCTCTCCCGTCCGGATCCCACCGGCACCACTGAGCACTTGCAACGACTCCCGCGCCGCTTGATCTAACCAGTCGCACCGAACTGCCCGTTCGGTCATCCATGTCCATCCTGCGCCCCGCTTGAGTTCTCTGACCTCACCCGACATCCTTGATCGTTCTGGACCTCAGCTCTCCAAGCTTAGTCCCGATCCACCTCACCGCTGACCGTCATAGACCTGCAAGCCACCTACATAGCAATAGACCAACAAACCGTTTCTGGGAACAAGTTCTTCACAACTTGACCCACGTTAGCCAAAACATGCATCATGCAACACATATACACTAATAAACATGAGCTTGACCTAACCCAAAATCAAATCACCACTTATATCAATATTGACACAAAACCGGTCCAGATAGCGTGACGCAGACGAAGGCGAAACTTTGTCGAAAACACTTGAAACTTCAAACCAAAAGCACCATTGCCAATTGTTTCATCATCCTAATATCATAAGCATATCCCCATGATATCCACAATATACTAATCAAAGACTGATGGAATGTTGCCATGTTGACGTGCGAACGAATGGACGAAGGTGACGCGGACCCTGTGGACCCCGCTAGTAATGAGCCCAACCAAGGATTTTTCCCTAAATGGCACTATTTGGAACCGCATTAGCAAAAATGGCCTCCTCACAGGCGCAAATGCAAAAATAATGCGCAATTCTGTCCCAGGGACGCACTAACACGTGTCGTGCTGCAATGTCAACCTCGTCCGCACCACCGACGACCGGACAGGGCTCATTCGTACCACCTTGGTGCGGACATCACTGTTCACGCCTCGTCCACACCTTCTTGGTGTGGACAAGCACTGTTTGAGCCGCATTCACACGTCCCATGTTCGGATAAGCCATAGCACGCACCGAAAGCCACCTCTTTCCATCACGTCATGTCTTGTTCATCGGTCCATCTCTAAGCTTTATGTCCCATCGTGTCTTGATGTCCCCCACGCGCAAATCCCTCCCGACGTCCCACTCTCTCTTCATGGCTATAAATAGGGAGCTACGAGCGAGATTCTTCGCACACCGTCATTGTCGCTCACGCTCTCTCGTAGTTTCGGTTTTCTTTCCACAGTGGATCAAGTGTTGTTTAGATATGTCATTAGCGGTCATATTAACATGTAATTTTTATGTATTGTCTTTATTAAATGTGTGGTTAGTTAATCAGTCGTAATTAATTGGTTGTAGTTTTGTAGGTGTAATTAATATAGTCCTATCATTAAGGCCTTATTAAATTTTTGGTATTTAGTTAGTTGTGATAATTTATGTCATAATGAATTAGTCGTTGTTATATTAATCCTATGTATTTATTAAGTGGCCTAGTTAATTAGTTATGATTTAATTAGTCCTAATTAGTTAATGTCGGTTAGTTAATTAGTAGTAATTAATTAGTTGCAATTAATAAACTTGTAGTTAATTAGTCATACTAAAGTAGCCATAATTAATTTAATCGTAGTTAGTAGTCATAATTAATTTAGTGGTCGTATGTAGTGATAATTATCTATCTATAATTAATGTGTGGTAAATAATTACTCAAAATTAATTTAATGGTATTTATTTCATTATTAAGTCATAACTATCTTTGTGTAATTCATTTGCAATAATTAATTAGTCTGAATTAATTTAGAGGTTTTAAATACTCATATTAATTTAATCCTACTTAATTAGTCATAATTAATTTGGCCATAGTTAATTAGTGTATAATTTATTGTAATTCGTCGTCATTATTACTTTATTCACTACTCATCCGTGTCTTTGATCTCTTGCAAGTCATGTCTCCACCAGAGCTACCGAAACCCTTGTATGATGAGCATCACTGCTGTTAGCTATGGATTATCAGGGACACGGATGGGCCTCTACCTCTGGTGCTTCAGTTTGAGAAGCATTATTGGGAGCTCGATGATCGCTACGTCCTAATCCTTTGGGGGCACAGGCTTGTTGTTCTTTGCGAGGCTGCTCTCGGTCGGACGATACTTCACCCTGGACAATAGTGTGATGTCGGCCCTTGTTGATAGGTGGAGACCTGAGAATCACACATTCCACTTTCGGTGGGAAGAGATGACGGTCACTCTCCAGGATGTCTCGTTCTTGATCGCGCTTCCGATTAGAGGTGAGCCACTTATTCTTGGCCGTCCGCCGGTGGGCTGTAAGGCCCCGTTGGGGCATCGGTTTGGCATGCCTGTCCTAGGCAGCGCATGTGGTGTCACTCAAACCTCGCTGAGGAACTTCAGTTAATACCCGTTGGATGCACCTAACAAGGTTGCTAGGACACACCTTGTCGCGTACCTTCTCCATATCTTCGATTGGGCCCCGTTTTTCACCACACAGGGTGATTGGGTGTACCATAGCTTTATCTGCATGATGAGTCTTTGGCCAACGCGGAGGTTACTGCCATTCCTCAGTACAGTTGGGGGTCAGTCGTCCTCTACACCACATACATGGGGTTGTGTTATGCTTCGCACTGCTATACTGATGTGAAACCGAACCTTGCTATGTGATATGTGCTCCTGCAGCTGTTGAGTTGGGAGCACTTCTCTATTGGGCGGCCGTCCTTTGAGAGAGCAGTGCACCCGTACCCTGAGTTGCATGAGGTACTATGGGCTATGTGCTATGGGCTACCGGTGGACTATCGCCTAGTTACGCTGGGCCAAGGATAGACCAATGAGGTACTACTCGTTGTTCCACAACGAGTTCGAGTCGTTGAACGACAACGACATCATATGGGCTCCGTGGACCCCGGAGTTCGTGCACATGGTAACCCCGCACGGACTGTCCATGCAGTGCACGCAGGACGTTGGATTGTGGGTGACGACCTGCCACCTGGTGTTCGCCCACATGGTGGAGCCTTACGCGCTGTAGTGCGTAATGCGTCAGTTTGATTTGCACCAGGTTGTGCCCCCTCCCAACGGCAGGATGCTACAGCAAGTCGTCCACTCGTGAGTCCAACTCCATCCAAGTATTGTTTGCACTTCATACCCACGTTCCATGTGCTGCATGAATCCTTCTCGAATGTAGGCAATCGAGGGCGGACCGACACGCTGAGGAATGGAAAGTCCAACATGAGTGAATTACGGCTTGGGTGGAGACGGTGCATGTCGAGGTCGTGCAGGAGCATAGACCGTACGACGTACAGACGTACCACGAATACATGGAGTGGTACGTACCCCGGTCGCGCTCCAGACTAACTCGTTCTCCACTAGAGCGTCTAGAGCAGGTGATGCACCAGGAGATGCTTCATCACTCATTCGATCATCACAGTGCCTTGCGGCGGGACGACACCGTAAGAATTGACAAACATTGCTAGTTTCATTGATGATATTTTTACTGTTTGTTACTGAACATGTTTATCTATCATTTTAGTTCAAGTGGTTGCGTTGGATCGCAAGCGCATCGGAGACTGCCATCCACAGCCCAGAGCACACCGTACCTGGGTTGCTGAGCACTTTGAAGTACATCTTCGCGGAGTCGAAGAATGTACTCAAGAACATGAGCTTCGATCGTTCTAGGGGTGACATCCTATGCGCCATGCACCGAGTGGGCGGATCGTGCTCACCTGCTAGGTCATCATGGCCTAGTCGGTTCAGTGGGCGTCCTAGCGCTCCTAATCAGTCATCCCAGGAGGTAAGCTACATACAAATTTTTGTCTTGTTTTTTTTATTACGCCTTATGTTGTACCAACATCATGCCATCCTGCAGCCGCAAGTTCGTCGGGATGCATCTCTTCTGCCATCCGCACCCCGTTAGACTAGCGCTCCCCTTGGTCATCTGCACTACACATCCGGAGGTATGAGATGTTTAGTTCACGTGACAGATTTTATGTGCCCTCACATCATTCCATCCTGTAGCCTTCAATTGAGCGTGGGGGTGACGGACATCTTTCAACCGATGAGGACACGCCCATCCCGGTTACTGCCAGGGAGCATTACATGGAGTGAGGGTTTGGAACATGGAACCCGGGGCAGCCACCCCTATCATACGTTGGCTAGTACGGAGTACCGTATGAGGGCCAGAGCTCCTACGTGGTCACTGGCACTTCGCACGTTGGGGCCGAACCATCTGGGAGTGGACTTATGGAGTCCTTCATTCATGGCATTATGCAGGTGGTCCCTGGTTCAGGATGTTTTAGCAGGACGACATCGGCGCTGGATAGACTCAGCTAGGCCAGAGTTAGCTTACTGGTACACCTCCACCCACTCAACGGTCTCCATACCCCCTCCGAACCGATACGTGCTCTCTAGACTGGCTGATGTATCCCACGGGACATGCTTGGTGCAAAACCAGGACACGCACGCAAACACACACGCAGCGAGCAGAGAGTGGCTCACATGAGTGAGCCATATTGTATCCCATGCGTAACTGCACTACACAGATGATATGCAAGTTTGTTGTGCTATATTTGTATGCATATTTTGTATGTTATGTGTGCACTTTTGCGCTATATCCACATGAAAACAGAGAACTAGGAGTGTCGGTATTTCAAATGGAGTTGCAATGTAACTTTTGATAGATAAAATTGATGATGTTTCGGAATGCACATTGTGATTTGCGATTTACATGTCGTGCGCGATTCGGTTACATGTATTACATAATACATGCGTGGGTTTATTGCAATCGGGATAAAGGAGGATACAAACTAGTCTTCGCAGTGCCATAGTCGCTACCACTTGTCTCGGGACTGCCCACGGTGGTGGCGAGTGTCGAAGTCGTTTATGTACTATGACTGCATGATATAAGTGGACCGTACAATAAAAAACATAACCAGGATATAAATTGTACATAACTCACGTCTTCGATATGGAGTGCGCTCGAACGACCAAAAACGCTACGACGGCGGCTGGTCTCAGTTGTAAGAGCCTTCCCCTTCCCCTTGTCTTGGGACTCCCTACATCGGTGTCGTGTGTTGAAGTCCCCCATATTCTGCGATACAGGTTGGACGATTGCATGATGTTAGAAGAACGAAAGGGCAAATACAAAATCAGGACGTGAATTGTACGTAACTCACCTCTTCGATATACGGGGCTCTCGGACGACGAGAGAAGCTATGACGGCTGCCGGTCTCAGTAGCAGGAGCCTTCCCTTTGTCCATCGAGCGCATCCTAGGCTCCTTCGGTGCCTCCTCAATAGGGTCTGGTATGTAAGGTTTCCATCGCACAAAGGTTTCAGCCCGCATCGCGTAGTTCAATATGTACTTCTGCTGGATGAATGCTCTATCGTACATCTCTAGGCTGTCGATTCACTAGAAGAAGTTGTAGTGCATCTCGGGCTGCCATTACACGTAGATGAAGTTAAAAATTTATGAAAATCAACATAGAGAGTGCAAAATCGATGTATGCAAAAGAAACACTTACGAGGTGGTGCCCGCACGTTTAGTATGCCTGGGCGGAGGTGTTCGGGTGTGTCGACCGAATGATCTTCACTGGCTCTTTTCACACACACTGTGAGTGTGAAAACTCTGGTGGTACCGGCACATCCTTTATTGGAAATATATGGGTATCATTTAGTCCTTTTCGCAAGGCACCTGCACTTCTGCAACATCTTCATGTAGAAGTTGGCCGACGAGTCCAACATATTGTAGTCCCACCAAATGTTTCACCATAGAGAAGAAAACAAGGTGGACAATACATTAAATTGCGACACTGAATGAAGACTAGACGAGCTTGGTCTGTTAGGGCAATCCTTCATTGAGTGGCCAAGGGTCTTGCATATGCTGCACTTGATCATGCGGTTTAAGGCTGGTACATTGGCTAGCATCCATGTCGTTCCGCAAGTACTACGTCTGTCATCATCCCTTCCCTGTTGTCTTCAAGGCCTTGTTCGGGGTCCATTGCACCATGTCTGGGCAAAGATCCATGTAGTTCATGTCTAAGCCGTACAACTAAAACTCTGCACTCTATGCACCGAAAATGTGCTGCATGTTGTAGTACTCGGAGATATATGACGTAGACATCTGCCTCATTTGTGCACACGCCTTGTACACATGCAAGCATGGCTTGTGCAGGAGCTTCGGCTTGTTACAAGTGCATGTCGCCACATCACCGAAGGTGTATGTCTGTTTTCTTTTCCCCCATGGCATAACTGTTGATATATTTATGTTGAAGCCTGATCTCGTACTTTCTCCTAATACCATCGATCACCCAGATGTCATGCATTTAGGCCTTCTGCATCTTCTGGTCCATGTACCTCTACATGTTCTCGGACCACTGCTTGCCTTCTTCCATCTGTCGCTTCGCTGTGGTGGCTCTATTGATGAAGTAACCAAAAGTGTGAGTTCATGTCTCCTCGACGATTGCGGTGATAGGGAGGCACCGCACACCTTTGAGGACGCTGTTGTACACCTCAAACATGTTGTTCGTCATAATCCTGCACCTCACACCGTCTGTGTCACAGAGAAATGACCATTTCTCCAACTCAGGAGTGTGGTGATTAATCCACTACGAGAAGCTTATGACGCTACTAGGTTGCCCGCTCGCAGCCTAATGTCCGTCCAGTACCTCTGGAGTGGACTCCCTTGTGTGCCTCGTAGTCTAGTGTTCGAGGTCTGCCCAGATGGACTCAAACTTCCTCCTCTGGTTCTGCAGGCACAACACCTTAAACGTCTTCATAACTTCGTGACTACATAACCGCGTGAAGAGGTTCGATGCAAGATGCCTCATGCACCACTGGGTTTACACGTTGTTCCACTAGTGAGGGGGTTCCGTCCCATGCTTCATAGTGTTCAAGGCCAACAACAACCTAGCATTGCGGTCTGTGATAAGGTATACATTGCGTCGGTCTCCCACCACCCCCCGCTTTACATTCGCTAGGAACCACAGCCAACTAGATGTGTTCACACTCTCTACAATGGCAAATGCCACCAGGAGAAGCTAGTCATTCGTGTCAACCGCCATCGCGGTGAGAATGGTGCCTTTGTACCTCCCCGTGAGGAAGGTGTCATCCATCGTCAGCACAGGACGACAGAACTTGAAGCCCTCAACGGCCTGGGCGAAACTCGTGAATATTTATCGCCTCGGGCCCCTCTGCTCGAATCACCTTGTACAGGCATCCTGACAGGTTCAACCCATCAGGTCGGGCCCATACGAGACTATCGTCATAAAACACTACTAAGTCTTGCATGTTTGAAATTACCTAAAGCAACAATAGCCAGATTTACAGTATGCAATATAACAAACATGGTATATAATTAACACTAATTAATTAACTTCACACAACTATTTCCATGTGATTATTTCTTCAATTCCCACTAATAAAAATGACTAAACAAAAAAATTAGTAACTAATTATGAGTATTTAATGTCCCACTAATTACTCTTAACATAGATAATTACGACGTATAACACACAAGAGAGCAATTAAATGTGAGTAAGTCAATACGAATAATTAATTAATAAGCAATAATTTGATTACTTAGCAATAAATTACTTACAAGTAATACAATACATCTAAGTAATTTCCAATGAATTAATTACGATTAATTAGTTACCATTAACTAACTACAAGTCATTACGTACTAACAAATTAATTATGGTCATGTAAATTCGACCAGTTATTTTGCACTAATGTAATCTGCACTACTCAACTACGTGAAATTTAATTACGACTAATTAACTACAAGTATTTAATTATGACTGCTTAATTACCACTTACAAACTACAACTCAATTGCCACTAACTACGACTAATAAATTACCGCTAATTAACTACAACTAAAGCATACGAAATAATTTTACCTTGCCTTGATGTCAACCTCACGGGACTTATACAGTCCTAACCACTGCTCTAAACATTATTTCCTTCACAACGTATTCCAAATAAAGTTTTAGTTCAATTCTCTTTGTTCTCAGCGACGAGCGCGAGAACGAGAACGAGAACGAATCCGAGAGTGAGAGCTAGACCGAGCACGAGCATGGTTTTTATAGGCGCGCGAAGGCGTTAAAGCACAAACAGGATAGTGTCATTAGCAATACATCCGGATGAGGCAACGACGTGTTGGATGAGATGGGGAGAAAGTAGCGGGAGAGTGGTTGCTTTTGGCCGAAAGCGACAATAAGCGGTGTAGCCGGCCTGAGGAGGAGCGGTGTTGCCCGTGTGGTGCGGCCTAGCTTGTGCGTGCTGGCTGTCCGCACCAGGGATGGACGAAAGAGGCGGAAACAGTCCTTGTCCGCACCGAGGGGCGTGGACGCAGCGGCTAAACGATGCTCATCCGCACCGAGGAGAGTGCGACGAGGTGCCAGCGATGCATGTCCGCCTGGAAGGCGGCGGATCTGTAACATCCCAAATCTAAGTCCGTGCTTCAAATGTAAGAAAATGATTAGAAATTAAAACTTTTCTTGCATCTTGAAGTATTTGAAATTTTCTGTAATTCTTGTAAAGGAATTATGGAAAATCAAAAACCAAAATCTCAATTGACTCAAATCAAAAACCTCCTTAGTGAAAATCTTATGTCAAAGCCCTGGAAATATTTTTCCTTGGTTCTAGGGAAGCTATGTGACACCTCTGAATTATTTCATAATTTTTAGAAATTATTTGATAATTTTTGGAGGCAGGTCAAAGCTTGGTCAAACTTTTGAAATAACCTTCTGGAATTTCTTGAGAAAAATGCAGTGCATGAAAACCTCTGAAAATTTTAGGTAAGGTTAATCCTAAAGTCAGCAAGCTCCAGTTAAAATTTCATAAATTTTGGAGTTGATTTGCTATCTCGATTAAATCCTCAAAATTTCAGCTCAATATTTAATCCCTGAGTCAGGCTACTGTTGCTTAGGTTCCGGTCTAACTCGAACCCAACCTGCTGACTCGGTTCATCCCAACCAACTTGTTGCACCCGGTTGCTTTCTAAGTGGCGCGTGCATCGGGGCCGCTCAAACTCAATCCGGCGGCCACTACTAATTGGGTTGGACTCAACCCATTGGTTCCTGTTGAGCCGAGCCACCCTCGCTCTCTCTCTCTCTGTCTTGTGGCCCTGTGTCGCCCTGGTCATCTTCCCCAACCTCCGGGCGCCTCTGTCTCACGCGCGTGCGCCAGCACCATGGCGTGTGCAGCGTGGGAGGGCAGAGCCAAGTCCACTCTTCGTCCTTGCAACGCCTATTTGCATTTAATGCGCGCCAGGGTGCCCCCAAAGTCGTCCATTACCTGCCCCCATCCCCTCGGCGCCCATGGCCGCAACCTTGACCGCGAGTTTGCTTCGCTTAAGACCGTTGCCCTTCGGCTATAAGTAGCCCTCAGCTTCCCCTTAGCTTCCTTCGCCCCTTTAGCTCTAGCTTGCACCTTTGTGTTGTTGAGCTCAAGTCACCCCAACCACCATCGGCCACCATTGACGCACTTGGAGCTCCTCGGTGAAACCAGTGGCTCAGTGGTTCAATTGTCAATCCATTGCTCCAGCTTGTATCTCTTACCTCCTGGAGTGTTAATCCTAACTCTATTTTAGTTTGCATCAACAGGAAGCAACTAATTTGGAGTTTCCCCTCTTTTCGACTGAAATCAACCCTCTTTGCCTTCAGCTCTAGTAAGAGCTCCATCTTCCAATTACTGGGTCATAGGCCCTCTGTGAGCTGTCTTGGAGCTAGCCCCACCATCCATTTGTTCTCATTTTGCTTAGGGTGCCACCTCCTCACTTTCTTCCTCGCGGCCGGCAAGCTCCACCGCCGCCCAAACTCCTCGGCCCTCCTCGGGACCTCTCCTGCATTGAGGTAACTTACTTGTGGCCCCTTGAAGCTCTGGCACCCGCTCAAGTGAACAATGCGGAGCTCTTTTGCTGTTTTCATTTTTCGGCCGAAATGGTCACCTTCGTCTTCTCCGGCTCGCCGGCGATGTGGGCCGCCGCCGCCGTGGAGAATGCCTCCATCGGGTGCGCATCTCTATTGCGAACCCATTTTGCCCCTTGGTGCGCGCCGCCATGGCGTGAGTCGCCCGGCCAGACCACGAAGTGGCGGCACTTTTGCCGGACCTTGTATTTGTCTGCGTGCGTTTTCATTAGGACACCTTTAGTGCTAATCACTGTTTAATTAATGCTAATCATTGATTAGAATTAAAGAGCGCCTTTAAGTTGTCCCCGCAGTCACTGCCGTGTGGGCCACACTTCTTAAAAACCCCGTATCGTTTGTGGTGCGCGTGCGCAGCCCTCCATCAATGACATGCGGGCCCGTGCCATTAAACCCCCCCACGGTACACCTTAACCCCGGTTGGCCCATCACCGGCGGTGGGGCGCGTCACTATTCAAACCCACTCGGCCGCGTGACTTCGGCCTCACCGACATGGGGCCCCACTTGTCAGCGTGTCCTGTTCACGTCGCGAAGGGCCCAATCACTCACAGCCGTCCATTTTGTGATCTGCGGCTGAGATCGTTGTGCCGTTCAGACCGCCTGAACGCTCCTTCAATCGCAGCCCTCCATCGCTTGATCAACGGTCGAGGTTCATTGGGCCGTTCAGACCATGAACAGTGCCCGGTGAATCTTGACCATTCGTTTTGGATCAGCAGTTTGTTCTTGGTTTTAGAATGGCGTGGCCTTTATCTTTGGCGGCGCTGTGGGTCGTGCGATGGCGCGCCAGCGGCCCAGATTGAGCCACATCCTTTCCAATCGGTTAAATCGTTTCTTTTTCTCGGTAAGGATTATTTATCAACTGGAAATTCCAATAAACTTCAAAAACACATAACTAATTCAATTTAAATCATTTTCGGTTGATTCAAATTTTGATAATTCTGTTTTTAATTAAACTTTAATCTAAAAATAGTTTTAAGCCCAGTTTAGCTCCAGAAAAATTTGTAAATATATTTAAATGCAGTTTAGGTTTATTTAGTGCATTAAAAATTCATTTAACTTTGAAAATGCATAACTAATTCTCTGTAACTTATTTTTGAGTGAATCCAACTTTGTTGGCTTCCTCTATTAATGAACTTGCTAGAAAAATTGGTTTTAGGCATGTTACTGTTTTTGAAAAGATTACTTATGCATTTATCTTTTGCTCATTTTCATGTCTTTGAAAAATTATAGAAAGTGCATCGTAGCTCCAAATGAGATGAATCCAATTGGGTTATTCATCTTGTGAGGTGCTTGATTTACAGTAAAAATTTCAGAAGCACCACCTTTCTTGAAATTTTTGCTAAACAGTTTAATTATGGTGAATAGTAACAGATTGGAATTTCCAGGCTGAGCAGATTTGTTTTGATCATATCTTTTGCATTGAGAATCCAAATCAATTGGTTCTTATTGCTAAATTCATCTAAAATCTTGCTCTACCTGCTGTAAAAATTTCAACGCTTTTCGCTGAAGTTGGTTTTTGCATCTTTTCGGTGTTCTTTGTTCTTATCGGTTCTTTTCGTTCTTTTCGCTAGGTTCCGACAAGTGCGTTGATCTTGAGAGTGTTCCTCTGTAGCAGATTGATTAACTCCAGCAAGGCAAGCAGTTTGATCATATCCATTATGTCCCATTACTTTAAAGTCTAATATATTGTTTAACTTGTATGTATGCATTGCTATTTTGTTGTTAAATGATATCGATTAGTGATCCTATAGATGCATGTTCTGTAGGTAAATGTTCATTCTCTACTACTAAGCCTAGAATTATCTGACTGTGATTTAGAGTTCGTTGGATGGACTCTTATCACTTAGTAGCTACGTTGGATAGTACTTAGAAATGCTTAGATAACGGTAGAAATGGGCGGTTGTCGACATTATGTCGATGACCTTGATCACACAAATCTAATTATTATTCCATTATGTCCAGCACTTGTTCTTTGTTATTTTGTAAAGTTAAAAGCTGAAAATGAAAAAGCTGATTTGGACTTGGGCACAATGGATGTTGGTGTGATTATCGGGTGTGGAGGAATGGTGCCTAAGTCAACAAGGACCGAACATCTTGTTACACTAAACCAAGCAATTTTGCATGTTAACCACGCGAGAGGGATATGAGACCTCTCTTGACTTAGTACTTTGGCGTGTATTGGCTCCGGGTCGCAGGTGGGTGTGTGTGTGTTGTGTGAAAAAGAAACTTGTGTTTATGTGTGGGTGAGCGGGAGTGGAATCCATCTAGGTTCTCCACACCGAAGGGCATTGTAGGTGTCCGGCTGGCTTTGCCCTAAATGGGTAGTTGACCCCCGACTTTACAATGTTGCCGACTCAACGTATGGATTTCTATTTCATGCGTGCGACTCGTAGTTAATGCACAATATTGGAAACGTCTCGTAGGACTTAGCCGTGCCGGCATACCAAAGGTAGTGTGCTTCATCATGTGGCAAAAAGACGGTCTGGCGTGTGGGTACATTGGTACACCCCTGCAGGGTTCAAACTATTCGAATAGCCTCGTCCTAGGTTATGGACACGCTTGGGGAGGTCTTCTAAGAGTTAGACTACAACCTTTAATTAAAATTTTGACATGGGTGGTATGAATGGGTAATTCATGCTATTGTTGTGGTGACTATTGGGTTAGTCACTTCCAGGATGGTTGTTGTCATCTATCTATTGTTATTATGTTGTTGTCTCGTTGTTACTTGCAAATTAAAAATGAATTGCAAAACTGCTTTGTATCTATTTAATTATTGCAAATGAAAACTTGTTTTATGCTAAAATGAGCCTAAAGCCTCCACTTAAATAAGCTTGCATGTAGCATATGTATAAGCTTGTTATCCTACACGTCAGTCTTGCGGAGTACATTATTGTACTCATTTGCTTTGCTTAATGTTATTTGTTACAGAGGAAGAAGGTGAGCCCCTTGGGCTTCACTATTGTGAGATGTGCTTCGGGTTCGACGACTAGCTTGGCGGTCCGGTTAGTTGCCTTGTGGGTAAAGGCACACTAATTGGCTTTTGTTTATGGCCATCTTATGGCACTTTGCTTCCGCTGTTTACTTAGTAGTTTGTGTATTGTTATTTGGCATGTTGGCCTCTCTTTTGTAATAACTCTATCTCTATTTATATTAACTTTTGGTTTGTTGCTGTGCTTCTGTTCTATGTATTTGAATGGAATTGATACATGCTTTTTGTAAAGAGGTGTGTGTACTGCATCTTCCGAAGTACATATATCTCGAGGTTTGATTTATTTGATTTGTGATGCTAGGACCAAGTGGATGGTTAAGCATTACAAGCCGAATAAGATCGGGGTCTCACACGGACGAGGCATGAATAGTGATGTCCGCACTAGGGTGGTGCGGACGAGACCTGTTCGGCCGTTGGTGGTGTGGACGAGGTTGACGTGGTGGCACATCACACGTCCGTGCGTCCTTGGGACGGAATTGCATGATAATTTTGCATTAGTGCTCACCGGAAAACCATTTTTGCTAATACTGTTTCAAACAGTACCATTTAAGAAAGAGGGAAAAAAAATCCCAACCAAGATGCAACCAAACCAAATGGAGAATTCGTTGATTCCCCCGGCCCACGAGCACACGAAACTACTCACAAAACAAAGCAGGCGACAGCGGGAAAGAACACAGCCCACTAATTTCCAGATCTAACCCAGCCAACCATCAACACCAGTCCACCCCAGTCGCATCTCCCCCTTCCCCCCTCTCTCTCCCCCCTGTCTGCTTCCTCCCTCGGAGTCGGTGCAATCGGCGGCTTCTGTCAGGTCAGGCCCGTCTCCTCGTCCTCCTCCTCCTCGTCCTCCGCCGCCTCCTCTCTGTCTGTGCTCCAATGCCGTACTGCCCGCGAGGAGATTTGTACATGGATAAATCTGGGGGTCGCGCGGCTCCGATGTATGTTCTGTTATCAGTAGTACGGTGCTAGGCTGCCAGTAGTAGTACGGTGCGACTAGCTGGCTCCTGCGGCATTTCGATCCCTTTGCTTTTCTTTTCCCTTTCTTTCATGGGTTCTTTACAAGTAGCGCTTAATTAGATGGCAAGTGTGATTTATGTATTATGTATCTCCGGATTTTCTTCGTTGAGTTAATTGGCAGCACGTAGTGCTGTGTCTTCGTTGTTCGTACAGTACATTTGCTTCGATCGAAATGTATCAAGAGTTTCTGTGTTAGGGTTCGTGGAATTACGAAACTGGGATGGATGGATGGATGGATGATGTTCTTGCACTTTTCGGCCTTCAAATCCAGCCATAAACGGAAAAAGAATGTGACAAATAGTGTGGTCGTTCCTGTTGAAATTGATGCGTCAAAGTAGTAACTTCCTATTTTGGGCATATTCTGGATGACTGCTTTGACTCTCGAAAACTCTGCATATTATACTCTTTTTTTTTTGTTTTGAGAGAAACTCTGCATATTATACTACTACTAGTGTCATAGACCTGGTTTGACGGGAGATCAGCTAAAGATTCCAAGGCTGTTAGACTCTCAGATGCAGTAGCTCGGTAGTTTCAGGTATGGGAGTATATATCACACTAGCAACTTACCAATTGCATTTTGTGTTCAATTTTATAGTTCCTTTTTTGTTTCGGATTTCTCATTAACATGTACTGCTACCGATTTCGAAATTGCTTAGCCTGAAATTTCCATTTAATCTGTCCTTGACAACTCAGAAGAGAAATAGTAGCTACCATGCGCTCTTTACTTTGTTGATGCTAGCTTGTTGCTTGAAGAATGGGGAAAGTGGAACTGCATGTAATATTCTTGCCTTTCTACAGAACTAGAATTATATTACTATTGCAGACCACAAATTTGGCCTTGGGGGACCGAATTGTGCTACGGCCAATGGTGTTGCCCTTCATGTTTCTAGATTTACTTCATTTGCATAACTATGCAAACTGCGGTGCAGGACATGCTTTCTGTTGTGAGGGTGTCTAATGGGTGACAATTTGCAGATCGACCTCTAGAAAGTGCTATGCTCTGCTCTGCCTCCACCTCTAGAAAAGTATGTTAGTCTTAAAGCATACCAGTGGGGGAGATTAGTCCTAACAATTATCATTACAAAGATAATATTATTGTGATATTTTTAAGTAGATACAAATATGTGACCAATTTCCTGATGTAAACACTTGGCCCCAGCAATCAGGCCCAAACCTGTACTTCCTTCCAAGGCATCCATCTTTCCATTTTTATTGTCTGAAGCCTTCATACCAAACTGCAAGGATTTCTCTACTTAGTATATGGATGGAAATCACTTCATGATATGCAAATGTGTTCTTCATTCCTAGTCCACATCTTTTCTTTTACATTTTCTTTTATTTATATCAAGAAGCAATAATCACAGATTCCGCCATGCATGAATATTGTTAGAAGGTATATCTCAGTGTTGTTGGAATAGTGTAGGAGATATGGCGAGCAATGTTGTCAGTATGACACAGTTTGAGGGTGGTCTAGTGATTCATATCTAGAATGGGCCATCTCAAGAAGGAAGGTTTTGCTTACGGTTGTCTGCGGGTGGGAGAATACTTGCAATGAAGAAGATTGACATTGTTTCCGTTATATTTAGATCATAGTTATAACTTGTAGATGCTTTGGGTTATACGGGATAGTTTGGACAAGGATAGGGCTAATTTTAGCAAGCGTGCTTGATCCGCTAACATTGCATCTGTCAGGTGATGAATGTTGGGAGCGAAGGCGGAAGGAAAGAAGCAATTTGGGGGGATGGGGATTGCGTCGGGAGGCCATAGTGAAGTGCGGCTAGGATGAACCCTAGCCGCCGGGAGAGGACAGGGGAAGGAGCCGGCAGGAGACCAGGGGATGGCGCAAGGGGATTGGGTAATTTCCCCATCCTTTTGCTCATTTTTCATTAACTGCATATCTCCTATATATAGGGGTACAATCTGATTAAGAATAGAAGGTATTATCCTTCCTTAACTAGGACTCTTTCCTAATGTATACTTTCTCAATTTAGACTTTCCTAATTGCAAACTTCCTAATGCGATACAACGGACGCTTAAGCTGCCGCTAGGGCCGGCTGCTCTGCCGCTAGGACCAGCGGCTCCTTTGCCTTGTGGCACTGGCCATAGACGCGACCCCACATGACATCTCTCCCTGCGTTGACAAACAGCTCGTCCGACGAGCTGAAAAGAGGGATACGATGCCCGAAAAGCAATGACATCTTCCTATGATGCATCAGCAGTGTGAATTCCTTCCCATTGCACCAGAATTTGCCACTTATCCCGAGACAGGCTTGCACGGAGCACCTTGGCCAGTGTTGGAATGACCCGACCATGTAGAAGAGGCGGTAATGGCGGTGGAGCGTCTGGAGGAAGGTCTTCATACTGCTTAAGGAGATTGACATGAAAAACATCGTGTAAGCGCGTTGATGGTGGCAAGTCCAATTGGTAAGCAACCTCATTGATCTCGGAGAGGATGCGATACGGTCCATAGTACTTAGGCCCAAGCTTCCCGCGCCGCGTGCTAGGTAAAGCTGCTGCAACCCGGTGATGAAGTCGTAGCCACACAAAGTTGCCCACTGCAAAGTGTACGCTGCGATGCTTGCGGTCATAGAATTTTTTTGTTAAACTCTTGAGCATGCTGTCAACGGCCATGAACATTAGACAAAAAGAGGTTGCGGTCTTGAAGCTCTTGGTCCACCGCCGATGTTCGTGCCCCACCGGGCTCATAATCCTGGAAAGACGGTGGGTCCCGCCGATACACAACCCGGAATGGAGTAGTTTGCAGCGCTGAATGGTAGGATGTATTGTAAATAAATTCAGCCTAGGGCAACCAACGGATCCACTGTAGAGGACGGTCTCCCGTCATACAACAGAGATACATAGCAATGACCTTATTGACCACCTCGGACTGTCCATCATCAGATTGGGGATGAAATGTCGTGCTCATATTAAGGTTGGTGCCACACAGTGTAAACAGATCCTTCCAAAAGTTGGAGGTGAATACCCGGTCCTGGCGTTGGAAGCGCATCGTCAGGAGGTTGAAATCCCAAACAATTGGTCCTAAGGAGCGGAGCCACTGGACCCCAAGGACAATTTCGAAGCCGCCTAGCGGTATGGTGAGCAAGTCGAGGATGAAGTGTTCTTGGTCGATGGAGAGGGGTGTCGCGTAGCACACCCTGCCGCTCGCCACCTTGTTGTCGTTGGCCACGGCCACAGAGAGGCCCGTGCGTGGTGCCAGTGTTAATTCAACTTGATCGACGAGCTCCGTGGCGATGAAGTTATGGGTGGAGTCGGAGTCGATCAGGACCATCAATTGGACGGCGTGGATCATCATGGAAGCTACATCATTCGGGACTTGCGAATCCCGATGAGGGCAAGGAGGGAGATGGTGGCGTTCGCGTCCTTCTCCTCGAGGTCATCATCGTCTGGCTCAACCTGCAACATAAAGATGTGTTTACAGAAACGCTGGTGGCCTGGCATGAACTTCTCGTTGTAGTTGTAGCAAAGTCCCTTGCCGCGGCGTTCACCCATCTCGGCCGGCGTGAGCTGCCTGAATGGCTTGGCCGCGCCCAACGCCCCTGTGGTGACCGTGGAGGGTGCCACCGAGCCGGACGACGCCATCCCGGAGGCTGCTACCCTGGGTATAAACGGCTTGGTGCTTGCGACCTTGAAGGACGTGGTTGAGGTCGTCGAGACCTATGGAAACAAAAGCAAGCGTTCGTAGGATCAGGCCAAGTCCATGGCGACTTCTAGGTCGGTCGGCCGCTGGAGCTTGACGTGAGTCTGTAGGGGCTCTCCAAGCCCGGCCGTGAACAACATCACCTGCTATTCCCCATCGAGGTGGCTACAATGAGCTAGCAAAGTCAAGAAGTTTTTGGTGAATTCTGCTACCGAAGCGGTGCGCCGAATGCCCATCAATGCGCCCAGCGGGTTGTGGCGTGTGGGAGTCCCAAATCGACGATTGACGAGGTCCGGAAGTGTCGCCAATTGGGCATGCCATCCATGCGCTCCACCCGCATGTACCACAGGTGCGCCACGCCGGACATGTGGTACATAGCGAGCCACACCCTATCCTCCATGGGTGTTTGCTGTGCGCGAAAGAATTGCTCACATCGGTTGATCTATGGTATTGGATCCTCCTTGCCATCAACGACTGGAAAATTGAGCTTGATGTAGCGGGGCGGGTTCCATTGGTGTCCTGCTCCTGGGGCAGGGAGGTGCGGCAGTGGCAAGAGAGGGGGCAGCGCCACGGAGGCCACGCCGAGCCCTCACTGGAGCGACACTGGCTTGGCAGCAGTTCACCGTCGGCCGCCAGACGTGCGGCTACCTCTTCATCGTCGCCGTCCTCCTCGCTGGTGGGATGCCCCTCCATGCACCCTAGGCGCCGATCATGACATGATAGCCGGCTGATGTTGGCTTCAATCAAGCTGGCGTGCCAGGCAAATTGGTCGTTGATATGCGCAAGGGATTTTGCCGTATCCTCGGCGAATTTGTGCATAACCTGCTGGAAATCCTCGTTACCACCATTGCTCGACATGATGGATGAGGCAACGGATGGCTCTGATACCAAGATGTCAGGTGATGAACATTGATGAGGATTGCGTCGAGAGGCCGTAGTGAAGTGCGGCTAGGATGAACCCTAGCCGTCGGGAGAGGACAGGGGAAGGAGCTGGCAGGAGACCAGGGGATGGTGCAAGGGGATTGGGTAATTTCCTAATCCTTTTGCTCATTTTTCATTAACTGCATATCTCCTATATATAGGGGTACAATCTGATTAAGAATAGAAGGTATTATCCTTCCTTAACTAGGACTCTTTCCTAATGTATACTCTCTCAATTTAGACTTTCCTAATTGCAAACTTCCTAATGCGATACAACGGACGCTTAAGCCGCCGCTTGGGCTGGCTGCTTTGCCGCTAGGACCGGCGGCTCCTTTGCCTTGTGGCGCCGGCCACAGACGCGGCCCCACATGACATCATCAGTGCACATTTGCCCCTAAAGTAGTTTTAATATTTGTGTGCTACTCTAGAGGTGGAGCATAAAAGCACTTCTGGGAGGTGTTATACTATCCAATTACTATACTTAAATGTTTTGTACTATATATGTGAACTCTTATTAGTTTATTGGGTAATTTTGTGTATTTTGTACTGATAAATGGAACTAAGCAACTTACAACCTGACCTTCGTTGTGTGTTCTTTTTCAGCAGTTGTAAACATGCTTCATCATTCAAGTAGCCGTCACCAAAGGAACAGAGGATCAAGAACCAAAACACTACTCCAGGTTACCTTACTTGTAGGTGTCACTGTTTGGCTTCTGTATCAGGTGAAGCATTCCTATGATAAGAAAAATGAGTACTTGGATGATACTGAGGACCAGCTTGCCCATGATGATAGAAGCATGTTCCAGGGGAGGAAAGAAAGGGTAAGTGGTGATGGTAATGTGGAAAAAGTTGGAGAGAATTCTGATGTAATAAGCAAACCAGATGAAGAGAAGAGTGGAGAAACTGTGTTCGAGAAAGAGAATAATGACTCGCATGAAGATGATGCAAGAAACACAGAGAGGTCAGAAGCTGAAGAAGGGCAATCCAGTGGTGCAGATGGCAATACAGAAGCTCATAGTAATGATGAAGACGAAAGAACTGGTCACTCAGAAACAGACAAGCATGATGCTGAATCCAACTCATCTGATGCTGAGAGTAAAAGTGAAGTCCATTCAACTGGAGATGATGTGCCCCAAAACAATCATGCCCAAGAGGAAAGCACTGGTGAGACAAATGGAACACCCCATGAAGAAGTGGCACAAGGTGATGAATCCACTAATGCAGATCAGACCAATGCAAGCAGTAATGGATCAGATGGAGAGGAAGCTGAGAAAACTGGATCCCTTTCTGATGATACCAAGACTGGAACAAGTGATGAGCATGTCACTGAAACTCTTCCAGATGAAACAGGCAATGTACCATCAGTTCATAATGAGAATTCACAAAATTATGCCAGTGAAAACCAAGGTGATGCAGCTTCCACTACATCTGATGCTTCTGAGCATAGAACCAGTGAGAATGTTCATATTGAGACTGGATATGAACATGAAGGTGAAGCAACATCATCTGGGACTGCATCTGGTGATGATGAGAAGGGTGCAGAAACGGGTTCAACCAATGAGTTATCAGACTCCAAAGAAGCAAACTCTGAGGAAGGCAATGCTACAACAGAAGTTTCCAATGACCAGGCTGCAAATACGGAGACAGAGAACTCCCAAGGAGTGTCTGCTGCTGAAGTAGCAAATGGTTCTTCAGAAGAGACAAAGCCCGTGGAGAACCAGAGTGATGGAGCTACAGAAACGTCTAACAATGGTGAGCAAGAGGATATCAAGATAGAAACCAGCACATCTATCAATGATGAGCACAATGAATCTCAAGGTGGCGATGGCAGTTCTGGGTCAAATGGCTCAAATGACAGTGGCCCTGAACAAACTGGCAAAACTGAAACCCAGTGATAGAACCAAATGGATACGAACATTGCTTAGTATACAGATTTGTTCCTGGACAAGAAGAGGAGCTACTGCACATAGAATTGTTCAGATTGAGGTTACGATCTTTTAGTTGCATTGCTTATGTACAATTGTGCCAATTGTGCACACTACGTGATCCATGCTCTTGAAGACAATTGCATATCGTATGCTTTCCTGTCAAGCTATAGCTACTTGACTCGTGACTTTGGCTGCTAGATTTTAATATCTGTTCATTTGTTCAGTAGTCTGGCAATGTCATATGAAATTTTGAATATAACTGTGAGAAAACTAAATCATTTTCGTGCTTGGTTACTACCTACTTCGTTGATTTTGATACACTGGAGTGTACGATTTGCTTCATACCTACGATTTGCTACATGTTGTGGAGGATTGGCATGAAGAAAATCGTACACTCTAGTGTATCAGGTTCGATGAAGTAGGCTGTGGTTCACCTACAAGTTTAGGATGAACGGCCAAGGAGCAAGCTAGCTAGCTGAATTCAGGCATTGAGTTAGCTAAGGGACTACGAACTATATATATATATACACACACAAACACACGAAGTCGGTTTTAAAGACAAAAGCCGCCACTGTTTGAAGATTTTGTAGAGAAGAGGCTATCATAGACGGTTTTATATATAAACCGTATATGAAACATAAGCTATCGGCTCTGAGTTAATAACCGTATGTGATAGTGTGCATCACAGACGGTTCGAAAACCGTCTATGATGATCTCATGTCATCACTGACCCATAAACTCAGACGGCTCACGAAACCATCTGTGATGATGTTTTTG
Source organism: Phyllostachys edulis (assembly GCA_036346405.1). Classification (NCBI taxonomy): domain Eukaryota; kingdom Viridiplantae; phylum Streptophyta; class Magnoliopsida; order Poales; family Poaceae; genus Phyllostachys; species Phyllostachys edulis. The sequence goes on along the minus strand of CM070555.1, from coordinate 28,402,196 downwards.
AACCGTCTGTGAAGATTTTTTCTGTAGTAGTGTCCATGCTAGGAAGAGACAGTGTAGCACGGTGCCCAGCTGGCGCAGGGTTACACTAAGGTCCAGGTGGACATGGTACATGACAATTTCATAGCCATCCCGTTGAAGATTCGTCCGGATGAAGACATCAAAATATTAGGGGATGCCATACACACTTTTATCCAGTGGCCCAAGAAGGACATCACCCTAGACCCTGCAGTGCCGCGATCTCGACACGACCATTCCTCTCCAACGGGACCCTCGATAACTCCACCTTAACCTTCGCTTCAGAAGGCCACCTCATCAGTTCCCATGGAGAGACGCCGAAGGAACAAAAAAAGCGTGTCGCTGTATCGGTTCCCGAGTCGTCTCACAGGAAGACGTGTAGCGGGCAAGTCGTTAAGGCCAAATCGAAATCGAAAAACATTAAGACGCCTCCCAAGCCCGCGAAATACTCCCTCGGAAGTCCGTTGTACCCCGACACACTATTAGCCCGCGCTGAAATAGGTTGTCAGACTTTGTATGTCTAGTACATGTAGAAGATCAAAGAGAAGGGGTGTGATACTAGCATCATCGTCATATACATGAAGAAGCATTTCTTCCACAACGACGGCCACTTCGTCGTGGGTTTCAACGACTTATTCGACCTATTCAACCTCGATGTCCTCGAAGCCTTGCTTCTATGATGCTGGACACTGTAAGTGTGTACAATCAAGTTCTACATTCACGTAATACTGATAAATATCACAACTAATTGCTTATGTATAGATACATGATAAAAAATGCTCGGGGAAGGAGAGAACCGGTGGGTTTCCTCGATCCACACGTGGTTTCTGAGCAAACCATCATCGAAGACGCATCCTACGTCGTTGTAGCATCTTGATTTTCTAAATCCTTTTTAAATGTGTAAAATAAATTAAAACTATTTACTTCAATGAGAATTCAAGTTTGGTTCTGTTGGAGAGGTTTGAGTTGTTGGTATCTCTTCCTGGTATGCTTGGCAGATCCTCCCTTCAGTTTATCTTTTTCGGGCTATGTAGGTTTAGACCTTCTCTGTGGCCTAGACCTCCCCAGCAGCTCTTGAGGTTAGACCTCCCTTGAGGCTTGGACCTTTTCTCACCAGGACAAACCCTTAAGTCCAGGCCTCTTTCCCTTGAGTCTGGTCCCTTGGACCTCTTTGTTGGTTCGAATCTCTTTGGAATCAGACCTCTTTTCTGTTCAGACTTCTCTTAAGTCTAAACCTCTTGTTGCCTGGGCACTTTTCCATGCCAGACCTCTGTTCATTCGGACCTCCATGCATTCCAGTGGACCTCTTATGTGTGCCTTCGACTCTCCAGAGTTCATTTGAACCCCTTGGCATTTCTTCTTGGCCGAATGGACCTCCTTAGGGTTCATTCTAACCACCACGGTTTTGATCTCACCCAAGAGGTTGGAATCTCCTTTGAGTGGCCTTGACTCACGAACTTCTGTTGGACCACCTTTTGTGAATCTCCCCGTGGGATCCCTCTCCTTCTCGGAACTCCTCTGCCTGGACCTCTCCTTGCATTGAATCTAACGGTTTGGACCTCCCTCACTGAATCCAAAGGCCCGACCTCCTCGTCGTTATTTCTCTTTGGGGACCTCCCCTTCACGTTTGATCTCGCATTTGGACCTCCTCCGGGAGATCCAACCTTGGGACCTCAACTTGTCTTTAATTTCAACCACGGGACTTCTTTGAAGTTTTCTGGACCTCCTGTCCTAGACCTCTCCGTGGCCTTTTACGTTTGGCGCTGGACCTCCTCAGCCTTCAGACCTTCTTGAGCCACGGGACCTATTAGCCTTTGGACCTCCTCTGCGGGGCAAGACCTCCCCTTTTGACCCGACTGTTTCTAAATTGACTGGCCCCACTTGCCAGACTTAGTTATTCTCATTTCCTCCGCCACGTTATTATATTGAGCATTTAATGCGTGTCTTATCACATTAAATGCATCCATATACGTGGTGTTTTACTTTGAATTTGGTCACTTAGCCGTACCCTGACATTTTTCTTTGTTCCTTTCCATAGCAACATACATTGTCCTTCCTCGTACCTTTTGCCCGAGCGGTAGTGACACACCTCGCCACTACCTACCTTTGACCCATTTTTATACTTATCCTTGACACGTATATTTCTAGTTTTCTTCACCATTTTGATTACAATTAGACCAAGAAATTCTACCACATTACCTTCCTCCCTTTCTCCACCCTCTGTTATCTTGACTCTCGATCGGTGGCTCCCAGGAAAACTTTCTTCGCTCCCGACCTCCCCTCCATCCATTGTTTCTTCTTTTTCCCGGTAAGTCCTTGGTGATCTTCTCCACTCTTGTTAGTGCCATCAGATCTTGAGCTGGTCATGTCCATCTCGGGACCTCCTCTCGTGGACTTCTTTTGGGTTTCTAGGGTTTTTGTGTGAGGACCTCACCTCTGGGCTTTACGCAAGAATCATAACTCGGGCCTCTCTGTTGTGTTCTTTGAAATCACTCCTTTGGGATCTTTTGCTAGGACCACCTCCTCTGGTAAGCTTGGACCTCTTCCAAAAGAACCGTTCTAAAGATATAGACCTCTTACGTTGATTAAGTTTTGGACTCCTCTGGGATTCTTTTGGTTTTCTTGTTGTTCTCAATTGGTTCTTTAATTGAGTTTTCCTTGAATTTGCTCCTTTACAGTGTAGATTGCGAAGACTCCAAGGAGTCTGTAGTGCCTGTAAGAGGAAGATTCTCGTGACGAGTGAGCAAGGCAAGTTACACTCTTGATCATATTGCACCCAATAATTCAATTTAATTATGTTCGTTTCAAAGTTTAATACATGCTTATTTTTACCAAGTATTTCAATACCTGGTTTAAATTCATAGTTATACCTACTTCCTTTGTATGGCCCCTGTTGATTTTGAACTGAACTCATTGTCACCTTTAGATCAAACTTGGGTCATGCAGTAGTGTGAGCTAAGATCATTTGAAAAACTTGTGCTTAGTTAAGCTTAGACCCAAAAGTATTGATTTGGGGAAATCTTTACCAACATGACCAAACATTGCTTAAAATGTTTTTACCATGACATTGGGTTGTCATGGAAGGATGAAAATGTTGCTGGGGAAGCAAGGAAAATGAAAATGGATTGGGACTGGGGCGAATTGGTTGGATGGGCTGGTGCAATGTTTGTGCACGGACTCTATCCTAGTAAAGGTGGAGGTCCAGGGGTTTGTGAAAGTCGCCCTAGTCATGTGAGGACCGGTCTTTGAGCGACCAATGCCAAGCCTATAATGGGCTATGCCACAATCGTGCAACCACATGTCTCCAGAATGGGGCGTGGGACCTGGCTGAGTAATTTGCAAAACTTCACCATATGCTGCTCCATTAGAGGTGTGGGAGGTCTTGTAGGACTGATGGTCTTTTATGACCTACTGTTCCCACTGGTGCAAGAGGGGGCTTCCCGCTGGATTGTTGTCCATAGGGGGGGTGAAACCTTAGCAAGGAAAGGCTGTGATGGAGCAATGCATTGTAAAGGCCTTGTCATGAGCTCTAGACCTCTTACCTTTGGTAGTGAGAGGTGGCATTGACGGATGCCGGATAAACTAGAGAAATCGTGTCATGTGGGTAAAGTGTACAACCTCTGTAGAGTTAAATCTATTCGAATAGCCGTGTCCACGGTCATGGACGTGCTGGCAAAGGCCACTCAGAGTTAGATGTTGATTTTGGGGATTTCCAGAAATGTTTTTAAATCTGTTTTGGGATTGCTATCCCATGGGTTTGGGCAGGGAGCCTGTTGTCAGGAGGGTATCCTTCACCAACTTGTTGATGAATGTTATCCAACTGAAAAATTGCTTTGATAAAATGAATTTTATCTATTAAGGACCTGCTTTGGAACTTAGTAATGGTAGTTGAAAGAAAATTGGCTTTGTGCAAATTAACCACAATATGCCATCTTTTGATTATCCATATATGCATGTCATTTTGCTAATCCACGGGTGTAACTTGCGAGCACGGTTGTTGTGCTCACTCTTGCTCATTACAATCTTTGCGAGAAGACCTTGGCAAAGGAAGAAGATCAAAGCAAATAGGTTGTGCCTTCGATCATTTGCTGTGGTGTCTTGATGGACCTGTGACCTTTTGTTCTTTTGCTCTTTTGTATATATGTGTTGGGCCCAAGGCCACTTTGTAAACAACTTTGTAGATATTTTGCTTAAATAAAGATACGTTCTGGATGTCACCACCATTGTATTATTTCTGTGAAGAGCTAGCCATGATCCTTGGGACTAGCTCGGGATTCACAGGGAACCCTGGAGCAAGCTCGGACCTACATGTCCTCACCATGGGGTGAACGAGTGAAGTTCTGAGGAAGTCTCGGACCTCCACGACCTCCTCTGGAGGATCGCGGGTGATCTTGAGGAGCTCTCAGACCTCCTCGTTTTCCCTCTGGTTGTGGCCGTGGCAGGTCTGTGGGCGCTCCTTGGCTTCAAGACCCTCTCGGGCCATGTTCTCCCGGACATCCCGGAGGTCCTGCTGGACCTCCTGGGAGGTCTTGGGGAACTGTCCGAGAGGTCCTTTGTGGACCTCCTGGGAGGTCCTGATGGACTTTCCAGAGGTCTTGGAGGACCTCTCGGGTGCCCTAGAGTTGGGTCGTTACAAAAGTGGTATCAGAGCATCCTGACTGTAAGCCGCAACCTAGTAGCATGGTTGTAGAATTTCAAAATTATTTTAGAACAAAAGAAGAATAAAATGTTCTTTCTTACCTGGGTCATCTTTTCACTCTTACCTTTCTTCTGGTGCTTTTCCTTACCTTAACCTCACCTTATCTTGTTTCTTCCTATGCACCTGTTTACAACATTAAGTGGACCTCCTTACCCTAGCAACATTCTGTTAGAAATCTTTTAGGGTAGGCTGGTGCTTAAGACTTCCCAAAAAGGTAAGACACGAGTAGAACAATGTTGGTTATTATAGACTTTGAAAAGGTTTGCCCTTCTTTGCTTTTTTGCATCGGATTTTCTATGTCAAGTGGTTGGTTTGGCTAGTTTTTCCTTACCCTTTCTCTTCTCTTTTCTCAAATTTTGGTTCTTGGACAAGATGGCCACTTCTAGAAATGGCGTTGGCGATTCAAGCCATCACAACCGCTCAAAGTCGAGGAAGAGGCCGAGAATCGGTAGTGTGGACTAATCGAGAATGGAGGAGTTGAGGGTGAGCAAGGACAACCTACTTCACACCACCCCACCTCCAGCTTGAAGGTCCTACTTGGACTCAAATAATGGCCAATCAAGCTCACTTGATAAACTTGCTTTCACAGTCTATGGCCAACACTCAGTCTTTGCAAGCCACTGCTGCAGCTCAACCTCAAGCCCAAGTTCCACCTCCACCAAGGTCTAGCATTGCAGAATTTATGAGGCTACGCCCTCCAACATTTTTAAGCAGTGCTGAACCTATGGAAGCTGATGACTGGTTAAGGGCAATGGGCCGAAAGTTAGACATGGTGCAGTGTACAGACCATGAAAGAGTGCTCTTTGCTTCTCACCAACTCAGTGGGCCAGCCTCTGAGTGGTGGGACAATTTTAGCCAATCTCATGCTGATCCTCAGACCATCACATGGGATGAGTTCAAGCGAGCCTTTCATCGTGCTCATCTCCCACCCGGCATGATGTCATTTGGATTGACAAATGCCCCAGCCTATTTTATGAGTATGATGAATAAAGTGTTCATGGACCTCCTTGACAAATTTGTGGTGGTGTTTATTGATAACATTCTCATCTATTCTAAAAGTGAAGCAGAACATGAAGACCACCTTAGAATTGTGTTGGGAAGACTTAGAGAGCAGCAGCTCTATGCCAAGTTTAATAAATGTGAGTTTTGGCTAAGTCAAGTAGCCTTTCTTGGACACATTATTTCGGCCAGAGGAGTAGCTGTAGACCCCTCAAATGTTGAAGCTGTTCTAGAGTGGAGACCTCCAAGGACAGTAACTGAGGTAAGAAGCTTTCTTGGTCTAGCTGGCTATTATAGAAGATTTATTGAAGGTTTTTCCAAGATCGCTAAACCTCTCACCCAGCTCTTGAAAAAGGAGAAGAAATTTAAATGGACCAAAATCTGTGAGCAAAGTTTTCAGAAACTAAAGGAAAAGCTTGTCACAGCTCCTGTTTTAGTCCTGCCCGACATCCAAAAAGACTTTGAAGTATTTTGTGATGCATCTCACCAAGGTCTAGGATGTGTGCTAATGCAAAATGGAAAGGTAGTGGCGTATGCATCTAGACAGTTGAGACCTCATGAACAGAACTACCCAACACATGATCTTGAACTGGCGTACCATTGTGCATGCTTTGAAAATTTGGCGACACTACCTTATTGGCAATCATTGTGAGATATACATGCAGACCACAAAAGTCTGAAATACATCTTCACACAACCAGAGCTCAATTTGAGACAAAGGAGATGTTTAGAATTAATTAAAGACTATGACCTTGGAATTCATTATCACCCAGGCAAAGCCAATGTGGTGGTAGATGCCTTGAGCCGAAAAGGTCACTGTAATACTTTGTTGGTTCAAGAACAACAACCAAAACTATATGAAGAATTGAAGTACCTCAACTTGGAGATAGTAGAGCAAGGATGTGTGAACACTTTAGAGGTACATCCTACTGTTCTGGATCAGATTAAAGCACAACAAGAAAGAGATGAGGATATGCAAGAAATTAAGAAAAATATGAGAAGGGGTAAAGCCCCAGGTTTCTCTGAAAATGAGCAAGGAGTAGTATGGTTTGGCAGCCGAGTTTGTGTGCCAAATAACCAGGAGATTAAGCAGCTCATTTTGGTGGAAGCACACGGGTCACCTTACTCTATTCACCCGGGCAGCACCAAAATGTATCAAGACCTTAAAGAGTGACGAGGATTAAAACCTCTATGTATTATTTTAAATGCATAATAAAAGACCATACGTCTTCATGGTCGTAACCCCTAAGACTAACGACCTCCCTGGTCGTTAGTATTCAGAGGTTACTTAATGGGTACCCTGGTCGGATGAGGCTTTGTGCCTAATCCCCGACCAGATAACCGCCGTAAAATTCTTGAATCGGTATTTCTTATCGTATGATGAATGGAACACGTGTATATCGTTCCAAACCATGCGATGGTACAACCCCGAGACACCGACTATTAACCACCCTACGGTTAAGCTTTTCACAAGCAATCGCAAGGAAGTTAGCACATTGCTAACTCTTCTACCGTTCCGACCAGTCGTAACGCTTCACCAGGGACGTCTTCTCCAGGAGTAACTGCCACCTCTTCGGAAGTTATTTAAAGGTGAAGCACAGAAGACGAAAAGGAAGAAAAAACAGGGACAAGAAGGGAGACGATAGGCGACACACAAAACAAGGCCAAGACAAAGATATGCACAGAAGCCTAAGCGGTGGAATTAGAAGCTAGATAATCAGCCTTAGACTCATATTCTAAGTCTGATTGCCCGGTTAAGCATTCCTCCATTCAGTGTAATTCAGGGTAGTACTTAGCCACATCTTGTAAATCCAGTTCATATCAATAAAGAGCGACCCCCATTCCATTCCAGGATATTCCACGTCATTTTCCTCGTTTATTTTCGTAAGATCGGCGATTCGATCGTCGACAGCTGGCGCCGTCCGTGGGGAAGAAGGCGTAAGTTTCCTGAAGAAATTTTTTTTTTTTCGCTCAAGAAAATCCTCGCCCAAAAACTCTGCAATCGCTCATGCGACTATGCCCGGAGTTTGGGATGAGGAAAACTGGTTCGATTTGGCGGACTACGCCAACCTCGACATGGAAGGATGTATCCGCGCCATGGAAGAAAATGGCAGGTCATCCTCCTCATCCTCCTCCGCCGGCTCGCACGTCGCCGACGTTAGCGAGGTCGATCGGATGGATGAAGATGCGCCGCCACTACCGGTGGCGCAACCAGGAGAACCGGCCGTTCCGACCAGTTCGGAATGCCAGAGGATCTCTCCAAGCCCGGCCTTTTCGACCGGCGAAACAGGTGAAGAAGTTTCAGCCTCATCACCCGGAAAACTATATACCATTGATGAAATCATGGCTGAAAGATACTCTCCTTCGGCTTCTGGCAATTCCAGGAGTCAACCGTCACCTGGTAACGGTGTCGATAAAACCTCCACTGGTCGTAGGCCATGTGGGGATGATCACACTCAGCATACGATCGGCAGTTCATCGGATCAGGCTGAGAAGACCTCAGGAAGTGCTCATCTCCGACCGATCTCCATCGTGGAAAATTCTGGCAGAAGCACTGACAAGCTCTCCATTAGTTACGATGGAAGCTCATCGGAAGATCAATGCTGGAAGCACGAGGTCAACGCGATCGGAGATGAAGATCAAGATGCCTTGCACGGTCCTACACTCTCTACCATGCCATCACGTGTTGTTAGAAATGATCCGGGCCGTCAAGCACCAACTTCCGGAGGCAACGGAACTAATCGACGTCAATCGCTTAACTCTTTCGCTTCGCCCCACCCAGAGTGACCGATAGATCGAACAAATCCAAGGTCGGGGAAGGTTTAGACAGCGTACACCTACGACCAAGATGAACCACGAGACCTTCAGAATCTATCTAAAACTTGCGACGTATTCAAAACATGTTAAATAATTCGATCTCGCTCTAGCAGAACGCCTAGTTTTGTACAACTCGTAGGTCGTATCCGAAATTCTCCAACAGACCATGCGTAACGGAGGCGTGTCGAGAACGAGAGGGTTCAGAAGTCGACTAGGACTTCGGCCCCAACGCCTCCCTCAAGAGGGGACAGCATGGTCATACCAGAGAGCGATCGATACCAAGACCTCCTCGACGATTCCGACCAAGGAGTCACGAGGGAGAAGGCTATTTCAAGAGGATACTCCCCATCTGCGTCGAGAAGAACCACCACTAGGACCTAACGATCTCCGACATCGCTTGAACCAAGTGGCGATCGTGGACATCATATCAATGTCCACGACCGGATCGGCATACCGGAGTTCCAGCTGTTCCAATCTTAGGGATCGGTCTCCGATCGACATAATCCCGCACCTTCCGGAGAAGACGCCATGAATCAATCACAGGTTGTCGAGCCTTCTCTCGCTGGGCTCCAAGGCGTGCGTTAGCCTAGCCGGTTCCGATCAAGCCAACTTGGACAAATTCAATGGAACTCAAAACCCATTGGAATTTCTCCAAATATATACCACCGCTATCGTGGCTTTGGTGGCGATGAGAATGTAATGGCCAACTATTTACCCACCGTGCTCGAAGGGTCCGCCTTGGCCGTGGTTGTTAAACTTACGGTCGGATCCATATATACTTGGGAACAACTCGTGATCTTCGATTGCCAACTTCGAGAATGCGTCGCCATACAGGAAGGAGGACGATCTCCACGTAATCCGGCAGGATCCGATGAGACTTTACGTCAATATATCAAGAGGTTCACCAGTTCAGAACTCTATACCCGAAGTCGCAGAGTCCTCTGTTATTCAGGCTTTTAAAACAGGTCTAAGGAATCGGCGGTTTACGGAGGACATAGCAATGAACCCTCCAAGAACAACCGTTGAGCTTTTTGATATGGCGGACAAATATGCCACTGCTAGTGAAGCAATCGAGTGGTGTGAAGCCATCGATCGAAAAGACAAGATTCCCCAGCCCGGTCTGGACAAACAGGAGAAAAAGAACAAGAAGTCTCTCAAGAAGAAAAAGAACCGCAGACCCGACGACAAAGAAGTCCTCGCCGTTCCAGACAAGATCAGGAAGGGCAAGAAGGACTATGCCGGTCGAAGCAAAGCAAAAGTTCCGACCGAAGGATTCCAGACGAATAAGAAGTGGTGTCCACTTCACGGTGACGAGGCATGATCTGCGACTGCCGTGGTGTCGCGTAAGAAAGCGGAGGATTATTATGCGGGTAAAGGACCATTTCAAAGAATACAGAACATGGAGAAACGAGCTCCAAAAGGACAAGGATGGCGGCGAGGAGATGGAGTACCGGGATCCCCAACACACATCAACATGATTTTTGGAGGATCTTCTTCATACGAGTCAGACGTCATCCGAAGGCCATGGAGCGGAGGTCAACCTCGTCGAATCTCCAAGCTGTAATCAAGCACTCGAAGTGGTCGGACACCGCAATTTCCTTGACAAAGACGATCGCACCATCCCATCGGCTCGACCGGTAGGTTCCCCATCGTCGTTGAACCAACTATTAATAATTGTCGGGTTAATCGGGTCTTAGTGGATGGGGTAGTTCCTTGAATATATTATTTGTAGGAGCTTTAGAAGAAATGTAGCTCCCCATGTCAAAGGTGAAACACATGAAATATGCTTTTCATGGCATAGTTCCGGTTCTACCGCTAAACCGATAAGACAAGTTTCCTACGGTGGCGTTTGGAAAACGACAATTTCGAACAGAGAAGATCCCATTTGATGTAGTAAACTTGAATCCGATACAACGGAATCCTCGATCGACCAAAGATTAGCAAAATTCTTGATAGCCACGCATTACGGTTATCAAAGTTTGAAAATGCCGGGGCGAAGGAGTCATCACAATTCGAGGAGATCGAGAAAATGGCTTACGACGCGATCGATCGAAATCCTTTGCCTTTGGTTGATGAACTTCCGACCGGAGAGGTTAATCCGTCTCCCATGCGAGTCAAGGACTCGAAGCCAAAGATGACGCCCAAACCATCCGACTGCACCAAGGAGGTACTACTCGACAAAAGCGCTTCTCCGGACAGCGTCAAGTCGTCACATGGGTCAGACAACCAGATGCAACCGCCCGCAGAAGATTTCGGTCGGGCAAGACTCGACCCTAAATAGGAAGAGTCGCTCGTCTCCTTCCTCCGAGCAAATCAAGACGTGTTTGCTTGGCAAGCGTCCGATATGCCGAGTCCCCGAGGTGATCGAGCACGGCTTGCTCTCCACCGATAAAAACCGATCAGCGAAACTACGACGTTTTGCACCCGATCGGAAGGAAGCAATCAATCGGAGATTGACAAGCTTCTCAGCAGGATTTATTCGTGAAGTCGACCACCCACGGTGGCTTGCTAATCTGTAATGGTTAGGAAAAATAATGGGAAATGGCGAATGTGTATCGACTTTACAGATCTTAATAAAGCTTGTCCGAAGGATGACTTTCCCCTTCCGCATTGATCAACTAGTAGACTCTACTTACGGGTGCGAGTTACTAAGTTTTTAGATGCGTATCGAGGTACCACCAGTTAGTATGTGTAAAGAAGATGAGGAGAAAACTTCCTTCATCACCCCATATGGTACTTCTTGTTATATTAAGATGCCATTTGGTCTCAAAAATTTGGTGCAACTTTTCAAAGGTTGATGCAAAAACTTTTAGTCCACAAATCGGATTCGGAATCTAGAAGCTTATGTTGACGATCCGGTCGTAAAGACCACCAAATTTGGCGACCACATTCCCGACTTACAAGAAACTTTTAATAACTTGAGAAGACATAACCTCAAGTTAAATCGAGAAAAAGTGTGTGTTCGAGTTTCACTGAAAACCGCTCGGTTTCCTAGTTTCGCTAGAGGTATTGAAGCAAATCCAAAAAAATTGCGCCATCGACGGATCGCCCTCCGACCACGAAGGAAGTCCAAAACTAACCGTGTATGGCGGCGTTAAGTCGTTTCATAGCAAGGTTAGGGAAAAAGGATTACCTTTCTTTAAACTTCTTGGAAACATGGAAGTTTTGAGTGGACTAAAGAGGCAACGATGCCTTTGAGGAACTTAAAAGTACCTTATAAGTACCCGGTTTTAGTTTCTCCGAGACCGGAGAAACATTGCTAATTTACGTGGCGGCAAACCACACGCGATTAGCGGTGTCTTTGGTTGTAGAAAGGATAATATCCAACGACCGGTCTATTACGTGGCGAAGTCTTACATGGACCAAAGGAAAGATACCCACAGTACAAAAGTTGCTCTATGGCCTCCTTATGTCTTCAAGGAAGCTAAGGCACTACTTTCGTGCCCACAAAGTGGTCGTACCTACGGGTATCCCTTGGTCAAGTCCTTGAAACAGGAATCATCGGGACGAATAGCCAAATGGGCGGTCGAGCTAGGGCGTTCGATCTCCATTTTATTTCACTTAACGACAATAAAGTCCGTGCAATAGCGTAATTCATTGCGAATGGACAAACCTCGAACCCACCCAAGGACCCGAGTACGAACACCACGACGAGTGGACAATGTATTTCGACGGTTCCTTGATGTTACAAGGATCGGGTGGAGTGGTCTTGATATCCCTCTTGGCGAACACATCAAGCACGCCATCCATTAAATTTTCCGCCACCAATAATGTGGCGAATATGAAGGTTTCTTGGCGGGACTCGAGCAGCTCGTTAAGCTCGGGATTCGCAGATTACTAGTGAAAGCGATTCTCAACTAGTAGCGAATCAAGTGGGGAAAGAGTATCAATGCTCTAGTACTAAGATGTCATCTTATCTGGCGGAAGTACGAAAACTCGAAAAGCACTTCTTGGTTTTCAGATCCAACATATTCCTAGAAAGGAAAACTTTCTGGCGCACCGGTTAGCACGGATAGCCTCCACGAGGTCGACCGTCCCTTGGGAGTTTTTCTCGAGCAACTCAATTCACCCTCGGTAGTTGAGCCTTCCGAGAACATACATGATTCTTTGCAAGTTGAACAAACTAATCAAGGAAACATGGATGCTCCACAGGTCGTTGACGGTTGGCGCTGTCACGATCACGGTAGAGACTGGATGACATCGATCTACAATTATCTTCAAAGATGACACAATTCGAGAAGATGATGTAGAGGCCGATCGATAGCACAAAAAGCCAAATCATACACTCTAATCGAACGTATCTTGTATAAACGAGGATCTCATGGAGTGTTGATGAGATGCATATCTCAAACGGATGGCATTAGATTGCTAACCGAAATCCATGAAGGCGTCTGTGGAGCACACCATTCCTACAGAACCCTGGTCGGTAAAGCCTTCCGGCAAGGCTATTACTGGCCAACTGCCCTTCATGATGCAAAAGAGCTTGTGATGAAGTGTGTACAATGTCAGTTTCATAGCCGACAAGTACACCAGCCAGCACAAGCCTTACAAATAATTCCTCTTTCTTGGCCTTTTGCAACCTGGGGACTGGACATTCTGGGACCTTTCCCAAGAGCACCCGGGGGCTTCGAATTCCTTTTCGTCATGATTGACACGTTTACAAAATGGATTGAAGCCGAGCGATCGTTAAAATAACAACCGAGGCCGCTAAGAGATTTCTCTGAAAAATGTGATCACGCGATTTGGTGTACCCATCGTATCATCACGCATAATGGTTCCCGATTCTCCAAAGAATCAATTCCAGAATTCGCGATGAACTTGGTGTCAAAGTTCATTTTGCTACATTGCACATCCGCAGAGCAACGGAGCGATTGAGCGGGCTAATGGTATCCTTATGCGAGGATCAAACGCCGAGTATTGACCGCTTAATCAAACGGTCAGCGCTTGGGTTAAAGAACTTCCTCGTGTTATGGGCCATTCGAACCACGACATCGTGCGGCGACCGGTGAAACTCCATTCTTTTTGGTTTATGGTGTGAAGCCATGCTTCCTCCGTAACTCAAAATTGGCTCTACTCGAACTCGATCGTTTTGCGAAAATGATCGAGAATGAACGACGACTTCGGCGACGCCGATTTCCTTGAAGAACGATTTAAACCAAGCCCTTATACGATCGTAGGTCTACCAACAAGCCATGCGAAGGTACCATAGTCATAAGGTGCGACCTCGCGACCTTGTCAGTAGGTGATCTGGTTCTCGTAAAAATTCAGAGCCAAACAAATCGCAATAAACTTTCTCCTAAATGGGAAGGTCTCTTACACCGTGGTCGAAGTAACCCGACTGTGTTCCGTGACGTTGGCTATGTCGATGGGCAAATTTTGTCAAATTCTTGGAACATCGATCAATTGCGTAAGTTCTATGTTTAATTTTCATTCTTTCATTTCTTTCAATTTCAATTTCATTAAATTCATTAATTAATTAAGAAGTGCAACCTTGCTTATATATATACACCTACATTCAGTCGTTTATTATTGTTAGTGCAGTGGAGAAGACATTTTTCTCTCCGATATCCTTTTTAAGGATCTCTCGATACTCTATGGTCCTAGTCGTGAGCATTTTTCTTCAAATGATTCCCACGCTACGACTACACTCTTTTCTCAAAGAAAATGAGTAATCGTGAGCACCACACAACTACCTATCTCATGAATGATATGCTTACGATTTTGAAGATTATGCTTCATTATTTCAGATTACGGTCTATTCTTGTCAGCTCATTGGTGGGACACTGAAAGCCTCCTAGTCGAAGTCTCTCCTTTTTCGCACGTGGTCACCTTAATGGAAGGAGCTTCCTAGCGACGGTTCTTTTCTTACGATCCTCGCTACCAGTCGGATACAGAATTTGAACACGTTTCAAGAAATGTGTCGTATGCCTTCAGGTCTTAGCATTAGTTCCGACCAGATTATGGGACAATAGATATAAACAAAGTTCACTTATAATTTGTTGCATACATATTTGCATTTCTTCTTATGTCAAGTTTGACAAAGTCTTTTTTCCGACCATATATAGTGTTTTTGATTGGTATTTCCATTATGACAAACAAAGATCTATAACTAGTCGAAATCATACGCTGGTCCTGACCACATTTGATTTCCTAGTACTGCAACGATCAGTTTTGTCTTACATGTCCAAACATACCTTCAAAAACTCACATACATGGTTATGACCTCTTTTTTATTCTCTTTCTTGGCTCACTGCTTGCAGGAAATATACGAGAATTTTAAAAAAGTCAAACAGGATAAACAAAAGCTTTGTCAATGACATAAAAGGTAAGTTTTCATAGATATTCAAATATTTTTACACTTGCAGGAACCTACTCTAAGAAATATTCCCAGCCTAACTACTGTTTGTCGGAGATTCGACCTCCATCTCCTCTACAACTATATCTCCGAGTGGCCTGAGTTCTTCCATGAACTTGGTCGCCTCCTCAGGTGGGCAGTTGAAGTCATCTTTAACAGCTTGGAGATCAATGGAGGGGTCGGAAGCTTTCAGTTTTACCAAAGCAAAACTAACTCCACTTGCAACACCTGTTTTTAGGGCCTGGGCATAATTCGTCCGAGTAGTTTTGAGCAGAACTTTAAGGTCCTCTAGAAGTTGACCCAAATAGTTCATTTTCTCTATTGGATCTCCTAAGGAAGGCAGGCTTGATCCTGATCCCATATCAAAGATCATCTTGTTCAAAGCATGAATCTTTTCATCAATATTTTGAGCAAGAGCCTCCTTATCCTCGCTCAAATTTGAGTTTTCTTTACTCTGCTCAAGATTTGCGTTTGCTCTGCAAAAACAAATCGCTTAATGAACACAAGCATAAGTGAAGGAAAAATCAAGCTTATGACATATTACCTTCATTTGTTTTGCTAAGTGTTTCATATTTGGTCGTTGTTTCACGATCAACCGGTCTTTAAGTGAACTTGCTTGACAAATGATCGGTCTTTAGCTTTATTTCTTCTTCAAGAAGAGCTGTCTTGGCTTTCTCCACAACCTCCTCTTTTATTTTCGCCGGATCTATCGAATACGATAAGGAGAATAATTGTAGAGGAGCAAAGTATTGAAGAAGAAACAAAAGTTCAAAAGGAAAAGTTCTTACTTTCCAACTCGAGTGCTTTTGCTCCAAGTCCTTAACTCATTGGGTCGATCCTCCGATCACAAAGAAAGTTCTCGACCAAATGCTACACAAATAGCGTTCTCTTTCTTAAGTTTCTTATAAACTTTTTAAAGAAGAGCTATGAAGTTGGGTCGAGAATACTTACTCAATTGCACGGTCATTATAACCGGCAAAAATCAAATCGAGGTGCATCTTGAGTTGAGTATCCGATACTTTCGCCACGCCTCATCAAGCTCCTTATCCTCGATAAATCGGGACGAAAAGGAACTTGTTAGGTTGGGAAGGGTTATCAACGATGATCGAACTGTTGAGACCTCTCGAGGCATCTACCTCCACGAAGGGGTTTCAATCACCAAAGGATCCAACTCAACCGTTGCCCTTGTCACCGCTCGGGGCTTCTTCGACCACTATTTCCTCGGGAACTTTGTCCCGAGAAGTGCTCTGATGGGAACTTCCACAGTGCAGTCCTCGGGAAGAACACAGTGAAGCGACGGAACACCGAAGACCTATGCAAACCGAAGATGGGAAGTTCAAAGTATCAAATCATCAAGGAATTATTAGAGGTACATACTTATCGATCACTTTCATTTGTACATACCTTGTTAATCTCCGGATTTGACTCAAACGCGCAAGAGAGAAATCTGTGCCGCTAGCCTTCCTTTTCTTCTCCTCCAATTTTTTGGTTACGGACCGGCAAGGTTTGTTGAACCTCACATCCTCCAACAAGATGTCGGAAGCTATGTCCTCGACCAGTTCATCAAGGACCGCATTCCCGACTATCCGGTGGAGGAGTGGTTTCATCAATCTCGGATCGATTGTTTCAATAACAACCATAAGGTCGTGCACGACCACTCTGGAGTCTCTGACCTCCAGATTACATTCGGGCCCTCGAGCTTATCCACCTAAATCAAAGAACAAATTTGATTGGGTGAAGAAATCCTTTATCTAAAAAATTCGTACATATATGATTCGAAATGTTTTATTACCTCGAGGATTCATCTCCTTCAAGTGCCTCGAGGCACGACTCGGTTGGAACTAAGGTGGGGCGTTGATCCTCACCAGATTGTATGATTCGCAATCCGACCGACTGCAAATGTAGAGCACGATTGGAAATCTGGTCGGAATATATGTATATACATGGTAAAAGGAATTTTTGATTAAATTACCTTAAGCCTTGCCAGTCTCCCTTCAATAGGAGTTGCGGCTAAGATCTTGGGGCATTCAGCCTTTTCTCCAGGCTCCCCTGCACAGATCATCCTGACTCGTTCTCTAATTTCCCCAGGGGAAAGAGCTTTAACAGAAGGAAGAATAGACAGATTTTAAGGTAATACATTAATCAAATCAAAATACCGATCGGAATTTATCTCAAAGACTTACCACCTTCTGAGGTAGCTTCATCACGATCAAGGCACCAGAGCAGGAATGAGTCAGGAGCTTCAATGGGCTAATCGGCTAAAGGTGAAATCCTTCACTACATGCCACGAAGTCGGGCCACGACTACAATAAGTCATAGATGGCATCCGCCCATCTTTTGACTATCCTGTCTTCTTTACTGGTTTCCTTCCACTTGGAGTTTTCACTTGCTCTAGTTCCGCCAAGTAGAGGCCATCGTCTTCAGAATCGTCATGTAAAACCAAGATTTTTTCCATAGCGACCACGAAGATTTAGCGTACATGAAGATGTACTCATCGGCCTTCCGTCATGAAGGCGCAATGTGCATTCCCAGAGCGCCTCAGATTTTGCCGCAGATTTTCCCATCACCATGCGGTAGAAATAACTAAAGAGCTTCAAGTTCGGTTGTATTCGGTATGCCTCGCACAAATATGCGAAAATACTAATATTTGCGATCGAATTTGGGGCCAAATTCACCAATTCCACCCGTAATGTTCAAGAACACGGAGGAGGAATTTGTGTACCGAGAGTCTCGGCCCACATTCGATGTAGGCGAGAAAAACAGGATTTCTCATCTTCACGGCTCGAAAATGCTCTCCGATCGCGGTCTCCAATTAATCATATTTCTATCTCGGGAGCATTCCCATCTTCGCCAAAGCCTCAAGCTTTTTCTTGCCCAATTCAAGGCAACCACTTTGTGTCTGCTCCGACATGGCGAAAATCCTCAAGAATGAGTAGCAAAAGTTGGAGACTTTGTGGTCGGAATAACAGGAAAAGACTCGGAGGATTTCTTGGCGAGAAGCTAAAGGGGATCGAAGGGATTTTGGAAGCATAAAAATTCTAAGAGCCCAAATGAGAGGAGATCTTATAACCTTCCGATACTTTGAAGGATTTCTACAAAAGTCCAACCGACAAAAAGCTTCTTTTTGTTCAAGCGACAGAGGAACTCTTCGTTTCCCAAGGCAAGTTCTCAACTTTAAAGTGAACCGAGATCACTTCGTATACCACGACATTAAATGGGTTCGCCGTACGATTTCATCGGGAAAAGGTATATACGACCAGTTCATTTAAAGTTAGGGGCTAGCCGACGAGGATTAAAACCTCTATGTATTATTTTAAATGCATAATAAAAGACCATACGTCTTCATGGTCGTAACCCTAAGACTAACGACCTCCACGGTCGTTAGTATTCAAGGTTACTTATGGGTACCACAGTGGGATGAGGCTTTGTGCCTAATCCCGACCGGATAACCGCTCGTAAAATTCGAATCGGTATTTCTTATCGTATGATGAATGGAACACGTGTTATCGTTCCAAACCATGCGATGGTACAACCCCGAGACATCGACTATTAACCACCCTACGGTTAAGCTTTTCACAAGCAATCGCAAGGAAGTTAGCACATTGCTAACTTCTCTACCGTTCAAACCGGTCGTAACGCTTCACCAAGGGCGTCTTCTCCAGAGTAATCGCCACCTCTTGGAAGTTATTTAAAGGTGAAGCATGTAAGCTAAAAGAAAGAAAAACAGGACAAGAAGGAGGCGATAGGCGACACACAAAACAAGGCCAAGGCAAAGATATGCACGAAGCCTAAGCGGTGGAATTAGAAGCTAGATAATCACCTTAGACTCATATTCTAAGTCGATTGCCGGTTAACATTCCTCCATTCAATGTAATTCAGGGTAGTACTTAGCCACATCTTGTAAATCCAGTTCATATCAATAAAGAGCGACCCCATTCCATTCCGGGATATTCCACGTCATTTTCCTCGTTTATTTTCGTAAGATCGGCGATTCGATCGTCGACAAAGAGAGATACTGGTGGACTAGTATGAAGCAAGATGTCGCTAAGTATGTAGCCCAGTGTGATGTGTGTATGAGAGTTAAGGCCCTACACCAAAAACCAAGCCGGTTTGCTACAACCCTTGCCAATACCGAATGGAAATGGGAGCATGTGGGCATGGATTTTATAACTGGATTGCCCAGGACCCAATCTGGGTATGATTCCATATGGGTGGTGGTTGATAGGTTAACTAAAGTAGCACATTTCATACCAGTCAAGACCACCTATACTAGTAATGTCTTGGCAGATCTGTACATGGCAAGAATTGTTTGCTTGCATGGAGTGCCCAAAAGAATAGTGTCAGATAGAGGATCTCAATTTACCTCAAGGTTTTGGCAAAGTTTGCATGAAGCCTTAGGTACTAAACTCAACTTTAGTACATCTTATCATCCTCAAACGGATGGGCAAACGGAAAGAGTGAACCAAATCTTGGAAGATATGCTCAGGGCATGTGCCCTGGATTTTGGGAGAAGCTGGGACAAGAACTTACCCTATGCCGAATTCTCTTACAATAATAGCTATCAAGCTAGCTTACAAATGTCCCCATTTGAGGCTTTGTATGGTAGGCCTTGTAGAACACCTCTCGTTTGGGATGAAGTTGGAGAGCATCAACTGTATGGGCCGGACCTGATCAAAGATGCCGAGAGCAAGATGAAATTGATTAAGGAACGACTGAGAGTGGCTCATCCCGACAAAAGAGCTATCTTGACACCGGCGTGAGATCTATCCTTTGAGGTTGGAGACTTTGTCTACCTCGAGTAACACCAATCCGGGAGTTAGAAGATTTGGATGAGAGGAAAGTTAGCACCAAGATATGTAGGACCATACAAGATTTTAGCAAGACAAGGTGAAGTAGCTTATAAACTGGAACTTCTAGAGTCCTTGTCGGCAGTGCACAACATTTTTCATGTATCACAATTAAGGAAGTGCCTTCGATTTCCTGAAGACCACACCTTAGTAGAAGACATAGACTTACAAGAAGACCACACGTATGTGGAGCAACCAATTAAAATTCTGGATGTTGCAGAGCGTGTTACCAGGAGCAAAATTATCAAGTCATACAAGGTACAATGGAGCCATCATCCCGAAAGTGAAGCTACATGGGAAAAAGAAGAGGACCTCAGGACTAACTACCCCTACCTCCTTGCTGATTCTGATTGAATCTCGGGGTCGAGATTCCTTTAAGGGGGGTAGGTTTGTAGCATCTTGATTTTCTAAATCCTTTTTAAATGTGTAAAATAAATTAAAACTATTTACTTTAATGAGAATTCAAGTTTGGTTCTGTTGGAGAGGTTTGAGTTGTTGGTATCTCTTCTTGGTATGCTTGGCAGATCCTCCCTTCAGTTTATCTTTTTCGGGCTATGTAGGTTTAGACCTTCTCTGTGGCCTAGACCTCCCCAGCAGCTCTTGAGGTTAGACCTCCCTTAAGGCTTGGACCTTTTCTCACCTGGACAAACCCTTAAGTCTAGGCCTCTTTCCCTTGAGTCTGGTCCCTTGGACCTCTTTGTTGGTTCGAATCTCTTTGGAATCAGACCTCTTTTCTGTTCAGACTTCTCTTAAGTCTAAACCTCTTGTTGCCTAGGCACTTTTCCATGCCAGACCTCTGTTCATTCGGACCTCCATGCATTCCAGTGGACCTCTTATGTGTGCCTTCGACTCTCCAGAGTTCATTTGAACCCCTTGGCATTTCTTCTTGGCCGAATGGACCTCCTTAGGGTTCATTTTAACCACCACGGTTTTGATCTCACCCAAGAGGTTGGAATCTCCTTTGAGTGGCCTTGACTCACGAACTTCTGTTGGACCACCTTTTGTGAATCTCCCCGTGGGATCCCTCTCCTTCTCGGAACTCCTCTGCCTGGACCTCTCCTTGCATTGAATCTAACGGTTTGGACTCGCCTCACTCTGAATCCAAAGGCCCGAGACCTCCTCGTCGTTATTTCTCTTTGGGGACCTCCCCTTCACGTTTGATCCTAGCCATTGGACCTCCCTCGGGAGATCCAACCTTGGGACCTCAACTTGTCTTTAATTTCAACCACGGGACTTCTTTGAAGTTTTACGGACCTCCTGTCCTAGACCTCTCCGTGGCCTTTACGTTTTATTTGGACCTCCTCGGCCTTGAGACCTTCTTGAGCCACGGGACCTCTTAGCCTTTGGATCTCCTCTGCGGGGCAAGACCTCCCCTTTTGACCCAACTGTTTCTAAATTGATGCCCCACTTGCGGACTTAGTTATTCTCATTTCCTCCGACACGTTATTATATTGAGCATTTAATGCGTGTCTTATCACATTAAATGCATCCATATACGTGGTGTTTTACTTTGAATTTGGTCACTTAGCCGTACCCTGACATTTTTCTTTGTTCCTTTCCATAGCAACATACATTGTCCTTCCTCGTACCTTTTGCCCAGAACGGTAGTGACACCTGCCCTGCCACTACCTACCTTTGACCCATTTCTATACTTATCCTTGACACGTATATTTCTAGTTTTCTTCACCATTTTGATTACAATTAGACCAAGAAATTCTACCACATTACCTTCCTCCCTTTCTCCACCCTCTGTTATCTTGACTCTCAATCAGTGGCTCCCAGGGAAAACTTTGCTGCTCCCGACCTCCCCTCCATCCATTGTTTCTTCTTTTCCCTGGTAAGTCCCTTGGTGATCTTCTCCACTCTTGTTCGTGCCACTGTACTGAGCTGGTCATGTCCATCTCAGGACCTCCTCTGGTGGACTTCTTTTGGGTTTCTAGGGTTTTTGTGTGAGGACCTCACCTCTGGGCTTTACGCAAGAATCATAACTCGGGGCCTCTCTGTTGTGTTGCTAAAATCACTCCTTTGGAATCTTTTGCTAAGGACCACCTCCTCCTGGTAAGCTTGGACCTCTTCCAAAAGAACCGTTCTAAAGATATAGACCTCTTTTGTTGATTAAGTTTTGGACTCCCTCTGGGATTCTTTTGGTTTTCTTGTTGTTCTCAATTGGTTCTTTAATTGAGTTTTCCTTGAATTTGCTCCTTTACCCGTGTAGATTGCGAAGACTCCAAGGAGTCTGTGTGCACAGAAGAGGAAGATTCTCAGGACAGTGAGCAAGGCAAGTTACACTCTTGATCATATTGCACCCAATAATTCAATTTAATTATGTTCAGTTTCAATGTTTAATGCATGCTTATTTTTACCAAGTATTTCAATACCTTGTTTAAATTCATAGTTATACCTACTTCCTTTGTATGGCCCCTGTTGATTTTGAACTGAACTCATTGTCACCTTTAGATCAAACTTGGGTCATGCAGTAGTGTGAGCCAAGATCATTTGAAAAACTTGTGCTTAGTTAAGCTTAGACCCAAAAGTATTGATTTGGGAAAATCTTTACCAATATGACCAAACATTGCTTAAAATGTTTTTACCATGACATTGGGTTGTCATGGAAGGATGAAAATGTTGCTAGGGAAGCAAGGAAAATGAAAATGGATTGGGACTGGGGCGAATTGGTTGGATGGGCTGGTGCAATGTTTGTGCACGGACTCTATCCTAGTAAAGGTGGAGGTCCAGGGGTTTGTGAAAGTCGCCCTAGTCATGTGAGGACCGGTCTTTGAGCGACCAATGCCAAGCCTATAATGGGCTATGCCACAATCGTGCAACCACATGTCTCCAGAATGGGGCGTGGGACCTGGCTGAGTAATTTGCAAAACTTCACCATATCTTTGCTCCATTGGAGGTGTGGGAGGTCTTGTAGGGTGATGGTCTTTATGACCCTCTTGTTCCCCCTTGGTGCAAGAGGGGCTTCCATTGGATTGTTGTCCATAGGGGGGGTGAAACCTTAGCAAGGAAAGGCTGTGGTGGAGCAATGCATTGTAAAGGCCTTGTCATGAGCTCTAGACCTCTTACCTTTGGTAGAGAGAGGTGGCATTGACGGATGCCGGATAAACTAGAGAAATCATGTCATGTGAGTAAAGTGTACAACCTCTGTACAGTTAAATCTATTCGAATAGCCGTGTCCACGGTCATGGACGTGCTGACAAAGGCCACTCAGAGTTAGATGTTGATTTTGGGGATTTCCAGAAATGTTTTTAAATCTGTTTTGGGATTGCTATCCCATGGGTTTGGGCTGGGAGCCTGTTGTTAGGAGGGTATCCTTCACCAACTTGTTGATAAATGTTATCCAACTGAAAAATTGCTTTGATAAAATGAATTTTATCTATTAAGGACCTGCTTTGGAACTTAGTAATGGTAGTTGAAAGAAAATTGGCTTTGTGCAAATTAACCACAATATGCCATCTTTTGATTATCCATATATGCATGTCATTTTGCTAATCCACGGGTGTAACTTGCGAGCACGGTTGTTGTGCTCACTCTTGCTCATTACAATCTTTGCCAGGAGAAGACCTTGGCAGTGAAGAAGATCAAAGCAAATAGGTTGTGCCTTCCAGTCAGCTGCCTGTGGTGTGCTGATGGACCCTGTGACCTTTTGTTCTTTTGCTCTTTTGTATATATGTGTTGGGCCCAAGGCCACTTTGTAAACAACTTTGTAGATATTTTGCTTAAATAAAGATACGTTCTGGATGTCACCACCATTGTATTATTTCTGTGAAGAGCTAGCCATGATCCTTGGGACTAGCTCGGGATTCACAGGGAACCCTGGAGCAAGCTCGGACCTACATGTCCTCACCATGGGGTGAACGAGTGAAGTTCTGAGGAAGTCTCGGACCTCCACGACCTCCTCTGGAGGATCGCGGGTGATCTTGAGGTGCTCTCAGACCTCCTCGTTTTCCCTCTGGTTGTGGCCGTGGCAGGTCTGTGGGCGCTCCTTGGCTTCAAGACCCTCTCGGGCCATGTTCTCCCGGACATCCCGGAGGTCCTGCTGGACCTCCTGGGAGGTCTTGGGGAACTGTCCGAGAGGTCCTTTGTGGACCTCCTGGGAGGTCCTGATGGACTTTCCAGAGGTCTTGGAGGACCTCTCGGGTGCCCTAGAGTTGGGTCGTTACAGTCGTGAAATACATAACGACTGGATTGCTTGCTTAAGACGACAAGGACTACATACTGGTGCCCTACAACTAGAAGGAAGTGCTTTACTACTTGCCATACAAATTTCATTTGTACTTTATACGCAACACGAACTTAGTTTTAATGACTATAGCGACATACATGAGTAGGTACCACTGGATCCTTTGAGTCATTGTACTAAAGAGGAACAAGGTAATATACATTAATTCCCTACTCAGTAAAACCCATGACTTCACCCTTGTGGAAGGAATACTCGACAGGTATGCTCATTTCCTCCATACATAAATCTATTGTAGTCTTCCTTCGTTTGAAATGGCCAAGGATAACTTTTTTGGAATCATATAGGTCGTTCAGCGCCTATATTGCCGAGGGAGGGCCATACAAGGGATCGAGCGCCACACTACAACGCAGGAAATGATTTCCAGTATGAGCTACAACAAAATAATCCTATATCACACTTTGTAATAATATCTCTCGAATTGACTATACCTATACATGTAATTTTATTTTTGCAGTGCCATCAGCAAAAACAAGATCACCTATGTGCATTCTACGTTTGCCGTCATATGCAACAAATCATGGGTGCTAAGACGAATGATCCAGAGGTTTGTCAATCTCGCAATAATCTTAACTACTATAATTTGGAGTTTACTCCCATCGTCCCACCCCACCAAATCTTCCCACCGTACGCGCACCGGAAAAAAAGCGCACAAAAAAAAACAGCGCAGCGCCCTTACCCTCTCCGATTCGCCCGGTGGACGATCGTCCCCATCCCACCCCACTCACGCGCACGCGCATCCCCCGGCGCCCACTTCTTCGCCCCCCTCCCTCCCGCACACTTCTTCGTGTAATCGCCACTGGCTCCCCATCTCTCTCCCCTCACCGGCTCCCCGTCTCTCTCCACCTCGCCGCATCTCCCCTCCTTCACCTCGCCGCCTCCGCCACCAGCATCGACCGGTCCCCGCCGTCCCTCTCCTCCTAGCCCCCTGCTTTACACCGTCGTGGTGTTCCCATCTCAATCCCGGCTAGATCCACCGCCAACTGGTCATCTCCCGGCCGGATGACGCCCATATCCGACGCGCCGTGGAGGCCTTCAACAAGAAGGGCGGCGATGTCAAGGGGCACATCCCCGAGGAGCGATCGCTGCTCGCATTGCAGGTGAGCGGTTTCTTGGCCTCTTGGGGATTTTATTGCTGTTCCTGGTTTGGTTAATTGATTCATGCAATGTGTTAAAGATGTCAAAAAGGGGTTCATTTGATTATTTCTAGGATTTGGGAATGCAGTGTTTCGAGGTGAAAATCATGATAACGAGAAATGGTTCAATACTTTAGTTCTGTGAGAAATGATGCGATGAGCTAACGAGAAACCGCCCTCCCTGTCGTAGCCGATGGGTTTCACCGGCCGGGCTTATCGCTCCACGGTGGCTGGAACCGCCGCAGACGGTCAAATCTTCGCCACTTCAGGTAATCGCGTCGAGCATGGTGGAACTCTCAATCTCTCTACGCCCTTGAACCCCGTGACTTCTTCTTCTTGTTGTTGTTGTCTTTACGAATCCAAATCTACCACTATCTCCATGCGCTTCTTGGTGGTTCTTGATGTCTTGCTTCTCTATTCAAGAACTTATCCGGTTTCGATCGGTCATTGCGAGTTTCTTAGTGTCCTTTGTACATTTATTGGACGGACCTAGCACTCTGTAGTTGAAAAGCCTCTTCCTTGGTGTGCTTGTGATCTGAAATTGCTAATGGATTGGTAGTCTGTTGGGACTTAATTCGTTTCCGCATGTTTTGCTATTCTTGCTTCTTGAATGGAATCGATCGTCTCTTGAAATGGCGCTTATCGGATGTATTGGCGAGCTCTAGGTCGGTACATTTTGTAATACCGTGTGTTCTCAAGGCGTTCGGCTCTAAGCATCCAACGTTGTTATTTGTCTCGCGTTATTGATCATCGATGATAAAAATTGATTGGCTAATAAATTGGCCATAGGCTAATAGGAGTGTTAATCTTGCCCATGTGTGATCGTGCGTGCTTATAAATCTGCATGTACGACTCCTAACCGCTCAAGCACATTGCGTTTGTATCGATGAGATGTAAAACAACGCACGGAGCAGAATTTTTGTTACCTAAATTTACAATTGAATCGCTCCGTCATACTCATGTATATAGAGGCATTCCATTTCGCATTTAGTTACGCCATACTTTATGAAATGTAGGACAAAGCTTTTGATGAGACTCTAAAATCTCATTTTCCACATAGCAAGTCAATGTACCAATTGGCACTCCCAAATCATGCATAAACATAATTTATTGTCCAATAGTTTCATCGTGTTTGCCAAGCATATGGCAATCTCTTTGATGATATATTGTGCAGCTTTCACTTGTAATAATTCATGTTGGCCTTCTAAATCATAGATGTTTATTGAAGGAGAATGCTGTGTTTTTCATTATTAGGAGCTCACGAAGGGCGTGAATCAAGGAGAAGGTTCGAGCCCCTCACGACATTGACCTTCTTCAAGCTCGGTATGCGTTGTTTATATTTATTGTATCTTGGCATCGGCATTTGCAGGAAGTTACATTTGTGCCCTTCAATTTCAGTAAAACCACTTGTAATCTATTGTTTTTATTTGTGCTTGATACTAGATTCGGAAGTTAGCCCAAGAAGTCAGAGATTTAAATTTATCAAGGCCCATTACCATATTGAGTGGCAACTCGACTCAGAGGTATGTACCGGTTGATCCCATCTTCATACTGTTTTGATTGACTCTCGTACAAAACTATGCAAAGAACTCAATCCGTCTGAGTTTTTGTTACGCTTTTACTTTGATTATCCATGAATGTTCAAAATAAGTTTAGATAGATAGTTACTTAAGCCCGCACGTACTATCCTACGGTATGTACAGCTTGAAAGGAGGTTGTACTCATACTTTTGCTAAAACTCATGAAAGGGTGTGCATCATTGCTTTTGACAATGAATGATTCATGAATCTGAAGTGCTTCAAAGTCGACAATTTGGAACATTTAGATTGGTTACTTATAGCGGTTTAATACCAAGTGGGATAATAATCTTTGGTAATATTCAGCTATTTTCTCTCAACATTTACAAACCTATATGATGACTACTTACCCCTTTCATTTTAATGTTTTTTTTTGACTCTTGCATTTATTTTATTTTGTGCGATATGCATTCCTTTTTAAGGCGGTTTATCATCTTACATACCGCCAACAAATGTAGTTGGAGCAATGGGTTATTGCTATATGTGGTGGAAGGTAAGATACAAAATGTATGCAGATTTTTGCATATGGTTTATTGTACTCGAACCGTAGCTTTATGATTTTTTTTTTTGCATATGTGTTTGCTCTTACGCCTTGTTTCTTGTAATCACTAAATATCGATATCTCTATAGAACTATCCTTCACGAGTCCCGTGAAAGAATTGTGTGCATCATTTTCACTTACGCTACCACATTCGGTTCGATGGGTTCTATGTGGATCCAAGCTGTAAATGTAGATAATCGGTACCCTTCCATGTATCTTAGGACACCATGAATAAATAATACTCCTATTTATGTAATAACATATTTCTGATTTGGTGATCAAATATCCAATCAAGATTCATAGTTTCGAGTTGACATCATGACATGCACTTTGTTTCCCATGGATTCACTACGATTTAGGTAAAAATCATCGACCTTGCTTATCCTTACAATGGCCCCAAGTTGATATTTCTAAAAATTATGGATAAGATTATATTAACATAAGCAAAGTGATATTCCTTAAATGGTATATGATTATATTAACATAGAGCTTTTTGACAAGCTCTTGCAAGTCTCGACTTCTCATGCATAGAACATATATACTTTTACATCATTTTTCATTTTCTTACGTAAGAGCACCAAAGACATACTCTATTCTTCCTAATGTTGCAAGTTTTGGTCATTTGTTTAGTATAATGGACATGCTTCTAAATGATTTATCCTCAATCCTGTACTAACATGGTGCTTTTTCTCCAGTTCCTTGTTGGCATTCTTTCCATTGTAAGTTTTTTAGCTACTCTGTTAACTCTGTAAGTTTTTTTTTTGTGAAGAGAAGCATGTGCTAGAAATTTCTTTGTTTTTGGTTCAGTGGAGTGGAATCGAGAGCGCTATTGAAATTATCTCGGAGAATAAGGGGATCTTGTGGTGATAAAGATCACGGTGATTCGAATGAACGAGATTACGCTTGATGAGAAGAAGGACCCATCACGGTGGCGACATGAATTGTTGATGAAAAGTGATCTTGCCGAGGTGATATTCGTAACATGCATTTAGCTTTCCATTTATTCAACAGCGATGCTATAGGAGCATGTGCTTTTTTTCCTTTTGAGGACTATATTGATTACGCAATCGTGGTAAGATATGATTTGAGGATGGCCATTAGTCACAGAACCTAATGCAAGCATACCTACCCATTTCATAGAACCCTAATCCAAAGATACCTACCCATTAGTCACGAAACCCTAATCCCACTATACGGCGTTGTGTGAAGTGATTCATCAAACCTTGTTATAGAAGGAAGACAAAATGGGTTCAAAAGGAACTTTACGGTATAGTATGCAATCATAAGATTGTGTTCATCATAAGGGTTTATTGTATTTCCTTTCATTGTTTTACTTGGATTGTGGGCCTTGAGCGGCATGTGGTATATACAAGTCATATCTCGTAAACTAAATAATGATGCCAATGAAATATTCTCTCATTTGAGTTGGAGCTTTTAACATAGCTTATCTTAAATTCTGTCATAAGCGCTCAAGATAGTTACGAACTTCGATATTGGAAGTGGGGGCGAGTAGTGGCGGAATAACCGTAGATAATTCTTGATGTGTGTGTATGGATACCAGTTCTCCTTAAATTGCTTATTTTGTGGATGGGGGCTGCAGAACCTTCAGTTCAAAGTTGATTAGTAAGAGTGCCATCATTTGTATCCAAATCTTTTGTTATTGACCTCTATTATATTATCGTTAGGATTCATCCACCACTACAGCAACACTGTTTCCATATAAAGGTCATTCTCCATGGACCTCCTCCAATTCTTTGGTGTACAGTGGTTTGGTTGAAATATTTAGTTTATTGCAGTTCTAACATCTAATGTCAATTGCATTGACTGCGAATCGAAGGTCAAGGACGATAATCAAATTCTTGAGAAGACAATAGTTGCTGTCAGGGGGCATTTTTGTTCTAAAATCCATGTTCTTACACCCAGAGTTGTCATGTTTGCATTTGTGAGAAGACTATTCAATCCCTTTTTCTGTCGAACTGTCTTGATGAGTGATTAGTAGACAGCATGTAGCTCTTCGGATGTGGAGAATGTGGAGAAGAGATTGATTGTACTAATGTATCTATTTTACATAAGCGATGATGCCTGGTTGTTAAACAAGGATTTAGCGTGCTTATGGTAATCCTTTCCCACGTGAAGGTATCCAACTATCCTTGGGAGACTTAAAAGTCATTTAAAAGTAATTTTTTGTTTCATATCATTGTGAATGGATGAAGCACCACTTTTTTGTGATTTGATTTGAACTCACAACATTTGTAATTTTACCAAATCTCAAAAAATGTTGTGAATATGCGTGCCTGACCAATCTAGATAAATCACTAACAATATCAAGGTGAGCAGTAGTCATGGTATATGCTTCATATTATCTCATGGCAAAATTTGTGTTTCCGTTGCAACGCACGGGCACCCTACTAGTTATTTTCTAATTATAAATTTAACTATATATACTTACTATTTTACTCCTGTTAGCGACAGGGCATGATACCCGATTTAGATTCATTCGCTATGACCGAGATCTCGGAGGTTCGAGGAGCGCTTCGTGGCTTCATCAAGACGGAGATCGTTAACGCCGGCGGAGAGTTTCACTCCGTCGATACTGCTGAACAACCTTCAAACAATTGATTCAATTGTAACTCTAGCGACAATACTTGAACATATTTTTTTGTAATTGATTTTGAGTTGTAAATGATCACTTTGAGTTGTCAACAATTGATTCATCTGTCATCTATCTGTTTTTTGCTTGTTTGTTTTCAGAGGGCATGGTTAGCAATTCCTGAGGCTAGCTAAAAATCAGAAAAAATTTATTTTGGTATGACAAACTATCACAGACAGTTTTTTGTATAAACCATCTGTGAAGGCCTACTACACAGACGGTTTCCACCAAGAAACGTCTATGAAGGGCTAATATCACAGACGGTTTCCACCAGGAACCGTCTGTGATATGTAAGATATCACCGATGGTTCTATTTCTAAACCATCTGTGATATGTCGGATATCAAAGACGGTTAGTAAATAGAACCGTCTGTGATATCTTCCATATCACAGACGGTATCACAGGCGGTTTTTGAGTGAATTTGATGTTGCGATTTCCTCGTGGTGGGGGTGCCCCTTGTAGAGGCTGTACATTGCCAGGAGGGTGCACATCACAATCCCAACATCGGTGATCTTCTCCCACTTGGTCGTCTCATTTGCGAGAGAAGATCAAACAAAAAAAATCCAAACCCAAATCAAGAACCGATGGGGGGATCCAAATCAATAACTCACTGAAATAGTTAAAAGACAAAGGCGGGGTAGATCTAGGGCTTCGAGACAACGGGCCGAAGCTGGGGCGTCGGGGAGGCGGGGCAGAGCTGGGGAGGCGTGGTGGAGTAGGGGAGGTGGGGCATCACAACGGCGGAGCAGAGCTGGGGCATTGGGGAGACGGGGCGGAGCTTGGGTATCGGGGTGGCAGGGAGGCGGGTGGAGTTGGGGCGCTAGGAAGGCATGGCAAACACGGGAGGCAGGTCATGGGCGGCTAGGGCGTCGGGGGTGGCGGGGTGAAGCTGGGGCCTTGGGGCGGCAGGGAGCTGGGGCGGCGGAGTGGAGCTACGGTGTCGGGGCGGCAAGGAGGACCTAGGGAGGCGGTGTAGAGCTGAGGCATCAGGCCGGCGGCAGATGGCGTGAGGAAGCTGGATTTAGGAGATAGGGTGTGAGGAAGCTAGGGATTTGGGAGATATGGGGAGATGAAGTGTGCTACACAAACATTGTTTCCACGGTGCGCTATGCACGTCAGGGAAATTGCTAAATATTGGCGCGGCTGTCTTGGCGCGGGAGCCAATTTTCCTTGCTCGCACATCCCCAAATGCGTGAAAAGCACCAAATATTGGCCTGACGGTGTGAACCAGTCAAAAAAAATTCTTTTTCCTGATGGTTCTATTTTAACTATCAGAAAAATGTATTTTTTCTTATGGTTTCTGGTACCCGTCAGAATAACAATTAATTTTACTGACGTGCTTATAATTCCCGTCAGTAAAATACAAATCCAACACGTTTTCTGTGGGCCCATCAGGAAATATCGAGCCCGTAAAGGAATCACTGCTTTATGGTAGTGAGTCACAGTATCTTACTAGTCATGTGTCGTGCGTTGCAACGAAAACTCATTCTTTGCATCAATGATTTCTGAGCAATATGCTTAACACACATGTAATTCCTGAGCATTATAATCAGTTTTGGTAGGTATAGAGCATATTTGAATAACATAGCACCTATAAATACAAAGATCTTATGAGAAAACATATCCAAATGTTACAAGCACAAAACTGATGAATTGCTCTTGAACTGTTTAGTTGTCAGTTTTGACCAGACTATCAGATGGCCAATCAAAACCACAATTTATAAATAAATAATTTCTCAACATCAATTTTGACCTATTCAATTATTTAGACAACTATAACAGTTCAAACACCACTTCTACAAAAGTAATGAAAATAACACAAGGCTTTCATTCAAGGGCATCATTTCCCATTCTTTTCCAAAAAACACTTTGCAGCATGAATTACAACAGCTCTCGTCAACCACCACTTCTGACTTGACACTTCAACAGATGCATTCTTCAAAACAAAACAAGGTAGAGCAAAACACCAAAAATCCAATGGACAATGGTCATATGACGTTGACATTTGAATATGTTTTTGCCAGCCAATTTACACAGTTTTAGAAAGTCCATAATTACATGTTGCATGCGAGAAGCAAGGAATGATGTGTAGAAGCGTTTTAACCTTTTGCATGTCTGGCATCAGCTACCAATATGTCACACCTAAGTTTGGAAGTGAACTATATAAATTTGTGCTACTTTATTTGGAATTGAATTTCTATGTTTGCTGATCTCTCATATCATTGTTGTAGATTAAGCATGTCTAGAACACAGCAAATTTTGTAGGCTTTGGGTAAACTATGCTAATCCTTGTTCCGTGTTTTACTTTTGGTTATTAAATCAAAAACTGATACTTCCATTTCCTTTCTATATACTCCTAAGGAAGCCTTTCAAAAACTCTCAAACAACGTGAATTTCGTGAGCATACCGCAAGGAGGTATATATCAGAGTTTAGATGGTCCTGAAACATCCAAAGCGCATGAATGGAAACAAGGAGATCAAGGAATTAACATATAACTGAACACAATAATTGCCATCATATTTGACAAGATTAACAACAGGTCTCCATCACCGGAAATTATTAACAACAGGCGCTGAGGATCCAAAATATAAGGTCATTCCTAATATTTGCCTAGGAGACGGACAGGTAATGGATGCGAAAAAAGAATTCAAGATTAAAATGATGCCACAAAGATAACTTGGGGTCATGTGTTTTTCCATGTTATTCCAATCCAGTGGCAGATCTGGGCCTCGGGCCTCTGGGGCAACGGCCCGAGGCCCATATTAAAAACACCATGTGACACTATTGATAATGGGCTAGATTCACCGTGTTAAAAGAAGCTCAGGTTTAATCTCTAACAGGCTGGCCCGAGGCTTATCGATGGGCTGGCTACGCCCCTGTTCCAATCCACCAGAACTGGAAAAATAACCCCTAGGTTCCAAAATATATTTCATTTCAATACTTGAGCACCAAGGACAAACCAACTTTTGTGCTCTTCTCAATTGCTTTGGTGTCGACCTCACCAGAGATGGTGATGAACAATTTGGGACGCCATTCATGCTGGACAAGCGCATTGGCCATGCCATAGTTTCTGGCGAGTAGCCCAACAGCCTCTCTGCCTCCTCTACAACCTCAGGGTAGTTCTATGTATAGACACCAACATGGTCACCTATTTCATACCTGATGACAAGCATGGTGAAATATGTTAGAAACACTGAAAAAAAGGATACGAAGAACCAGAATTTTATTAATGCTCAAACTATGATTTCAATAGGCATTTTACCAAGCAAGTCAAGCATTTGAACGAAGTAGGGGATTTAACCCCATTAGCACATTATTGCATTCCAATAATTTACAGATAAACAAAATCATATAACCAATTTGAGTATTCAAAATATTCTGCCCCCTTCGGCCCTTCCGACGCTCGTATAAAATATATAATTTCATAAGCAACATTTCTACTTAATTTTGTTACTAGAGCCAATTTTTTTACTAACATGATAATGATCATAACATTAGATGGCTTACATAACACTGGTGCCAGCAATGTCGAACTCCGACTGCATGAACGATCAGAAGCAGGAGTGTGAAGCTCCCGCCGCACCACCACATTAGCCCTAAAGATGCATACAATTTTGCAACTTATTAACTTCAAGTCCACCATTACAGTCAATCTTGCCCATTACAGCAAACATAGTGACTTATATAGTGGCATTCTTACTGGCACGGATGCTGAGCATCATGGACTGCATGACTGTTTGCAAGGTTGAAGTTTCTCTCCAAATGAGTCGCATCCTTGGTCTTAATGAATTCAACTCGGTATTCAGGAATAGCAGTAGTGTATGTAGTTCTTGTTGAAACATCATTTTCATCTCGAAGTAGTTGATCCAACTCGGCCAGAGAGCCTCTTTCTGAAGGCACTGTGAGTTGAAAGCAACATAAAAATCAAGCAAGCGACAAAATGCCAAAAACTTCCAGCTTGAAATAAATAGATGTACAGTTGTATACCATGCATTGAAGGCATCCTCAATACATTGATCAACGTCTCCAAGACCAACTGGAACAAGACGCTTCCCACCTAAACAAACATGAAATGCTTAGGACAAACTGAATAAATCAGTTAATGGAAATACATAAGACATGATAGTCATGAGCCATACCTTGCTCAGTTAGGAGCTTATCAACTACCTTGGCAACCTGTAGTCAGAATCTAAGGAAGAAAATGTTAATGTATAAGAGCATAACAAGATTTTACAAATTAATCGTCAAATATTAAAAATTTCTGATAAGTGATATGTGTGAATACCTTGTTGAAATGCTCATACTGCCGATTACCAAAGACCAAACACAACATACTGGAGGTCATTCAACCAGACAGCCCTCTCATTTCCTCCTATAAACCATTTGTAGAACCTAGCAGCATTGTTAGTCTACTCACCATCTCCATACCTAAAATGTTAACAAAGATAATATTACCTTGGTGTTTGGTTTGACCTTAACCTCCTGACCTCGAACCCCAACCCAACCAAGTTGCCTCCTTGCCCAAATTCTTGCATAGGCAGAAAGACAAAATACTCAAACCATGAACAGAGGGAGGGTGTAGTGGAAGTATTTACCTGTGGAAGAAGAACTATGCCTTTTGTAATGTTGAAGGAGGCAACCGCCAAGCTTGCACGCTTGTTGAAGCATGCCTTCACTGTGGTGTGGGGATCCAATGAGTGCTGAGACCCAAATATCAGTGTGCTCTCATTTAGTCTGGAATTAGCTTGCTGATCGGCACTACCTTGCAATATTAATATATGGTAGCTGAGCGTAGAAAATGGTACTTACATATGGAGAGAAGCAATGAGATTTGAATTGGTGTGGCTCAATGCAGCATTATACTTCGTGAAATTGCTAGTTGCCGTATCAAGTGAAACATCGACACCAACTAAGAGTTCTTTGCTTCCAAAAACACCATAAAAGGTTAAACATAGGGTTGGAATTCAGCCCGACGCTTGCATTGACACCAGCGTATTCATGTAGATACTGGAGTTCAAGTTGTTAAGGCAGACAAAATCAAAATAAGTGTTTTATCTCAATGGTCACCATATTGGATAAAAACAATTGAGCAAATGGAGCAATGCCAAAATTATACCTTTCCTCGCCTCTGGTCTGGAACAATCAAGCTGAGAATTGATTTTAGCCCTGGAGTTCCAAACTCATCAACTGTGATTATCGTCAAAAGCTGGAAGATATGAAATATTCATTAGTGAATAATAATTCTAAAGGAACTATACATTCTCACAGATTCAGATTATGAGGCATAAAAAAGTAGTTGAATATACGAAAACCAAAAAGGAACAATGTCAAGCAAAAACAGATATGAGACTATCATAACCATGGTCCGTGTAATAAAAAAGAGAAGTAGAGCAAGGCGGCTTACATCTGACTCTTAGTTTGCTTTGACATCAACTGTCAAGTTCTTGTTCTTAAGCTGTGTGTGAAGCTCGGCAAAGATGGACTCATTTTTCCTTGTTCCCGCGGCTGTGATTATCTGTAGGTAAAACAAAAATCATCAACATAGAGAGCACAAATGTTATACATAGACACGCTAAATTGAAGCTGTATACTGATCCTTTACTCATGTCCTTCGTAGATAGTAAGCAACTAATGAGCACGTACTTCAGCTCTGCGGCATGGAAGAAAGAAAGATGCATAATGCAATCATGGGAAAAGAACAAGGAATATATTCGACAGTCACATCGCGACAGTAAAGAGATCGATGCCTAAACAAAGATTTAAGATCCTACAGATAGATGATGACATGAGGGTCTATAATTTTCTCCCTAGCAAAAACTGAAATTTGTACAAAATTTGAAAACGACATAACCTCCATAAGGAACAAGCCTGTGTTATTTCTGATCAGTCTTTCAACCCAACCTATTAGTCAATCGGCAAGAAGCATGATTTCGTACAATTCAATATTGCAGTCCATATGGCATTATAGAAAAATTCCTTTTTCATGAATTTGCTAAGCTCCCAATTCTACGAGATGTAGAAGCTACATGTTGTTGTTTTTTGAAGGCCATATGCCTGTATGTCCCCAAAATGCTTCAAAACACAAGATTAAGAAAATGCAAAAAGTCCAGTTTCTGTGACATTTTTAGCATTTTTGTATGGACAAAAAATATGATTGTACAATCATATAGTTCACATTCAACCAGTGAATAAAACATCATGTTGGAAAACCACACCTGATTCTGAGAATAGAAAAGAGCCACAATCTCACAAGCTCAAAGTTTATGAATTATGACAATGGCTTAGTAGCCTACAATATTTGAGCTATCTGTATTTCACAAATCCTAACCAATTCTACTATATTTTAAGTAGCTAATTAATTCATATTGTTGCTGGTTGCATAATCCAATCCATAATTGGTGAATCCCTTATTACTACTACCATCACTAACTACTCATTTTCACTAATCACCATGACCACAAAAGGCAAGAAAAACTCAAACCAGTTCATCCCTAACAATAGGAACAAATCAAAAGCAGGGGAGAGAAGGTTAATGGGTTACCGCCGACGACGCTGCCCCATCCGAATCAACCTCTTCGGAGCACGTAGAGACAAACAGTCCCCTACGATGACACAAAACCCTCAGCCTGCAAGGAGAGCACACAAGCTTAGGCATTGCCAAGCTGAGCCAGGCACAGGAAGAAGCTAAGTATGGAACGCACCCAGGAGACGCCTCCCTGGCTTGGGGGAGGAAGAGGAGGCGAGGGAGACGTGTGATGGAGGCACGCGATGAACCGAGGGGCTAGAAAGGAAGGCCGCGAACAGCAGCACTGTCGAGAAGCTGCACACCGCAGCCTTCGTCGCATATTCACCACATCTGGTTACATCGCTACTTCCCTTCTTCTTTTCTTCTTCTATAAAAGAATCAATCAACAAGAAGAAGAAAAAGGAAACTTACCTAGGAGAGGTGGGAGATGAAGCGATCGGTGGCGGCGGTGCATGAGATGTTGAGGGTGAGGAGGGGCCTGAGGTGCTTGTCGGCGCCTTGATCTGGATTTGAGGATGGCGGCTGACAGAGATCCTCGGTGAATGGCGGCGTTGGGTGCGGGGTAGAGGGAGGACAACGGCATCGGGCACACGGGGAAGAGGGAGGCCGGCAATGGAGACTGGTGGCGTCAGGTGTGGGGAAGAGGGAAGACGGCAGCATCGACCGCAGGGAAGAGGGAGAGAGGGCACCGTGGATGGTGGCGGAGGTGGCGAGGTGGAAGAGAGGAGAGGCTGCGAGGTGGAAGAGAGGAGAAGTGGGTGGGGTGGTGGTGGGGGTGACATGCTCGTGATGCAGGCGGTTGTCCGGTCGGGGGGAGAGAGAGGGAGTGGCGATGCGACGGAGAGGGAGAGGGGGTTGGAGGCATGAGAGGAGTGGTGGGGCAACCGTTTGTTGCTGCTGTACTGCGTGAAGCGATCCGGTCTGTCCATCTTCTGCTCCTCAATCGGACGGACGCAAATGATGGTGGGAGGGTGGACGACCGCAAACTCCAATATTTAAGTAGTAGAGATAGTCTCAGTTTATGTCAGATGGTGTTGTGATCTTGAGTATGTTGATTGCGACATTACTTCATTCTTCCTCCCCTTCACTAGTTGATTGCCCAAAGCAGCGATTGCTCTAACCACGCTTGCTCTTGCTATGTAATCATCTATTCACTTCACTCGCTATGTAATCATCCATGCCCTGGTTGCTTTGGTTGGTGAAGCATTCAAGCGACAACATCTTTGTCACTCAACTGGTTTTTACAAACTGGCGACTCTGACATGGATCGCCTATCGTCAAACCCTACGCAAACATTATCTGCTTTTGTTTGCAGGCCGATGGCTCTACACCTTCCAATGGTTATGCATGTTACCACGCACCGATCAATTATGCAAGTCCTATAGATTGTTTTATGTATATATAAACCATATAGGCTCTCCGCCAAACGATTTTTTTTTTTGAAACAATCTCTACCTGGAAGCACGCTGCAAACATCGGCGCGGTGTGACACGCATTTTCATTCTAGTACACTTATTCACCCTTACACGCAAGAGCTTTGCTGGCACATGACAATATGCAGTATCCATTATTTCGACGGCTTTCCATTCTTTCCGCAACAACATGCTTTTTCACAACATGGGGTACAGTAGCTAACATTCCTATCAAAACCAGCGTGTTCGCAGAAGTCCTGGCATCCTTTGAGCAAGCATTCTGGGGCAGTGAAACACACCACACCATCCCTAACACCTACGCACAACGAAGCAGGGCACCCACAACACAATTAGTAAATTACACAAATCCCTTCAACATATATGCATGGGTAAGTTGATTTGAACATTGAGAAAGCATGTACAAACTGTAACAAACATAAAACCCTTGTGTTTTTTTCCCTGTGGTTCCCTGCTAAAGAAAGAAATGTACCTATGTGGTTGGTTCTTGCTGCGCGACTGGACAAGAAAGTGGCAGACATGACCACAAGAGCTGTCAAGCATAGAACCCTTGCATTGTTCTTGATCTGCGCCATGAGAAGACACTAGCTTCCGTCTACAATTGTTTTTCTGGTCAATATCTTGTTGCTACTGTGCTCCTTTATAAGTACACTAGCAGGAATTAATTAATATTCTTGAGGTGTACGTGTCAGGTTGCATGGCAGAGTTACTGTGGTAGTGCCATATGGGTTTCATATGATAGCATGCATGTAAAGGGAAGCTTGGTCACAAGACACTTGTGATAATAGGTGTCATGTTCTCCTTTCTTGCATGATTTTGTAATAGGTGTCATCTTCTCCTTTCTTGTATGATTTATGGAGTTAGGTGGTATTGTGGGTAGCTGCTACCTAATTAGGACATGTGGCAGTCCATGGGGTTTCTTAAGAGCTAAGTGATTTATCAAGGGTTGGATTATTTTGTAATTATGGACAAATGCGAATGCTTAATTGCCAAACCATGCATGTGAACTCCCATATCGGAAATGTGATTTGATGTAACTATACGATTAGCTAAGTCCTGATCGACTACTGCTAAATTTTCTCAGCCTCTCGTTTCACGATGTGACTAACGTCCTGTTTGGTAGAGCTCCAGATTCTCATTTTTTAGATTCTGTTCTTGATTCTCTGATAATTCAATTCTCTGAGAATCTGGAGCTGTCTGCTGAAAGCGTTTGGCTGGGAGGTTGGCTCTAAAAACTATATGAGGGGGATTAGAGACAAATAGACCATGTTACCCCTGGTTGTAATAATTCAATTGTATTTGTGTCTTTCTCCTATGTATTTGTACACAAATTATAGAATTTTTCCCCCTAAATTTGTTTAGACCATGTGAATGTATATATGCTGTATATATGCACAATGACATGTTATATTGCATTTATACTTCACGATGGATTAACAGGAGATGTAGCCAAATCTCCCTCGACCTCGACACGGGCCGTGGGAATCTGAGCGCACGGAATCACCATCAAAATCCACCGTTCCACTGGGAATCAAGCAAAAAAGCCCGTACGTCTTGTAGATGGGCATTTCTTCGTCTGTCCGACTCCAGCGAAATCGTGGCCGGAGAAGCACAGAAAAAAACAGGCGAGACGGCACGAACGTACAGCGGAAGCAAAGCGAAGGGGAATCACCCTCGTCTCTCCCGCGTCAGGCTAAAGACGCACGCACACCTTTCCGCCCGGAGATTCGAGCACGGCGACCGTGATTTTAACCTCAATGACTGCATAAAAAAACACCCATTAATCCTACGTCTTGCTTGGATTCACACTCCCGATGATGCCTCCACCCGGATCTACGGCTGCCACTATGCGCTGCCCGTGCACGATTTTTTTATGCGTCTGGGCCTCACCCAAGGAGATCGACATGACAAACTCTGAGAAATCGAAGCTGAAACACAAATAATTTTTTTTTGCCCCATGGCTCGCTCCTGGATCGAACACCACCATCGGGGGCAAGCTGCACGAACACGGAACAAGAGCAGGAAAATAAAATCAAACCAAAGAAAAAATAATCGTCAGCTTCTGCATCGTTTGAGGCGGCGAAACCATCCGTCTTCCCATTGAGACGTTAGCATCCGAATTCTCAAAAATCGAAACCCATCTCTCTCTAGTCTCTAGCTGCATCAGCATAGCGTCTACCTACTAGTAACATCACCACCCTCATGGATGAGGATGTACTAGCGCCCCCCTGCACTGCACAAAACTTGTTCATGGCCACTTCGATCTCTCCTCGCAGCCCATGCCCAAACCAAAAGCAATTCCGCATCAAATCAACCCCAAAAAATCGCCCAAAATCCAGATTCGGGCTCAGAACGGTCACCAAAAAATCCCCCAAAAAATTGGGAAACAAAATTTCTTATCAAGATGCCAAAATGCAACCTCCAAATTCGTACCACCATCCATCACCCATCACTCCACCAGTCCACCTCCATGGACGCACACCAACACCACCAACAAAATCCAAAGCCGAATCGAAACGGCAGCTGCACGCACAGCTCCCACGATGACGACGACTTCCTCCATGTCACGCCGTCCTATCCATTCCACCACCTAACCGTGATCTCGCCATTGTTTGGGAATTGGGCCGGGTGGGGTGTTCGTGAGGATGATCTTTGAACCGAGCCACGGTCGGAGATCCTCACTGTTTGCGCTGCAATGCCGGGTCGGCGTCGGAGGTGGGCGGAGACGAGGACGGCGGCGGCGGCGGAAGAGGCGCAGGGCGACGAAGTTCTTCCCGTGGAGCTGCTCGACCGCGTGCCTACCTCGGGAATCCCCGCCGCCGCCGGGTTCTGGCTGGTGTGAGGCCGAGGTCACCTCGCCCGGCATTGTGCCGGGCCGACGCCACCGCCGCAGCACGCCCCTTGATTGTACTACGTCGCAGGCGCTTCAGTGCTCCCTCGCGGTTCAACGACTCGCTTAGGGCTACTATTTGAGCAAAGGAGAATCTGGTGATGCTCGCGTCGCTCGTGAGGAGAAAGAAAGAAGAAATGCGTTTAAGCGAAGAAGTGCGCGGGGGGTAAGTAATGGTATTTTGCGGGTAAATAATTAGAACTTCAATGGGTATTTTTGCTCTATCAAGTTGGATTCTCAAGAGAATCCAAGGAAAGACTGCTTCTCCTTGCTAGTGTATTTTTGAGACAGCTTCACGTGAGAATCAGAATCGGGTGTTTTGAGAATCAGGGTGTTTGGTACGGCTCCACGAGAATCAACTGAGAAGCTGGGAGTAGAAGCTGTACCAAACAGGCCCTAATACATCACAGTTTTTAGGATCGCGGTCATAAGAAGAATCATTTTTTCGTGGGCCGTATCAGATCATAGGACCAGATCGCAGAATCACATCCATGTGAGATTCTTAAATATATTTTTCGAATCCGGATTTCGAGAATCCAAATCCTTTGTGAAAATACTGTGCTATTATCTCGATCAATAGATAGCACTTATAGGCACATTGCCGAGTCAATCATATATAGCGTGAACTAAAACATTCTAATATATTACAAACACAAAGTGATATAGAGCACGTCGGGTCGAGTTTTACAAAAGGGCCGAATAGGCCAAATGGATTACATTACATGTAAGCAACGTAAACTACAGCGGAAGCAAAAGGGGTAGAGCCCATCTTTCCATAGGCAAGCGACTAGGGCAACCTGTGTCCGATGGATATTAACTAAGGGTTGGATAATATCGGTTGTACATAAGTACCAACGAGTCCACTAGAATAGGGCGGGACCCATACTATAAAACTACACTACTCTTCATCGTTTCCTTGTCTATCAGCTTCTGGGTCCTCGTAATATGCGTAGTCTTCTTGATCCACATTGCCTGAAGGTTTGGGGGAGAGCGAGAATGAGCACAACTTTTGTGCTCGCGAACCAATCCACACAATGAGATAATATACATGCAAGGCTTAACAAGGATGGCTCGGGTTATTTTATTTGCTAAAGCAATGTTTTCAATTATCATAATTACAAATTCCTATCATTTAGCATTTTAACCAAATTACATTTTTAATAAAGAGAGTAATTGTGCAATAATTATAACAGTACAGGCTACCTCCACCTTTATGCTCATTTTGATTTGAGCTACCTCCACTCATTACCACCACTGAGCTTGAAGGCTCAGGAAAAATTCTAATCTTAGGGCTAGGTGAGCCCACCACATTTTTCATACCACCCACAAAGGTTTTTGAAATAGAACTAACTCTAGTAAGTTCCCATGTCCGCCTTTGACCATAGGCGTGGCTGTTTAAACAGTTTAGACTTTGCAGAGGTTGTACTCTGTACCCACAAGAGATAGTCATACTCGTTACCCCACATGATTCCGTAGTCATGTAGTTGAGCGATCGTCCACTACTACGGATCACCTCATCACAGACGGTTCGGAACCGTCATCACAAACGGTTTCCGTACCGTCTGAATATGTTCGTCTGTGATAACAAGCGGTAATCACAAACGGTTCAAAAACTGTCTGTGATACAAATATCACAAACGGTTTTTCGTTAAAACCGTATGTGAAGACATAGTATCACATACGGTTTCCATTAAAAATCGTCTGTGATACGAGAATATCACAGACGGTTCTATTTAAGAACCGTCTGTGATACGTAGAAATATCACGAGCGGTTCTAACGTTGTGATATTTCTCGTATCACGACGGTTCTTAAATAGAACCGTCGTGATATTCTCGTATCCTGAGCGGTTTTAGTGAAATAAATGCGTGATACTATACCTTCACAGACGGTTTTAACAAAAAAAACCGTCTGTGATAGTTCATTACCCTAACTACTTTTTGCTGATTTTTGGCTAGCATTAGGAATTGCTAGCCATGCCCAATGAAAACAAGCATGCAGAAAATAGATACATCACAGATAATCAATTG
This sequence comes from Phyllostachys edulis, assembly GCA_036346405.1. Classification (NCBI taxonomy): domain Eukaryota; kingdom Viridiplantae; phylum Streptophyta; class Magnoliopsida; order Poales; family Poaceae; genus Phyllostachys; species Phyllostachys edulis. Next base: position 28,359,439 of record CM070555.1, on the reverse strand, counting down.
TTGACAACTCAAAGTGATCATTACTCAAAATAAATTACAAAAGATCGAATTTGTTCAAGTATTGTCACTATAGTTACAATTGGATTACAATTGAGTTAATTGTTTGCGTGAAACTCTGGGTCGGCGATGGAGTGAAACTCTCATTTGTTGTTAATGATTTCTGACATGATAAAGCCGCAGAGCTTCCCTCGAATGTCCCTGATTTCATCCGCAACGAGTCCATCTAAATCTATCATCAAGTCCTGTTGCTAGCAAGAAAGAGCAAAAGAGCAAATATATATATATATATATATATATATATATATATATATATATATATATATATATATATATATATATATATATATATATATATATATATATATATATATATAAATATAAATTTGTAATTAGGAAATAATTATTTGAGATTGACAAACCTCGGGATCATACGCTTAGCACTAATGATTTGTTGCATATGATGGCAAGCGTAGATTGCACACCGCTCATCATTTTTTTTCTTTGGCGGCCTTTGTAAAAATAGAATTACATATATATATGTATAGTCAATTCGAGACGCATTATTATGAAGTATGATATAGGATTATTGTGTTATAGCGCGTACCGAAAATTTCGTCCTGTGTGTTAGTTGGGCGCTCGATCTATTGTATGGTCCTTCTTTGCCAACCTAGGCGATGAACGAACTACATGATTCCAAAAAGTTATCCTCGTCCATTTCAAACGAATGAAGACTATAATAGAGTTATGTATGGAGGAAATGAGCATACCTTTCGAGTATTCCTTGCAGAATGCTGAAGTCGTGGTCGTTTCTGACTAGGGAATCAAGGTATATCACCCTGTTCCTCTTTGGTATAATGACTAAAAGGATCCAGTGGTACCTACTCATGTATGTCGCTATAATCATTAAACCTAAGTTCGTGCTGCGTATAAAGTACAAATGAAATTTGTATAGCAAGTAGTGAAGCACTTTCCCCTGGTTGTAGGGCACCACTATATAGTCCTTGTGGCTCTGACTTAGCAATGCTGTCGTTATGTATTTCTCGACGAAGAACGGGTCTGTTTCGATGGTTTACATAGATACCACGTGTGGGTCGAGGAAACCCACCAATTCTCGCCATGCTCGGGCTTGTTTCATCATGTATCTATACATAAGCAATGAGTTGTGATATTTATCGGCCTTACGTGAATGTAGAACTTGATTGTACATACTTACAGTGTCCAACATCGTAGAAGTGAGGCGTTCAGGCCAACGAGGTTGAATAGGTCATATAAGTCGTTGAACCCCATGACGAAGTTGCCTGGCCCGTTGAAGAAATGCTCATCCTTGTATGCGACGGTGATTCCAGTATCGCACCCCTTCTTTCCGGTCTTCTGCATATACCAGGCATGCAAAGCTTGACAAGCAAATCCAGCGCGGGTTAATACTGTGTCGGAGCACAACGGTTTCCGATGGAGTACTCCTCGGACTTCCCGGACCTCCCGGACTTGGGAGGCGCCTTAATGTTCATCGATTTCGATTTGCCCTTAACGACTGGCAGCGTCTTCGTACGAGACAACTCGGGAACCGATACGACGGAACGCTTTTCTTGTTCCTTCGGCGTCTTCTCCATGGGAACCGATGAGGTGGCCTTCTAAGGCGAAGGACGAGGTGGAGTCATCGAGGGTCCCGTTAGAGAGGAATGGTCGTGTCGAGATCGCGGCACTACTGGGACCAGGGTGATGTCCTTCTTGGGCCACTGGATAAAAGTTTGCCTCACATCCCCTAGTATTATGATGTCTTCGTTTGGGCGAATCTCCAGTGGGACGGCCATGAAATTATCACGTACCATGTCCACCTGGACTCTAGCGTAACCTGCGCCACCGGGCACCGTCAGCTTGCCCTTCTGGTATGGATACACCATCCCCCCGGCCAACCTCAATAGAAATGGACCCAACCATCCTCACTTGGAGCTTGCGGGGCGTCGGCTCCTACAAAATGATACGCAATTAGCTAAGGCATCATATAGGTCTATCTTTGGTGCATTCCATAGATGTACATTACCTTGATGTCGTCTATCGGTAATTGGACATCGTCATGTTCCGAATTATGCGTGGACACGACGCTACTCCGATGTCGAGGAGGACTAGCTCCCAAATTAACGGGGCCGGCTTGCGACTGGCTCAGGAGTTGATTCATTTGATCCTGTAATTGTGTTATCTATCCTTTAAATTTTGCAGTAATCATCTGTACCAATCGGTCCTTGCGCTCGGCCTTGGATCTCTTCCTACTCCTATACGTGCAGTAGTTGTCTACGAATCCATAACTCCAAGGTACATTAACCCCAAGGCCTCGCGTGCGACCCGGGTGCTCCTTGTTTCCTAGGGCCGTAGATAGTATATCATTCTCCATGTTTGCTTGGAAGGAGCCTTGGGAAGTTTTGACAGTCAATTCACACTGCAAGAGGTCATCATGTTATTATAGACACTATGAAGTTATGGATTTATTAACAACTAGGTAGTTCAACATATTTACCACACGTTGGGACACTTCCTGGTCTGCCGGGTTTGTGAAAGAGATGCTGCTCGAAGACGAGACTTTTGCCCTCGCTTTTAACCAGCTTAGGGCACGTGGGTCTGTGATATCAGGAAATGGCCTGGTTGCATTCTCCTCCTCCGCCGCCCATTGCGTGGATTTAGCCGCGTACCCAGCGGTGCAAAGTCTGTGGGGGTGAGTGTTTTGTGTCTGGAGAGCTTTGTGCACCTCACTTTGCTCCTTAAATTCGGTCGTCGTCTTCAAAGCCACAAAGGCATCCCATGTTTCTTGTGTCAAGAATCCATACTCCGTGAAGGGAGTCTCCCCCGTGTTCACGTACTTTGTGACAAGAATGCTCTTGAAGGTCCTCCACGTGTGATCCATAGAGAGCAACGCTTGCCGTTCCACGCGTGCCATGTCTGCTTCTGGGATAGTGAACTTGCTTGAAAGTTCTGTCCACAGCGCGCCTATTTGTTCTTTCGTCAGAGACTTCCAGCTTGGTGTGGTGATGGGGACCCGTTCCCTTGCAAGTATCCCGCAGATGGTCTGGAATCTCACCGCTGATCTCTGGGACTCAGAGGGATCCCAACGTCACTAACCTCTGTGATAATCAGTCGGCCCACAGGCATTTTCGATTTTCCTCTGCCATCTCACTTACGTATCATTATCGTCGACGGAAATCCAGACGCATTAGGTGGCGTCGGTGACGGCGGCGAAGACGACGCCTCTGCCATCTACGGCGTCGGTGACGGCGGCGAAGACGACGCCTCTGCCATCTCGTTTACTTGCAATCTATATAAGTTACATACTCTCAACATGTGCAATATTAGCAAATAATAATAATTAATTCCAGCATAAATATGAAACAATAAAGCATTAATCCAACAACATTTAAATGACCAAATTAACATAATCAAATGTAAATCATTCAATATAAGCATTTCAATAAGCAAATCAACATATGATTGTTGCAAGCATTTAAATGACCAAATCAACATATACATATAAAGTATCTCCATGTCATACAAAAAGCTCAGAGTATTAATGTTAAAGAGTGCTCTCAGTGTGCTGGATACAAAGGATTTAACCTTTGTAATCTCAGTACATCAGTCAATATATCTTCACTAATCAAATTTAACAATTATCAAACAGATCTTGAGCTGAACCTAAAACTTTCCTGTTGAATGTCAAATGAACACAATTTATTCCAGCAATCACTATTAGCCATAAAGCATAATAACAGCATGAAGTAAATGACCATAATAACATGTGCCCATGAAATTCTTTCAAGTCATTTAAACACAATATTATGCTCAGCATTAATAGCAACAAACCACCAATTAGCAGCATAAGACACTGAAGATTGATGTTATTATGTGCTCTCAGAAGGAGAGTAGCTAAAGAACAAGTCTTTGCCATCTCAATCCTATTGTCTATACTCTTCATTAAATGAATATGATAATATAAATTCAAACTATAAGCTCTAAACAATACTTTGCTTAACTATCAAATGATCTCAACTGTTAACGAAAACAGATTAAACTTCCAGTCAAACAGACTACTAGAAGAATCACAAACTGATCGTTAGATTACCAACAAAAACTGAATACTCTCAATAGAACTGAACATGAAGTCACAGGTTCAGTGATAAAGCCGATTGGCTGACATAAGAGTATCCACTTCAAATGCTAGAGATCAAAAGAACCAGAAGAATCAGAATAACTAGCTTTCAACCGAAAGTAACCAATTAACAGTATATCAAATTGATAGTAGCAAATAATACAATAGAGCTCAAGAATGAACTAACTATCACATTCAATCTCAGTATAAGACAGAGTTCATCACAGAGCATGTCAACAAAGCCCACTGATCAATTTGCAATATCTTCAGTACTAGATTCAGAAATCAGAACTAATACAGATCAAGGTACCAACTAGCACTGCAAATTGATTTCAGATTTGACATTCATCACAGAGCTGATCAACCGAGTCCACATAACCACTTTGCTATCTCTCAGTGCACAATCTAATATAGAATTTGAAGCCAATCCAACACATAAGTATATAGCCCAAGTGATGCACAAACGTAATATAGGAATACTCTCAGAGAGGATGCCGCACAAGAACTCACTGTGCAAGGAGGAGGCCGGTGCAGGGGAGGAGGCCGACGCGGGGAGGAGGGAGGCGCGGGGGAGGAGGCCGGTGCAGGGGATCGACGCGCATATAGCTAGCTTCCTTATTGGATTCTTCCTCGAGCCTAATGCCGTCTCCGAAAGGAGGCAACTCGTCAAATTCATTGTATTCTTCCTCGTCCACTACATTCTCAACTCCAACAATCCTCCTTTTTCCATGAAGAACTACGTGGCGCTTCTTATTTGCTGGGTCGGTTATATAGAAGACTTGAACAACTTGGTTAGCCAGTACGAATAGTTTCTCTTTGTATCCGACACGTTCGAGGTCCACGGTAGTGACACCGTACTTGTCGACATTCACCTGTGGGAGATGGACCAAACGACACCGAAATAGGGGGATCTTGAAAAGCATGTAGTCGAGCTCCCATATCTCATCTATTTGCTTATAGTAGGAGCTCCTCAGCCCATCGGTACTGAATGCATCTATGCGGACACCGCTGTTACGATCATGCTTTTCCTATTACATTGCCAGTATAAAGTGTGTACCCATTTATGTCGTATCCTTGCCATATGACAATTGTAAATTGTGGCCCTTTTGCCAACCATAGCAGCATATCATCACTTGATGATCTCCCAGTGATTCGTACTTTTAACCATTCGTTGAACCGACGGTTGTGCTCTCTCGTGATCCAAACCTCTGATCGGTTTGAATTCTATTGGCGTACTATGTCTTTGTGCTCGTCGATCTACGGGGACACTTGGGTCATGTGTTGCAGGACCATGAAATGGGCTTGAGCGCACGTATCCAGATCGGGAGTGATTGATTTCCTTCCGATGGTCCCGATACCATCTAGTCTCCCCTCATGATGAGATAGAGACACACCTATTTGTTCCACCTGAGCCATGTTGTCGACGCAGAACTCAATGACCTCTTTAGTTGCATAACCTTCGATGATGCTACCCTCCGGTCAAGACCGATTCCGTACGTAGGACTTGAGAATTCCCATGTACCTCTCTGTTGGACCGAAAAGACGACTAGAGGGGGGGAGGGGGGGTGAATAGGAGCACGCTCACTTTCTTACAAAGAATGTATTCAACACCAATTTCACTCCAGTAGCTATGGAAGCTATGAAGATCAATCTACAAGTACAGCGGAAGACTTGTATTGAATCCAAACCAAAATCCCCAAAGCAAAAGACCAGAACAAAAAGCTCAAACCCTCGGCGGTCGGTCGACCGTGTGTATTGTGTGGGTCGACCGTTAAATGATCGGCCGGCGTTGTAAAATCGGTCTGACCGGACCTGATACAGAACAGTGGAAACATCCCGAAAAATCAAACTCAAATCGGTCCAACTTTTGATCTATGCAGCCAAACTCCACGAAACTTGAGACACACCTTCTAAAAGATATTAGGAACCTATTCCAATCAAGGATCGCATAGATCCATGCCAAAGTTCCTATCTTTTTCAGATTGAACGAAGTGTGCTCCAAAACCGAGCCAAAAATGAAATATGATCTAAAGACTTGCTCGTGAGTGATTGATGATCAAGATGATCCTAGATGGGTTCCCACATATCACAGCAAGTAGATCACGGCAAGAAACCAAGCAAAAACTCGTGGATCAAAGAAAGACCCCAAATTACCAAATAGAGAGAAAGAAAGAAATAAACTCATCTTTGAGAGAACTTTCTTTGGATTGATTTGATATGGTATTGGTTTACAGCCGCTCCATCAATGGAGGACAAAGGCTCAATACATGAGCACGAAATCAAATCCAACTCTCTAGAACCCTAACCTCCACTAATCCTCTCCCTAAGCAAACTAGGGTTTCAAAACAATGAAAGGGTTGAAGGGGGATGCAGTCACCTCCCTCCTCTATTTATAGTGGAGGCTTAGACCTTCTAGAAGCATTAACCCTAATGGGCTCTCGTTAAGGCCCGCACACAAATGGGTCACATACGCACGCATTTTAAAGCGTTGTCTTCATCTTCTCTTGACTTAATCCGCTTCATCATGCGCCGTCTTGCGCCGCGGTTTGGCAAAAGGTCACCAAAGCGGTATTTGGTAAAATTACCAGAATACCCCTTCTCGATCTTTTTGCAAAGACCGAGTCCCATCTTCGTGAAGCACTTCCATGCTTTGCCACGTGTAGGTTGATCCAACGGCTCTCATCATGTCGGCAAGTCTCTCCCATCCAGCTCCCACTGAAACCACCATGGCACTTGCACCGACCCCCACGCCGCTTGATCCAAACCGTCGCACCAAACTGCCCGTTCGGTCACCTTTGTCCCTCTTGCACCATGCTTGAATCCATTCACCTCACCCGGCATCCTCGATCGTTCTGGACCTCAGCTCTCCAAGCTTAGTCCTGATCATTCTCGCCGTTGATCGTCATTGGCCTCCAAGCAACCTGCACAATAATAGATAAAGAAATCGATTCCAGGAACAAGTTCTTCACAACTTGACCCACGTTAGTCAAAACATGCATCATGCAATACATATGCACTGAAACCCATGAACTTGACCTAACCCAACACTCATCACCACTTTTGGCCGATGATCAGCAAGAAATCGGTCGATCGCCATTCAATGGCGGTCGACCACGGCCGATCTAACCGCGTTCTAGCGTCGGTCGTCCTTGGCCGGTCGACCGCCCCTAATGCGGTCGACCGCACTAATCTGACGACTTTTCAAACTTTGACGAAAACGCGTGTTTCGATAAACCATTAACGACATTGCCAATTGTAACATCATCCTAAGATCGTGCACATATCCCCATGATATCCACAATATCCCCCTTGATGAACACATTGGCAATTTTCCACAAATGCAAATTTTGAGGTTTGAAAAGTAAAAAACTCGATGTTTTCGCACAAAGGCACAACTTGGTCCAAATGCAAGAGAAAGCAATGGAAATGACCAAGTTGGCTTCAGAATAGCATAGGCAAGTGAGATAAGGCAAAAGAAAGCGAGAAAACTTCATTTTCCATAAAGAGTCAAAATCTCACTTAAGGTCCATATGAAAGAACAATTGTTCGATATGACCTTTGATAATCGTGAGGATCAAGAATTGCAATTCAAGTTTAGAAATGGCAATAAGACCATAAGAATGCAAATAAGAAACTCCCCCTCACTATGATCCCCAAATTTCAGAAAATTTCAAATTCTCCAAATTTCTCCAAAAGGCTCCCCTTTAAACATTTTTCTATCTTCTCCCCTTTATACCATTTGAAACATCTTCTCCCCCTTTGACAATGGAGTCATCAAGGAATCACGCCTTCCTCTCGTCCAGAGATAACAAATGCAGAATTGAGGAAAAAAAATATAAGAAGGAGCATGCATGAAATGCAATGGAGTGACTTCATTTTTTGTATTTTTCAGTTTTTGATTACAAGTAGCTTTGGAGATTATGCAAAAGAACATTCTAGCATTTCTAATATTGCACAAACAACATATCAAGCCTAACAGCGCTAGCAAGATCATGATAATACATATATATCAAAGCTAAGCTAGAAGGCTCAATGTAACACAATGAATTTTATCAATTTAAGCAAAGCTTCAAATTTAACAAGTTCATCAACAGGGATCCTAAAATGATACTGGCCATGTCGAAATGTCAATGTCAGATAAAAAAGCTAACAATTACCACATTAAGAGACAAACAGGTCCTGAATTGAATCATTTTGCTCAAATTTCTCAAACGCCCATTTTTCAACAGTTTTTTTTTCATTTGCAATGAATATTGAAGTTGACTAATGGTCTAACTTAGTGAAGAAGATCCTAGACTAGGAGCCATCCACAAACTCTTCCTAAGCTTCTACCAGGGCGACAAATCTTAAGGTTTATGTCAGTTTTGACAAGCAGTCCCCATGAGATCGTTTGGATCATCAAACTATCTCCAAGTTTATGTTTATGACATGCAGTCTCGTAAGAGTAGTTTGGCATATTTTAACCACATGACAATCTTGAAAGTTGATTTTTTATTTTTCATTTTGCACAAGAACAATTTTAGATTTTCAAAAGAACAAGAATCTCAAGTAATGATCAATTTTAGATTCTAGAGCTAACAAAGTAATTTTGACAGGGCCAATGTCACAAAAGGAGCACTAATTGCGCAACTAGCTAAAATATCCACAGATTGCAGTTTTTAGTTCAAGTTGTTTTATAGTTCTAGCTCATTCAGCAAAGACTTAGCTACACATGTGAAAGCATGATAATTCTAGCAAGTCAAAGAACTAGACATGGCATTGAGCAAGAATTGAAATACTAAAGTTCCAAAGGGTAATAAGCAAAGCTTCATCAATTTTTAAAGATAAGCAGAAAAGCTTATATTATAATGCATCTTTTTGGATTTTTCATATGAAAGCAATATGATACAATGAGATGCATGAAAAGCTCAAAAAGCCTAAAAGGATCAAAAGGATCAAAAAGTTCAAAAGAAGATCAAGAAAAGATCAAATGAACAAGGTAAGATCAGAAAAGATCCAACTCCCCCTCAAACCAACCCATAGGGATAAATTACCTCTAACTCGCTCCTCAAGGTGGCAAACCTTGTTGTGTCTAAAGGCTTGGTGAGGATATCGGCCAACTGAGCCTCGGATTCCATAAAATGCAGCACAATATCACCCTTCTCGACATGGTCTCTAAGAAAGTGATAGCGAATGTCTATGTGCTTGGTCCTAGAGTGTTGTACTAGGTTCTTAGCAATGTTAATGGCAGAAGTGTTATCACAGAAAAGAGAAACACTAGCAAAATTTAACCCAAAGTCCTTAAGAGTGGACACCATCCACAAAATCTAACTCTGACAACTAATGCTGACTACATATTCAACTTCAACGATGGATTGTGCAATGTAAGACTGCTTCCTAGACGACCCGGAGACAAGAGAAGTGCCTAAGAAATGACAAGTGCCAGAGGTACTCTTCCTATCTAGTCGATAGCCTACAAAATCAGAATAAAAAAACCCCCGAATGGACAACGAAGAAGAGCAGAAATACCAAATGCCATACTGGAGGGTAGAGTGTAAATACCTGAAGATGCGCTTAATGGCTTGGCGATGTGAAGTCCTCGAAGACGCCTGAAACCTCGCACAGAGGTAGACCGCGAAGTGGATGTCCGGTCTTGAGGCCGTCAGGTACAGAAGGGAGCCGATCATGCTGCGGTGCTCGCGTTGATCCACGGCTTCTCCTTCCTCATCTGGATCCAAAGCGGTCAAAGTTGCTATGGGAGTGGCAATCGGCTTGCAGTCACCCATCTCGAAGCGTTTGAGTAGATCCTTGGTGTACTTCGTCTGATGAATGAAGATCCCTTCCTTGCATTGGTTGATTTGAAGCCCCAAAAAGTAGTTGAGCTCACCCATCATACTCATCTCAAATTCCCTGGACATGGTCTCAGAAAAACTGGAAACAAGAGCATGAGAGAAATCACCAAAGATAATATCATCAACGTAAATCTGAACAAGCAGGAAGTCATTGCCATGCCTAAGAATGAAAAGATTCTTATCTACTTTTCCCATTTCAAAATCATTCTTAAGCAAAAAGGTCTTAAGTCTATCATACCAGGCTCTAGGGGTTTGCTTAAGACCATACAAGGCTTTGGATAGTTTGTAAACACGATCTGGGTGATTGGGATTCTCAAAGCCAGGGGTTGCCTAACATATACTTCCTCCTCTATAAAACCATTCAAAAAGGCACTCTTAACATCCATTTGATGCAATCTAAAACCTTTAGATTCAACAAATGCAAGCAGAATACGAATGGCTTCTAGTCTAGCAACAGGAGCGAAGGTCTCATCAAAATCTAACCCCTCAACCTAGCTAAAGCCCTGAGCTACCAACCTAGCCTTGTTTCTAACCACAGAACCATCCTTATTTTGCTTATTTTTGAACACCCAACGAGTTCCTATAATATTATGACTACTAGGAGGTTCTACAAGGTTCCAGACTTTATTTTTCTTAAAATTCTCTAACTCCTCATGCATGGCATTGACCTAGCTAGAATCAGATAAAGCATGAGATATATCGCGGGGTTCAAAAGAAGCTACAAATGCAGAGTGAGAGAAAAGACTCGGATCATGATACCTGGGGCGAGTGACTCACTCATGAAGATTACCAATCATCTGATCTGGAGGGTACTGCTTCTGAATGTGCAGTGGAGCGCTTGGGGGAGATAGCATCTCCTCAACCTCCGTAGGTACTGCTGATGAAGAAGAAGCGGCAGGAGCCTCAATTGGAGGTGAAGTAGTCGTAGCAGGTTCTGGAGCTTGGACAGGAACATCAGCAGCAGCAGGTGAAGGAGCAATATCGAAATCATCCTCATTTTCTTCAACAAAAATGCTCTCTATCACCTGTACGTCACCTGAAACATCGGATCTAGCTCCAGGGCTAGTCTCATCAAAAGTAACATTGCATGTCTCCTGGATAATGTTAGTTTCAACATTAAAGACCCGAAAACCCCTCGAATGAGTAGGATAACCCAGAAATAAACCATCACAAATTCTTAATTCAAATTTATCTAGGTTTCTTGTCTTGAGAATAAAACACTTTGATCCAAAGACTCGAAAGTGAGAGACAGAGGGTTTTCTACCAAATTGAAGCTCATAAGAAGTCTTGCCCAAAGACGGTCTCAAGAAGACACGGTTTGAAATATGGCATGCTGTAGCAATAGCTTCGGCCCAAAACCTCCTCGGTGTGCTATACTCATCTAGCATCGTCTTAGCCATCTCGACTAAGGTTCTGTTCTTACTTTCCACAACGCCATTTTGTTGAGGGACGTGTGGAGAAGAGAACTGATGCTCCATACCGCACTCAGCACAAACAGAGGCAAAAGAAGCATTCTTGAACTCTGTGCCATTGTCACTACGAATTGCTCTCAAGGCACCAGGAAGTTCAGAAGCCAAACGAAGAACAAGGTCATGATAATGATCAAAAACCTCATCCTTCGAAGCAAGAAAAAACACCCAGGAGTATCTCGAAAAATCATCGACTATGACAAGAATGTACCATTTGCCACCGACTGGCCGAACCCTAGCAGGACCAATAGTATCCATATGAAGCAACTGTCCTGGTCCGTCAATCATGACCATAGTCAATGAAGGGTGTGGCGACAACTTGCTTGCCATGCCTCTGAGCGCATCTGACATCCTTGACAGCTTTGAGTTTAGAAAAACCTCTCATGAGATCAAGGTCGCTAACTCGTGTCAGATGATCAAAACCAATGTGCCCAAACGTCGGTGCCAGATATCAGAAGAAGATGCAATTAAACATTTGAGAGATCCAGCAAGAGATTCAGAAAAATTAGCTCCAAAGATTCTACCACTCTAGAAATCCCAAAAACAAGCTCACTGGCAGAATCAAGCACACGACAGGCATTTTTCTTAAAACAAGTTTTGTAGCCATCATCCAAAAGCTGTGAAATAGAAAGAAAGTTGTACCTTAGTTTGTCCACAAGGGCAACATCCATCAAGATGAATCTGTCATTCACCTTGATTGATCCCGTTCCTTCAATTTGCCCTTGTGTATCATCTCCAAAGGTGATGAAGTCATCACCCGTCGACCGCGTGAATGAAGTGAACCATCTTGAGTCTCCGATCATGTGGCGTGAACAGCCGGAGTCAACGAGCCACGTGTTCTTCCTCCTTCCGCTACGATCCTGAAAATCAAGGCACAAAAGATCGATGTGTCTCAATACTGGGGTTAGTTAAAAGCGACTTGGGAACCCAGTATTGAGACACATGTCTGCGAGTAGTATGCAAAGCAGAAGTGCTATCCTTGATTTTATTTGAAGTTCTGTTATGAGCAATGGTTACACAAACATGAGAAGCATCCTGTCTAGGAACATTATGATGATGAGCATGTGAAACAAATCCTAGTCTAGGTTTCTTCCTTTCTAAATGACCATGTCTCATAAAAGTTTTAGGTTGATGCGATGAAATTCTAGCAAGATTTTTCTTAGCATTTTTCAACCTACGCCAACAGAACTCAACCAAATGTCCACTCTTCTTGCAATAGGTGCAATGGTATTTGGTACCACTGGGAGAAGCACCTTTTGGCTCAAAAGAAGGTTGGACAAAACCTGCAGATTTGAAAATTATTTTTGCAGGTTGGGTTTTGAATTCAACTAAGCCTTTTTCCAAGACCTGAATGACATTAGGCTTGGATTTGTCCTGGGCAGAGTTGTATCCTAACCCTTGCTTCTTATAAGGAGATTTAGATGTGTCTAGAATCATGTTTAGCTGTTTCTTACCTTTAGAGAATTTTTCTAGTGTGTCCTTAAGGTAAGCATTTTCTTTTCCAAAGTTAACACATGAATCACAAGTCTTGGCCTTAATGGCTCTAGCATGTTTCGCCATAAGAAAAGCAACTTCAAGATTATAGGCTGCACATGAGGCACAAGGTGTAGACTCAATTGTGTCCTTAATCTTGACATATTTAGCTCTAACTGCTTCTAAAATGTCTTTAACTTCATGTTCACGTTCTAAGAAGAAAGAGCAAAAGCTAGATTTAACATTACCAGAGGCATCCAACTTACTAGACTCTAAGCATTTTTCACAGGGAGCAGATTTAACCTCAATTAGCTCAGTCCTAACATTTTCAAGTTGGTGCAAAACAATATCATGAGTAGATTGCAATTTGGACAGTTCAGAATGTAAAGCATGGCAGGATGAGCATTCATCATCATCAAGAGTCTTAGCATTTATAAGTTCTAATGTCAAATTATCTACTTGTGATTCTAAATAATTGTTCCTAGCCTTGGTAAACTCTAAGGCCTTATCCTGACTCATGAGTTGCTCAAACATGTCATCGCATCTAGCAGAAAGAACATCATAGGAGGGAGGTACCTCATCGTTGTCATTGATGTCGACGATGTTAGCCATGAAGCACATGCCGGTGAATTCCTTGGCCTTCCCTTTCTTGTCTTGAGGGAGCTCCTCCTCCTTGTCCTCCTCGCTCCCGGAGTCCACATCGCTCATGGATTGCTCTCCAAAAGCGGCAAGGACCCGGTGAGCGACCTTCATTAGTTTGGCAGCATTGTACTTAGGCTTGTTCCCTTGAGGCTTCTTCCAAGCTGGCTTTTCCTCATTGTGGTTGCTCTTACCTTTCAGCTTGGGGCAATTTGCCCGAATGTGATAAAGCTCTCCACACTCATAGCACGTCACAGGGCCACCTCTCTTCTTGTTTCTAACATTGTTATATGCCCGTTTGACTTTCTTGACTAAAAGAGCTAAATCAACCTCAGAAAGACTCTCAAACTCTTCTCCTTGAATAGCAGATAAACACGCAAGAGAAAAGCCAGAAGAAGATTTAAAAGAATCATCAGGAGTCCCTTTGAGAGGATCAGCCACCAAAGCCATGTTATCCTTCTTAGGAAAACTACCTCTATTGATCTCATGAGTTTTGAGCTTACTATAAAGCAGCTCCAAAGTGAGACTAGAGAGATCGACGTTCTCCTCAATAGCAGCAGCTTTTATCTCCCACTCCTTGGTGTTGATTGCAGCCAAGAGGTGGGTGGCATTCTCAGATTGAGAGTACTCAATATCAACAACTCTCGTCTGATTGATCACCTTGTTAAAGCGAGTAAAAACATCATCGATGCTCTCACCAGGATGCATCTTGAATTTTGTATACTCTCGCTTGTAGACCGTCTAGCGCACTTGCTTAATCTGGGATGATACCTCATGGTAAGTTTCGAGGGTGTGCTAAATTTCATGTGCGGTCTCAAGGTTGCAAATCCTATCGTACCCCTGTCTACCAAGCCTAGCATATAGAAGGTTCTTTGCCTTGTTGTTGTTAGCCAAGAGGACTGCTGAAGCCGGCGAAGCAACTTCGGGCAAAACAAGCGGGGCTCGAACAACCTCCCATATAGCTTGTCCTTCGCTCTCAAGGGAGACTCGCATGCGATTCTTCCAATAGGCATAGTCGAGCCCATCGAAGACATGTGGCTTGGTCGAGTACCTATCCATCACCAAGTTCAGTAACCGGTTAAGATCAAGATTGAACTAATCGAGCTCTGATACCGCTTGTTGGACCGAAAAGGTGACTAGAGGGGTGAATAGGAGCACACTCACTTTCTTACAAAGAATGGATTCAACACCAATTTCACTCCAGTAGCCATAGAAGCTATGAAGATCAATCTACAAGTACAGCGGAAGACTTGTATTGAATCCAAACTAAAATCCCCAAAGCAAAAGACTAGCACAAAAAGCTCAAACCCTCAGGGCAGTCAGACCGGTGTGTATTGCGCGGTTGGACCGACGGACGGTCTGACCGGCGGCAAAATTGCGGTCTGACCGCTGGGTGGTCTAACCGGTGTTGTAAAATCGGTCTAACTGGACCTGATACAGAATAGTGGAAATAGCCTGAAAAATCAAACTTAAATCGGTCTAACTTTTGATCTATGCGGCCAAACTCCACGAAACTTGAGACACACCTTCTAAAAGATATTAGGAACCTATTCTGATCAAGGATCGCATAGATCCATGCCAAAGTTCCTATCTTTTTCAGATTGAACTAAGTGTGCTCCAAAACCAAGCTAAAAACAAAATATGATCTAAAGACTTGCTCGTGGGTGATTGATGATCAAGATAATCCTAGATGGGTTCTCACATGTCACAGCAAGTTAGATCACGGCAAGAAACCAAGCAAAAACTCACGGATCAAAGAAAGACCCCAAATCACCAAATAGAGAGAAAGAAAGCAAATAGACTCATCTTTGAGAGAACTTTCTTTGGATTGATTTGATGTGGTATTGGTTTACAGCCACTCCATCAATGGAGGACAAAGACTCAATACATGAGCACGAAATCAAATCCAACTCTCTAGAACCCTAATCTCCGCTAATCCTCTCCCTAAGCAAACTAGGGTTTCAAAACAACGAAAGGGTTGAAGGGGGTGCAGCCAGCTCCCCCCTCTATTTATAGTGGAGGCTTAGACCTTTTAGAAGCATTAACCCTAATGTGCTCCCGTTAAGGTCCACACACAAACGGATCACATACGCATGTATTTTAAAGCGCTGTCTTCATCTCCTCTTGACCGAATCCGCTTCATCATGCGCCGTCTTGCGCCGCGGTTTGGCAAAAGGTCACCAAGGCGGAATTTGGTAAAATTACCAAAATACCCCTTCTCGATCTTTTTGCAAAGACCGAGTCCCATCTTCGTGAAGCACTTCCATGCTTCGCCACGTGTAGGTTGATTCAGTGGCTCTCATCATGTCAGTAAGTCTCTCCCATCCGGCTCCCACCGAAACCACCATGGCACTTGCACCAACCCCTACGTCACTTGATCCAAACTGTCGCATCAAAATGCCCGTTTGGTCACCTTTGTCCCTCTTGCGCCATGCTTGAACCCATTAACCTCACCCGGTATCCTCGATCATTCTGGACCTCAGCTCTCTAAGCTTAGTCCCGATTATCCTCGCCGTTGACCGTCATTGATCTCGAAGCAACATGCACAACAATAGACAAAGAAATCGATTCCGGGAACAAGTTCTTCACAACTTGACCCATGTTAGTCAAAACATGCATCATGCAACACATATGCACTGAAACCCATGAACTTGACCTAACCCAACACTCATCGCCACTTTTGGCCGATGATTAGCAAGAAATCGGTCAGACCGCCATTCAATGGCGGTCGACCCATGCTCGTCTCGACGCGTTCACAACACCGGTCGATCCGTGGTCGTGTGACCACGCCCCTAATGCCGGTCTGACCGTACCTGTCCTGACAACTTTTCAAACTTTGACGAAAACGCATGTTTCGACAAACCATTAACGACATTGCCAATTGTAACATCATCCTAAGATCGTGCACATATCCCCATGATATCCACACTCTCGAACGGGTACATATGACGTAGGAACACAAGGCCGCATATCTTTATCTCTTTCACAAGGTGAACAATGAGATGGACCATGATATCGAAAAATGACAGAGGGAAATACATCTTAAGATGACATAGAGTCGTCACCCCCTCGGCCTGCAGAGCATCTAGTCCTTGGGGATCGATGACCTTCTGAGCAATTGAGTTGAAGAAATAACACAGCCTCAAGATTGCCACTCGGACCTTGTTCAGCAAGATACTCCTAATTGCAACAGGAAGCATTTGTGTCATCAGCACATGACAATCATGAGACTTCATACCAATTAATTTCAAATCTTGCATAGAAGCAAGTTTCTTAATGTTAGCGGAGTAACCAGACGAGACTTTCACGCCATGCAAGCTCTGGCACAGTTCATTTCTCTCAGCCTTGGATAGAGTGTAGCAAAATTTGGGGAAATACGTTAAATCTGTGTCGGTCTCTTTTGGTGCTAACTCGGTCCTTATGTTCATATCAACCAAGTCACACCATGCGTTAACACCATCCTTTGTTTTTCCACTAATATTCAGTAAGAGACCAATCAAGCTATCACATACATTCTTCTCCACATGCATGATGTCGATGTAGTGGCGAACTTCTAAGTTCTCGCAATAAGGCAAGTCCCAAAAAATTGACCGCTTCTTCCAGATGTTCTTCTCGACGGGTTCTTAATTAGCGTCCCTTCCCAAGCACAAACATCGATATCCTTAACCATATCATAGACCACTTTCCTCTAAAAGCCCTTGAGGTGAACCGTCCTCCTTATTTTCGTTAATTGTTTCTTCATCTTGCGGTATGGGTGACTCACGGGAAGGAACCTACGGTGGCGATATATACGATTTACATGAGTTGTTCACCATCTGGTCTCCAGTAGCATCTAAGCGGTGCGGACAAAGGCTTTAGCTCTTTTGTCTTGAAGCCAACAGGTTTCCAAGGGTAGGAAAATCATTGATGGTGCGAGAACTACATGGCGCGTAAAGTGAAGTTCTCTCGTTTATGCGCATCCCATACTGTACCCTTCGTTCCACAGTGTCACAAGATCTTCCAACAATGGTGCTAGGTACACATCAATATCATTCCTAGGTTGCTTCGGCCCTTGGATAAGTAGTGACATCAAAACGTACTTCCGCTTCATACACAGCCAAGGAGGAAGGTTGTACATACATAGATTCACGGGCCAGGTGCTATGTCGGCTGCTCATGTTACCAAAAGGATTCATTCCATTTGTACTCAACCCTAACCTTATGTTCCTCTGTTCTGCACCGAACTCTTCGAAGTTCCAATCGAAGTTTCTCCATTGGGCAGAATCAGCAGGGTGTTTTAGCTTTCCATCTTTCTTATGCTCCTCCGAGTGTCAACGCAGCAATCTTGCCTCCTTTGGGTTCGCAAATAAACGCTTTAAACGTGGGATCACAGGTAGATACCACAACATCTTAGCAGGAGGTCCTTGCTTCACCTTAGCAGTATTTTGACGCTTGTATCAGGATGCTTTGCACATGGGACATACATGCATGTCTGCATACTCTTTACGGTAGAGGATACAATCGTTCGAACATGCATGTATTGTTTCTACTTCCATTCCCAATGGACAAAGAACCTTATTTACTTGGTAGGTGGTGCTGGGAAACACATTTCCCTCCAGAAGGATGTCAGCTAGGAGACCTAATAATGTCGTAAAACTCTTATCGAACCAACCATTGCTTGCCTTCAATTTCAGTAGTTCAATCACAGTTGGCAACCTTGTGTATTCCGGCTTGTAGCCAGGGAACAAAAGTCTCATCGAGTCCTCCATTAAGCCCTCAAATTTACAAAACTCTCTCTCACTATAGTTCTCTTCTTCATCACGTAGCATCTGATCAAAGTTGTCATCGTGCGACCTATCCTCGTGAAAAGCACAGTCCACATTCGGCATATCGTTGACTTCCTTGGCGATGCCATCATTACTAACTTCCTGTGTAATCTACTCTTCACCGTGACTGGTCCAACATGTATACGCTTTTTTGAAACCCCTTCGAATCAAGTGTGCTTCGATCTGCGCCGGGTTGTTAAACATTTTCAGATTACCACAATCAATGCATGGACAATACATAAATTTTATCCCCTTCTTCAACATATCCTGCTCGGCGGCTCTTCTAAAAGCAACCACGCCATTAATGTACTCTTGACTCACACGGTTCACACCGTACATCCAGTTTCGGTTCATCTATACTACGCATGTAACAAATTAGTGTCAAATTAGATTAATAAACTACAAGTACGTACTCTTCCTATTTACTAAACATACTTAAATTGATTAGCTATTAATTAATAGCAAACATAAAGGGTTATAGATCATTACCCTCGGAGCTCACGACGAAAATACAAAATATCTGTCGAGAATCCTCGCCTTCTCCTCCCTTCCTCCTCTCCTTCTCCTCCCTTCCCTCTCTATCGGCGGCGCAATGGGCTTCCTATTTACCAAACATACTTAAATTGATTAGCGATTAATTTATACCAAACATAAAGGGTTATAGAACGTTACCCTCGGAGCTCACGACGAAAATACCAAATATCTATCGAGAATCCTCTCCTTCTCCTCCCTTCCCTCTCTGTCGACGGCGCAATAGGGGGAGCACCTGGTGGCGGCGGCTGAAATGGGAATGGGCAAGGGCGGTCTGTCGGGACTAGGCATTTGTATTGCTAGCCTATCACAGATGGTTCGTATTACAAACCGTATGTGATACTTACCTATCACAGATGGTTTTTAAAAGAACAAATGCGTGATAGTTCCTGACGATCTTTGTTCTGGCAAATGCGTGATAATGGAGATTATCACAGATGGTTTTTAATAGAACTATCGTGATAGTTCGCGAGCACGGTGTTTATTAAGATGCATGCGTGATATGGGAGATTATCACGAGCGGTTTTTAATAGAACAAATGCGTGATATTGAATATCATAGGCGGTTTGTAACACAAACCGTCTATGATAGTAACCGGCACAACAAATCGTTGTCTCGACAGACCAAGATGAGCGGTTCTATTTTAACCGTCTGTGATGAGGCGTCTACTATTACCTGTTTTGTAGTAGTGGTCATAGTAACATTTCAAATTACCTCGCCATTTCTGTCATTTCACCCATATGGGATTACGCCCATACGTTGTGCGGGATGTTTACCACGGCGATAGGAGTAGTTGGACTACACCTTGGTTACAGGCAACTTCACCTTGTATCGATGTCCCATTGAAGCCAGACATAGCCAGCACTAGCACGTTCCCATTATCCATCCAGTGAGATGACTTTAAGGGTTTAATAAATTTACTAAGCTAAGTTACAGTTTGCAGACTTGAGGTTATACTTGTTTTACACGGGAGGTCGTGACAAGATTAAGTCCTTAATTCATCTGGGCAGTTCGTACCACATACCAATTCGGACGAACGTACCGGAAAAAAGGCACAAACAAGCAAAGATAGCAAATAAATACTAAAGGAATAACAAATGAATTCCAAATTAAACAAGACCTATTCCATTAGTAAGATCTTGAATTTACAAAATTTTAGAAACAAATTTCATAATTTTTGGAGTTATAACGGAGGAGAACGGAGCTTCCGAAGTTTGAATTGGAAATAAATCAGAAAATTGAGAGAGGAGAGAGAAACTTGCACACTGACATGTGGGGCCCAGTGAACAGTGCCGGGTTCACATGTACAGTGCATGGACCGGAGGTCAACATGCACTACGCATGCCGGTCCATGGGAATAGTAATGCGGTGGGGCCTACTTGTCGGTCGCTGATGCAAAACCAAAAATCAACCGACCATCACTATTTTGCTGGCCCACGTGGCAGAGAAATGATCTGGCCGTTTTAAGGCATCATTAAAGGCTAATGAATGCTTAGGGTTTAAGATAGTCATTAGGGCGGGTTAATGATGCGAACGATCTTGGCGTGGTCCAAGCGGACCAAAGCCACGGCTTCATGACGCTGCAACAGCCTTCTTCTTGCGGAGGGCGCAAGGAGCCGGAAAAGGTAGGGATGGGGAGCCCTTGGCGAGGTAGAGTCGATGTTGGTGGTGGCGCGCCGGGAGGAGCACCGGAGCGGCGGCGGAGGTTCAGCGACTGCGGAGGAGGAGCTTTGGTAGTGCCCTGAGCCAGGGAGGGCGAGCATGGGGTGGCGCTCGGCGAGGCAGACCTACCCGGTCAACAAAGGGGGCTGGAGGAGGACGGTGGCCGAAGAATGGTGGAGGTGAAGCGGGCGGTTGGAGTTGGGGGAGAAGGTTGAATCTGGTGGCGACAGTGGACGAAAGCCTAGGGGACTTGGGGGAAAGAATCCTCGGTGACTGGGCCACATGGTGATGGGGGTGGCGTGCCAGAGGCGGCACCGGAGTGGCTGATCGTTGGTGGAGGCGACTCGACCGACAATAGCAAAGCGGCGCTTTAAGTGGCACTTACCAGGGGAGCAAGAGGGAGTGAAGTGGGGAGGTAGAAGGAGCACAAGGGGCTCCTTTATAGGCGCTCAAGAGGCTTGGAGGCATTGGACTTTGGTGGCCGCGTGTGGGCGCTCGCACGGTCCCGAGGACAGCACGGTGTGGGCAGACTCTGCGCATGGGGGAGGGCACCGGCCGGGGTGGCCAAAGGGAAAAGGCTAGGGAGCTGGGTGTAACGTCCCGTTTTTCCGGAGTCTTGAAAAGCTTTTAAAAATGAACCATTTGGTTTTGTTGAGAGTTCAAAGCTTAATTTGAAGATTTCAAAAATTTGGAGATTTAACCTAAACTAATCAAACTTCAGTTAATTCCTTTTGGCTGATCTGGAGTTATTGTTGTTCTTTGGCTTTTAGCCTCTTTTTCTTCGTTGGCCTCGTTTGTCCTCCAGGTCTTCCTTCTTTCTCTAGACCTTCCTCTGGTTGGACTTTTCCCCTTGGTCCAGATCCTCCTTTCGTCGAACATCTCCTGATGTCTAGATCCTTCTTATCTTTCTGATCGTCTCCTCTTCTTTTCTTCTTCGCACGCAGACCTCCCTTGATCGATCTCGGCGTTAGGACCTCCTCTCTGGAGATCTTAGCCGCTCAGACCTCCCCCTTGTTGTGATCGGCCGTTAGGACCTCCTCTCTGGAGATCTTAGCCGCTCAGACCTCCCCTTGTTGAGATCTGCCGTTAGGACCTCCTCTCTGGAGATCTTAGCCGCTCAGACCTCCCCTTGTTGAGATCTGCCGTTAGGACCTCCTCTCTGGAGATCTTAGCCGCTCAGACCTCCCCTTGTTGAGATCTGGCCGATAGGACCTCCTCTCTGGAGATCTTAGCCGCCTGAGACCTCCCCTTGTTGAGATCTGGCCGTTAGGACCTCCTCTTTGGAGATCTTAGCCGCTCAGACCTCCCCTTGTTGAGATCTGGCCGTTAGGACCTCCTCTCTGGAGATCTTAGCCGCTCAGACCTCCCCCTTGTTGAGATCTGGCCATTAGGACCTCCTCTCTGGAGATCTTAGCCGCTTTCAGACCTCCCCTTGTTGAGATCTGGCCGTTAGGACCTCCTCTCTGGAGATCTTAGCCGCTCAGACCTCCCCTTGTTGAGATCTCGGCCGTTAGGACCTCCTCTCTGGAGATCTTAGCCGCTCAGACCTCCCCTTGTTGAGAATCGCCGTTAGGACCTCCTCTCTAGAGATCTTAGCCGTCGAGGTCCTCCCCGTTGGATCAAGGTCGAGACCTCCTCGAGCCCAAGACCTCCTTAGCGCTTGGACCCTCTTTGACTCTTGTGGCTGTACGCTTAAGGCTTTTCCTTTCTCACCTAAGGGCCGTCCGATCTAAATCAGACCGCCTAGCCTTCGCTGGTCTGTTCACTCGGTCCGAACGGCCCCTCGTTTCGCGCCATCCGATCTGGATCGGCGGCTCAAGCTAGCAGTGGCGTTTGGATGGTCCAAACGTTCCTTTCCTTTCTGGACCACCCGATTACGATCGAGCGGCTCTGCTTTCTTTGTGCGTTTTCTTGATCCAGGACCTCCCGGCTGTTTTGCAAGGACCACCTCCTCGATCCTTCTTTGGTCTTTTGTAAAGACCACCCCTTTAATCTTGAATATCCTTGACCGTCGGGACCTCCCGCGCCCTTTGATCTAGACCGTGAGGTCCTCCGTTTTGAGATCTTGGCCGTTCGGGCTCTTCTTTTGAGATCTTGGCGCCGGGACCTCCCTTTGCCTTTTGATCTTGACCATTCGGGTCCTCTCCTTTTGATATCTTGGTCGTCGGATTTTCCCTTTTGGGAGATTTTGACCGTCGGGACCTCCACTCTCGGGGCCTCCTCGGCGCCTTACCCCTTGCGCTTGGGACCTCTTTTGAGGTCTGGTTCTCTCGTGATTTAAACCTCCTTGGGGTCTAGATCTGTTTGAGGTTGGATCTCCCTTGAAGTCCGGCTATCTTTTGTCTTTTGGACCTCATATCCTTAGGACCTCTTTGTGTTTTGACCTTTGTGGTCTAGACCTCCTGTTGTGTTTGGACCTCCTTTGGGTTCAGACCTCCTTGTTGTGTTTGGACCTCCTCTAGGTTCGAGACCTCCTGTTGTGTTTGGACCTCCTTTAGGTTCAGACCTCCTGTTGTGTTTGGACCTCCTCTAGGTTCGAGACCTCCTGTTGTGTTTGGACCTCCTTTGGGTTCCAACCTCCTGTTGTGTTTGGACCTCCTTTGGGTTCAGACCTCCTGTTGTGTTTGGACCTCCTTTGGGTTCCAACCTCCCTTTTTGTTTGGACCTCCTTTAGGTTCGAGACCTCCTGTTGTGTTTGGACCTCCTTTGGGTTCGAGACCTCCTGTTGTGTTTGGACCTCCTCGAGGTTCGAGACCTCCTGTTGTGTTTAGACCTCCTTAGGTTCGAGACCTCCTTGTTGTGTTTGGACCTCCTTTGGGTTTAGACCTCCCTTTTGTGTTTAGACCTTTGCGGTCTAGGCCTCCCTTTGGTCCTAGGACCTCCTCATGAGACCTCCTTCTTGGACCTCCTCCTTGGACCTCCTATTTGGACCGTGGACCATGTCCTTTGGTAGTCTGCGACCTTTTTGGTGGCCCTTTGGCGGTCTTAGTGCATTTAATGTGGGTGAGTCACATTAAATCTTGCCACCTACCTTTGTACTCTTTTTCTACTTTGTGTCACATCCCTTGCTTTCTTTATTTCTTTTCGTACCTTGTGGCGGTGTGCCCTTGTCCTAAAACCTTGAACACAGTGGCTTCTTTGGGTTGGTGCTCTGTTCCTTGCTCTTTAAATAGAGCACCGGAGGGCACCATTGCCTCCTGCTCCTCATTTCAACTCCTCGGTTTCTTCGACTGGTGGATCTCCTCCTCCTCCTGTGGATCTCCTCTTCTCTCTTGGTTTGAGTAAGTTCTTTTGGTTTTCTTGGAAATTATTTGCTTATTTGGTTTCTTTTGCTGACGTGTAGATCTCGGGTGATCGTTGAGAAACTTGTGAATCAAGCTCCTTGGTAGAAGCTTTTCTTTCTCCAACAGAGGCAAGTCGTGGACCTTGATCATCTTGATCCCGTTTTGCAAAAGTATTTTAATTTGTTAAACTTGCATGGCTATCTTTATAGAACTTGGTTTGGGCGGTAGCTATATCCTTGTTGACATTATGCCTCCTTTGTGTGCTTGAACTCAACATGTTGACATGAACTCTTTGGACACCTTAGGATGGGTATTTTAGTTGGTATCTTATGTTATTACCAACATGGGACCGATAACAATGCTTAGTATTGTCGAGAACCGTGGGCCTTGGGGATCATGCTTCATCAATCAATAAACTTGACTAATGATCTATGGAATCGTGGTGGTGCATTGTTATGACTATGGCGGGATGCCTAAGTTGTGTTGATCGTGGTGCGAGATCACATTAATAATTATTGTGCCAAGGCGGGTGGTCTTTTGGCGGGGTTAATTACAAAATGTTTTGCTTGGGCAAGAAGGTCGGGAGTGAGTAGTGGATGCTTCATTTTGGGGTTGTGGATGTCTTACTGAGCACAAATAAGGACTTAACTTTGTGTTCATTGATCAGGCCAATCGGTGCAACCACAAGATCACTTTATGGGGGTGATGCAGGTTGAATAATTAGCAATGAGATGGCTTGGTCTTTGTTGTGGTTGATCGTGTGAGGCAGGCAGCAAGAGGGGCACCCCATAACCTGCGGACTTCTAGACCAAAGGGGGAATTGCGAAACCTTAGCGGGCAGCTCGAGTCATTTCAAAGCTTTGTAAAGGCCTTGCAGCGCTCTCTAGGCTGCTCACCTTGAGTGAGCAAGGGTGGTGGAACCCGTCCGCTAGAGAGACCGTGGATTGTGGGTAAGTTGTACACCTCTGCGAGTGTAAAATCTATTGAATAGCCAAGTCCTTGGTTATGGACATGCCCGTGAATATGGTGCAAGGGTAGCTTTGTGAAATTGTGTCCTGGGCGCCTGAGATCGTGGCTTTGCCTCGAAGAGATCTTGGCCGGCTTTAGAGGGTCATGGTTGGCTCGAGATGAGGTCGAGGCGGGTTAGGAACTCTGGGCGGGTGCTCGGGGTGGTCGTGGTGAGGTCTGGTCATGGGTGTGACGGACCTCCCACGGTTGGTCTTTGGAACTTTGGAGTGGGTGCTCAGTGGGTTTTGGGAGTGAGTGGGTGCTCACGACCTCCTCAAACAAATGTACTTATGTATTATTGTTTTAACTCGAGCATTTCAATCTACTTATATTATTTGTTGTCAAATCTTGCTTTACATAACTAACCTTCTGACTCTCTTTTGGCAAGCCTTGCATGATTACTTATTGCATGCACTCCCACGGCTTCTTGAGTACATTCAATGTACTCATGGCTTTTGCCCTCTGTTTTAATCGGCGATTTGCGGTTCGAGGAGCTCAAAGCTCGGTGAAGAAGAGGTCTTTGGAGACCTTGCGACCTAGGGGCGTCCTCCACTCGATAGCCGGTGGGCTGATCGGTTGGACCTACTGTTAACGTTTTGCTTTCATTGTTCTTGCTCTTTTATTTGTAGCCCATGAGGCAAACTCCTTTAAAGCTTGGCAGTTTGGTCTTTAATATTATTTGTTGTTACTGTCTCTTGCTCTTCTTAGTTTGTGTATGGACTTGATTACACTTGTGTTAGATCTGTGCGAGCTAGCCAATCCGTTCTGGGACTAGCTCGTGCCTGAGGAGGATCTCAGGAGGTCCCACGGGACTTAGCTGGGAGGTCTGTCGGACCTCTGTGATATACTAGAGGTGCTACCAAGCGGTGGTTGGCCAAGACCTCGGGAGGTCTGAAGAACCTCTGGGAGGTCTGGTGGACCTCGGCTGGTGGTTGGCCACGACCTCGGGAGGTCTTGCAGACCTCTGGGAGGTCTGGTAGACTTCCTCGGAAAACCAAAAAAAAGGGGTCCTCCGGACCTTTCTTTGTATATCACAGGGTGGTTCGTCACAGGTGGTATCAGAGCTCCATATCGACTGTTGGACGTAACCTTAGTTAGCATGGTCGTTTTAGTTTGTTTCAAAACTATTTTCTAAACCAAACCAACTTAAAAGCTGGCTTAGTGGTTCTCCTCTTGTCTTGTTCTACTCTAGTCTCATCTTGCTCCAGTCTTTTCTCGTCTTACTCTATTCTTTCTTATCTCTTGCTTTCGATTCTTGAGATCTTACCCTACGGAGCTTCGTTTTGAATTTTATTTGACCTCCTTATCCCAAGAATCTCTATAGGACCGAGCCCTCGTGTCCTAGCTTTGATAGACCGAAATTTGTTGGTGTAGTGGCGGCTCTGGTTTATCAAGAGTTGCGCTTGCGAGAATAACTTTGTCGTTGGATGCCAAGTTGGGTAGCAGAAAGAAGCCTTTTGAATTTGATCTTGAGAATTGAAGATTGTGGGATTCTTTTCTAAGGTGAAGGTTTTAATGGATCCTAAGGGATGAAGGATTGTGAGTTCTTGATGGGATTATTGAAAGATTTTAGATTATCTTTGATTCTAGAGTGAATTACAGCGTTTGGTTGGAAGCTTGAATCTGAGTTGGTGGGTTTTACGGATCTGGATGGTCTTGAGTGAATCAAGAATCGAATTGAAGAGAATCTTAGCCAAGCCTTACCCATCTTGATCGAATTTGGATTTTGTGTTTGAGATTTACCCTTGATGGTAGTATAATTATAACTTGTCTTTGGATAGTTGGTGACAATAATTTGGTGGATTCAGCAGAAGATTATGTGTTAAGGATGACTTTCGGGAAAACCTACTTAATTGTTGGATTTTAGTGAATCAGGAGGTGATTTTAGGTCTCTTAATCTGAAAGTGATGGTTGGATTGAGAATCCTTTTGATATGGAACAAAGGAGCATGCAATTAAAGTGCGCAATTGTGGATTTGCTTAAGCCCGACCTAGGTAGAAATCAAGAATCTTGTTGATTTACCAATGTTCGGGGAGATTAATCGGTTGATTGGTTGTTCTAAATGGATGTCTTTAGGATAAGTGATTTTGGTGGACCTCCTTAATCATAGGTTTAGGACCCGGCCAAGTTAGGAAGGCCAATTTCTGGCTCTCAGCTAGTACCCCGCCTTTGGTTACGGCAAGTAACTCCTGAGAAAGAGCTGTTTGGAAGGAGTGGCAGCATTGTCCTTGCTCTCCAAGGACATCGCTGGACTTCTTGTTGTTAGGAGTTTGTTCCGTCAGCTTAAACTCCTTTAGCTGTTGTTGCTGGTTTCCTTCTATTTAGTGGTCCCCTCAGTTTTGCTTCATTAGTTCGTGCAATAAGAGCTCCAGTAGGAGATCCTATTGTGCCTTTCTGCCTCTTTTGGTCTCTTGGCCTCTTGTTTCCTCGGGTTTAACCTACCTTTCCCCGACTAGGATGCTCCATCGACTCCTTGTTCTTTCTCACCTAAGTGCTTTTCCCTCTCTTCCTTGGTGCTTCTCCTCTTATCTCTTGAACTTTGCGGGTTTGTTTCAAGATGGACGGACGGATCCTCGGCAAGCATTAGTGAATCGAAGGCCCCAATGCAGTATCGACCCTACTGCACCTCCTCCTCCGGCTGCCCCTGCAGATCCGAACTTGAACCAGTTTTTGGCGGCTTAGACTCAGTTGATGAGCACAGTGATGCAGAACATGAATCAAATGATGGCTCAACAGAATCAAGCAGAAGCGACCCTAGTTAGCTTGGTGGATCAGCAGAACCAAACCATTGCTACCCTCATGACAATGGTGAACCAGAACCCTCAGTTCGCAGCCCTGCCACCTCCTCTTCCAGCTATTTCAGCTTTGGAAGCCAGGTCAGAAGAGCCAAGTCCCAAAGAAATTCATCCCGAAGCACTCAGCGTGGAAGCTTTTTGTGGTCAGCAGGACCTCAGGCACAAGAGAAGGATGACAGACCAAGATCAAGAAGCTGCAGGAAGCTCCAAGACTCGTGCGAAGCAGCCTCAGCCCAGCAAAACTCCGGAGATTGCAGTGTCGAAGTCATCAAAACCGGCACTTTGTCCTCCAATGCGATCTTCTCGTGACAATCTTAGTGGCCGACCCCAACAGAAAAAGACACCAATAGCAGGAGCTCAGTGTTTTGGATGCCGAGAAATGGACCCTTTTGCCCAGAATTGCCCATGAAGCACCGGTGATTGCCGGATAACATCGAAGCCACTCGATTGCTACAATAAAAGAAGAGGTAGAAGAAACAACGAAGGATTTTGTCTCGGTTGTGTGCCCTCGGGAGCTTGGATTTGCGGGGCGAAGAAACCGGTGTCTGTGACCTATCGGCTTGTCACTCCCCAACTCGTCCTTGAAAGCCAAGCACAAAGAAGTCCCCTTGTGCCTCGGATGTCACTGTTTTTATTGCTTGGGAGAAAGGACACTTCGCGGCGAGTGCCGTGAAGACGGCTTCATCAACAGAACCTCCGCAGATCTTCAAGTCAGGCGTGTCACAACCTGCTATTCATCAAGGACCTCCTCAGCAAGTTAGGATTTCTGCGAGACGTCAGCACCCGAGACCTCCTGTCACCCTCGGAACCTCGGTGGCAGCACCTCCTCCAATTGTTTCTCAGGGTGGTCATACCATGGACAACAGCACCAGCCGACAGCAACCCAAAAGCGCCAAGTCTGCCCAAGGAATCCAGTGTTTCGAATGCCAGCAGTGGGGTCATTTCGCCAAGCGTTGCCCTCAGCGTATCCAGCGAGAGCAAGTTCCTTCCCGAGCTTCAAGCCAAGCCACCAAACCTCCAGGTGAACCTTGCAGTCGGTTCTTTTTGAGTTTGCCGGAGCTTCTCCCTTTTCCTTGTTTTGCTTTGTGTTATCCTGTGGCCCAGTGCTTGTCCTCTGGACCACCTCCTCTTTGTTTGACTCTAGGGGCTCAAACCTCCTTTGTTGGTTTGAATCTCTTTGGTCCATTTGAATCCTTCCCTGTCCATCTAAACCTTTTCGTGTTTGTTTGGACCTCTTGCTGTTATCCTGAGCCTCCTTGTGTTCAATTGGTTTCCCTTGTGATCAATTGAACCTCCCTCTCTGTTTGAACTTATCCTTGGTTCTGACCTCTTATCTTTTGGGTCACAACCACCCGTGGCTCTCGGCTCGGGTTTGTGTTTCAAACCCTTTTTGTTTTTCGAGAGCCGGTTTGGCTCAATTTGTCCCTTCCTTGGACCTCCCGTGTTCTCATGGACCTCATACATCCTTGTGAACCTTGTTTTGAATCCTCACTTGTCCGGATTCCCGTAGGATTCGGACCTTCTCTGTAATGGCGTTTTTGCTCAACCCAGCTCTGGTGAGTCCACGGTCATTGTGATAATAGTTTGGTTTGCCCCACTCAAAAAGAAAGTTTCTGGAACAGTGGGTGAAACCCGGTTCCCTAACCCATTCTCTAGCCAGCCCGAATCTCGGGGTCGAGATTCCCTTTAAGGGGACTAGGTTTGTAACGTCCCGTTTTTCCGGAGTCTTGAAAAGCTTTTAAAAATGAACCATTTGGCTTTGTTGAGAGTTCAAAGCTTAATTTGAAGATTTCAAAAATTTGGAGATTTAACCTAAACTAATCAAACTTCAGTTAATTCCTTTTGGCTGATCTGGAGTTATTGTTGTTCTTTGGCTTTTAGCCTCTTTTTCTTCGTTGGCCTCGTTTGTCCTCCAGGTCTTCCTTCTTTCTCTAGACCTTCCTCTGGTTGGACTTTTCCCCTTGGTCCAGATCCTCCTTTCGTCGGACATCTCCTGATGTCTAGATCCTTCTTATCTTTCTGATCGTCTCCTCTTCTTTTCTTCTTCGCACAGACCTCCCCTTGATCAGATCTGGCCGTTAGGACCTCCTCTCTGGAGATCTTAGCCGCTCAGACCTCCCCCTTGTTGAGATCTGGCCGTTAGGACCTCCTCTCTGGAGATCTTAGCCGCTCAGACCTCCCCCTTGTTGAGATCTGGCCGTTAGGACCTCCTCTCTGGAGATCTTAGCCGCTCAGACCTCCCCCTTGTTGAGATCTGGCCGTTAGGACCTCCTCTCTGGAGATCTTAGCCGCTCAGACCTCCCCTTGTTGAGATCTGGCCGTTAGGACCTCCTCTCTGGAGATCTTAGCCGCTTAGACCTCCCCTTGTTGAGATCTGGCCGATAGGACCTCCTCTCTGGAGATCTTAGCCGCCTGAGACCTCCCCTTGTTGAGATCTGGCCGTTAGGACCTCCTCTCTGGAGATCTTAGCCGCTCAGACCTCCCTTTGTTGAGATCTGGCCGTTAGGACCTCCTCTCTGGAGATCTTAGCGCTCGAGACCTCCCCTTGTTGAGATCTGGCCGTTAGGACCTCCTCTCTGGAGATCTTAGCCGCCTGAGACCTCCCCTTGTTGAGATCTGGCCGTTAGGACCTCCTCTCTGGAGATCTTAGCCGCTCGAGACCTCCCCTTGTTGAGATCTGGCCGTTAGGACCTCCTCTCTGGAGATCTTAGCCGCTCGAGACCTCCCCTTGTTGAGAATCGGCCGTTAGGACCTCCTCTCTGGAGATCTTAGCCGTCCGAGTCCTCCCTTCGTTGGATCCAAGGTCCAGACCTCCTCGAGACCCAAGACCTCCTTAGCGCTTGGACCCTCTTTGACTCTTGTGGTCAGACGTCAAGGCTTTACCTTTCTCACCTAAGGGCCGTCCGATCTAAATCGAGCGGCCTAGCCTTCTTTGGTCTGTTTCACTCGGTCCGAACGGCCCCTCGTTTAGCGCCATCCGATCTGGATCGGCGGCTCAAGCTGCAGTAGCGTTTGGATGGTCCAAACGTTCCTTTCCTTCTGGACCACCGATTACGATCGAGCGGCTCTGCTTTCTTTGCTGCGTTTTCTTGATCGGGACCTCCCCTGGCTGTTTTGCAAGGACCACCTCCTCGATCCTTCTTTGGTCTTTTGTAAAGACCACCCCTTTAATCTTGAATATCCTTGACCGTCGGGACCTCCCCGCACCCTTTGATCTAGACCATTGAGGTCCTCCGTTTTGAGATCTTGGCCGTTCGGGCTCTTCTTTTGAGATCTTGGCGCGGGACCTCCCTTTGCCTTTTGATCTTGACCATTCAGGTCCTCTCCTTTTGATATCTTGGCGTCGGATTTTCCCTTTTGGGAGATTTTGGCCGTCAGACCTCCTGCTCTCGGGGCCTCCTCGGCGCCTTACCCCTTGCGCTTGGGACCTCTTTTGAGGTCTGGTTCTCTCGTGATTTAAACCTCCTTGGGGTCTAGATCATTTGAGGTTGGATCTCCCTTGAAGTCCGGCTATCTTTTGTCTTTTGGACCTCATATCCTTAGGACCTCTTTGTGTTTTGACCTTTGTGGTCTAGACCTCCTGTTGTGTTTGGACCTCCTTTAGGTTCAGATCTCCTTGTTGTGTTTGGACCTCCTCTAGGTTCAGACCTCCTGTTGTGTTTGGACCTCCTTTGGGTTCGAGACCTCCTGTTGTGTTTGGACCTCCTCTAGGTTCGAGACCTCCTGTTGTGTTTGGATCTCCTTTGGGTTCCAACCTCCTGTTGTGTTTGGACCTCCTTTGGGTTCAGACCTCCTGTTGTGTTTGGACCTCCTTTGGGTTCCAACCTCCCTTTTTGTTTGGACCTCCTTTGGGTTCGAGACCTCCTGTTGTGTTTGGACCTCCTTTGGGTTCGAGACCTCCTGTTGTGTTTGGACCTCCTCGGGTTCGAGACCTCCTGTTGTGTTTAGACCTCCTTAGGTTCGAGACCTCCTTGTTGTGTTTGGACCTCCTTTGGGTTTAGACCTCCCTTTTGTGTTTAGACCTTTGCGGTCTAGGCCTCCCTTTTGGTCCTAGGACCTCCTCATGAGACCTCCTTCTTGGACCTCCTCCTTGGACCTCCTATTTGGACCGTGGACCATGTCCTTTGGTAGTCTGCGCACCTTTTGGTGGCCCTTTGGCAGTCTTAGTGCATTTAATGTGGGTCGAGTCACATTAAATCTTCGCCACCTACCTTTTGTACTCTTTTTCTACTTTGTGTCACATCCCTTGCTTTCTTTATTTCTTTTCGTACCTTGTGGCGGTGTGCCCTTGTCCTAAAACCTTGAACACAGTCGCTTCTTTGGGTTGGTGCTCTGTTCCCCTTGCTCTTTAAATAGAGCACCGGAGGGCACCATTGCCTCCTGCTCCTCATTTCAACTCCTCGGTTTCTTCGACTGGTGGATCTCCTCCTCCTCCTGTGGATCTCCTCTTCTCTCTTGGTTTGAGTAAGTTCTTTTGGTTTTCTTGGAAATTATTTGCTTATTTGGTTTCTTTTGCGAGCGTGTAGATCTCGGGTGATCGTTGAGAACTTCGTGAATCAAGCTCCTTGATGAAGCTTTTCTTTCTCCAACAGAGGCAAGTCGTGGACCTTGATCATCTTGATCCCGTTTTGCAAAAGTATTTTAATTTGTTAAACTTGCATGGCTATCTTTATAGAACCTGGTTTGGGCAGTAGCTATATCCCTTGTTGACATTATGCCTCCTTTGTGTGCTTGAACTCAACATGTTGACATGAACTCTTTGGACACCTTAGGATGGGTATTTTAGTTGGTATCTTATGTTATTACCAACATGGGACCGATAGCTTAATGCTTAGTATTGTCGTAGAACCGTGGGCCTTGGGGATCATGCTTCATCAATCAATAAACTTGACTAATGATCTATGGAATCTGTGGTCGGTGCCGCTGTTAACAGCTATGGCAGGATGCCTAAGTTGTGTTGATCGTGGTGCGAGATCACATTAATAATTATTGTGCCAAGACTGGGTGGTCTTTTGGCAGGGTTAATTACAAAATGTTTTGCTTGGGCAAGAAGGTCGGGAGTGAGTAGTGGATGCTTCATTTTGGGGTTGTGGATGTCTTGCTCGAGCACAAATAAGGACTTAACTTTGTGTGTTGATCTGGGCCAATCGATTGCAACCACAAGATCACTTTATGGGGGTGGTGCAGGCTGAATAATTAGCAATGAGATGGCTTGGTGTTTGTTGTGGTTGATCGTGTGAGGCAGCAAGAGGGGCACCCATAACCTGCGGACTTCTAGACCAAAGGGGGAATTGCGAAACCTTAGCGGGCAGCTCAGAGTCATTTCAAAGCTTTGTAAAGGCCTTGCGCGCTCTCTAGGCTGCTCACCTTGAAGTGAGCAAGGGTGGCCGGAACCCGTCCGCTAGAGAGCCGTGGATTGTGGGTAAAGTTGTACACCTCTGCGAGTGTAAAATCTATTGAATAGCCAAGTCCTTGGTTATGGACATGCAGTGAATATGGTGCAAGGGGTAGCTTTGTGAAATTGTGTCCTGGGCACTTCTGAGAGGCTGTGGCTTTGCCTCGAAGAGATCTTGGCGGCTTTAGAGGGTCATGGTTGGCTCGAGATGAGGTCGAGGCGGGTTAGAACTCTGGGCGGGTGCTCCAGGTGGTCATGGTGAGGTCTGGTCATGGGTGTGACCGGACCTCCCACGGTTGGTCTTTGGAACTTTGGAGTGGGTGCTCCAAAGTGGGTTTTGGGAGTGAGCGGGTGCTCACGACCTCCTCAAAACAAATGTACTTATGTATTATTGTTTTAACTCGAGCATTTCAATCTACTTATATTATTTGTTGTCAAATCTTGCTTTACATAACTAACCTTCTGACTCTCTTTTGGCAAGCCTTGCATGATTACTTATTGCATGCACTCCCACGGCTTCTTGAGTACATTCAATGTACTCATGGCTTTTGCCCTCTGTTTTAATCAGCGATTCAGCGATTCGAGGAGCTCAAAGCTCGGTGAAGAAGAGGTCTTTGGAGACCTTGCGACCTAGGGGCGTCCTCCACTCGATAGCCGGTGGGCTGTCGGTTGGACCTACTGATTAACGTTTTTGCTTTCATTGTTCTTGCTCTTTTGTTGTAGCCCATGAGGCAAACTCTGTAAGAAGCTTGGCAGTTTGGTCTTTAATATTATTTGTTGTTCATCTCTTGCTCTTCTTAGTTTGTGTATGGACTTGATTACACTTGTGTTAGATCTGCGAGCTAGCCAATCCGTTCTCAGGACTAGCTCAGGCACAGGCGGGATCTCGGGGAGGTCTACGGGACTTAGCACGGGAGGTCTGTCGGACCTCTGTGATATACTAAGAGGTGCTACTAAGCGGTGGTTGGCCAAGACCTCCGGGAGGTCTGAAGACCTCTGGGAGGTCTGGTGGACCTCGGCTGGTGGTTGGCCACGACCTCCGGGAGGTCTTGCAGACCTCCTGGGAGGTCCTGGTAGACCTCCCTCGGGAAGTACCGCAAAAAAAAAGGGGGTCCTCCCAGACCTTTGCTGTATATCACAGGGTGGTTCGTTACACTGGGCCAGGAGGAGGGAGCGGGTCGGGGGTGCTGCTGGGCTGGGTGGGCTAAGAAGGGAGGAGGGAAAAATGGGCTGGCCTAAGAAGAAATAGGGTTGTGCCCAAGAAATGGAGGGGAGGCCAAAAAGAGAAAGGGCCCAAAACCGAAAAAGGAGAATTTAAACTGAATTTTAAATTCAGAAATTTGCTAAAAGGTTTGAAACACAAACCATAGCTTAGAGGAAGCTAGAGGATTTTGAGAAAATACTATAGTTTGAAATAGAGTTTGAAATCCAAGAACCGAAATAAATACTATTCACCGTTTGAAAGCGGGAATGTTACAAACCTACCCACCTTAAACGGAATCTCGACCCCGAAATTCAAGCTGCTCTGGGAATAGGGACAAGTAATCCAACTTCAGTTGATCTTCGTGCTCCCACGTGGCTTCTTTTGCTGAGTGGTGGCTCCACTGAACTTTGCAAAGGTGGATTATCTGACGTCCTGTTTGCTTCTCGATGATATCGAGGATCTTGATTGGATGCTCTAGATAAGTCAAATCTTGTTGAAGGGTAATGGCTTCAATGGACATCTGCTCTTCTGGTACTCTAAGACATTTCTTGAGCTGAGAGACGTGAAACACGTTGTGGATGTTTGACAAACTTTCAGGTAGCTCTAGTTGGTAGGTGACTTCTCCACACTTGGCGGTGATTGAGAACGGGCCTATGTATCTTGGTGCGAGCTTGCCTTAAACTTTAAATCTTCGAGTTCCACGAAGCGGTGATACCTTGAGATACACATTATCTCCAACTTCAAAGGTTAATTCCCTTCGACGGTTGTCGGCGTAATTCTTTTGTCTGGAGTGAGCAGCTTGAAGTCGATCTTTGATTAGTCAAACTTTCTCTTCTACTTGCTTGAGAGTATCTGGTCTAAAGATATATCATTCACCTGATTCTGACCAATGCAGAGGGGTTTTGCATTTTCTTCCATAGAGTGCTTCGAACGGGGATATTTTCAGACTTGACTGAAAACTGTTGTTGTATTCAAACTCGGCATACGGTAGACATTTCTCCCAATCTACAGTAAATTCCAAAGCACAGGCTTGAAGCATGTCTTCTAGAATCTGATTTGTTCTTTCTGTTTGACCATCAGTCTATGGATGGTACGCTATGTTGAAAGCAAGGTGTGTTCCAAGGGTGTCATGCAAACTAGCCTGGAAAAGCGTGGTGAACTGGGAACCTCGATCTGAGACAATCCTCTTGGATACTCCATATAAACACACAATATGAGCCATATATAATTTTGCTAGTTTGTCTCCCTTGTAAGTTGTCTTTACAGGGATGAAATGGGCGACTTTAGTCAATCTGTCGACTATAACCTATACTGAGTCACATCCGGACTTAGTTCGAGGTAGACCGGTAATGAAATCCATTCCAATTTCTTCCTATTTCCACTGAGGGATCTGTAGCGGTTGGAGCAATCCTGCTAGTCTCTGATACTCGGCTTTGATTTGCTGGCATACATCGCAACAAGCTACATACTCGGTGATGTCTCTTTTCATTCGTAGCCACTAATACAGAATCTTCGTGTCTTGATACATCTTGGTGCTGACTGGGTGCAGGGTATATATGCTGAGCTGTGAGCTTCCTTTAGTATCAAATCCATGAGTTCCTTTTGGTGGGGAACAAAGAGACATTTTCCATACAATAGGATTCCTTGCTGATCTTCTATCATCTTTGGGGCCTTTCCTTTTGCCATGAGATGCTTAAATCTCTGGACTCTAGGATGTCCTTCTTGAGCGCTCTTGATCTGCTCTTCTAGAGTTGGATGCTCTTCCACAGCATCTAGGGTGCCTTGTTCTATTAGACAAAGGTTGAGCGCCTCAAATTCTTTGTAGAGCTCAGGTTGATGGCCTTGAATCATGACATTACTGTAGTAAGACTTACGACTTAATGCATTGGCAACTACATTAGCCTTTCCGAGATGATAATGGACATCTAAGTTGTAATCTTTTATTAGCTCTAACCATCTTCTTTGTCGGAGGTTGAGATCTGATTAAGTGAAAATGTACTTGAGACTCTTGTGGTCTGTGTAGATATCACAATGATTTCCAATCAAGTAATGTCGCCAAATTTTTAGGGCATGCACTACTATTGCTAACTCCAAGTCATGAGTTGGATAGTTGTCTTCGTGAAGGCGGAGTTGTCTGGATGCATAAGCTACAACTTTTCCTCCTTGCATGAGTACGCAACTAAGACCTTGGCGCGAAGCATCATAATAGACTTCAAAGTCCTGGTGTATGTCTGGTAGGATCAACACTGGTGCAGAAGTTAACTTCTTCTTTAACTCTTGGAAACTTTTCTCACAAGCCTTTGTCCATTCATACTTCTTTTCCTTTTTAAGCAGATGTGTCATTGGTTTGGAAAGTTTAGAGAATCCTTCAATGAAGCGTCTGTAGTATCCGGCCAAACCGAGAAAACTACGCACTTCTGTTACTGATGTAGGCTGTTTCCATTCCATTACAGCTTCTACTTTAGATGGATCAACTGCGATTCCTCTAGCGGATACAATGTGTCCGAGGAAACTGATCTCTTGAGGCCAAAATTCACATTTACTGTACTTGGCATAAAGCTCGTGCTCCTTAAGCTTTTCTATGACCAAATGCAGATGTTCAGCACGTTCTTCATTGGTCTTGGAATAGATCAAGATGTTGTCTATGAACACGACTACAAACTTATCCAGGTATTCCATACATACCTTGTTTATGAGGTTCATGAAGTAGGCTGGCGCATTGGTCAAGCCAAACGACATGACTGTGAACTCATATAGGCCATACTGGGTGGTAAAAGTCGTTTTAGGAATATTCTCATTCCTGATCTTGAGGTGATGGTATCCTGACCTTATGTCTATCTTAGAGAAAACTGAGGCTCCTGACAACTGATCGAATAGGTCATCAATGCGAGGCAAAGGGATACTTGTTCTTGATGATCACATCATTGAGTGCTCTATAATCCACACACAATCTGGTGGTGCCATTCTTCTTCTTCACAAAAGGCACTAGCGAACCCCAGGGAGAAGAACTAGGTCTAATGAATCCTTTTTCTTGTAAGTCTTCAATTTGAGTCTTAAGTTGTTCCAGTTCATCGACGGCCATTCTATATGGTCTCTTGGCAATTGAGGTTGTCCCTAGTTTCAAGTTGATTACAAACTCAACATCTTTGTCTAGTGGCATGCCTGGCAATTTTTTTGAAAAGACATCGGGGTAAGCTTGGACAACAGGCGTTGTCTCTAGGGACAGCTCTTCAAGGTGGTGGATAGCTCGATCCAAAGGAGAGGAATGATCCACACTAACCTTTATTGTGGTTTCTGGGTTCGTGGTGAGCACCACTTTTTTGTTGGCACAATCTATTAATCCTTGGTGTTGGGCCAACCAATCCATCCCTAGGATGATGTCCAGAGTTTGGGATTCTAGCACAAGGAGGTTTGCTAGGAATCCAGAATTTTCCAAAGCAATCTCTACTCTGGGACGAACTGAGATAGCATAAAGGGGTCCCTGGGTGAACTAAGTACCACGGATTTCTATAACTTATAGGTCGGCAACTTAACCCTTTCAACAAACTTTCTTGAAGCAAAAGAGTGCGAAGCTCCAGAATCAAACAAAACTTGTGCGGGTACTAAATTAACAGAGAACGTACCCATTAGTACTCCTGTGGCATCCTGGGCCTCTTCAGCGGTGACATAATTCACACAGCCGTGGCTTGGTGTCGGGGTAGACCTTGAAGCTTGTGAAGTCTGCTAACTCTTGCTTTGATGTGATGCCTGGCCTTGAGTTGGAGCGGTTCCCGCGTTAAACTTTCCGGCAGCAGTCTGGCGTTGAGGGCACCTGTTGGCGAAGTGTCCCTTTTCTCCATAGTTGAAGTAGTGGAGGAAGGCTGCTGCAGGATGTCCAGTGAGGCGGAGAGTACAGAAACCGCTCCCCTGGGGACGTGGGGTAGAGCTGAACTTCTCTGTGGCGCGGCTGTAGATGATCTAAATGAGGAACTGCCCTGGAATGTTGACTTCTGTGGAAAGTTGCCTTGTGGCCTCTGGAATGACATCTTCCTTTTGCGACTGACTCCTGCAGTCTTCTTCTCATTCTCTAGCACTGTGGCTTTGTTAACTAAGTGATGGAAGCTGGAGAAATCATGGAGGATGAGCTAGACTCGTATATCTTTGCACATTCCTTCCACAAAGCAATCAATCTTTTCCTCTTCATCTGCTACGTCATGAGGAGCGTAGCAGGCAAGTTGATTGCATTTGGTTAGGTATTCATTAACTGACAGATGACCTTGCTTGAGAGCTCTGAACTCGTTTTTCTTCATCCTCATGGTACCGGCTGGTACGAAATTGGTTCTGAAAGCGGCTTTGAATTCCGCCTAAGGAATTGACTGCCAAGTGGGTTCATCTTTATCTGGCTGTACTTTAGCAATTTCTTCTACGGCGACAGGGGCTGGTTGTTCTCCAGTTGCAGAGGCTACTGCTTTTGGTGCTTCTTCTTCTTCTTCTTCTTCGGACACTAGACTGTCACCACCTCGAGTAGCAAGGTAATTTTCCTACCATGCAGCGGCGGCTCCTTTCAGTTGGTGGGTGGAAAAGTCCACCTTATCTTCATTTGAGCAGCGGGCAAGTCAAAGCTTCTTCTTAGTATCTCTGAGCCACTCTTTAGCTTCTAGGGGTTCGTTGGCTGCAGCAAAGGTGAGGGGTCTTGTCCTGAGGAAGTCAGCCAGCTTGGAGTTGCGATCGGCTGGTCCAGTTGCTGATTGTTGAGTAATGCCTGAAGAACTGAGTTTGCTGGAACATGACTTGAGCCATTGTTGAGTGTGCTGGTGACAGGGGAGGTAGATCTTGTCCTCAGCCATGACCACGACCTCTTCCTCGGCTTCTTGCAAAAGCTCCATGGGCTGGGGCAGTGGCTCTCCTAGGCGGCATCCTGAAGAGAAGCTGAGGGGTATATGAGGGTTTACTAGTCCTCTAAGGCACACAAGAAGAACTTTAAACCAAACAAGAAGATCGACTAAGTACAATACAAAGCCTAGGATGGCTGCATTATATTAAGGAGATTAGGTGTTACATAACTCCTGAAACATAGCATATAGGCTAAGCTAAGTCACGACACAAGATACAAACACAACGCCTACAACAGAAGGAAACAGAAAGTGCTTGCAACCGAAAAGATTGCCTAGCAAGCACTGCTAGCTAACCTAGACTTTTGACTACTCCTTCGGGGAGTGGGAATGGGAACGACTCTGACTGAATCTTGGTGAGCGGGAGCAGGAGCGGGAATGGCTGAGACTGTGTCCATGGTTGGATTCTCCAAGGTTGATGAAGCGTTGCGGACTGGGGCGTCGCATGCGCTTGTGCGCCATCATCCTAGTGTGGGCTCCTCAGGGTCAGAGTGGTCAATCAAGTGTCCTATAGCTGGAGGTGATGGCTGGTGGAGGAACTGGAGCTGGAGTGGTGATCACAGTGGCGGCTATGAGATGTGCCAACTCTGCAACGGCGGCATCTCTCTCCCGGACTGCAGCAAAGTGGGCCGGATCGCTCCTGATCAGGTTGTTGCAGAGGGTGTCGGAGTGGGAGTCGCTGCCAGTGAGAAGTATCCAAAGCTGCCGGATCTCGTCCGTGGCGGAGTGGATGGTAGCTATCATTGCCTGCGTGAGCTGCACCTGGTGGGTCAGGCGAGGATCGTCGTATTTGCCGTCGAAGGTCTCCGGGACACGCTCTCCATCGGGGAGATACGGGTAGAAGCAAAAAAGAGATCTTAGCAGGAGATCCTCGTGCATCCAGCACAAGCGGGTAGAGGCGAAGCGGGCTGCATCCTGAATGGCATCGAGACAGCTGCGACGGGGTGCCTCGGCCTTGAAAGTGTGGGGAACAAACTCGCCAGCCCTGGCATAGAGGTAAACCTCCATGGTCCAAGACTCGTGGGCCATGATCTTCGTCATCTGGGCTCTGAAGAGAGGAGGGCAGCGGTAGCCAAGGTACTGCATCAGCTAGCGAAGGATGTCTGCGAAACCTCCTTCGTTCTCTCCATGGGAGCAATGCTCCCATGGGCCATCAGACGACGGGGTAGCCATCTACAATTTTTGAGACAGGAGAAAGATCAGTAAAAACTTAATTTTGTCAAAGCTTTTTTTTTTACTTTTGAAAATACGACCCAAGTCCTAAGGCAACGACCAATCTAACTAAGGATTCTATAGTCGTATGCTCTGATACCAGCTCTGTCGAACCCAAATTCCAAGAATCCAAATCATCTGTGAAAATACTGTGCTATTCCGTGGATTAGTAGATAGCACTCATAGGCACATTGCTGAATCAATCATACATGGCGTGAACTAAAACATTCGAATATATTACAAACACAGAGTGACATAGACCACGTCGGGTCGAGTTTTACAAAAGGGCCAAACATGCCAAATGGATTACATTACATGTAAGCAACGTAAACTACAGCGGAAGAAAAAGGGGTAGAGCTCATCTCTCCACAAGAAAGCGACTAGGGCAACCTGTGTATGACAGATATTAACCAAGGGTTGGATAATATTAGTTGTACGTAAGTACCAACGAGTCCACTAGACTGGGCGAGACCTAGACTATAGAACCACACTACTCCTCATCGTTTCCTTGTCCATCAGCTTCTGGGTCCTCATAATATGCGTAGTCTCCTTGATCCACATTGCTTGAAGGGTTTGGGGGAGAGCAAGAATGAGCACAACTTTCGTGCTCGCGAGCCAATACACATAATGCAATAATATACATGCAAGGCTTAACAAGGATGGCTTGGGTTCTTTTATTTGCTAAAACAATGTTTTCAATTATCATAATTATAAATTCCTATCACTTAGAATTTTAACCAAATTGCATTTTTAATAAAGAGAGTAATTGTTCAATAATTATAACAGCAGAGCCTACCTCCACCTTTATGCTTATTTTGATTTGAGCTACCTCCACTCATTACCACCACTGAGCTTGAAGGCTCAGAAAAAATTCTAATCTCAGGGCTAGGTGAGCCCACCATATTTTTCATACCACCCACAAAGGTTTTTGAAATAGAACTAACTCTAGCAAGTTCCCATGTTCGCCTTTGACTGTAGGCGCGGCTATTTAAACAGTTTAGGCTCTGTAGAGATTGTACTCTGTACTCACAAGAGATAGTCATACTCATTACCCCACATGATTTCGTAGTCATGTAGTTGAGCGACCGTCATAGTAACCATTC
This sequence comes from Phyllostachys edulis, assembly GCA_036346405.1. Taxonomy (NCBI): domain Eukaryota; kingdom Viridiplantae; phylum Streptophyta; class Magnoliopsida; order Poales; family Poaceae; genus Phyllostachys; species Phyllostachys edulis. The sequence continues at coordinate 28,318,026 of CM070555.1, read as the reverse complement.
AAATTAGCTCGCCCCTTCCGTCATTTCACCCATATGGGGTTACGCCCATACGTTGTGTAGGATGTTTACCTTGGTGACAGGAGTAGTTGGACTACACCTCGGTGACAAGCTACTTCACCTTGTATCGGTGTCCTATTCAAGCCAGGCGTAGCCAACGCTTGCATGTTCCTGTTATCCGTGCAGCGAGATGATTTCCAAGGTTTAATAAGTTTGCTAAGCCAAGTTGCGGTATGTAGACTTGTGGTTGTACTTGTTTTACATGGGAGGTCGTGACAAGATTAAGTCCTTAATTCATCCGGGCGATTTGTACCACATACCAAGTACTCTTGTGCTCCATTAGCACCCACCACCATTCCATCCGTCCAAATGTGGTAATAGCAAGTTATTAGGGTTTTGAGGAGTAAAACCAAATTATCTCATTCACTTCAGTCATGGACCCCCAATGACTGCCCAAAATCAGTTCATGTTTGAAGAGACGATGATTGGGGTATTTAATACCCCAGTACTTGAGCAAGTCTAGCATGTCGCTTAAGTGCAACCTATAACTAGTAATTACCACATAGTTACTAGGGTGACAAGGAATAATGGATTCAATTATCAATGGACGGCATAACAATTAATTAATCATCAAATGGGTAATTAACTACCATAAGATTTAATATACTTTTGATTAAACAATTAAAGCACGCAAATTTGGTAATTTAAATGAATATAATTTACATAAAATGTAGGCTCAAAATGGTCAAAGTATCGATTCTCCTTGGTTATAGGCAAGAGAGTCTTGATATTCTTGTGCTTGATCAACTTGGAGATCTCTCGCGTCTTCGAATCCTATTCGGACGAACGTACCGGAAAAAAAGGCACAAACAAGCAAAGAGAGCAAATAAATACCAAATGAATAACAAATGAATTCCAAATTAAACAAGACCTATGCCATTAGCAAGATCTTGAATTTACAAAATTTTAGAAACAAATTTCATAATTTTTGGAGTTATAACAGAGGAGAACGGAGATTCCGAAGTTTGAATTGGAAATAAACCGGAAAATTGAGAGAGGAGAGAGAAACTCGCCCACTGACATGTGGGGCCCAGTGAACAGTGCTGGGTTCACATGTACAGTGCGTGGACCGGAGGTCAACACGCACTATGCATGGTCCACGGGTCTACTGGTCCACGGGAACAGTAATGCGGTGGGGTCCACTTGTCGGTCACTGATGCAAAACCAAAAATCAACTAGCCATCACTATTTTGCAGGCCCGCGTGGTAGTGAAATGATCCGGCCATTTTAAGGCAACATTAAAGGCTAATGAACGCTTAGGGTTTAAGACAGTCATTAGGGTGGGTTAATGACGTGGGAGCAGTCTTGGCGTGGTCGAGCGTGCTACCTGACTTCATGAGCGCCTGTGACTGCCTCATGGCCGGGAGGCGTGGTGGAGCCGGGAAAAGGTAGGGATGGGGAGCCGTTGGCAAGGCGGAGTCGGTGCTGGTGGTGGCATGCCGGGAGGAGCACTGGAGTGGCAACGTGGTGGAGATGAGCAGCGGCGGAGGTTTGGCTATGGCGGAAGAGGAGCTTCTGCAGTGCCCTGAGTCGGGGAGGGCGAGCATGGGGTGGTGACGGCAAGGCGGACCTACCGGGTCAACAAAGGGGGCCGGAGGAGGACGGTGGCTGGAGAATGGTGGAGGTGAAGCGGGAGGCCATAGTTGGGGAGAAGGTTGAATCCAGCGGCGACAGTGGACGAAAGCCGAGGGGACTTGTGGGTAAAGACTCCTCGCGACTGGGGCGCACGGTGACAGGGGTGGCGTGCGGGAGGCGGCGCCGGAGTGGCCGATCGTTGGTGGAGGCGACTCGGCCGACAATGGTGAAGCAGCGCTTTCGGTGGCACTTACCAGGGGAGCAAGGGGGAGTGAAGTGGGGAGGTAGGAGGAGCACAGGGGGCTCCTTTATAGGCGCTCAAGAGGCTTGGAGCCGTTGAACTCTGGTGGCCGCGCGTGGGCGCTCGCGCGGTCCTAAGGGCGGCACGGCGTGGGCAGGCTCTACGCATGGAGGCGACAAGGCGGGAGCTAGTGGGTGCAAGCGATGCACAGCGAGAGGGCGAAGACTTCGTGCGCCATGCTAACGTGAGCACAGGCCGGCGAGGACGGCCATGTCGTCATGGCATGGCGCGGTGGAGATGACAAGGCGAGGGCGAGACGCCGAAGTCGCGAGCGGCAGGAGGAGTGGGTAGGGCGCAAAGAGCAGGCGGGCATGAGGCGGCGCAGAGGGAGCTCGTGGTTGCGGTAGGGAGCACGAGGTGGCGCAGGTGGTGACGACCGAGCGCACGAGAAAGAGAAGAAAAAGGGGGAGTGGCGCAGCGTGACGTCCGACTGAGGAAGAAGAAAGCTAGAGGAGGGCAGGGGCGGGGTGGTGAAGGAAAAGGCCAGGAGCTGGTCGGGAGGAGGAGTGGGCGGGGTCTTCTTTGGGCAGTGGGCCAAGAAGGGAGGAGGGAAAAACGGGCTGGCCCAAGAAAAAATAGGGCTGAGCCCAAGAAAACGTGGGGAGGCCAAAAAGAGAAAGGGCGCAAAACCGAAAAAGGAGAATTCAAACTGAATTTTGAATTCAGAAATTTGCTAAAATGTTTGAAACACAAACCCGAACTTAGAGGAAGCTAGAGGATTTTGAGAAAGTACTATAGTTTGAAAATCCAAGAACCGAAATAAATACTATTCACCGTTTGAAAACGGAAGTGTTACAATATTCAAATAAAGTTATGTAATAGGGAAAATTAATTCGTAAGGATACGATACAGATGTACCACCTCAAGAGCTTTTTTTAACTTATTTTAATAATGTGAATAAGTTTACTTTATTTCTTTTGCATCTAATAATTTTATTGTGAATAAGATTACTTTAGGACTCCTTTTCTTTTGCATCTATCCGTGTTGTATTCTACCATCCAGGGCTCCTCCGTTCTCGTCGTCCTCTTTACTAACTGAAGGCCCGTGGGACCGTGAGGCTGAGTACCTTGTGGAGTTCAGCGATGCTCCAGTGACAGATCTGCATAGAGGGCGCGGGGACTACGATGATGCAGTTCAATTTCCCTAATGTTTTCATTTTTTTCTTTCTTGGTCGCTCTTGATCCTAGTCGAGGACGGCGCGACCGAGGGCTCGATGGACAAGCTCTGAGGACTCCAGCGACGTCTCGCGATGGTTTGAGCCTCTAACAATAGTGTCGTGGGCGGAGCTGCATAGAGAGCTATGGTGGACGATGCTGCAACATTAATCTCGATCAACGCAAATCACAGCACAAGCATACAGACGCCAACGAGATCATCAACTTGGAATCATCATTCTTACACCTTAGCTGGTGCAAAGCATCAGTGCACACTCACCCCTAGGTTGGACTCATTATTTTTTGCTTTAATCTCTAGAGAGGGCTAGATTTATTATATCGCAAGTAAACAATGCTCGTGGCAGCGTCGCAGGCTGAAACGGAACGGCGCCGCACGTGCCACACAAACACCCCAGGCGAGTCCGTCGAAACACCAAGCGAGGGCACGGGCCTATCGGCCGCGACGCAAACGTGCACACAAGTACGTTGCTGTGCTGCCGGCGCGAGCGGGAGCAGCCAACCTTGGCGTGGGTTGGTTTGCCTGAGGCTCAGTTCTTGATTATGTCAAACTTCATTCCCTCTGTTCTAAAGCCAAAATTTGTTAAAATCCTTATAGAAGTACTAGCTGAGTGTTCGTGCGTTGCAACGGATCTCAAATAAACATATATAATTTTTAAACTTAAAAACCAAGGAAATTATCCTTATATCTAAAAGTTACATACATAATTCTCATCCTATTAATAAGCCACAAAAGGTCTTATCACAGACCAAATGCATAGATGACCTAATTGTCTACAAAAGGTATTTATAGCAGCATATACAACGTATGCACATATCTATCCCTAAAAAATCCCATCAACTCAACAGATGAAGAGGTAAATGGCTGGCTCACCATCACCACCAAGTACTTCTTTTATAATAGTAAGATATGAAGGTTACATGAACCGTTGAAAGGAACCGGTCTGGACACCACCGTCGAGCTCTTGTTACAAGTGAATGTTGATGGAGCTTTTGATGCCACAAAACTAAATTGAGGTACAGGAGCTGTAACAAGAGATCGATGACAAGGGCAATTTCCTCACTTGCTCGACGACATGGTATCACTAAAATCCCAAATGCGCTAATAGCGGAGGCGTTAGCATGCAAGGATGGTATATCCTTAGCAGCAGATTGGGGCCTACAGCAAGTCACTGTCGAGATGGATAGCCAGAATCTAATAAGCCTATGGTTTTCTATATCTAACCATAACTTCCTGTGTGGGGTGGGGGCTTTAATAGAGCACTGGATTTCATCCTTAGCTGTCCATCAAGACTACAATTATCCATACTAGCAAGAAACCCGCGCGTTGCCGTGGGCGTCATGCAGCAGCAAACTATATGACCTAAAAAAAACCTACCGTATGGTGTGACAACAGTAATTAATGCAGTACAAAGACATTGTGCTGATAATTTAAAAACGGTCATCGAACATCAAAATCAGATTACACAGTTTTCCATGGTAAGCAAGTGGAACTGAAACAAAAGAAATTAGATCTAACAATGCTTTTTTTTTCTTAAAAAAGCAAATCGGTACAAATATTTTTATACACGTTGTTTCTATATACAGAGTAATGCCCTCACTGCAAGATTGTGGGTTGAGTTCTGCATAGCCTAAACATCCAAAAAAAACCTAACTCCTCCTAAATTCATGATACACTACGGTCCAAAACTGAATAAAAATAGTTTTTGTTTTTAAGTAATTTTGCTGTATAGATCACGGCCACGCATTCATGCATCTTTGCCCTATTCTGCAAGTGTGGTTTATAAACAAAAGGGGCTAAAAACAGGAAGCCTGATGCAGTTAGTTTTCCTTGATGTAGAAGCATATCCAACGACAAAGCGCAAGGAAAACATAAGGTAAAATCTCTTATTGTAATTTCAATATAAATGCATAAAATCGAACTAACCACGCAATTCATTTTTCATATTGTAGAATCACAACCACTATCAATTTGCAAGGAAATCATATGGTTGTATGCTCTCGAAACTAAATTAGCAGTGCAGTGTAATTTTGCCATAGTGCTTATGCTCTGCAACCCTATTTTCTTAGCTTAACCTGTGAATACCGGTAGTCTACACATTGTGCAAAACAAACCTTAAATATGAAATGTGCAAAAAGACATACAACATAATTAGTGAACAAATGCTTATATAGATCATAACAAGGCAGAAACATCCCAATACAAGCGAGAAACTCAAAAAGCAGCAATGAGGACACCCTTCATGCATGCCATGTCACCTAAGCTGATTCTTTAGTTATGTATGTTTTTACTTGCCAAATCCATGTTTGTTACTGCTAAGCACATCTAAAAGCAGCAGCCTCAAGCGCCAATTGGCTCAATTTGAAATGTCCATTTGAATGTTCCCTCTATAAGATGGACCATTCTTTTCTTTTTCTTTTTGAGTGTGTACTAAAGCATTATATGATCAAGATATAGCCTATAGAAAGCACAAGCCGAATAGATTCAGCGGGGAAAAAGGAAAACAATTAGAAGTATAGTGTGTCCATATATGCCAGCCTCTGCTATTTAGCTAGTTATATTTTCAACAAAATTTCAAAGAACATAAAGCACATTTTGGTTCATCACAAACAATATACAGGACCAAAAAGGAATCATACTTTAGTTTTCTATAGAATAGAATCATTGATCAATTAATAAGCTCGAGGCAAGTAATAGCAATTAATTTGTTGTAAATAATAAATATATTGAAATTTGAAAAGGTGGAAGCGATGGCGGATGATGTATACATGTTTTGTTATGAAATAAGAACATGTTGTCTTTCGATATACCTTTCCTTTTTGGCAATAAAAACACAGAACAATAAAATAAAAGGCCAAAAAGATACACTGATTGCGAACTCATGACTCACTATAATCCACAATAAATGCCTAACATGATTGAAACACCTATTTACCGTCTCATCCATTTAGCATGCAGATGGGAAGCCAACAGTTTGTTACATTTACCACTATATTCTTACAATGTAGGCGAATAATAATTTAGTAATTTACCATTTTGTGCTTCCTGATAATTCTCTTGGAGTCTCTTCCTTGTAGAATCCAGCCTATCAAGGTCCAGAAGATTGTCCTTCTGTTTCCTCATCGTCTCCTGCATCGAAAACTCAAAATCATTCTCACAGATTCGCATCTATCTAAGAAAACACCCACACTCCTTTTTACAGTTGCAAAGCAGTAAAAAGTTTCCGTTTTCATGATAACTATAATTCTTTTGTTCACAGAAAGTGGAACATAAAATTTTTTTTTTGCAAAGCTACAGTATTAGACACATTGTGCAATGAGTAGTGACAAGTGAGGCAAAATTGGTCAAAAGATGCTACATCTGGGGTCCATGCTGATAGAGCCGGTTCTACTTTAAACAAAATGTTGTGCACAACGTCTATTTGATAGCAATGGAGACTATTAAACAAAGGAGAAAGATCTGGTTATATAGCCTTACAGCTGGAGCAGAGGATGAAATAGTAGAATGTTTGTTGTTGCTGATCTATCTGGCATTTTGATATGCTGGTGCAAGGCTTGATCTACGCTTTGCCTCCATTGTCGACTCAATCCCATTATTAATCCTCTTTGAGATTGAACTATCTAAAATTTCAGAAACCGAAGAACATATTTTGGTAAGTACATTATTATGGGTACTAAAAATGATGAAAGCTAAAATACAATGTCCTTTGGAAGATATTTGTCACACTCACTGTGCCTCTGTGGGCTAGAGGAATACTTGAACTCTGAAACCTGGAAGGCTGCGTCAGCATTCAGCAAGGAAGGTGTCATTGTTACAGAGTTTACAGCCAAAGAAGAGAAGCTAAAAGTATAATAAGGTCTATTAAAATACAACAGAGGTGTCATTATAACTAACAACTAATGTTTTTGCATAAACTCTTAGTTTACTCAGCATGAGAAAAGCATGAAAAATTACCTTGTCAGAACTGTGATTGCTTGGCAGTAAACTAGAGAGGAATAATTCAGAGGGGAATATTCTGGGCACAATACTTACTGAAAAGTTCTCACATTTGTATATCGTCGTATGTGTAATTGTTGGGGTCCCTTTGGCAGCACATCTAGTCCTGTAGACTTCGAGATCTGAGCTCAGGCCAACATTTTCTGGTCTCATTCTGTCTGCAGATATCACCATCAGCAATTCAAAATCAGTTAATTCAATACATAAAAAAGGAACAGATTGAGCCCATTATGTGACTATGCATATGCTGTGGGGCGCATCGACCATATGTTTCCCTAGGACAAGACTACCAGCCTAAGGTGCTAATTAACAGATGGTGAATCGAAATTTAGAGCATGCATGTTTGGCATGCTGTCACCATTCCCATATCCTAATCTAGTAATATGCTACACTTCATATAAACATGTTGTGCAGAACATATTCAGTAGAAAGCAATAGTTACACATCATCCAGTAAAATTCAACAAAGCAAGTTAAATAATGCAGAGATCCAAAATTTTCCACCATACAAATTTGCACAACAAACTTTTGGTAATGGATGATCATTGCATGGACGAAATCCACAAAATTTGCAATGATGCATGCTAACTATGCCCCTTCACACATGCTGTAGGAATTACTACTCCGTTATGCCGAATGCCCTCCGGATCACCTCCATGAAATAACAAACATGATAAATTGTCTGTGAAGGAACATCGAAATAATTGAGAAGTCTGGAGGGGGGAAAACATAGCTAAGTACCAGATGGATAACACACACTTTGTTGTTTAACATACCGAAATACGGAAAGATATTCCTTTAACAATGCTATGCTGCTTTGTAGAGTTGTCTTCTACAGAACCAGAAGAAGCATCAGCACACAATATTGCAGCCCGAGTCTGCTCATCTGATAATGTAACCTAAACAAACATTTCATACAACTCTTAGCAAGAGATCAGTGTACAGATGATGTAATCTCAGAAAAAGAATAGGTAATAAATTAGTAAAGAACCTTACATCAATAGAAAATGACAAAGAATCAGTTTTACACAATAGATTAGAAGCACCGAAAAAGGTCTCAGCTAACTTCAACACCTAGAATGCTGAAGTTATCCACTTTCCCATGTATGACAGATTAAGGGCCTAATCCTGAAGTTATCCACTTTCCACGTGTGCAGAAATTGCCAGTGGAAAGCTGAAATCTAGAAATGTAATTATAAACATGTGATGAATTGGATAACTCATGCTATGTTGCTGCATTTGTCGAGCTATGTTACAAAGTTGATGCTCTATGGTAAAGGAAAACGTATGAAAGCTTGCTTCTTGCGTTGGACAGAACTTTGTAGGTGAAATTCACTCCCAGACAAATATAATACGAACTGAAATGGGCCACTCTACCCAACTACAACATCCATTTAAGCAACCGACCATCAAATGGCAACACTCCATTTGCAACTCGCATCTTACTTCACTGGGTAAACATATGACAAAAGTGAATCCTGACCTCAAATTGCTCGAATGAGTGATATGCATTTCTGGCAAGCCTCCTCCTAACGGTGCCAAAGTCCATTGGGTGCTCAATCACACCATGGTAATCAGGCAACTGCATCAATCAAAACAACCACGCATCATCAGCAATTAATAAGCCCCCCTAATAAATTAGCAACTCCAACAAGCGTGACAAACGAACAAACGCCCTCACCTCCTCCGGATCCACTGGCCCCACAAATACCTCGTATGTATCCTTCTTGCAGAATCAAACAACAATAGAAGAAGTCGAGCTCACTAATTCTTGAACCAAATCTCATTTCGCGTAAATGTTAAAGATGTGAAACACGCACTTCTGCAGGTTATCAAGAATCATCTCCAGCGCCTTTTGATCTGGTAGCGGCGTCGTCCTCGCCATCCCTAAATCGAACTCGCACAAAAAAATCAATTTCTTCTCTAAAGAAAGGCACAAATAATCACAACATCGACCAGGAAGAGATCAGCAAACAGCAAACAAATCGAACCTAGCATGGCGGCCGCTTTGTCGCGGCGTGCTCATGGCGTCGCCCTCCCCCATCAACTTTGAGAGGAGCATATCTCACGTTAAAGAACCAGCTGCACAGTGAAGCAAAGAGAAAGCCAACGACTAATGCGGCGGCACGTTTGACCTCGCGATGGCGTGATCTGTCGCCACGCGACTCGATCCGGCGCTTCTTGGGCGGACTGACCCGCTCCTCATCGCCGCTGCCGTCGTCAGCCGCCTCCTTCTCCCCATCGTAGTCATCCAAGTACAAGGGGGGAGGTGGGCCCCAGTGATGGTGCTGGTCCGAGGGGAGCTGGGAGAGGTTGACGACAAGCTTGGAGGGGGTGACGTGGCGAGGGTATAGCCGCCCGTCGTTCCGTTGCTGGGAGCAGGGGTGGGGAAGGGGGAGGGTGCGTGCAGAGGCGCGAGGGGGAAAAGAAGAGGAGGGGCTAGGGGAGCGGCGGCGACGGGGGGGAGGGTGGCGGTGGAGGAGTGCGGAAGGAAACAGCGAGAAACGCAGGCGTGGAAAGACCAAAAGGAAGACAGGGCACTTGAGATGTAGTAAAGAATACAACGGCGAAAGAGAACGGTCTCGCTGGTGCCACGCGCCCAGCCGACGCGTTCGCGTGGCAATCAAAGAGATGCCTCAGAACGAATCAGAATCGAGCGGCTGAAAAGCAACGTAGCGAGATCGAAAGGAGGAGAGGCCAACTATCGACGTGGCCATGCTCTCATTGGCCAAAGTCTGCCCTCTTTTATATAGTAAGATGATGAATAAATCTAAAGCTCTTGTTGAAGGGTCGCGGGGTATGCTACGATAGCTACAAACAAAAATTTCTACCACGCAAACTAGGAAGCCAAGCAAGTAGATGATCATAGATCATTACCACCGAACTGTGTGAGTAGCGGAAGAAGGGTTGGGCGACTGGTCCAGCGAAGAGCGTCGATGTAGTGGTCGTAGTCGATCGTCCAACGTCCGGCAAGTCGATCACGGTGGTCGTAGTCGATCGTCCCCTCCAGCAACATCTGTAGTTCCTCGTGAAGATCGCGGATCGTCCTCAAGCGCAACAATCATAGTAGCGCCTCTACGGTATCCACACGTCTAGGGCAGGAACAACCATACGCTGGTGTGCTAGCACCAAGTCGCACGGCAGAGCTCTCAGGAAGATGGCGGCTAGGGTTTCGATGGTGTTTTCTCGCACCCCTCCCAACAGCCTCATGCATCTCCTTATATAGTGCTCGTGACGGATCCTATCCGAACACGTTTACGAATCGTATTCGTATTGGTTTGTTCAACTCGTTAAGTGTGTGACCACAGTAGGTTCATGTGTGTCGGTTGTGACTCGAAACCCTTCGATCATTAGTCGTAGCGGCTCCTAGCGAACATAGCGATTCGAATACACACAAATTATATCAGACGAACCTTAATGCAATATGATCTCGACCAGGTCCTCATCACTTACAACAGGTCCCATCTCTATCGACCGGTTCGCATGTGGTCACGACGATTCGTAACTCCTTACGACTGAGTTACGACCACTCTGTGATTATGTTTGACGATCTCACGACCAGCTCGTATCTCCATACGACTAGTGCATGGCGATCAAACCGAGTGACCTACTACGTGTATACTCCCTTTGCCTCACGATGTCGGTTGAACTCGGTGAGATGTTGTGTCATCCATGGGTGTTCAATTCTTTCTCGATCGAGTGTCGAGATAACTTCGTGGTGAACACTTGACTACTAGTGGCATGGCCATGCACTTTCTTTATTCGATCTGCGAGGGGCCGAGACATCTCTCTGTTATGTTAGGAGGGCAAATCTCATATCCGACCATCATATTCCTCTTCATGTTTCACTGACATACCCAAAAGCTACCTTTATAACTACCCGATTCACGGTGTAGCATTTGGCAACCCCTAAGAGTGCTTTTACACATGTAGGAAACCATGCTGACCTCAGGTCTAAGGATTATACATCATCATTGTTTGAGACCAACTAACGACACATAGAATCATAACAATCTCAATAGTGTCTCAAGGTGGGTCTAATCCAACATCATATTCTCTAACATGTGTCCATATTATTGGTTTGATATCTCCATATCTATGACTCATGAAACATAGTCATCAACCAATACATATGCTAGTCTATTCATATGTGTTCTCATATGTTTCCAACCAGGGAACGTATAAGAATAACTATCGCAGAAATATATAGTTTCACAACCAAGTCACATACTTGATAATAAATATTAACAATATTATTCTAGGAACAAGATATCACATTATCCAATGTCATGAACATAATGAAATATAATCATCTCTATGATTGCCTCTAGGGCATATTTCCAACACTTGTTTGAGTCTCACAATAAAACAAGGTAAACCCAATTTTAGGTGATATATAAATTTGTTGTCAAGGAAAGTAGTGAGTTGCAAAGAGTTGTGTGTTGGAGATATTAGAGTTTAGATAAGAGTCCATGTCGTATACGAGTCTTAGTCGGATTGTAATCTTTACCACTATAAATAAAGGGTGTGGGGGTCCTAAGGGACACACGATCATTTATGAAATTCTATATGGTATCAGAGCCTGCGGGCCTAGCTCACGCTTCTATAGCTGAAGGTGAAGGCGATGACAGGCGTGCGCTATGGCAGATGAGAAGTGGTGGTGCACACGGATCTGGACCGCACATCGGGTGCTGCAACGGTTGACCTAGGCAAGAGGGTGGATCCGGCCCGGACCGTCCAGAGGGTGAGGAGGAGAAGAAGGAGCTCAGGGCCAGTAGCGGCTTGAGGACGAGAAGGGAACTGGGTGGATCGATCTGGATCCGGTGGTGGGGGCGTCGGAGGTGGTGCGGTGGTAGAGGAAGAAGAAGGTGCTCGCGAAGGAGGAAGGTGGCTTGTTGTGGATATCATGGGGATATGAGGATGATGATACAATTGGCAATGGCATTGAAGGTTTGTCGAATCATGTGTTTTTCGTGAAGTTCAAACATTTGTCGGACAAGTGGCGATCTGGCGGCCAAGGTGGTGTCCGGCCCAGAGCCATGAGTGGTGGTCGGTGGCCTTTGAAAATCGGTCGGTAGCCAAAAAGATTTTGGAGTTTGGAGCTGGGCCAAAATTAGAGGGTGTAGACAAGAGAGGAGATTCTACTAAACTTGGTCTCATAATTTTTGGAGCTTCTAGGAAAAATATCTATTCGTTTGAAATTTCCAGAGAGGTTTCGGATCTTAGGTTGGAAATTTGGCTAAGTCCCAGCTGGGCAGTCAGACCGGCCAACAGGTGGCGGTCAGACCGGCCAGGGGGGCGGTTAGACCAGCTAGAGTGGCGGTCTTACCGGTTTTGACTTGTTCCTCGGCCATCGTGGCAGCGATGCTTGTTTTGTTAGGTCAAGTTCATGGGTTTCAGTGCATATGTGTTGCATGATGCATGTTTTGACTAACGTGGGTCAAGTTGCGAAGAACTTATTCCCAGAATCGATTTGCTTGTCTATTGTTGTACAGGTTGCTTGGAGGTCAACGACGGTCAACGGCGAGGATGATCGGAACTAGGCTTGGAGAGCTGAGGTTTAGAACAATCGAGGATGCCGGGTGAGGTCAGGAGACTCAAGCATGGTGCAAAATGGACAAGGATGACCAAACGGGCAGTTCAGTGCGACGGGTTGGATCAAGCGATGCGGGGGTCGGTGCAAGTGCCATGGTGGTTTCGGTAGGAGCCGGATGGGAGAGACTTGCCGACATGATGAGAGCCGTTGACCAACCTACTCGTGGCGAAGCATGCAACTGCTTCACCAAATCTGGACTCGGTCTTTGGAGAAGGATCAAGAAGGGGTATTTTGGTAACTTCACCAAAATACTGCCTTGGTGACCTTTTGCTAACCCGCGGCGCAAAACGACGCAAGGAGAAGTGGTTTAGGTCAAGAGGAGATGAAGATAGTGCTTTAAAATACGTGCGTGAGTTAAACCCGTTTGTGTACGGGCTTAAGGGGTGCCCAATAGAGAAACTCTTTTAGAAGAATTAGCCCCCAATATAAATAGAGGTGGGAGGTGGCTGCACCCCCTCAACCCTTTTGTCTTTCTAAACCCTAGTTTTGGTTTTAGGGGCTTAGAGAGGAAAGTGGAGCTTTAGAGTTCTAGAGAGTTTTGATTGATTGTTTGCTCATGTGTTGAGCTATGTCCTCCTGGTTGGAGTGGCTGTAAACCATCTACAATCACAAATCAATCTATGCATGATTCCTCAAAGATGAGTCTCTTTATGTTCTTGCTCTCTATTTGTGATTTTGGGGCTTTCTTTGATCATTTGATTTTCTGTTGGTTTCTTGCCCCTATCTAGCTAGCTGTGACATGTAGGAATACATCTAGGATCATCTTGATCATCATTCACCCACGAGCAAGTGTTTGGATCACGTTTTCGTTTTTGCCCAGTTTTGGAGCAACCTTCACTCAAACGGAAAAAGGTTAGAACTTTGGCAAAGATCTTGATGATCGTTGCTTGGAATAGGTTCTTGATATCCTTAGAAAGGTGTGTCTCAAGTTTGGTCAAATTTAGAATCGTAGATCAAAAGTTAGACCAAATTGTGTTTTTAGGCGATGAATTTTTTTTCTTTATTACGGACTCGGTGATCGAACCGCTCGATCGGCCAGTCGGACCCGATCGAGCCACTAGTCGGACCTTGATGTTCCACGGTCAGGCCTTTCGGTGCTTTGTGTTGTGAGCTTTTGATTGTTTTGCTTTGGGGTGTTGATCGGATTCAATACAAGTCTTCCGCTGTGCTTGTACTTTTATCTTCATAGCTTTAATAGCTATTGTAGTGAAAAACATGTTGAATCTAATCGAGGTGAAAAATTAGGCATGTTCCTATTCACCCCCCTCCGCTCTAGTCGCCTTTTCGGTCCTACACTTGCTCTCGGGAGAAAGAAGAAGAGCCGAAGCTGAAGAGGCGCTTGGGGAAGGAGGAAGAAGGTGGCTTGCTCTCGGTGGAGGAAGAAGTGATAAAGGTCCTAGAGGCGTGGAGGGAGAAGGAGATCGATTCGGTGCGGATTGATCCGTGTCGGTGGAGAGGTGGTGATCAAATGTGGCGCTAGGATCTGGTGTAGAGGATCCGGTGTGGAAGAGGTGTCAGTCGGGAGATACTAGATCGGGATCCGGTGTGGTGATGTAGTGTGGATGATTTGAGGGTAGAGGAAGATCTTATTCGGTGTGGAGGATCTGATCCGGTGTGGTAGGATCTGGTGTGGATCCGATCGGTGGAGGATCTAGTGTGGCTATGTGTGCTGTGTTGGGGAAAGAAGAGAGGGGATGGTGTGTTTGCTGAGAGTTCTATGACGGAAGACATGGAAGATAGGGGAGAAGATTGTTTAGTTGGTTTTTTGGTGGTTGTGCTAATGGTGGAATTGGTGTCATGTAGTGGTGTTGGTACGGGTGCCGGAGATAGTGTTGCTGGAAAGGTCCGAAAGAGAATTGGGTCTAGAGTCAAGCGTAATGGTCTGTGACAGAGGTAGAGGTGGTGGAGGCCAAGACTAGGGTCGTGTGGGCAGAGTGGTGGAGGGCGGGGGTCGCTAGGGGCATGAGGGTAGAGGGGGAGGAGGTTAAGGTCGGGGCAGTTGGTAAATGGTGGAGATAGATTTGGGGATGTCCCTGGTAGTATTGGTGGTGATCAACTTTTGGATTTTGTGCTGGTATTGGTTATGGAGTCAATGGATGGTAGATTTTGTTAGATTCTAATAATAGTATTGCAATATGCAACAAGATGGACATGATTGTTATCACATGCCCATCTTGAGGGGGAGTGTTGAAGATATTAGAGTTCTTGGTGATTTCAGAGTTTAGATAAGAGTCCAAGTCATATACGAGTCTAAGAGTCTGAGTCAGATTGTAATCTTTACCACTATATAAATAAAGGGTGTAGGGGTCCTAAAGGACACATGATTATTCCTAAAATTCTCTACACGATTATTCCTGAAATTCTACATTGTGAAATCTCGTACTACAATTCAATCATTCCAATTAATCAATTCAATCTGTGTTTACTCAGTTAGGTCTGTGTTTCTCCTATTCGAGACACGTGGTATTTACCACTAGGTTTTAGTAACAGAAGATTCTAGTGGGCTGAATTAGCAAGAGGGACCAATATTTGATCATTCTTTTTTCATAAACTAGTAGAAGAGCCTAAGTCAGCCAATAATGAAAGTTTAATCAGAGACAAATGTGCATATAATTTCCCAATATTCAACAACAAATAGCTAGCTAGGCTCATGTCAGCATACTAGATAGCAATTATATTTCGGATGTGGAAAACAATTGCCTTACAGAATATTTCACTGAAAAAAAGGTGAAGGAAGCAATTTTTCAAATGGACCATAACAAAGCACCTGAGCCAGATGGCTTCCCAACCGAGTTCTATCAAGTGTTTTGGCATATCATTAAATATGATTTGATGGCCATGTTCCATGATTTTTATAGTTGCTCCCTACCCCTCTTTAGCTTGAATTTTGGGATCAATACATTACTTCCAAAAAAAACAAATGCTAAACAAATTCAGCAGTATAGGCCCATTTGTCTTTTAAATGTTAGTTTTAAAATCTTTACAAAAGTTGTTACTAACAGACTTATGGGTATAGCCCAAAAGATTGTTAGACCATCCCAGTCGGCGTTCATGCAGGAGAGATTTATTCTTGATGGTGTTGTCATTCTTCATGAAACCATCCACGAATTACATAAAAAGAATTTGGATGGAATTGTTTTCAAGGTAGATTTTGAGAAAGCTTATGACAAAGTAAAATGGAAATTTTTACTTCAAACTTTTAGAATGAAAGGCTTTTCTGCTAAGTGGTGCTCGTGGAAGGAAAGTTTAGTTAAGGGAGGGAGTATTGGAATAAAAGTTAATGATGATCTTGGTTCTTTTTTTCAAACTCAAAAGGGTCTTAAGTAAGGTGATCTTATGTCCCCTATTCTTTTTAACCTTGTCATGGACATGCTTGCAATCTTTATTTCAAGAGCTAAAGAATTATCAGGAGTAGTTCCTCACTTGATTGATGATGGGTTGTCAATTTTACAGTATGCTGATGACACGATACTCTTTTTGAATAATGATTTAGAACAAGCAAAAAATCTCAAACTTATTTTATGTGTCTTTGAACATTTATCGGGTTTAAAGATTAATTTCCATAAGAGCAATTTTTTTGTTTTGGTTCTGCCAAAGATGCTGAATTACAATTTACACAATTATTTGGTTGTGAAGTGGGTGCTTTTCCTTTCAGGTACTTAGGTATCCCAATTTACTTTAAAAAGTTAAGGAATAGTGATTGGAAAGGGGTTGAGGATAGATTTAAGAAAAAAGTTAGCAGTTGGAAAGGTAAAAATATGTCTATGGGTGGACGGTTAGTATTTATTAACTCGGTACTCAGCAGTCTGCCAATGTTTATGTTTTCTTTCTTTTTAGGTTCCTAGAGAGGTGCTTAAAAGATTTGACTTCTATCGTTCTAGATTTTAGTAGCGGAGCGATAGTCTTTAACGAAAGTATAGGCTTGCTAAATGGAGTTTAGTTTGTTCACCCAAAGAACATGACGGTCTAGGCATTCAAAACTTAAACGCGAAAAAAATAAAAGCTTACTTGGGAAATGGTTATTTAAGTTGCTTAATGAAGAAGGTGTTTGGCAATCGTTGCTAATGAGAAAATATTTGGGTGACAAGAGTCTTTTGCAGGTGGTTAATTGTCGAGACCCAAAATTACACTTCGGGACCCTCTGTGTTTAATGCACTAGTCCAGGATCACGCTAGTGCACACAGTGTCAACAAAGGTGGATATCGATCCACACAAGCGAATGATAGCATAAACGATAATTTGATTAATAAATAATGGTTTGACCTTACGGTCGAGTTTACATTTATTTAAGCCACGCTTGAGAACTATGAGAAATAAAGCGGCGGAAACAAAAGCGGTAGTGGCATCCCATCGATTCACCACGGGCAACCAAGCGGGATCAAGATCTATAATCGAGGCACCTTCGATAAACTCGTCCTCAAATCTTTGGTGAAGACTCCTCCTCTTACGCTTGATTCGTCAAAACAAGCGTGAGTACACACCGTACTACATAAGCCACACCACGAAATGCAATATATACATGTTGGCATTTTACAAGGGAAAGGCATCTTGTGGTTCTTTTGCGAAGCACGCAATGTTTGCAATTGAATACTATTAATAGATTGAAAACCGATAAAACAAATAGATAACAATAATTTTAACAATTGATTTCACAAAGACACACTGACCCTAACGGGTTATTCACATAGCTAGGTGATTTAATCACATAGCTCCCTTCCTACACAGTTTTATGAAGATCTACCCCTAGTGTGAAATCCCCAAGTATTGTCCATGACCGCGGACGCGGCTATTCGAATAGATTAAATTACACTCTGCAGAGTTTGTACACTTTACCCACAAGATATAATTAGTGTAGCTAGCACTAATCATAACAAAGCATTTTAGAAATTCATCTTACTATGCTAGGCCCGTCCCATAACATGCATGTGGTCGTACAGATGGGCTCAGTTCAATGGCGCACATGGTGAGGTCCTTAATTGACCAAGGCAAGACTATCATATGCTACTATGCCACACAGATTAATTCCCACGCACACAGCTCACACAGTTCACACAGTCCACCATATCACACAGTATCCACCCCCTTGCCTCAGTCCAAATCCTTTTTACCACCCGGTTGATTTAAGTGCAACACATGCCACAAAGACACATAGTACACACAGATTATTACAAGATTGCATATTCACTTAGTCAGATTAATAATTGCAGTCTCACATGAATAAGTGATTTGTGGCATGGCTAAGCAATCTGCTCGTACTAACCAACCCACGTTGGTGCTACAATATTTACCAACTAAATATCAACTAGGGTGACAAAGGATCATGGCATAACAAGTACACAAGGAAGGCATAACAATTTGGAATAAACTACTACACCCAAAAGCATTTAAATAAATAGTTGAATTAAGATGCAGTAATTTGAATTAAAATACTTTTATCAAACTGGGAAGCAAAATGGTCAAGGGTATAGCTTGCCTTGGAATAGGTTTAGGTGCTAGTCCTGGTCTTGGAAAGCTCCTTCTTCAACTCTTCCAACAGCGTCGAAGTCTACTCGCAAACGAAGCACAAAACAAAATAAATAAATAATAGAGGCAAAACAACTCAAAAAAAAAAAATCTCCATTAGGTAGATCTTGATTTTAGACGAATTTAGAAATATGAATGGGCTGATTTGGAGTTAGGATGCAAAAGTTATGAGGTTTGGAAGTTTGAATATAAAGAAAAACCCTAGAAATTGAATTATACGAATTTCCCAAATTATTTCTTAAAAGAAAAACCCGGATTATTGCGCAATGCTAGCGTCAGCGAAGGAATTTCCGTAAAAGATAAATAAAAAGAAATTCTGACGTGTGGGACCCACACGTCAGCGACACGGCTCACGGT
Source organism: Phyllostachys edulis (assembly GCA_036346405.1). Taxonomy (NCBI): domain Eukaryota; kingdom Viridiplantae; phylum Streptophyta; class Magnoliopsida; order Poales; family Poaceae; genus Phyllostachys; species Phyllostachys edulis. The sequence continues at coordinate 28,299,449 of CM070555.1, read as the reverse complement.
GGACCAAGTCCACCGAGCCTCTGGATCTGAGTCGGGGCTGAGGTGGCGAACCCGCGCGCGTGGCGGTGACACGGCGCCTACGTGGCTGTCACGTATGCACCACGGAGGCGGAAACACTGAGGTGGAGGGTGACATGTACGGCGACGAGGGCGGCGACGCACGGGAGCCAACGGCATGGCGAACGGCGGCGTCTCACCGGCGGCGAGTGGTACGGGAGGGTAGCTGGCGTTATTGCGAACCTCAGGGTGCAGCTCTGGGTGGTCAAGGACAACTGTGGCGACTGGCAGCGAGGTAGAAGCAGTGGCGAAGCTTCGGGCTCGACGGCGACGGCGCTAGGGCGGTGCTCCGGCGAAACGAAGGTGTCCCCTGGGTTCCCCTTGCTCATGCGATGTCGGCGGTGTGGCGTTGAGGCTTGGCGGCCGGGCTCGTCGGGAATTGCTCGTCGGAGTAAGCGGCGAGATTGAATCTCCGAGCTCTAGTGGCGGCTAGGAGTGCGGCCTTGACGAGGCGGCTAGGGTTGGGTGAGGCGTCGGTGGCCTCCCCTTAAATATGGCTGGGGAGAGTCAGAGCGGGCGCCTAAAGCGGCATGCCTGGTGGCTCAACAACCTCCATGACGAAATCGGAGACGAAGAACGATGTGAGGTGGGGCCCGCTTGTCGTCTGGGGCTCGGGCGGCCGAGTGGAAAAAAGGCGCGTGTGAGTCTTGTGAGTCTTGGCGAGATCGGCCGTCAAATTCAGATCAGATGGCTCACAAACAATGGGACATTTGGACCGCTCTAATCGGCCATCAAGATCGGGACGTCCATTTGCGATCCAACGGCTGCCATTGACCGGAGAAGAAAACACGCGGGAGGGAGAGAGAGAGGCTGATGGGTGGGGTCCCTTTGTCGATGGAGGCGAAGCGCGCCTGCGTGAAATTTACCTGATGTTGGGCCGGGGTGGGAGAGAGAGTGGGTTTAGGCCCAAGGACTGTTTGGAGATTTTAATTAGCTTTTTCTTTTTAGAAAATAGTAGAAATTCCAAATGGCAGTAGAAATTAGCAAATGAACTTGGAAAAATTCTAGAAAATATATTCAAGCACATAGAATCCAAATAAAATAGTTTTGACCATTGTTCATGTTGACTTTAGTCACATTAAATTGTTTTGCTACTCAAAGTCCAATATTAAGCTTTTAAATTAAATTCAAATAAATCCAAATGGTGAATTTTCTCACTACAACTATTTAAAAGATTTTTAAAGCTCTGAAATTTGGGATGTTACAAACCTCCCCCCTTAAAGGAATCTCGACCCCGAGATTGAGGCTAAACTGGAGAAAAATTTGGGAACTCGACTTTCAACTCTTCTTCACGCTCCCACGTTGCTTCACCTTACGAGTGGTGGCTCCTTGCACTTTGCAAAAAGAATGTCTTGCTTACAGTGCGGCGTTCTGCGACATCGAGAATCTTGACCATTTGCTCTTTGTAGGTGAGGTCTTCCTTTAGTTCAATTGACTCCAACGGGGCTTGTTCTTTTGGCACGCGAAGACACTTCTTCAACTGAGAGACATGAAAGACATCATGTACTCCCGCTAGCGACTGCGGCAGCTCCAGCTGATAAGCTACTTCTCCACGGCGATTCAAAATCTTGAACGGACCAACATACCGAGGGGCAAGCTTCCCTTTTTCATGGAACCTTTTCACACCTTTGAGGGGCGTAACTCGAAGATACACAAAATCCTCGGGCTCGAAACTGAGATCACGACGACGATTATCGGCATAACTCTTCTGCCTCGATGAGCTATCATTAGTCTCTCTCGGATCATAGCCACTTGCTCTTCTGCTTCTTGAATAATATGCGGGCCAAAAATCAGATGCGTTCGCGATTTCGACCAATTCAACGAGGTTCTGCGAGCACGACCATACAAAGCTTCAAGCGGCGACATTTGCAAACTAGCTTGATAAGCTGTTGTTGTACGAGAATTTCGCATATGGTAAACTCTTATCCCAGCGGGTAGCATTTGCTAGAACACGAGCTCTCAACATATCTTCAATATCGATTGACTCTTTCGATCATCCATCATGCTGGGATGATATGCGATCTTGAAGTTGAGATGAGTCCCTAAGGCTTCACGCAAATTACGCCAAAAGCGGAGGTGAACTGAGATCCTCGATCGACACTATCTTCTTGGGCACACCATGCAAACCGACAATCCTTGACATATCTGACTCTGCCAGACGATCTCTGAGTGCGTGGTTTTGGTGGCAAGAAATGGGCGACCTTAGTCGAGACGGTCCACTATTACCCGTCGAATCATAACCCGGTGAGTCTTGGGTAATCCGTAATGAAATCCATTCGATTTCTTCCCACTTCCACTCTGGAATTTTCAGCGGTTACCTTGAGATCTGCTGGTCTCGATGCTCTGCTTGAACCTTTCGACATCGTCGCACAAGGCAACGAACTCTGCGGCGTCTTGCTTCAGGTTTGGCCACCAAAAATTATTCTTAACATCCTGATACATCTTAGTACTACCAGGGTGAATCGAATACTTTGAGTCATGGGCCTCCTTTAAAATTAGCTGTCTTAACCCATCCACATCAAGATGCTTTATCGTCCACCGATCCTGAGTATATCTTGATCATCTATTATGAATTCTTTAAACTTCCCTTCTGCCATCTTCTTCTTGATGTCCACAAACTCTGAATCTTTTGGTGAGCCTCATGAATCTGCTTCTCCAAAGTAGATCGCACTTCGACCGCCACAAATCCATCGAGATACTACTTCTAGTTTGACACGGAATTCTTCTTGAAGTTCCGAACAAAGCTCTTTCACTACCAAAGCATTGTAGTGGCTCTTACGGCTCAAAGCATCGGCAACGACATTGGCTTTACCAGGATGGTAATGGATTATGAGATTATAATCCTTTATCAATTCTAGCCATCTTCTCTGCCTCATATTCAGATCTGACTGAGTGAAAATGTATTTCAAGTTCTTATGATCCGTGTATATCTCACAGCGATTACCAATAAGGTAATGACGCCAAATCTTCAAAGCATGCACTACTGCAGTTAATTCCAGATCATGGGTAGGATAATTCTCTTCATGAGGCCTTAACTGACTTGACGCGTAAGCGACAGCTCTTCCTTCTTGCATCAGGACACATCCTAATCCTTGATGCGAAGCATCACAATAGATATCAAAATCTTTGCGAATATCTGGCAAAATCAGCACTAGGGCTGAAATCAAACGCTTCTTCAATTCTTGGAAACTTCCTTCACAAGTTAGGGTCCAGGTAAACTTTTTCTCTTTCTTCAACAATTACGTAAGAGGTTTAGCAATCGATGAGAATCCTTCAATGAAACGGCGATAATATCCTGCTAATCCCAAGAAACTACAAATTTGAGTGACAGTCTTGGGCTGTTCCCAATGTAATACTGCTTTAACTTTACTAGGGTCAACTGCTTCATCATGTTCATGAAATAGGTAGGGGCATTAGTCAGACCAAAGGACATGACTAAGAACTCATAATGTCCGTACCGTGTTGAGAAAGCGGTCTTAGGTATATCCTTGGAACAAATCTTCAACTGATGGTAACATGATCGCAGATCGATCTTCGAAAACACTCCGGCTCCCTTCATCTGATCAAACAGATCATCTATCCGGGGCAATGGGTACTTATTCTTGATGGTGACTTCATTGAGAGATCGGTAGTCGATGCACATTCTCATGCTTCCATCCTTCTTTTTGACGAACAAGACTGGCGCTCCCCATGGCAACGAACTAGGCCTCACAAAGCCTTTCTCCAAAAGTTCTTCTATTTGCTTCTTCATTTCTACCAACTCATCGGCTGGCATCCGGTAAGGTCTCTTCGAGATGGGTGTTGTTCCTGGCACTAGATCGATGACAAACTCGATATCACGATCCGGTGGTATTCCTGGTAATTCTTCTGGAAACACATCTGGATATTCTCGGACAACGGGCACGTCTTCCAAAGCGACGGTCTTCAGGCTATTGACTAGCAGATGTCCATTACGCACTGAGGTAGCTAGAAACTCCACTTTGTTTCCTTTGGTATCCTCGATTGTAACGGCTCTTCGGCCACAATCTAGCATGGCCTTATGCTTGGTTAACCAATCCATGCCAAGGATGACATCTATGGTTTTGGTGTCTAGAATAACTAGGTTAGCTAGAAATTCAACTCCAGCTATGAGTAACTTAGCGCCTAAACAACCCATATTAGAACTTAGCTCTGCTCCAGGCGACTGGACTAACAAAGTACGCTTAAGATGCATAACTTCCAATTTGTTCTTAGTTGCAAAATTTCCAGAAACAAACAAATGCGAAGCTCTAGAATCAAAGCGTAAGCGGATCACAGTCTTGAATTTACTAGGAACTTACCCAGTACGACGTCTGATGCTTCCTGGGCTCTTTCCAAAGTGACGTGATTAACACGACCTCTGAGAACTGACTGAGGCGTTCCTCCTAGTTGACTGGTTCCTTGAGAAACTCCTTGGTTGCTTTGCACTGGTGTCTTGGCAGGTGTTGTTTGGTTGAAGCGGACTGGAGTGATAGTTCCCTTTTGAGGACACTGATTGGCGAAGTGACCCGGTTGACGGCAATTGTAACACACTCTTGTTTCACTCTGCCGGATGTTGTTCCCTGGGGTGGGATTGACTAGTGTAGGGTTGCGAGGATTCTGAACAAAAGGACGAGGTGCTGATGGCGGTGCAGGGGTCCTGAAAGAACTCTGCAGCTAGAAACGATTAAACTGCTGTGGCACTATCCTTGTCCTCTGCTATTGTGGCTGGTGGCTTCCCTGCTGAATCATCCTATGCTTGCGGTGATCCTCCAGTTCCTTGCGTTTGTCCTCCATGACCAACGCCTTGTTAATCAACTCCTGGAAATCCGGAAAGGTGTGGGCAAGCGATTGACTGCGATCCTGAGTTCAATCCCTTCAAGAAACGACTCGACGAGCCTTGTCGATGGCGGCGTCCTCTGCAAACATAGCGAGCTAAGCGAAAACTTATTGGTGTCGGTCACTAACATAGCTCCTTGCTTAAGAGCACGGAACTCATCTTTCTTTAAATCCATGATCCCTTCAGGTACATGATACTGGCGGAAGGCTGCGGAGAATTCTTCCCAAGTGATATTCTGCGGTGCCTCATGCGCTGCGCAGAAGTTCTCCCACCACTCAGTAGCTATGCCCTCCATTTGATGAGTGGCATACAAAACTTTCTCGTGATCGCCGCATTGGGTGATCAGCACCTTCCTCTCAATTACGCGAAGCCAATCATCAGCTTCCACTGGCGAGACATGGCCAGAGAAAGTTGGCAGACGGGTCCTCATGAATTCAGCCAACTTGGATGGTCCCTGATGACCACAGGCGTGACGGGCTCCTCCCTGACGATTGTTGTTGTTGTTGTTCATGGCCTGCATCTGGTTCATCATTGTATACATCATCTGAGTTTGTGCTGCTATAAAGGCTCCAAAGTTCTGCAAGTCAAGAGGTGGTGCTTGGGGTGTACTTGTACTGCGAGGAGTTGATCATTCTCTTGGACGCTGGGGTGCGGATCCACTTGCGCAGTGTGACGAGTCTGAACCATCTGGTGAAGCTCCATAGGTTAGATAAGGTAGCAAGCACAAGATGAGTTAAGAACTAGACAGGGGGATAGATTAAACCCAACAAACACAGCTCAAGAAACTCAAATGAAATAGCCTTTATTAATAGCTTATTAGCATGGCTGCAACAAATACCTAAGGGCCTTTGCAGCTCATACTTGCACACAGGAAAATAAAGTGAATCCAAGCACACAAACTACCGCCTAAAGGGCGACTCTGAAAAGGAAACTGGCTAAAACTAACTAAACTGGAACTTAAACGAACTACTCCTCGAGAAAGCCTCCAAAGCCACGGCGGCGCTCCTGCCTGGTGTAGACTCTGAAGTGAGCGGGCATCCTCACGAACTGGTTCTAATGCCCGGGCTCAGTGCAGTTGGAGCAGCGTCTTTGGAGTCTGAGTCTGGTGGCTCCTCCCATTTGTCTGAGCTCACTGGTCCCTCTAGCTGTGCAACCTCTGCTGGATCCTCTGGAATTTCCTCTGGATCCTCCGGATCTTCCTCTTGATCACCCTCGAGCTCATGCTGACCGTAGAGAGCTTGCTCTAAGACGGCGATCCTTTCCTCGGCTTCTTCCGGGCACGATAGGCGCACCTCGGCTCGATGGCGGCCATCTCCAGCGACTCCTCTGGCGGTGCGAATATGCAAGATGCACCTTTGTGGCATTGCCTTCCCGTTCGTGAAGCGGAAAGTCTGTGATTAGCTACCCCGGCGACTACGGGATGGTAGCGGAAGGCGGTGTTCTGCGGTTCTCCGCGTAGATGTGGCGGACTCGGAGTATGGCCAAGCGTGGCGACTCTGGATTCCTGCGTGAAGGTGATCCTCGGTGAGATGTCCAAGGATGGTGCCTCTGGTGTTCCTCTGGCGTAGACCGTCAGGCGGCATACTAAACCACGATCTCGCCCATTGACTATGTACTCGCTGTCGCGGTACATTGGGCAATCAAAGCCTCCGAGTGTCTGCAGCAGCTTCCACAGCTCTGCGGCAAGTCCTCCGTTGCGATCTCCGAAGGTCTGAAGGTACAGCATCTGTTCAGGCAGACAAGAGGTAAAAACCAAGTTAAAATAGTGGGGAGAGGAGAAATTATAGCAATAGATGAGTCAAGAGAGATATGAGAGGAGTTAAGCAATTCATTTAGTCTTACAGGTAAATTTTCTTTTAGAAAATAATTTGGACACTTAAGCGGCCGATCTAACTAAGGTCTAGACCTACAGTCAGTATGGCTCTGATACCACCTCTGTCGGGACCCAAAATTACACTCCGGGACCCTCTGTGTTTAATGCACTAGTCCAGGATCATGCTAGTGCACATAGTGTCAACAAAGGTGGATATCGATCCACACAAGCGAATAATAGCATAAACGATAATTTGATTAATAAATAATGGTTTGACCTTACGGTTGAGTTTACATTTATTTAAGCCACTTGAGGCTAATAGAGAAATAAAGCAAATAAAACAAAAGCGAGAGTGGCATCCCATTGATTCACCACAGCAACCAAGCTGGGATCAAGACCTGCAATCGGGCACCTTCGATAAACTCGTCCTCAAATGCTGGTGAAGACTCCTCCTCTTCTACTTGATTCGTCAAAACAAGCGTGAGTACACACCGTACTCGCAAGCCACACCACAGAAATGCAATATATACATGTTGGCATTTTACAAGGGAAAGGCATCTTGTGGTTCTTTTGCGAAGCATAATGTTTGCAATTGAATACAATTAATAGATTGAAAACCGATAAAACAAATAGATAACAATAATTTTAACAATTGATTTCACAAAGACACACACAGCCTAACAGGTTATTCACATAGCTAGGTGATTTAATCACATAGCTCCCTTCCCACATAGTTTTATCAAGATCTACCCCTAGTGTGAAATCCCCGAGCATTGTCCATGACCGCGGACGCGGCTATTCGAATAGATTAAATTACACTCTACAGAGTTTGTACACTTTACCCACAAGATATAATTAGTGTAGCTAGCACTAATCATAACAAAGCATTTTAGAAATTCATCTTACTATGCTAGGCCCGTCCCATAACAGCATGTGGTAAATGCAGATGGGCTCAGTTCAATGGCGCACATGGTGAGGTCCTTAATTGACCAAGGCAAGACTACCATATGCTACTATGCCACACAGATTAATTCCCATGCACACAGCTCACACAGTTCACACAGTCCACCATATCACACAGTATCCACCCCCTTGCCTCAGTCCAAATCCTTTTTACCACCCGGTTGATTTAAGTGCAACACATGCCACAAAGACACATAGTACACACAGATTATTACAAGATTGCATATTCACTTAGTCAGATTAATAATTGCAGTCTCACATGAATAAGTGATTCGTGGCATGGCTAAGCAATCTACTCGTACTAACCAACCCATGTTGGTGCTACAATATTTACCAACTAAATATCAACTAGGGTGACAAAGGATCAAGGCATAACAAGTACACAAGGAAGGCATAACAATTTGGAATTAACTACTACACCCAAAAGCATTTAAATAAATAGTTGAATTAAGATGCAGTAATTTGAATTAAAATACTTTTATCAAACTGGGAAGCAAAATGGTCAAGGGTATAGCTTGCCTTGGAATAGGTTTAGGTCTTTGGTCTGGTCTTGAAAGCTCCTTCTTCTTCAACTCTTCCAACACCGTCAAGTCTACTATAAGCGAAGCACAAAATAACATAAATAAATAATAGAGGCAAAACAACTCAAAAAAAATTAAATAAAAATCTCCATTAGGTAGATCTTGATTTTAGACGAATTTAGAAATTTGGATGGGCTGATTTGGAGTTAGGATGCAAAAGTTATGAGGTTTGGAAGTTTGAATCTAAAGAAAAACCCTAGAAATTGAATTATACGAATTTCCCAAATTATTTCTTAAAAGAAAAACCCGGATTATTGCGCAATGCTGGCGTTAGTGAAGGAATTTCCGGAAAAGATAAATAAAAAGAAATTCTGACGTGTGGGACCCACACGTCAGCGACACAGCTCACGGTGGACCAAGTCCACCGAGCCTCTGGATCTGAGTCGGGGCTGAGGTGGCGCACCACAAGACGTGGCGCCGACGCTGGCGCCTACGTGGATATCACGTATGCGACGGAGGCGAAGCGCTGAGTGGAGGTGACATGTACGGCGGCGAGGGCGGCGGCGCACGGGAGCCAACGGCACAGCGAACGGCGGCGTCTCACTGGCGGTGAGTGGTACGGGAGGGTAGTTGGCGTTATTGCGAACCTCAGGGTGCAACTCCGGGTGGTTGAGGACAACTGTGGCGACCGGCGGCGAGGTAGAAGCGGCGGCGAAGCTTCGGGCTCGACGGCGACGGCGCTAGGGCGGTGCTCCGGTGAAACGAAGGTGTCCCCTGGGTTCCCCTTGCTCGTGCGATGTCGACGGTGTAGGTGTTGAGGCTTCGGCGGCTTCGGGCTCGTCGGAATTGCTCGTCGGAGTAGGCGGCGGCGAGATTGAATCTCCGAGCTCTAGTGGCGGCTAAGTGCGGCCTTGGCGAGGCGGCTAGGGTTTGGGTGAGGCGTCGGTGGCCTCCCCTTAAATATGGCGGCAGGAGAATCCAGCGCGGACGCCCAAAACGGCATGTGGGCTCAACAACCTCCGCGACGAAATCGGAGACGAAGAACGATGTGAGGTGGGGCCCGCTTGTGGCGTCTGGGGCTCGGCGCGAGTGGAAAAAAGGCGCGGTGAGGTCGCGAGTCGAGCGGCGAGATCGACCGTCAAATTCAGATCGGATGGCTCACAAACAATGTGACATTCGGACCGCTCTAATCGGCCATCAAGATCGGGACGTCCATTTGCGATCCAACGGCTGCCATTGACCGGAGAAGAAAACACGCGGGAGGGGAGAGAGAGGTGATGGGTGGGGTCCGCTGTCGATGGAAGCGAGTCTTGTGGCGTGGGCTGCCTGATGTTGGGTAGGGGTGGGAGAGAGTGGGTTTAGGCCCAAGGACTGTTTGGAGATTTTAATTAGCCTTTTCTTTTTAGAAAATAGAAGAAATTCCAAATGGCAATAGAAATTAGCAAATGAACTCGAAAAAATTCTAGAAAATTCTAGAAAATATATCCAAGCACATAGAATCCAAATAAAATAGTTTTGACCATTGTTCATGTTGACTTTAGTCACATTAAATTGTTTTGCTACTCAAAGTCCAATATTAAGCTTTTAAATTAAATTCAAATAAATCCAAATGGTGAATTTTCTCACTACAACTATTTAAAAGATTTTTAAAGCTCTGAAAATTGGGATGTTACATTAATAAACTTGGGACATCCCAATTTTGGTCGGGGCTTATGAGAATTAAAAATCATTTTCTTGGCTTTGGGTCATTCCAGGTTCAAAATGGAATGCAAACTAGGTTTTGGGAGGATATTTGGTTAGGAGATTCTCCTTTAAAAGGACAATACCCACTTCTTTATAATGTGGTTAGGAGAAAGGATGATACAATAGCAAATATTCTGAGATCGACTCCTTTAAATATATCTTTTCAAAGACCTATTATTGGAACTAAGTTACATGCTTGGAATGAATTAATTTTGAGAATTTCTAATCTTCATTTAAGTTCTAAAAGGATGTCTTTAGGTGGAATTTAAATAAATTTGGTATGTTTACGGTTAAATCTTTCTATAGGGCAATTATTAGCAATTTTCAAGCCCCTATCAAGAATTTCTTTTGGCTAATGAAAATTCCATTAAAAGTGAAATTTTTTCCTTTGGTATCTCAAAAGAGGGGTAATATTAACTAAAGATAACTTGTTTAAAATAAATTGGAGGGGAAGCAAACAGTGTAGTTTCTGTATTAAAGAGGAAACAATTCAGCATCTTTTTATTGACTACCCCTTTGCGCGTCTTGCATGGTGGGTTGTTCAATGTGCGTTTAATTTAACTCCTCCTGTGAGCATAGGACACATGTTTGGGAATTGGTTAGACGGCATTCCAACAAATTTAAAGTCACAACTCCTGATGGGAGTTAGTGCCTTATGTTGGTCTATCTGGTTATGTCGGAATGATGTTGTTTTTAACAAAAAGATTATCACTAATCCCTTGCGGGTTATCTTATTGTGTAGGTTCTGGCTGAGTGCTTGGGCAAATTTACAGAAATTAGCCCAGAAGGAGTACATGTTAGATGGAAGCCTAATGTTGGAGTTTGTGGTGAAGCAAATCCTCAATTCGCATGGGTGGCAGCTTAGTCACAGGATTTCCAATGATTAGATGTAATTTTCTTTCGTCTGCTGGTTGTACGGCTTCAAGTCACTTTTAACCGTATTGGGTATTTTGTTACTCTTATCTCTTTAATAAATTAGGTTGTATGTATATTTGATACAGAGATCGAAAGAGATTTTTCTCTTCTACTATCTAAAAAATTGTACCGAACCAATTACGCTCACGTCCGCATTCACATGGCCTCAATTGTTAATAATTAACAAGCGACAACGACAATACAGCTTGATAGATGTCACGGATGACATAGCACGAACTACCTACGTCTACATAGCATAATATCTACAGTTCCCTGCGTCTTTAGGCAATCAAAGTTTTCACGGCTACCGCGAGGCGACGTCAGTTTTTGATGCGGAAAGCTCGACGAAAGTATGATGATATGATCTGGTTGGGTGGTTGGATTTCGCATCCAAGTTGATAGTTAAGCTAGCCATACCTTTTGATCAAGGGAAGCTTGGCCTTAGACCGTCGGGGCAATAGTCCAAGGTTCAGCTCAAAATTACTTGTTGTTTTGTACTTGTGCAGGAGATGTGCCTCCCGCACCATATTATTTCGGCTGGACTAACTCAAGACCTAGTCGCTGGCTGGCTACACCACTGACTATGCCGTAGACATAGCCAGCAACATATGTAAATATTCCGTGTTTTTAAAAATAATAGGAGTATTGATGTATCGACTGTCGTCGTCTCAGGCCTGACCTGTCGGCTTCATTTTTTTAATGTCATTAGCTAATTTAGACATCTTTGCGGTGTCGTTGAGCTGTTTTTCCTTTTTGTTTTCTTAGAGCAAATTGCAAATAAGCATCCCAGACACTATAACTACAATTCGCATAAAATACAGCACTAATTACAAGAAGAAAGTATAGCCGCAAGCTAAGCTACAACTTGATGCCTTCATGGTATAGATTTGCGGTATGCAGAGACCGGAATAGTTGTTCATTTTCATTATCTAAAAAAATGTATAGATGTGCGCTTAAAGCGTGGCCGGACAAATAACATCTGGCAGGCGTCTGGACATTAATGCGTTGATCTGATTCTTAGTTGCTCAGAACAGCATCCACTGGCCAGGAGTAGTAGCTTGCAATGTCGAAGTCTAGAAAGCTACTTTCGAGACATTTCTCTGGCGGCCGTGACGAGCTTCACGTGATCTCTGAATCTTTTCCTCCTATAGCCTTCTAACATCCTATTTTCGGGCATCCTGTTTTCGGGTGTTATATAGTATCTTTTTGTTTGTCTCTTTGCTTTTCAAAATATATTTTAAATTATTGTGTATTTACAAAATTCTCTTGTTTCTGTCTCATTTCAAAAATCAGGTTTCGAGTTTCAGCTTGGATCTCGATTTCAATTCGAATCATCTCTGTTGGGCCTGGCCCATCTGTAATATCCCGTTTTCGGGTGTTACATAGTATCTTTCCGTTTGTCTCATTGGTTTTCAAAACCTATTTCAAATTATTGTGTATTTGCAAAATTCTCTAGTTTCTATCTCATTTCAAAATTCGGGTTTCGAGTTTCAGCTTGAATCTCGGTTTCAATTCGAATCCTCTCTGTTGGGCCTGACCCATCTGGCCCCTCTCTTCCCCTGCCTTTTTCTTTCCTTTCGATCAGGTGGTCGAAAGCTTCTTTCGACCACGTGCCCGCTCTACCGCGCCCCCGCGCGCCTTGTTCCTACCTGGTGCCCTTTGTGACCTCCCTCCCAGTTGCGATCACCCTTTCGGTTGCGACCATCCTCTCGTAGTCGACCACCCTCTCGTTGTCGACTAGCCTTTTGGTCTCGACCAGCCTTTCGGTCTCAACCGTCTCTTGGTTTCGACCACCCTCTCGTTTTTGACCACCCTCGCCTTAGTGCGTCTTTCCATCTCTCTCTTTTTCCGCAGCGCCGTGTGCATTAAATGTCGTCTGTGCATTAAATGTCGTTGCCTCCGCCGCGACGCCGCGAATTCCACCGCTCCATCCTGACGCCCGGTCCCCCTCCTTCCTCTATAAATGGAGCACCAGGGAACCCTTTTGCCTCCTCTTGTTTCCCCCTCAACTCTCCCTTTCTCTCTATCTCTCACTTTTGTTGTTGTGGTTGCCCGAAGCTCCAAGCTCCAAGTTCAAGCCACCACGCACCTCCTCTCGGTCCTCGCCGTATAGGTGCAACCCCCTCTTCTACTCACGTCTTTTCGTGTCCTAGATCTCCTTGAAGCAGTCTCCTCATTATTTTTCAGTTGTGTTTCACTGGGGCCGCCGCATTTCTTCTTCTCCTTCAGTCTCGACTGACCCCTTCACCACCGTCCTCCTCCGGCCTCTCTCTCAGTCGTGGTATGTTTCCCGTGCCCTGTTCTCTATCGTTTTCCTTTGACCGCGTTGAGCAGTCGAGTCCTTCTTTCGAGTTCTTCTTTTCTTTCGACCGCGTTGAGCAGTCGAGTCCTTTTTTTGAGTTCTTCTTTTCTTTCGACCACGTCGAGCAGTCGAATCCTTCTTTTCTTTCGACCGCGTCGAGCAGTCGAACCATCCTTTTTCTTTTGACCGCGTCGAGCAGTCGAATCCTTCTTTTTCTTTCGACCGCGTCGATCAGTCGACTGCTTTTCCTTTTGACCGCGTCAAGCAGTCGAACCCTTCCTTCGACCACATCATAGTCGATACATCTTTTCGACCATGACGAGTAGTCAAAACTTTCTTTCGACCAGGTAGTCGAATCTTTCCTTCGCCCTGATAGTCGAAACTTTCTTTTGACCAGGTAGACGAATCCCTCCTTCGACTATGTTGAGTAGTCGAATCCTTCCTTTGACCATGCCAAGTAGTCGAATCCTTCCTTCGGCCATGTCGTGTAGTCAAAACCTTCTTTTGACCACGTCCTGTAGTCGAACCCCTTCTGACCACGTGGTGTAGTCGATCCTCCCTCCGACCACGTGAAGTCGTTGATCTGTGCTCGAAACCAAAACTTCGAGGACTCCGTTCTCCATTATAACTCCGATTACAGTGTTCTTTGTTTCTAATTTTGTCTAAATTCAAGATCTTGCTTTTGACACTTGTAGGACCGGAAATGCGACTAGAGGGGGTGAATAGACGCTTTCACTATTTTTCACCTCGATCGAACTCAACACTACTTTCACTCCAATAGCTATAAAAGCTATGAAGATCTGTATACAGGCACAGCGGATGACCTGTGTTGAATCCGATCAAACCCCGAAGCACAAGACTAAAATACCTCACAACTTCATGCACAAAATCCAAAGCATCTTCTCATGGATCAAACCACACAGATTTGACACGCACACACTAGCACGACCAAAACAATTCACAAGACATGATCTGACAAACAAGGACAGTAGCTGAAACACCCATTCAGAGCATACCCTGAGATCATCGCGTTCCAAGAAATCAAGACTCTCTGCGCCATGTCATCAAAGACTCTTCTCGACACATCAATCCAGCCAGCCTCTTGGAAACACCAAAAACTCAAGCAATAAACAGTTAATATCTCAATGCAAAAGCTTGAAGATTCCACAAACTGATGCCTCACTACCACACATCAAGATGGCAGCCACAAAACATGGATCTTGTATCAACAAATCAAACAGTGGCTTCAATTTTCTTTTCCAGGCTGGACAGAGCTACTGATTTTTCTCACGAGCTGATGGACAGGCAAAAGCAGCAGCCGCTGCTTTTCTTGATTGCTCCGATTTTTCTCCACAGCGGCAGCAAGAAATCAAGCACAGCATCAAAGAAAGCAGAGAAGTGGACTTCTTACACGCATGAGAACAAAAGCTGGTGATCCGATTTTTACTGGAGCTAATTTCTATCAGAGGCGTAGGCTGCCGCCTAGCGCATCCCTATAGGCGCGCGACTACAGCCCTCCAGGCGCCAAGAGAAAAAAAACGGCAAAAATAAATCCACAACACCTCACTGGAATCAATGAATGCAGCTTACAACCAAGATCAAATCAAACAGTGAAGACCAGATTTTTCTCTGGAGAACATGCCGCCGGCACAGTCTACAGTCACCGCACTCAAAGCATGAATCGCACGGATTCACAAAGAGCCGACCAAAGGTCCTGATTTCTTCTCTGCAGACGCGCAACAGGGCATCTAATCCAAAGAACAGGCCGCACAGACTCGGTACTCAAAGAAAGGACAAGAAAACTACACTTAAATCAACTCAACAGGAAACTAAGTCGGATCAAGGAGCAGCCAAGAATACACATCATATTATACCGATATATAAGTCTTACACGCACGAGGCATGAGGCAAAAAGTCGGCAATCATTTTCAGCCAGCAGCGAGGCCGCCACCAAGCTCCTGATACACACCGACCAGGTCCGATTTTTCCAGAAGGATTTCAGCTGGCCGCCGCCATGAAGCTCTAGTTTTTTTGGGGCGCCGCCACAGCTCCAAAAGCGCCCCTAATTCCTTTTTCCAGCGGCAGGCACCAAATGACCTACCTCCCTTTCCTTTTATACAGGCAGCTCTTAACCCTAAATCCTTTTAGAATTAGAGTTAAATCTAATGGGCTTCAGTTAAGGCCCAACAATAACGGAACACACACGCACGCATCTCAAAGCGCCGTCTTCATCGTCGATTGATCTAAACCGTTTCACCATGCGCCGACCCGCGCCGCAGCTTAGTCAAAAGGTCACCAAGATGGTATTTGGTAAAATTACCAAAATACCCCTTCTCGATCTTTTCCAAAAGACCGAGTCCATCTGTTGAAGCAATCGCCTGCTTCGACACGTGTAGGTTGATCAACGGCTCCATGTCGTCAAGTCTCCCGTCCGGATCCCACCAAAGACCATCGAGCACTTGTAACGACTCTCGCCGCTTGATCCAACCAACAGACCGAATCGCCTGCTCGGTCATCCTTGTCCATTCTGCGCCACGCTTGAGTCACTTGACCTCACCCGGCATCCATGATCGTTTTGGACCTCAGCACTCCAAGCTTAGTCCCGATCCTCCTCGTCGTTGACCTGGAAGCCACCTGCACAGCAATAGACAAGCAAACACGAATCCGGGAACAAGTTCTTCACAACTTGACCCACGTTAGCCAAAACATGCAACACATATGCATTAATGAACATGGATATGACCTATCCCAAAATCAATTCACCACATATATCAACATTCAAGATAAAAGCGGTCCGACCGCCACGACGAGACAGATTCAAACTTTGTCGAAAACACTTCAAACTTCAAACCAAAAGCACCATTGCCAATTGTTTCATCATCTTAAGATCATGGGCATATCCCCATGATATCCACAATATCCCCCTTGATGAACACATTGGCAATCTCTCAGAAAATGTAAGTTTGTGGTTTGAAAAGTAAAATACTCGCAGTTTTCGCACAAAGGCACAACTTGATCCATTAGCAAGAGAAAGCAATGGAAATGACCAAGCTGGCTCCAGAATAGCATAAGCAAGTGAGATACAACAAAAGAAATCAAGAAAGCTTCCAATTCCTGAGAATCGACAAAAATCTCACTTAAGGTCCATATGAAAGAAACAATTGTTCTATTTGACCTTTGATCATTATGAGGCTTTAAGAATTGCAATTCAAGTTCAGAAAAGGCAATAAGACCAAAAGAATGCAAATATGAATGCTCCCCCTCACTATGATCATCTTTTTCAATTTCTCCATTTCTCCCCCTTCCAAAACTTCTCCCCCATAACCAAAAAGCTCTATATTAATATTACATTTTCATTATATCTTCTCCCCCTTTGACAATGGATTCATCAAGGAATCATCCATTCCTCTCATCTAGAGAGGACAAATGCACAAGCAAAGAAGAAGCAAAAGAAAGAGCATCATGAAGTGCAATGGGTTAGCTTCATTTTTGTTTTGATTTTTCAATTTTTAGGTAAAAGAAGCTTTGGAGATTACTCAATTGAACAGGCTAGCATTTCTACCATTACTCATGATACAACAAGTCTGACAAAGCTAGCAAGATCATGTTAAAACATATATAGCAAAGCTAGGCTAATGAGCTCAATGTATCACAAGTTGTTGGATAAAATTAAGCAACGCTTCAAAATTAGCAAGTTCAACAACATGTATCCTAAAGTGATAATGGCCATATCAGAATGTCATTGTGAGATCTAGAAGCTAGCAAAGACCATCTTAAAGACAGAAAGTCCTGAATTGAATCATTTAGCTCATTTTTTGTCAAAAGCCCAAATTTTCAACTATTTTTCATTTGCAATGAATATTCAAGTTGATAAAAGGTCTATCTTAGTAAAGAAGATCCTGGACTAAGAGCCATCCACAATCTCTTCCTAAGCTTCAACCAATTTTGACAATTTGCTTTTTAGCCATGTGCTAGATTCAAGCCTCACTACGACCATCCCAAGCAACAAAAGCTTAAGAGAGTGGTTTAGGTCATCCAAAACTCCCCCTGAGTTCATGCCTAGTACAATGGCAAGCCGTCTCATGAGAAAGAATTGGTGATATCAGTTTTTTCGCACAAAAGAGATCATTTTTCATTTTGCACAAGGACTGTTTTAGATTCTTTAATGAACTGAAAGCTCAAAGATGTTCAATTCCAGATTCCAGAGCTAACAAAACAATTTTGACAGGGCCAATGTCACAAAAGGATCACTAATTGTGCAACTATCTAAAAGATCCACAAATTGCTATTTTCAGTTCAAGTTGTTTAAAAGTTCTAGCTCAATTAGCAAAGACATTGCTGCACATGTTAAAGCATGATAATTCTAGCAAGTCAAAGAACTAGACACGATCTTGAGCAAGAATTGAAATACTAAAGCTCAATAAGGTAATAAGCAAAGCTTCATCAATTAAAAGAAAGAAACGGTAAAGCTTATATTACAATGCATCTTTTTTGGATTTTTCATATGTATGCAATATGATACAATATGATACAATGAGATGCATAAAAGACTTAAAAGCCTAAAAAGATCACAAGGATCAAAAAGATCCAAAGAAGATACCACTTGAAGAAGGTATCAGAAAAGATCCACACAAAAGTTCACATGAACAAGGAAAGTTCAGATGAACAAGAAAGGTTCAGAAAAGAACTAAGAAAGTTCCGAAAAGAACCAACTCTCCCTCAAACCAACCCATAGGGATAAATTATCCCTTACTCGCATCTCAAGGTGGCAAACCTTGTTAGGTCAAAAAGATTTGAGGGGAGACCTGCCAAAATGCCTTGGACTCCACAAAAACTAGCACAAAGACTTCAAACACCACAAGATCTCTAGGGACAGCAACTCAAAAAGCTAGGGAGCGAAACACCAACACTAAAAAGCTTACAGGCAACTCAAAAACCTGCTAACACTAGTGAATGGGAGACAAGCTCGACCTATGCTGTGAGAAGAATGCATCCTAACAAATCATGGGATAAGAAGAGTGCCTAGAAAAGACACGTGCTAGACAGAGCCTCCTATCTACCCTGAACCCGACAAACCCAACACCTGACAAGAACCAGATGCAATGCAAGGTATACTAGGGATACCATACACAAATGAAGGGTATAGAAGCTCGAACCTGAGTCCCACTGCTTGGCAGTGAGATGTAGCGATGATGAATGAAGATTCATTCCTTGAAGCTCCAAAAAGTAGTCGCGCTCACCCATCATCCTCATCTCAAATTTCTTCGTCTCCAAAAAGTGATAGTCATCATTGAAGGCACAAATGAAGAAGAACCAACAGCTTGAAATCATGAATCACATGTTCTTCTTCTCAACTGAAACGACTACACCAAAGAGACAGAAAAAGTCTATGCCTTGGTACTGGGTTAGTGAAACATTATCTAGGAAAGACAGTACCAAGACACACGACTAACAAGGATAGTAGTAGATGATCCAAAGCTCATTAAAGCATATAATCAACAATTCAAGACATGAGCATGGAGATAGATAAGACAATTTCAACACATGCTATCCAAGATATGATAAAGCTCAAACTATCCTTAATCCACAATAAGGCATAGGAGCAACCAAACGAGCACATAGCATATCACACATCATATATACAGTCATAGATAAAATATGCTAGTGAAAGCTATGGCAAGACTCATGCATCCACAATTAACAGTAAGGCACAATACCATGTAAGCATAAAGTATGTTATAGAACAAGACATGGATAAAGAATGCTAACATGGATATCAAGTGAACAAGTGGATACATAAGACAAAAATCAACAAGAGCAATATGATAAATGTATGAAATCAGTACAAGCTCTTGAAGACAAAACTAAGCTTATACAACCATGGAAATAATGAATAACAATCTAGCCCATGGATACATAAGCAAGGTACAGGCATGATAAATGATATCAAAGAATAATACATGCCAATATGGTACAGGAGAGCACAAAGACAAGCACAACATGCCAAGTATGAATAATCATGAAAGTAAATGCATGAAGACCTATAAGATAGCTCACCTAACATGCGAAAGCACCAATCATGAAAGCACATGCCTCTTGGAGGCCATCGTTGAGGTGGAGAACCATCAAGTGACCCGATCATGTGATGAAGCAAAAGATCGGAATATTTAAGTCCATGTTCTCCAACTCGCGTTCTTGGTACCTACACATGAGAAAGGCAAGGTGTCCGAGTCTTGGGTCCCGAAGGGTTAGAGAGCGAATGCTTGGGAACCCAAACCTTGGACACACCACCACCAGAGGCAGTCGAACCATTATGTGAGTTAGCATGATGCAAATGATGGTCCATGCAAGAAGATCCAATCTCATCCTTGAAGGCACGCCGCGAGTGGACAGCTTGATGAGGAAAACGAGGTCCATTTCTAGAAAAGCGGCGATGGCCTTGCTTGAAAGCACCATGATGAGAACCAACAGAAGCATCAAAGAAACTCACACAACCTCGCCGTGGGTGTGTACCTCGATGAACAAAATGAGGTCCACCTCTTGGACAACGACGGAAATCCTGCCTCGGGGCAGCTTGTGGACCAAAACCAAAACTATGCAAACCATGTCCACGGTGCTGTCCGACACCACTAGAAAAGGTGTCAAAGAAACCATCAACAAAGCGAGTCTTCATGCTTGGCTCTTTAGTGTGCATGTCATGAGAAAGACTATGCCCACTAGGAGACTTAGATGCATGAGCTCAACGCAAATGTTTTGCACGCCGGAAACAAAAGTCAACAAGATGTCCATTCTTCCCACAAAATGAGCAATGATGTAAAGGTCTACTAGTAGACACAGTCTAAGAGGACGAAGCACCATTATGGCTCAAAAAAGAAGTCCTGGAAGAACTAGCATCATGACTCGTCCTCGTATCGACACTAGACCCACACATGCCATGAGAAAGGCTATGTGTGTTCCTAGAGGTACGACGACGCACTCGACGCTCATGTTTCAAACGACGAAAGCAAAACCCAAGAGTGTGTCCATTCTTCTTACAAAATGTGCAATAGTACTTCTCTTTTGAAGATTTAGTACCATTTGAGAAAGAAGCACATTTGTCTTTTGAAATCCGTTGGACAACACAAGAAGAGTCCGAAAGAGTCGAACTCACCAAAGAAGAGCTATCCAAAGCGATGCCACAAAAACCAACATCAAGTGACTCACGTTTAACACAAAAAGACTCCAACTCCGAATGCAAAGAAGCAAAAGAAATCTTGAGAACATCAATCTCGGAGTGAAGGCAAATACAAGAGTCACATGATTTGGCGCTCATATCATTGTGCAAAGACTCAATCTCGCTCTTCAATGAAATGCAAGATGTGCAAGAAATTAATGATGCTTTCGAATTAAGCATGCAGTTCAAAGCATCAATTTCAGTTTCTAAACAAGCACAATTCTTGCAAGAGACTAAACCATCCTTAAGCAATTTTTCATGTTCTAAGCACATGCTACAAGGCCTAGCTTCAATTTCAATAATCTCAGCCCTAACATTTTCTAATTGCTCAAGATGCATGGAATTAGTCAATTTAAGCTTCTCAAAATCAGCAAACATGCCTACACAAGAATCACAATCATTTCTACCCATAGATTTAAGATTGCCTATTTCTAACTTAGCATTGTCAAGCTCATGATGTAAGGCAATACAAGAATCACATGGCATAGAAACATTTGATTTTAATAATTCATTTTCAGATTTTAGGCATGCAAAAGAGTTATTCAGGTTCTCCATGTCTACATGCAATGAATCATAAGCATTCATGGAGGTTTTCAATTCGGCAAGCTCATGAGACAAATCACCATTTTCTCTTTTTAGCAATTTTATTTTCTTCCTAAGAGCATGTAATTTGTATTCATATGAAATCAAGCCATCAATGAGTTTTTCTTTGCTCACCTTGTTTAGCTTGAGTAGGGGATCGTCCTCAGAAGAGTCATCACTATCATCAAAAGACTCATCATCAAAATCCTCTCCATCATGTTCATCCTCAAAAGCTGCTATGCATATGCCACTGGGCTTCTTCTCCTTGGGCTCCAAAAGTGACTCATCCCTGAAACTAGGACAATCAAAACAAAAGGATTCGCCACAGATATCACAGGAGACTTCCTCCTCCATCGCTATTAGACTTATCATACATTCAAATATTTTGTTACGGCTAACACCATTGGTAAAAGAACCACGACAAGATGCAAGGAAACGCTCACAAGTCCTCATATTTGTCGCCATGCTCAAAGATCAATAAAGATCACAAAAGAGCAAACCTGGCTCTGATACCAATTGTAGGACCGGAAATGCGACTAGACGGGGGTGAATAGACGCTTTCACTATTTTTCACCTCGATCGAACTCAACACTACTTTCACTCCAATAGCTATAAAAGCTATGAAGATCTGTATACAGGCACAGCGGATGACCTGTGTTGAATCCGATCAAACCCCGAAGCACAAGACTAAAATACCTCACAACTTCATGCACAAAATCCAAAGCATCTTCTCACGGATCAAACCACACAGATTTGACACACACACACTAGCACGACCAAAACAATTCACAAGACACACTACTACAAAAAGGCTAATATTGACGCTCATCACGACGGTTGACCAAAACCGCTCAGATAAATACAATCATAGACGGTTTTGGTTTACCGACCGCTCAGGTTGTCGGGTCGCGCGCTAAAACCGCTCGTGAAGAAGTAATATCACGACGGTTCGTGTTGAAAATCGTCGTGAAGTATCACGACGGTTCAACAAGAACCGCTCAGGATACTTAGTAATATCACGAGCGGTTCTTGTTCGTAACCGTCAGGATACTTCACGCACGGTTTTCAACACGAACCGCTGCGGAATTTCGTGCTCATCACAGCACGGTTCGTGTTGAAAACCGTCGTGAAGTATCCTGAGCGGTTCGTGTTGAAAACCGTCTGTGAAGTATCACAGACGGTTCGTATTAAAAACCGTCTGTGATACATATCTTATCACTAACACTCTTCAAGCCATGGTAAAATCGGAGAACACTCTGATTTTACTATGGCTTGAAATCACTAACACTCTTCAAGCCATGGTAAAATCGGAGTGTTAGTGATTTTACTATGGCTTGAAATCACTAACACACTTCAAGCCATGGTAAAATCAAAGTGTTAGTGATTTCAAGCCATAGTAAAATTGCAGAGTAAGGCAAATTCAAAGCCATGGTAAAATTAGAGTGTTAACACTCTGATTTTACTATGGCTTGAAATCACTAACACACTTCAAGCCATGGTAAAATCAAAGTGTTAGGCAAATTCAAAGCCATGGTAAAATCAGAGTGTTAGTGATTTCAACCCATGGTAAAATCAGAGTGTTAGTGATTTCAAGCCATGGTAAAATCTTCAAGCCATGGTAAAATCGACGTGTTAGTGATTTAAGTCATGGAAAAATCAAAGTGTTAGTGATTTCAAGCCATGTTAAAATTGCAGAGTAAGGAAAATTCAAAGCTATGGTAAATTTCAAGTCATGGAAAAATCAAAGTGTTAGTGATTTCAAGCCATGGTAAAATTGCAGAGTAAGGAAAATTCAAAGCCATGGTAAAATTAGAAAGTAAGGAAAATTCCAAGTCACAGACGGTTCTTAATAAAAATCGCTCGTGATAAGATATATATCACGAGCGGTTTTAATACGAACTGCTCGATGATATATATCACGACGGTTCTTAATACGAAATGCGTGATAGTATTTATCACTGCGGTTCGTATAAGAACCGCTCAGGATATAGTCGCCCCTGCACGGTTTTTGTATGAAACCGTCTGTGATTCGCATGTGGGAGTTTGAAAAATTTTGAACGCAGCTGCGGAGGCAAAATATTTTGGCGCTGTCCTTATATATTAGACATGCCTTATTTTCCATTAGTCTCTCCCTCTCCTCCCCACACCGAGCTCCAATGACCACCTCGATTCCCCGTCGCAGATTCAATGAGGAGACATAGCCGACGATGACGATGAGGAGGGATGCGAGGAGCTCCTTGTCACCGGATGGTACGTGTACATCCCCATAACATACATAATTTGTTGGCTGTTTGTTGTAAAGAAAATTATCTTAATTTTGTGTTACCTAAGGTCGGAACGCCGCTGGAGGTTTTCAGTCGTCTCTCCTTGCCGACGAGCTTGAGTCGAACTCGACGACATGCAAGAACATCTTGTGATATGCTGGTGAGGTACAGAGAGGAGCTCACAAGACCAATCCAAGAAGCCGATGAGTACTTCAGGAGCTCGGAGGCATAGATGGTTTCTAGCTAGTTTAACTTTGTAACTTTATTCTTTTTCCCATTCGAGGGGACGCTAGAAACCTTTTGGTTTCCTTTCCTATAATGTGTTTGCCATCAGAATTTTAATTGGATTTTAGTTGTCTTGCTAGAGATTGCATATGGAAACTACTGTCTAGCACTTGATTGGTTTGGCTCAAAATCCGATTTTTTTTTGCAATGGAAAAACTATTATGCGGTTGCGAACAAGAACCGCTCAGGATAGTATGATCCTGAGCGGTTCTTGTTCGTAACCGTCTGCGATATCTATTTCACGAGCGGTTCAACAAGAACCGCTGCGTGATAGTATTATCACGAGCGGTTCTTGTTCGTAACCGCTCAGGATAGCATTTTCACGCATAGTTCAAAAACCGCTCGTGATGATTCATGTCATTACAGCACCTATAAATTCAGACGGCTCACAAAACCGCCTGCGTGATGACGTTGAACCGTCTGTGAAGACCTTTTCGTAGTAGTGACATGATTTGACAAACAAGGACAAGAATTAAACACCCATTCAGAGCATACCCCGAGATCATCGCATTCCAAGAAATCAAGACTCTTCGCGCCATGTCATCAAAGACTCTTCTCGACACATCAATCCAAAATGACCTCTTGGAAACACCAAAACTCAAGCAATAAATAGTTAATATCTCAATGCAAAAGCTTGAAGATTCCACAAACCGATGCCTCACTACCACACATCAAGATGGCAGCCACAAAACATGGATCTTGTATCAACAAATCAAACAGTGGCTTCAATTTTCTTTTCCAGCCGGATGAGCTACCGATTTTTCTCACGAACCGATGGGCGAGCAAAAGCAAAGAATGCCGCTTTCTTGATTGCTCGATTTTCTCCACAATGCAAAGAAGAAATCAAGCACAAGATCAAAGAAAGCAGAGAAGTGGACTTCTTACACGCATGAGAACAAAAGCGGTGATCCGATTTTTATCGAGCTAATTTCTATCAGAGGCGAGGCGTCGCCTAGCGATCCCTACAAAGCGCGACTACTGACCCTCCAGCGCCAAGAGAAAAAAACGGCAAAAATAAATCCACAACACCTCACCGAATCAATGAATGCACTTACAACCAAGATCAAATCAAGCAGTGAAGACCGGATTTTTTCTAGAGAACATGCCACGCATAGTCTACAACATCAAGACTCAAAGCATGAATCGCACGGATTCACACAGAGTCGATTAAAGGTCCCGATTTCTTCTCTGCAGACGCGCAAGCAATGGCATCTAATCCAAAGAACAGCCGCATGCACTCGGTACTCAAAGAAAGGACAAGAAAACTACACTTAAATCAACTCAACAGAAACTAAGTCGGATCAAGGAGCAGCCAAGAATACACATCATATTATACCGATATATGAGTCTTACACGCACGAGGCATGAGGCAAAAAGTCAAGAATCATTTTCACCAAAGAATGAGGCCGCCACCAAGCTCCCGATACACACCGACCAGATCGATTTTTCCGTATGATTTGGTGGCGCCGCCATGAAGCTCGATTTTTTGGGGCGCGCCACAACTCCAAAAGCGCCCTAATTTTTTTTTCCAATGGCGGGCACCAAATGACCTACCTCCTTTCCTTTTATACAGCAAACTCTTAACCCTAAAACCCTTTTAGAATTAGAGCTAAACCTAATGAGCTTCCGTTAAGGCCCAACAATAACGGAACACACACGCACACATCTCAAAGCGCCGTCTTCATGGTCGATTGATCTAAACCGCTTCACCATGCGCCGACCAGCGCCATGCTTAGTCAAAGGTCACTAAGATGGTATTTGGTAAATTACCAAAATACCCTTCTCGATCTTTTCCGAAGACCGAGTCCATCTGCTGAAGCAATCGCCCGCTTCGACACGTAGGTTGATCAACGGCTCCATGTCATCAAGTCTCCCGTCCGGATCCCACCGCACCATCGAGCACTTGCAACGACTCGCGCCGCTGATCCAACCAGATCGCCGAATCGCCTGTTCGGTCATCCTTGTCCATTTCGCGCCACGCTTGAGTCACTTGACTCACCCGCATCCATGATCGTTTCCGACCTCAGCTCTCCAAGCTTAGTCCCGATCCTCTCGCCGCTGACCGTCGTTGACTCGCAAGCCACCGCACAAAGAATAGACAAGCAACACGAATCCGGAACAAGTTCTTCACAACTTGACCCACGTTAGCCAAAACATGCAACATGCAACACATATGCATTAATGAACATGGATATGACCTATCCCAAAATCAATTCACCACATATATCAACATTCAGCACAAAAGCCGATCAGACCGCCGCTGACCAGACAGATCTGAAACTTTGTCGAAAACACTTCAAACTTCAAACCAAAAGCACCATTGCCAATTGTTTCATCTTCCTAAGATCATGGGCATATCCCCATGATATCCACAACACTAGTCTTATTTAATTTGGAATTCATTTGTTAGTTCTTTGGTATTTATTTGTTCTCTCTACTTGTTTGTTCTCTTTTCTGTTACGTTCATCCGAGTAGAGTTCGAGGAAGCGGGAGATCCCCAGTTTGAACAAGCACAAGATCATCAAGACTCTCTTGAGTTCAGCTTAGGTGAGTCAATACTTTGATCATTCTAAGCCTACTTTTTATGCAAATTATATTATCTTAACTTACAAAAATTGCATGCTTTAATTCTTTAAGCAAACGTATGTTAACTCTTAAGGTAGTTAAATGTCCACTTGTTGGTTAATTAATTATTATCCCATCCTTTGACAATTGAATCTGTTATTCCATGTCACCATAGTAACTATGTGGTAACTATACTAGTTTTAGGTTGTACTTAAGAGACATGATAGTCTTGCTTAAGTACTGGGGCATTAAAATATCCAAATCATCATCTATTAAAAACATGAAAATGATTAGGGGCAGTCGTGGGAGGTACATGACTGCAGTGTTTGAGATAAATTGGTTTTCCTCCTCAAAAGCCCAAACTGCTATACCACATCTGGGCAGATGGTATGATGATGGGTGCAGAGGTAGCACGAGAATGGTGGGTATGTGGTATGAACCATCCAGATGACTTTAAGGACTTAATCCGGTGATGACCTCCCATCATAAAACATGTGCAACCACAAGTCTGCAAAGTGCAACTTGGCTTAATAAGGTTATCGAACCCTGAAATTTAGCTCGCTGGAGAGGATCGGGGCAGTACAAGTGGCGGATGCGTTCCAGCTTGAAAGGGACACTATGGTAAGGTGAAGTTGCCAGATGCGCTAGTCATTGTGTCCGGGGCCAGCTGCGCTAGTCGTTGTGATGAACATCCTGCACAACATATGGGCGTAACCCCATATGGGTGAGATGACGGGAGGGGCGAGGTGATTTGAAAAATTACTGTGACGGTCTCTCGACCACATGACTAAAGAATCGTGTGGGGCTACGAGTTGATTATCTCTTGTGGCTACAATGTACAAATCTCTGCAGAGTGTAAAACTGTTTAAACAGTTGTGCCTACGATCAAAGGCGGACACGGGAACTTGCTAGAGTTACATCTATTTCAAAAACCTTTGTGGGTGGGATGAAAACTGGTCGGATGGATGTAACCTGTCATTTGAAAGCATTGCTTTGGCAAATAAAAGAACCCGAGCGTCCCTTGTTAAGCCATGCATGTACACTATTGCATCTTGTGTGTTGGCTCACGAGTGCGGAAGTTGTGCTCATCCTCGCTCTTTCCCCAAACCTTTAGAGCCCGCCGGCCATGGAGACTACGACTACTACGAGGACCCCGAAGTCGAAGGACAAGGCGGCGATGAAGAGTAGTCTAAATCTTGCCCTAGTTTAGCTGGCTCATCAAGATTTCAGACAAACCAAGATTGTCCAAGTCCTGGGTTAATACCAACAGATATGAGTACCCCGATCGCACGCAGGAGAGATGTGCTCTACCTCCCCTGTTGCTTCCGCTATGGTTCCGCTGTTCTTATGTGATGTTATTTTTTTGGCCTGTTCGGCCCTTATTGTAAACTCGACCCGACGAGGTCAATGTCACTCTGATGCTTGTAATATATTGAATGGTTTGGTTTTACGACTTGTATGAATTGGTTTAGCAATATGCCTGTGAGTGCTATCTACTGATCTAGAGAATTGTAACATCCCGTTTTCAAAATGGTGAATAGTGTTTACCATCTGGTTTTCTGTTTTCAAACCGTAATTCAAATTAGCTTATATTCTCAAATCTTCTAGCTTCTAGCTAAGTTCTAAATTGAGTTTCGAACCTCCTTGCAATTCCCGAATTCAAATTTCAAATTTGAATTCCTTTTTTCAATTTTGGGCCCTTTTCTTTTTGCCCTCCTCTCTTTCTTGGGCTCAGCCCATGACCTTTCTTGGGCCAGACCAACTCCCTTCGGCCCATTTCCCTTTCCCCACTTGGCCCACCAGGCCCGACTCCTTCCCCTTGCTCCTGCTTTCTTCCTCCCCCAGCCGGGTCCATGCCCACGCCGCCCCTACCACTCCCATGCGTCTGCCACCACGCACGCTGCTCCCTGCCACCCCATGCCTCACCACCAGCTCCCTCTGCCACTCATGACTCTAGTGCCCTCCTCCTCGTCAAGTCCCATTACCGTGTCAGTCTTGTTGCCCGGAGACACCGATCAAGACTTACATCACAGCTGCAAGACGCTACAGGTCACCGACGTCATCACCCCCATCAGCCGCCCCTCCAAGTCGTTGCCCCCTCGCTACGCAAGCTTCCGCCCTATCGCCTCCTTGCACAGAGCACGCTCATGAGCCGCCCACGGGACCGTGCGTGCGTCCGAGCCACTCCAACGGCTCCCTCACCCTCCGGTGCCTATAAGAGCTCCGCTGTGCTCCTTTGCCTCCCCTTCATTGCCCCTTGCTCACTGGTAAGCTCCACCTGAAAATCGCCGCCCGTTTTTCCCCTTTCGGCTGCGTTGCCTCACCGCTCCACCGCCGCTCCGGTGAGCCTCCGCCTCGGGCAACCCCGTCACCATGCGTCTCGAAGACCAAGGAAGCCCTCCCCCACCTCCTTTCTTCCTCCTCGCCGTCGTGGACGTCTGCCACCACCACCCCTCCTTCTCCGTTGCCGACCGTTGCTGCCACGCCACCTCGAGCCGCCTCAAGCTTCACCGCCTGGCTACACGTCTTCCCCGTAGCCGTGCGTAGCCCATGCGCACGCTAACTCCGTCGTCGTGCCACCGCATCAACCGCGCCACCAACGCCCGTGGTGTCCGCGCTGCCTTTGGCTTCGCCACCACCGCGCCCGACCTTCTCCGGTGCCGCCACCGCCGCCCATGGGCCTACCACCCTTTGGAGACCCCATTCAGCCTGCTTGCCAGTCGCCGCTCGCCTCCGCTCGCCGACGCCTGCAAATGCCCCGCGTGCCCGTGGCCTTCTCTGTTCGGTCGGAAAGCCAGACCAACACTGTGGCATTTTTATTTTGGACTGAATCACTGTCGGCTAATTATTTGAGTCCAATCATTAGCTCTGCACTTAACTGGTTAATGACTTGTTTAAGTAATGCTTTAACTGTCGCTAGTCTCGCTGGCTGGGTGGGCCAAGCAACAGTAGCAACACATTAATTAACCTCGGTCCCCCCTTCTTTGACTGACCAGCAGGCCCGGCCGCTGTTCGGACGACGCACACCCGAGCACGCCCACATGTAGACTCGGTCCACGGCTGTTCCTGTGCACCTGTGAGGCTATGTCATGGGCCCCGCCTGCCAGCCTTGCCTCTCTCCCCCCTTTCCTGTTATTTTCTTTAGGGTTTAATTCCTTTCCGAACTTCAAAAATCCCGTTCTCCTTTGTTATAACTCCAAAAATTATGAAATTTATTTCTAAAATTTTGTAAATTCAATATATTCCTAATGACACTAGTCTTGTTTAATTTGGAGTTTATTTGATATTCCTTTAGTATTTATTTGCTTTCTTTGCTTGTTTGTGCCTTTTTCCGGTACGTTTGTCCGAATAGGATTTGAAGATGCGGGAGATCTCCAACTTGATCAAGCACAAGACTATCAAGACTCTCTTATCTTTAATGCAGGCGAGTCGATAATTTGATCATTTTGAGCCTACATTTTATGTAAATTATATTCATTTAAATTACCAAAATTGCATGCTTTAATTCTTTAATCAAATGTATATTAAATCTTAAGGTAGTTAAATACCCATTTGATGATTAATTAATTATTATGCCATCCCTTGACAATTGAATCCATTATTCCATGCCACCCTAGTAGCTATATGGTAATTACTAGTTATAGGTTGTACTTAAACGACATGCTAGTCTTGCTTAAGTACTGGGACATTAAATGTCCTAATCATCATCTTTTAAAATATGAAAGTGGTTTTGGACAGTCATTATGGGTAAATGACTGAGATGGTTGAGTTAATGTATTTGCTCCTCAAAAACCCTAATAACTTGCTGTTACCGTCTGGGCGAATGGTATATTGATGGGTGCTAATGCAGCCCAAGGAATGTATGGTATGTGGAATGAACCGCCCAGATAACCATAAAGACTTAATCTTCTCATGAACTCCCGTGTAAAATAAGTACAACCACAAGTTTGCAAAGTGCAACTTGGCCTAGTAAGTTTATTGAACCTTGAAAGTCATCTCGCGGGAGGAGTAATAACGGGAAAGTGCAAGCGCGTGATCTGTCTGGCTTGAAAGGGACACTGATGCAAGGTGAAGTTGCCAGTCGTCGTGGTGTAGTCCAACTACACTAATCGCCGAGGTGAACATCCCGCACAACGTATGGGTGTAACCCCATATGGGTGAGATGACGGAAGGGGCAAGGTAATTTGAAAGGTTACTGTGATGGTCACTCAACTACATGACTAAGGAATCATGTGGGGTAACGAGTATGGTTGTCTGTTGTGGGTACAGTGTACACCCTCTGTAGAGTCTAAACTGTTTAAACAGCCGTGCCTGCGGTCAAAAGTGAACATGGGAACTTAACTAGAGTTAGTTCTATTTCAAAAACCTTTGTGGGTGGTATGAAAAATGTGGTGGGCTCACCTAGCCCTGAGATTAGATTTTTCCTGAGCCGTCGAGCTCAGTGGTGTTAATAAATGGAAGTAGCTCCAATCAAAAGAAGCATAAGGTAGAGTTTTCGATAGAGGGAACCTCTGCTGATATGAATATTACACAATTACTCTCTTTAATAAAATGCAATTTTGTTAAAATGCTAAGTGATAGGAATTTGTAATTATGATAATTGAAAATATTACTTTAGGAAATAAAAGAACCCAAGCCATCCTTGTTAAGCCTTGCATGTATTATTATTGCATCTTGTGTGTTGGCTCGCGAGCACGGAAGTTGTGCTCATTCTCACTCTTTCCCCAAAAACCCTCAGAAGCAGGAAATCCAGGAGATTACGACTACTACGAGGATCCAGAAGTTGGAGGCCCAAGAGATGATAAAGAGTAGTTTAGTTCTTTTTAGTCTAGATCTTGCCTCAATCCAGTTGTCTCCGTTGGTGCTTGCGTGCATCTTATATTATCTAAGTTTTCGGGTAATATCGGATGCACACGGGTTTCCCTAGTCACTTGCCTGTAGAGAGATGTGCTCTCACCCTTTTGCTTCCATTGTCGCTTCCGCTACTTTTGTAAGGTAATCAGTTTGTCCTGTTTGGCCCTTATTGTAAAACTTGACCCGATGCGGTCTATGTAAACTCTGATGTGTTAAATTAATGAATGCTATGGTTTTACGCCATATATGAAATGATTCAGCAATGTGTCTGTGAGTGCTATCTACTGATCCAGAGAATAGCACAGTATTTGCACAGAGGATTGGATTTGCGAAATCCGGGTCCGACAGGAATAGCACAGTGTATTCACAGAGGATTCGGGATTTCGAAAATCCGGGTCCGATAGTCAGATGGAACTCTGGCCATTCATGGAAACATCAATGGTGTGGAGAGCATAGAGCTAGATGATATTGACTCTTTTATATATGAATATTAAGTGGGCAAGAATCATATCCACTAAAAAGAGTGAAATTTATGAGACTGTTGATCATTCACCTTATTTCCTCTTGAAATTTAGTGGATGATACTTATCTCTTTTTTTTAGAAGGTAGGAACAGTTGGCTAGTGCACTCTGGTCATCAGCTAGATATACAAATTAAGTACCACGCCGTTAGGCTATGCCAAGGTTTGCAAAGGTGCTTGTCTTGTGTTGAGATCTACCGAAGAATAATTCTACTAATTTCTACACAATTAGTTAACTACATGCAAACCGTTGAATAGTCCAATAGGTGTGGCACATGTTCTGTCGAGCTTAAGGTCATTAGTTTGATTACCATCAACTTTGCAGTTGGATGGCTTATTTGTAGATTTTTGGTGTTTCATTGGGTGACCTCTTGTACGCAAATCTTAAGGATAGTTGTGCTAAATGCTAATCAGTTGTCCACTCTCTTGAAGAAACAAGTTAAGCAACTACACAAACTAATTATCAATTCTAAAAATGTAACTAATTATGAAATAATGTAGAGTATCCCAATGAGAAGAATCCATGCATCACAAACTTGCAAGATGCAATATTTTCATATATGCATTTCCAAAAGGAACTGCATAGTCTCCACTTTAACACAATATGGATATGCTCATTATAGACACTTGGTGATATGCATAGCCAGTCGTGTCTATGCCGATTAGAATTTGCATGCCATTCATTTCATTTTCAGCAAAAATCTATGTTAACAAATGGCAACAAATGAAAACAGCTGTCACAACAACTTATCAGCTGCAAAAAAAAAGTATGATCGGAATTAAACCACAACGCAATTGGCTGCTTTTCAGTCACCTTTTTGCAAATGCTGGCCATTTTCAACCCTACTTTGACGCTGTCTCCCAAACACCTATCACTGCGTCTCCCACTTGACACAAAGATATCATAGCTATCCCTTTTACCATATCTTGAGGTCACAATTTGCAATCCCTTTAGGTGCACCACCTAGCCACCACAAGTTTACACTCATCAAGTTGTACATCACCTTTTTGACACATCTTGTGTCCAATGTCATGCATATGTATGAACGTAGCTTTCCTTTGGCTCAGCTCAAACCTCTCTATAAATAGCTCATGCTGATCTTAAGTGTCTTATCATACAAGCAACAACAATCAGTTCTCGAGAAAAAACAAGCACAGCTATCAATCTTAAGCCAAGTCACTACTAGCCTACTAGGACATACAACACATTGCCAAGAAACACCAAGACCTAGACAAATTGATCTTCATGGCTCCCAGCAGAGAGGCGTGCGCGGTCGCCATGGCCATGGCGGCGCCGTTCATTGCGATGGCGAGCAATGTTAGCGCCGGAAGCGTCGAGAAGCGGCGCAGGACCTCGTCCGACGCCCTCCAGCGCACCGTGTCCGACGTCTCCTACGAGCTCCACCACCACGGAGGCGCCATGGAGGAGGTGGCCGAGCAGCAGCAGCAGCAGCAGCTTCACCCCGGCCCGGGGGTGGAGGACGCCAAGTGCGAGTGCTGCGGCATGTCGGAGGAGTGCACGCCGGAGTACATCCGCGACGTGCGCGGCCGCTTCACAGGGCGGTGGGTCTGCGGGCTGTGCGCGGAGGCCGTGACGGAGGAGGCGGGGAAGAACGGTGGCGCGCGGGAGGAGGCGCTCCGGGAGCACATGGGCGTGTGCAAGAAGTTCAACGGCTTTGGGAGGACGCACCCGGTGCTGTTCCAGGCTGAGGCCATGAGGGAGATCCTGAGGAAGCGGTCCAAGCTCGGGCCGAGGTCCAGGTCCAGCATCAACCCCAGGGAGGTCAGGGAAGGCGCCGCGAAGGCCGCCGCTGCCGCGGCCGGCGGCGGCATCGCCCGCAGCTCCAGCTGCATGCCGTTCATCGCCGACGAGTTCAACGATCGGGTGTCGATCAACTAGAGAGAGTTGGTTGGTTGTCTAATTTTAAGCATGACAAGTACTTGATTAGCTAGATGGATAGTTTGAAAGCTTGCTCGCCTTCGTTTTAGGCTAGGGGGTGCATATTTTTACATGCCTTGATGGTGTTTTTTTTTGTTGCCCTTCTAGCATAGTTAGAAGTGTAGTAGTCTTACTTAACTGGGTTTGGTGGATGGGCACTCTTTGCCCTTAATTTGGTAGTGTCTAGGTTGTGGTTTAGGTGTTGTTTTTGGATGGAGCTTCTGTTTGGCTCTCTTGTGGTGTATTCTCATCAGAAGGAGCAGTTAGGTCAGCCCCGTCTTCCATCAATTCCATGACCATTTTATGTGTGCATGGAGTATGCACGTATGCATGTATTAACGGACTAGTACTCCTGATCTTGTCATCCATAAATAAATGCAAATGATTTGTATGCATGGTGCTTATTGTGTGTTGATTAATTAATTTGAATGTCTTACTCTAAATATTTTACCACGAGAATAGGTGATATACGTTTGTAGTTCCCTGTAAAAATAGTAAATTAAGTGTTAAAGTATATTAGCTCTGTTAAGAAAATGGAAGTAGAAGAAAATGAAACATGAACGGCTAGTTATTTCCCTAGCTTCTAAACTTGGGCATTCTTCCTCAGGAAGGACATGAAAAGAACAAGATAACATAATGGGAGCCACTAGGAAGCGGACGGACGGGTAGAGGCTCCCACCCATACGGTCCGAACCCAGTGTAAAATCTCCGACTTTAAGCACAAGCGCTCCCTCAACAACCACGTCTGCTCATTCGGCGGCGGCCACTTCCCCATCGTCCCCTCCGAGGCGCCCGCCGTGGAGTGCATCATACGCTTCGACCAGTGCCATGGCGCTGCCGCCCATGCACGACAGATTAATTAACAGGGTTAATTCTTGATCATTAGTTACATACTTGCACACTTGGTATATACACACATATATATAGAGTTACGTTGGAACAGAAAGGACATGTACGTACGTACGTAGACAATAATAGGATAATGGTTGCAATATCACAAATAAAAAAAAAGCATATGAAAAAATGCATTGAAAAAATTGCAACATCGCTGTAAACAGTATGCAACATTTGTTTTTACAGATGCAACACTTGCAACATCCCCGAACAACGGTTGCAACATTCTAGGACAATGGTTACAACATCCCCGACAATGGTTGCAACATCCTAGGACAACAGTTGCAACATCCTCGGACAACGGTTGCAGCATCCTATGACCTTGGTTGCAACATCCCCGGACAATGGTTGCAACATCCCTGGACAAAGGTTGCAATATTTTTGAACAACGGTTGCAACATCACCGGACAATAGGTGCAACATCACCTAGGACAATGGTTGCAACATCCCCAGACAACAGTTGCAACATCCTCAGACAACGGTTGCAACATCACCGGACAATGGTTGCTACATTCCCGGACAATGATTGCAACATCTTAGGACAATGGTTGCAACATTTTATTCCTAGTTATAAGTCAATTTTACTACCCATCAGTAGAGTAGCCTTGAGATTTGTGCCGTTATATTTGTAAAAAAAACATGTAGTCAGAATACATCTCGAGAAGTCCAATCAAAGTTTTGTAAATGTTGTACGTTCTTATGGCATTAAAAGCGTATTATTCAAATACACATTTAGCTAAAAGTATTTTTTTTACGCGAGCAAATCGTTTTGACCTTATCTGTACATGTAACTTAGTTCTGTTTTGTTTGCGAATACTAGCTAATTAATTGCATCATAAGCGTACGGACGGAATGCTTAGATCGGACGTACTCACAGCATCATTACCCTAACATAATACAAGACAAACATGAATAAGAAATAAGGACTCGTTTGAAAGCATGAATTTAATAGGAAACAGATTAATTCGTAGGAATCGGGAAAAAAAATGTTCTTCAGACATGCAGCTCGTATTTGCATCAACCTACAATTGTTTTATTGACGTCAGCTCCTAAGGAAACAAGGAAGAAATTAAATATCGTGAAACCCAATGAATTGAGATGCTAATATGTACAGCTTCTTTATATCCATGTCACAACCTCATGAACTACCCGTAACAAGTTAACGACAACGTCTATCCAGCGCACAGCCCCCCGTCGTCGCTATGCATCACAACGTCGTTCTCCTCGTTCATGTACGCGGACAGATTCATGTACTGCTGCTCCTGCTCCCGGCTCGGCTGCCGCCACCGTGCCCGGCACACGACGACGCCCCGCCCGCCAAGGCTGCTGCGCTTCCATCCGACGGCACTCGGCGTGCACCGAGTTCCGGCACGTGTCGCAAGTCAGCAGCGCCTGCCCCTGCCCCGCCGCAGCCCCACCATGAGCTTGCGTTTGCGGCGAAGCCATCTCCTCGAGGCACACCGGGCAGGCCGCGCCGTCGAGCCGCCCCGACGATGTAGCGCCCACCTCCTGCTGGCGGCCGTGGTCGGCCTTGGCAGCAGCCGCCCGGGCAGACCACAGCTGGTGGAACCTATCCCGGGCGCGACGGCCGGCGAGAACATCCGGGTACGTGGGCGTGCCGATGAGGTGTACGAGCTGGCACGGCCGCAGCGACTGCCTCCAGACGCAGGCCTCATCGAGGGACAGGCCGAGGACGCGGAGCAGCACGAAGAGGATGTGTTTGCACGGCACGGCCGGGTCGGGGCACGTGCACGCCGGTGTGGTGTCCAGCGTCACCGTGTACACGTTCCCCGTGGCGCCCAGCACGAAGAAGTCCGCGCCGGCGCGGTGCAGCAGCCGGAGCTGGTGCTGCAGCGCGCGGATGATGCGGTTGGCGACGCGTGTCGATGAGGCACTCGCCGCCGGGGAGTTCGACCCCACCGACTCCATCGACAATACGTTCCTCGTTTCTTGCATGAAATGGCACGAGCTGGGGCTATCAGCTATGTAAGGCTGGGTCACCGAACTCCCGGATGCGTTGAGTGGCGTAGGAGAAGACCACAAAAGCTGAGAATTACCGGGGAGTGAAGCAAGGTACAAGAGGAAACAAGAGGAGGCAGCTCGGGCAAGTTAACTTTGGGTAAGCCCACAGGACAATCCTTCCAAGTCTCAATGACCAGGTATACCAAATCATGGGTTAACTTAACCAGAGGCAGTGTTGTACCTGCGAAGGTCAGCTTGGCAGCTGGCTGATGCATGGAAGCTATCTAATTTGACCAAACTGCTTACAGAATGATTTTGTTCTGTTCATACTTTTTTTTAACCTTTTTCTAGATTGAGGTATTGTACCTGCGAAGGTCAGCTTGGCAGCTGGCTGATGCATGGAAGCTATCTAATTTGACCAAACTGCTTACAGAATGATTTTGTTCTGTTCATACTTTTTTTAATCTTTTTCTAGATTGAGGTATGTGGAAACAAGTCTACCTTATACAGTAATTCCATATCACTAAAAGGAGAATATTAGCTATGTGCAAATGGGAATGACAAAAGGAAGCAAGAAAGAATTGAAACAGCAGTATAAAGATTCTGTTAAGACGCGTGCGGTGTGAAATCAAGAAAGTAGTTTCATCCAAGTGCAAAAACATGGTCATATAGGTGTGCATCTTGTACAGCATAATGCTGATGAACTCTCGGAGTTGATGTTGCTGCCACGTTATCTTTCATTGTCGAGGCACTCTGAGACCCGTCTCTGTAAAATATCAAGAGATTTAGGCTGTGGTACAGCCGCAGCAAAAGCAACTGTTTGCTAAACTGTGTCAACTGATGGTTAGCAGGGAAGCAGTTATTATATAGTTAACAATAACAGAACTTGGACATGAAAATTTTGGATCCGACAAACTTGGTTACACTGCAATCAAACAGGATGGGTCGCACAAAAGTGCCAACTCTCTATCAGTTGGGTTCATCAATCTTGGTCTTCACTCTTCAGCACAAAAATGTCGCAATAATAACAGTACCTTGTAACAACATGCGCAAAATACAGAAGAAAGAAATAAATGACACCAGCAAAAGTGGAAGATATGCACCACAGGCATTGCTAGGACTAGGGGTGGGAATGGGCCGATCCGGTCCAACCCGGACCAGCCCCGTGTGGCCATAGCTTCAAAAATGGTTCATATGGATCGAACCTTTTTATTGTACTGCCATGGCCATATGATCTGTTGGCTCATAAGGGTTGGTCCATTTACATGTCCACAGCTCTCCAGATCCCTCATCTCAAACCACGGCATGCAGAACGACAACCCGTCGGCTACGCCGCTAGGGCCGCATGTGCCTGCCAGAATGGCCTTCGCGACCATGGCGGCGGAGATGTCGGACGAGAGCACCGAGGCGCCCTCCGTGGCCAGCGGGATGGCGAGGGATCCCATGACTCACCCGGCTTAAAAAGTCTACTCGAGATTGATAATATATCTAGGCCGGAAAACTGGATGTACGAAGAGTCAATGTAACAACCCAATATTCATGTTTATTTCAAAGACTAATCCGATATTCATGCGGCACTCTCCGCACGCAGCAATAGCCAATACAGCAAGATTACCTAAATTAACGCAGCAGCGCCAAGATTAGATCCAACCAGCTTTTCAGTAATGATAAAATAAGTAAAGTCAAACCCTATTTACAACAGTAACCAACATGATGTCCACATCAAAGATGAACAACACGGAAGAATTACTTGAGAATATCCCCAGGTCACAGACCTAAAATCAATGACCATATTGGCTGATAATCACACTAAATCGGGTAATCTATGACAGAGTTACTGAAAAGTTCTGAACTTCTGAGTTCAGAGTTGATAGTTTTGATGATTTTGAAAAATAAAATCTCAAAACCAAAAGACTACGCAATTCACGGCAAAAGAAGCAAAAACGAAATCTCAGAAGGCTTGGATGTTGTCGTTGCAATCCTTGCAGTCTTTTTGTGTTTTCAGTTTTCATATATAGTCTTACAGTTTGAATACGTTTCGGAAACGCTACAGCACTCTGAAAGTATTCCTACTGAAGAAGCTAAATCTAACTCGTTTCAAAGCAGGAACAGACTCAAGTCCGACTGCTTCAACAGAGGAAACAGACTGCTTCAACAAGCTAAATTAGCTAACTTAACTCAAACAAAAAACTAAT
Source organism: Phyllostachys edulis (assembly GCA_036346405.1). Lineage (NCBI taxonomy): Eukaryota > Viridiplantae > Streptophyta > Magnoliopsida > Poales > Poaceae > Phyllostachys > Phyllostachys edulis. Next base: position 28,261,026 of record CM070555.1, on the reverse strand, counting down.
ATTGGAATTGCTTAATGCTATCCGACTAACAAACAGAAACTAAAATCAGTACAGAGAAAGATAGCTTTGACACAACTAGTTTAATTCAACAATCTACCCTCTACCCAATTCGCACTATATCCCCACCTTGTCGCTTCGAATGAACATCGCATGTCCTGTTGCTCGCAGATTATGGCACTCCCACGAAAAATGAACGGATATCCGCAAGTGCTACATTCTTGGCAATTATGAAGACATCGTTTCCTTCGCCGAAGATAATCTGTAATGCCTCCATTACTCTCGCCACAGTGAGCGATGAGGTAGAGCATCATTGGCTCCGCACGATTGCTTGGAGCATCTAGCTCATCTCTGAACCGAGTTCCTCGGCCTGGCCAGATGGGGATGCACATATCAAGTTTAGCAGAGAGTCGCCACAGCCACCCAACTCAATGGAAGCCATCCGTGGCGGAGTTGTAGATCTTGCGCCATCCTCATGGGCTGAGTCTTGCTGATGCAATCGTTGTGCAAATTTTTCTAGTAGATGTTGAGCTGCACGCGGATCACGACATCCATGGCAGAGCTGTAGATCTTGCGCCACTGCTCGAAGCCGATGGAGTTGAAGTAGGCGCGTACCGCCTCCTTGTCCCCGCCACCCGCCGCCTCGGCTTGCGCGCGCCGACGGCAACTGGGTCGGATAGGGAAACGACCACCGCCAATGTAGTCGCCGCGACGGGCAGGTAGAACGGCAGGAGAACAGCGACCGAGGGCAGTGCCGATGCTATTGTGAGAGCCTTGTGGGGGGTGGGGGGGCGAATGGGTGTGCGCGTGGTGGGGAAGGGACCACGGCGGTGAGTGGAGGCAAGAGAGCAGTGCGGTAGACTGCAACAGCAGCGAGCGGCGGCAACGCATTGGAAGAAGGAGGACAACGCGGAAGGTTCAATCCACTCGAGCCGATGGAACCAATAGGTTCGGAACCTATTAGACCTATTCTTTTGTTGGGTTGCACCTTTGATCATATTGCTAAAAAAATTTGCTGGATCAGTTATCCATTGGCTAATGATAAACCACTCCCACCCCTAGCTAAGACACACACTACTTAGAGAGCAGAACAAACAAGGTGTAAAAACACAGAGCTGAGAAGAAATACATACAGCAGATACAGGAATAAAATTTTTCGTCCTTATCTATTCATCTGTACAAATATATATGCCTATCTGAAATTACTTAGGAGAATAGCAATAATAAAATCAGGAATACATGCTCTTACCGTAAATAAGGACCTTCAGTTATACCTTATAAACAATGCTTAAAAAAACAATGGTAAGTAGAAAAGTGTACGTATCTTAACAAAAACACAACCAATCATCAAAAGATGAACCAATAAAATTCCTAGAGTGGAACTTAAGGCAGGCCAGGAATTGGCCACATCCTACAGACTTGCAAATTTTTGTAAGCACAGTGGAGAGTGTAATATCAAGTTATCAACTAAGCATCAAGATCAAAGCAGATTACAGGGATCGAATCATCTGGAAGCAATAGACAACCCAAAGCATAAGCTTCTTAGTATTGAAAGATTAGTTATGATAACAAGAACTTATAAAAGGCTCAGTACATCTCCTTGGCTTACTAACCATTTGTTGGACATTGATGATTATAGACACGCCTATACGCTTCAAGAGAAATAATAATTGAAGTAGATACTTTCTTGTTGAAAACTAATCAAACGTTATCTGAAGTAAGCAACTATTATCTAGGTTAACGTGGTTATTTCTGAATGCAGACAAAAGATCAGTCATTGCTCATTGATGTTGAAACTGAAACTAATGAAAACAGGTGAATCCAATTGAGTCACACCAACTAGTTCACTATCTATGCAACATATTGTGTTAGAAAAGACTATGATTGCACACTATATAATTAAACAATTCATCGCAGCAATCACATCATGAAATTCAGGCACTCAACTTGTCATTGATGCGGTTATGCTCAACTTGCAGGAAATCCACAACCAACAAACATTCTCATTATTAGAACAATTCAATCATGGGAATGTTGCAAGTAAAATAATCAAGATGTAAGATGAAACATTTGGTTGGACCAATTAACCCTTTCTAGTAATCTCACCTCTGATGAACTCACCTGCCATACAGCTGATCTCACTTGCACTGGACAAGCTAATCCTACCAAAAGCATCCTCCACTACCTATATGGTAGGAACTTATATGCAGTTTGCTGTTTGGATGCATAGAAAGTGAAATATGAAAATTTACCAGCACATTTCTGAGACATTGTTATCTATTTCCATAGTATGACACCTAACATTTTTCTTAAAAGCAACATTCTGCAAGTGGTGAACTTGTGATTAATTTCCATTGTCTCGGAAAGGAAATTCATTCAAATAGGATAAACACAAATAGTCTTGTTACAATTTTGTATATCCGTCTACTGATTTTTTTTTTTTTGAAGGGGTCTACTGATTAATTTCTTCAATGTTACCCACATAACACAAACCTAGAACTGAATCTTCACCTCCTCACTGCTTTTTTAGACAATGAAACCTGAGCCAGGTTTTCCCTTTTAATTTCACTGTTCTCTATATTAGTCAAATACTGAACCAAAGCCTTTTTCTGCTTCAGTATTCTCGAATTACTCCATGTCACACCACCACTGGGTTTTAGTTTTGGGAACCATATTCAAACTAATTTCAACAGACCCAATTTTTGTCCGAGGCCCCAAGAGAATTCATTCTCACGGTAAGTTGAATAATCAAGATGATGTATATGCAGAGCTGAACCCTTCATAGAAGGGAAGGGCAAGGTGTTCTGTTATCAGCCCCTCAAATAACATCAAATTTGCATCCATTGTTTTTAGGGGGAAAAAACCAAGAAAAGTATGTCGCTTTGGAAATCACCATCCTGATCCAAGTTGAAACCTGTAATTAATAGCAACCTCCCAACAGAACAATCGCATTTGTATTTCCAACGAATACAAAATCTGACAACCCCATATGCACCTTCATCATGATATCAACCCAATAAAAAGCGCAATTTGGATCACAGCCAATTCTTGTAGGAGAATTATATAATGATTATAATCTAGTACAAAACCACCGCAAAAGCAATCCCATTTGTAGATTGGAACACTGCGACTTACACTAAACACTGGTGGTTGTGGTGACTCGCTCCAACAGCAAGGAAGGAAGCAAAGGTAAAAGAAGCAGATAATCATATCCGATCAGAATTAGACTCCCGGGTAAGAGATGCAGACCGTACCCTGCGACATGACGCACGCCACCCCGGCCTCTCCGGGCCCCAGCCGCGACGTGAGCCGCGCCGCCGACACCGAGCTGTGCAGCGGCTGTAGCGACCCCGCGAGCCCCGTCTGCCTCCCTCCCCCCACAGGTCTACCCAAGGAGAAACACGCAAGGGCCAAACACACAATTACACAAAGAAAAAGGGAGCTTGGGCAAGGAAGATCTTTGCGATGCGCGTGTTTTTTTTTCTCGTGGTTAAGGGTTAGGTTAGGTTGTTACCTGGGAATGCGAGGAAGGGAGGCGGTGTGCGGCGTGGAGGTTGCCCTCCGGGCGGCGGCGCTGGAGCGGATGAAGGTGGCAGCGGGGCGGGAGACGGAGCGGAGGCGCGACGCCATGGCTGGGGAATTTTTCTGTCTTTTTTTGTTCTTTTTGGTTGAATTGCTTATTTTAGCGGAATTTGTCTTGTGAGTTTTTAAAATTCGAAATCCACTTTATTTCTTAAACCGAAATTGGAATCCAGTTTATAGACCGGGCTCGGGAGATTTTGCGATTTGCGGCGTCGTCGAAGCCAAGGCCTGTTTTGGTTTGAGACAGTATACTAAAATTTTGGTAATACTAAAACCTAAGTAATACTAAAAACTGAACAAAATTTTTTTGTTTGGATCGTAGTTATACCAATTCACAGACAATGTTGAAATTGATGTGTTTGGATTGTAGCCATATCAAAATTTGCTAAAATTAGGAGTATGACACGTCGCTCTCGTATAACATATTTTTTTGTCCCAAAATATATCAACATGGGTCTTATTTTGTTGATAAAATAATAAGGAACACAATGGTTCAAACGAATCACAAATCGGATACTCGATTTAGGAAATATAGTAATTTAAAAATGATTAATCACACTAACTATCCATTTAATGCACTAATAGGCAGCCAATATGCACTTGCCACCTGTCCCAGCCTTTGGCTATTGCCAAGCCAATTCCAGGGCGGGCATTTCGGGCGCCCGAAGGACGCCAAGTTTCGCGTTGAAAAAATTTGGCCACACCTGAATTTTGTGGGCAAAATCAAATATTGACAGAGATCCTAATGATAGCCAAATTATCAGGATATTACTAAAATATTGGTTTTGCAAGCTAAAGCCGCAAACCAAACAAGCCCCAAATCCGATGAATGGGCACAGCACAAATATGTTGGCCCGGGTAACGAAAACTAGAGACCTCAGCCATAGTTCGGCGTAGATGCGGCCGCGGCCTGATGAATTCCCGTGCGCGCCCCCGGCCCGTCTTGTAGCGTAAGGTGACCTTGGCTGGCGATCGCGTCGCGACTCGCGCGTCCACTGCAGCCGCAACCGCCACAACAGTCCACCGCCCACCAGTACGCTTTCCACTCCCGACGATCCCCAGCGGCCAGCGTTGACGTAACTAACTCCTAGCCCTATTCCATCCTCTTCTCTCTGACTCCCCTCCCCTTGCTTTCTTTATAACCCGCCACCCCACTGCTCCTCTCCTCTCATTCATTGTCACTAGAGCAGCACAATCATTACGACTACCATCTCTCGCAAGTCGGTTCGCAACTGTGCTAGCTCGCCTATCCGGGCTTAGTTCTAAAGAAAATTAGGAAGCGTTGAACCCTTTCTCTCGGGCCGCATATCTATTTATAGGGGGCAGAAACAGCCTCTACCATGGCACGTACAAGATACGATCAATCCTTGATTAGTTACCAACAGAAAAGATTACAAGCGTGACTTATACTCCAAGATAGAAAACTTCCATCTATACTTAGCCTATTCTATCTATAGGAGATTACGAGTACAACAGAAATACAGATTCTACCTTTAACACCCCTCCTCAATCACAACTTGCACAAGTTGAGATTGTTTCTAAATTCTTCTAGCTGCTGAACAGGAAGAGATTTGGTAAACCCATCAGCAACTTGATCTTTCGACGATATGAACTGAATTTCTAACAACCTTTGCGCCACTTGCTCACACACAAAATGATAATCCACTTCAATATGTTTGGTTCTTGCATGAAACATCGGATTGGCAGACAAATAGGTTGCTCCAATATTATCACACCATAGCTGTGCTGCGGAAGGGTGAGACACACCAAGTTCATCAAGAAGTTTTCTTACCCACATTATCTCGGCTGTGGCATTGGCCAATGCTTTGTACTCTGCCTCCGTGCTTGACCTTGACATTGTAGCTTGTTTTCGTGCACTCCAAGAAATGAGATTTGACCCTAGAAACACTACAAAGCCTCTAGTGGATCTTCTGTCATCTAGACATCCAGCCCAATCTGCATCTGAGAATGCACTCACCATCATAGAGGATGACTTGCTGATCTTGCGACCAAGACTCAAGGTTCCTCTTAAATACCTTAGTATTCTTTTTACAGCAATCCAATGTAAAGATGTAGGACAATGTAAATATTGACAAACTTTATTGACTAAGAAAGAAATATCTGGACGCGTCAAGGTCAAGTATTGTAAAGCACCAACTATACTTCTGTATTGAGTTGAATCGTTTTGTCCCAAAATGTCTCCTTCTTTAGCTGATAATTTTTTAGTAGAGAGAGCTGTGCTGACCGGCTTACACGTGTACATACCTACACGTTTGAGAATTTCTGTAGCATACCTTTCTTGAGTCAACAGAAGTTCGCCCTGTATCTTCTTTACTTCAATTCCCAAGAAATAGTGAAGGTCTCCAAGATCCTTTAAGGCGAAATCTCTCTCTAAATCTTTCAGTAATGCTGCAGTTGCTTCTATTGAGGAACTAGCAACAATAATATCATCAACATAGACAAGTACAAAAATCATGTAACTACCCTTGTTATAGAAGAACAAAGATGTATCAGCCTTAGAAGAAGTAAAGCCAAGTTCTTGTAACTTCATACTTAACCGCGAGTACCATGCTCTTGGTGCTTGTTTAAGACCATACAAAGCTTTATCTAACTTACACAAATGATGTGGTAAATCTTTGTCCTCATAACCAGGTGGCTGCCTCATATATACTTCTTCTTCTAAATAACCATGAAGAAAAGCATTTTGCACATCTAGTTGGTGCATACACCAACCTCTCGACACTACAATGGACAACACCAAATAAATAGTAGTTGCCTTGACTACAGGACTAAAAGTGTCCTCATAATCAATGCCATAACTTTGTTTAAAACCTTTCGCAACTAGGCGAGCCTTATATCTATCAATTGTTCCATCTGCTTTTCTTTTAATTTTATAAACCCATTTGCAATCTATGACATTCTTCCCTTTTGTAGGTGGAACTAAGTGCCATGTTCTATTTTCCATAAGAGCATAGAATTCTTTATCCATAGCTAATTTCAAATTGTCATTGCTAAGAGCTTCATGAAGATTTAAAGGTTCACCTGTTGTAGTTAAACACCCATACCTGGTGGTCCCATCAGTGTATATCTTTGACTTGTGTATACCTTTTCTAAGGCCATGTTGTTGGCCTAGAAGAGATGATCTGTTGCTCTTCCACAGGCGGTATCACAGCGACCGCAGGTGCAACAGACCCACCACCATCGGCAGGAAGTGCTGTGGCCTCTTGGGTGTCATCTTGCCGGTTACCGCCAGGTACAGAAGATCCGAGCTGCTCTGCGCCCATGTCATTAGACACATGCACACGCGGAGATCCTACTGGATTCTCATGCGGACCAACCAGTTGTGGGCCTGCACTCCATTCATCGGCACCCGTACGCGGAGAAGATCCACTGCGGAAGCCGCCTGCGCCTTGGGATCCACTGATTTCTCCGCCATTTGAGCTGCCGTTTTCATTAGTATCTCCAGAACTGTGGGCTGCATCTGTATCATACTCAGCAATATGATCAGTAGAGTTATGATTATTAATCAGCGATTGATCTACTAGTAGTTCGCTCCCATGATCAAGCGATGATGAATTTAGGAGGCCAGGTGGAAGCAACAAGATCTCAGAACGAAGGCGAGCATCGGCATTTGGATGAAGTGAAGCGAAGGGATAAACATTTTCATCAAATGTAACATCACGTGAGATATAAACTTGACTGGTGGAAACATCTAGGCACTTGAAACCTTTATGGAGATTACTATAGCCAAGAAAGATGCATTGCTTGGAACGAAACTTAAGCTTGCGTGAGTTATAGGGGCGAAGGTTCGGCTAGCACGCACATCCAAAAGTGCGGAGAGAACTATAGTCAGGTTTCTCATGAAATAAACGTTCCAACGGTGTGTCAAATTGAATAACCTTGCTAGGAAGGCGATTGATTAGGTATGTGGCAGTAATGAAAGCTTCATCCCAAAATTTTAAGGGCATGGACGCATGTGCGAGAAGGGACAACCCAACCTCAACTATATGATGATGTTTTCTCTCGGCCGAACCATTCTGTTGGTGAGCATAGGGACATGAGACATGATGAGAAATTCTAATACGCTGGAAAAAGACATTCAACCGTTGATATTCACCACCCCAATCAGTTTGCATGGCTATAATTTTTCGATTAAATAGTCTCTCAACAAGGCTTTGAAAATCATGAAATTTCTCAAAGACTTCAGATTTGTGCTTAAGCAAATAAATCCAATTAAACTTGCTATAATCATCAATAAAGCTAACATAATATGCCTTGTTCCCAACAGAACTAGGAGCAGGTCCCCATACATCTGAAAACACAAGCTCTAATGGAACTGTAGAGACACTAACAGACTTTGGATAGGGTAACTGATGACTTTTGCCTTTTTGATAGGCATCACAAACTGATTCCTGACTAAACTCTCTAGAAATAGGAAGATTATTTTGACCAAGGACACGATCGACGATAGCAAAAGATGGATGACCTAGACGACTGTGCCACCTTGTCGAGGATGGCTTGTTGACACCATAGACTTGTTTATTGGAAGACGACAAAGGATAGATACCTCCCTTACACTTGCCGCGAAGAAGAGTTTTCTTCGTTGCCTGATCCTTGATCAAAAAGAAATAGGGATGAAGTTCCATAAAAGCTTGATTATCTTTGGTAAAATGATGAATGGAAACAAGGCTCTTATGAGTTTTAGGAACATGGAGAACATTATTTAAGTAAAGATTACGACTGGGAGTATGAACAATAGTATGACCAACATGATTAATATCCATACCTGCTCCACTAGCTGTGTGGACTTGGTCATTGCCGGTGTACTTGTCCCTCACGTTGAGCTTTTCAAGCTCGCTTGTAATATGATCGCTAGCACCAGTATCCATGTACCAATTAGTGTCGACTCCGTAGGAGGTAGTAACAGCACTGGCACTCTTTTCTTCTCCCGTGAAAGAGGTGTCAAACCTCTTCCAGCACTTGATGACGGTGTGGCCGACCTTGCCACAGAGTTGGCAGACTAGCTTGTTGTTGTTGTTGTAGGTTCCACTGTTGCCGGTTCTAGCGTCGCCACGCCCACGGCCATAGCTGTGGCCACGACCACCACGACCGCGTCCACCCCGTCTGTCGCGCCCTCCACGCGACAAGGAGTTGACGGAGGACTGCGAGCCACCTTGAAGGAGTTCCATGCGCATCTCAAAGCCTATCATCTGCGCATAAAGATCGCTTACTGATATGGGTTCCACTCGTGCGGCAATAGACGACACAAGCGGATTGTAGTCGATGTCGAGGCCGGCAAGAATGTACGACACCAACTCTTCATCATCGAGGGGCTTCCCCGCAGACGCCATCTCATCTGCGAGAGTCTTCATCTTCCCTATGTATTCAGCAACACTCATGTTGCCCTTCTGTGTCAATGACAGGGCCATGCGCGTGTTGATCACGTGCGCACAGGATTGGGACGTAAAAATCCCTTCAAGAGTCTTCAACACATCTGCCACCATTGTGAGAGTGGCGACTTGAGTGAGCATTTCTCGCGAAAGAGAGGTTAACAGGTAGCTCAAGACCTGTTGTTCTTGCGCCAGCCATTGGACGTACGCCGGATTGGGCACCTTCTCGGTATCCTTGTCGCCCTTGGTCATGATGATTGTTTTTGCGGGTGCTTCAGTAGTGCTGTCAAGAAAACTCGCCATCTGTGTGCCTCGCAGAGTGGCGAGAACCTACGCCTTCCACAGCACATGATTAGTCTTCATCAGTTTCTTGGTGACCACCTGCCCATGGAGAGATGGCAAAGTAGAAGTGGAGGATGACGCCATGGAACAACTGATAGATGGGATCGGTTTCTGGTGGAGAGTTAGGCTCTGATACCATAAAGAAAATTAGGAAGCGTTGAACCCTTTCTCTTGGTGCGCATATCTATTTATAGGGGGCAGAAATAGCCTCTACCATGGCATGTACAAGATACGATCAATCCTTGATTAGTTACCAACAGAAAAGATTACAAGCGTGACTTATACTCCAAGATAGAAAACTTCCATCTATACTTAGGCTATTCTATCTATAGGAGATTACGAGTACAACAGAAATACAGATTCTATCTTTAACAAGTTCTCCTTCATTTGTTTGTAGCACCCCACGCTGACTGCTAAGCATTTGCGGCTGGCGGCAACCCGCAAAGCAATGATGCTGAATTTTGGTGGGCTTCGACGGCTGCCCGGAAGAAGGTGAGAGAGCAGCCTAAAGCCTATGGAGACTAAGAGGAGGAAAAGCAGAAGCAGAGTGGCAGCCGAGGCGATGCTACGAGGCTCCGGTGGGTCGCTAGCCGCGGCGAAGCCTCGCCACCCGTGGCCTCCATCTCTACCCGCCCTGTCACGTCGAGGTGAGTGGTTGATTTGTCCCTTCTAGGCCTCCCTCGCTTCCGCTTCTCTACAGCTAATAAAGATTTCGACTCTCTCTTTTGCGATTGCACAGCACGAGCAACCATCGCTACTCCCGAATTGAAGAACACATCGGTGTTGGAGGATCCCGTGGTGTCTTCTGTGGAAGAAGCCTCTATAAGCTCGTCGATCGCCATCTCCTCCCTGTTCCTTCTCTCCAAGCTCTTTCTTTGTGCTCACTACTACAGAAAAGGTCTTCATAGACGGTTCAAAAACGTTATCACAGATGGTTTTGTGAGCCGTATGAGTTTATGGGTCAGTGATGATATGAGGTCATCACAGACGGTTTTTGAACAGTCTATGAAAAAGCTATCACAAACGGTTCTAAACAAGAACCGTGTGTGATAATTACTTATCACAGACGGTTCTTGTTCAGAACCATCTGTGATAGTCTATTTTCACATATGGTTCTGAACAAGAACCGTCTGTGATATTTTTTTTCTATTGCAAAAAAAAAACGGATTTGGAGCCAAACCAATCAATTGCTAGACAGTAGTTTCCATATGCAACCTCTAGCAAGACAACTAAAATCTAATTAAAATTCTGATTGCAAACATATTATAGGAAAAGGAAACCAAAAGGTTTCACAACGTCCCCTCCGAATGGGAAAAAAAGAATAAAGTTACAAAGTTAAAGTAGCTAGAAACCATCTATGCCTCTAAGCTCCTAAAGAACTCATCGGTTTCTTGGATTGGTCTTATGAGCTCCTCTCTGTACCTCACCAGCATATCACAAGATGTTCTTGCATGTCGTCGAGTTCGACTCAAGCTCGTCGACTGAAAACCTCCGGCGGTGCTCCGACCTTAGGTAACACAAAACTAAGATAATTTTCTTTACAACAAATAGCCAACAAATTGTGTATGTTATGGGGATATACACGTACCTTCCGGCAGTCTACCTCCTACGGCAGACAAGGAGCTCCTCTGCATCCCTCCTCCTCGTCGTCGGCTGTGTGTCCTCGCTGAACTGCGACGGGGAATCGAGGGTGTTCGTTGGAGCTCGGTGTGGGGAGAGGAGAAGGAGAGACTAATGGAAAACAAGGCTGGGGTGGCTATAATATATATGGATAGTGCCAAAATATTTTGCCTCCCGCGCGCGCATTCAAAATTTTTCGAACTCCCGCCCTGCGAATCACAGACGGTTTCATACAAAAACCGTCTGTGATGACATATCACAGACGGTTCGTATTAAGAACCGTCTATAATATATATCTTATCACAGACAGTTTGTATTAAAAACCGTCTGTGACTTGGAATTTTCCTTACCCTCTGATTTTACCATGGCTTGGAATTTTTCTTACTTTCTGATTTTATCATGGCTTGAATTTTTCTTTCAAGCCCTGGTAAAATTGGAGTATTAGTGATTCCAAGCTATGGTAAAAATTGAGTGTTAGTGATTTCAAGCCATGGTAAAATCAAAAATACTTATCACAGGCGGTTTTTAATACGAACCGTCTGTGATGAGGACGAGAAGTCACAGATGGTTCGTGTTGAAAATAAATCATGAAGTATTACGAGCAGTTACGAACAAGAACCATCATGATATTTAGTAGTATCACGAGCGGTTCTTGTTCAAGCTATCGTGATACTTCATAAGCGGTTTTCAACATGAACCGTCTATGATATTACTTCTTCACAAACGGTTTTTAGCGCAACCAGTAACATAGACGGTCATTAAACCAAAACCGTCTGTACTACCACTGCAACGTGACGGTGGTAAAGGTGGACAAGTTCGGGTACTACCACTGCAACGTGACGGCACCCGTCGGCATGGCGCCGGCTGCCAAGGACGGCAGCGCGCTGTTCTTCCTCGAGGAGCCCGGCTTCGTCTACTTCTCCAGCGCCATCTCAAGCGCTGCAAGCAGGGCCAATGGCTCATGGTTAACGTCGAGGCGAGTAGTCCCGGCGCGGGCCGGCTGGTGCCGCAACGACAATTGCGATCCCTCTGCTTGCGGCGCTTCTGCGCCGTCGTCCGCTCAGCCGGTATTGGCGTCGCAAGAACCATCGATGATGGCGCCCAAAGATCGTCATACTCGGCCTCGTCGTCTGCTCAGGCCTTGGGGCTGGTGGTGTCTGTCGTGGCACTGGGCTTGGTGGGCTTGATTCGAGCATGAGATATCACATGACCGAGCATAGTAGCTAGTAGCATAGTTTCGTTCAGAGTTTTAGCGTTGTTAATTTCCTAACGAGGTACGGCGTGGTCACTACAACACAACATTCATGTAGAGACGTTCAATCTATAGGCTAGAGACGTATTATTTTATCTCTAGAAGACCGTAGAACCGTTTTTATAAAGTGTCCTTGGAGTGTCTCCTCACGGACCGTGTCAAGAACAGTAGAGACACTTATAAAATATGTGTACAAGATATAAGATGCTTTATAGAGACGCTAAAATTCTTATCTATATATGTAGAAACGTTTTAGTAGATACACTTATATAACGTCTTTACTGATATAGACACGTCCGATTTGCATGCCAACAAACATAGAGACGCTTTTACAAATATATTCAATTCATGAGCACACAATTTATACACATTCGGTAAAGACGTTATATACATCTCTAGGTACGCAAAAGAGTCTTTTTGGATATCTTACTGTAAAATTTTTTTATTTTGAATTTAATTGGATTATTTCGAATTTGATTTGTGCATTTTGCTCCAAACGGAAACATATATCATCATATGAAGACATTATTCCACCTCATCCAAAAAAACTAGAAAATAGTAGAACACATGTCGTCACATGGAAGCATCTTATTCGCACAATCAGCAAACTAAGAAAACTGTAGAGCATACATGCACTTCATAGCATCAATAAATATTTGAATTTACAGCAAGTGGAGTTCACAATTGAATCAAACATCCATATAAAAAAGGTGCAGATACAGGAAAAGATCCTATGGATTGACACAATTTTTTTCTCTAAATAGTTGGAATCTATCCATAAGCTTTGTCCAGGGAGAAACTAATACATTAGCTTCTCCATCTCCATTGCATTATCTTTCACTACTACAAAACAGGCTATAGTAGACGCCCCATCACAGACGGTTCCTTTGGAACCGTTTGTGTTGGGCATTGCAATTTGCGGGTGGCGCAGATGTCTATCACGAGCGGTATTTTTAGAGCCGTCAGTGATAGTCATCTATCACTGAGCGGTTTGTGAATAGAGCGAATGCATGAATTATCACGAGCGGTTCTATTCACAAACCGTCGTGATAATCCCAATCACGAGCGGTTCTATTTAATAACCGTCGTATAATATCACAAACGGTTCTAAATAAGGACCGTGCAGGATTGGAGGATTATCACAGATGGTTTGTGAATAGAACCGTCGTGATAATTCCGACAGTTCTATTCACAAACCGTCTGTGATAGACGACTATCACGAGCGGTTTTTATTAAGAACCGCTCGTGATATGCCCATAACGTATAAATTGAGTGCGACACATCCCTCTCGCGCCTTGCCGCTGTGGTCCACCGCCTTTTTGTGCCTCTGCCACTCCCTGCGCTGCTGTTTGGATAATAATCAGGCCCCTGTTTGCTAGGCTCCACTTAGATCTCGCTAGCTAGCTTCTCCTCCCCAGTGCTAGGCCACTTCCTCCCTAGCTCCTCCAACACGTGGCTCCTCCCTAATTAAGCAGATGAAGTATCTGATTATCCTTTTTCCACTCTATTGATTAGTGAATTTCCCGATTTTGCTACTCGTACATAGACCCTAATGTTTTGTTTTCTTTCTTGTATTCCTTAATCGGAAGCATAGGGTTTAGGTTTCAATTAATACTACTTGATGGGAAATGGCAAAAGCGTCGTACATCTAGCTCTCAATTTGATGGACCCTAATTCTAGAAAATGAAAAGCAGAACATGTAGCCTTTAATTAATCTGGTGTAATTCTTTTGTGCAGCGATGAGACAAAAGCGAGTAAATACGTGCAAAGAAGTGAAAGTCTTAATCGAAGTAATTTCATGAGTAGTTTTCTAGAACAAATTAAAAAGAAGAATTTATGACACACGAAGATAAGTCACATGTGTAATGATCTATTTTATATTTCCTCCATTTATATCCATGAAGAAAGCGTCATCACGGTGGTTTATTGTTTCAATTATATGAAAGCGGATACCCGCTGTCAAGCGCGGACCAACTTGCTAGTTATTAGGATCTTCCTCTTGTCTTTTGTCTCGTATCTAATCAACAATCATACGAGATAATCAATAATTATCCGTTCGCCCGACTTAGAGAGGAGAAGGTTGGACCCTTGCCCTAAGCGCCTCCAACACCGCCGCCTCCTCCCCATTCGCCACCTTAGAGAGGAGAAGGAAAGGAGAGGAATCGTATTTTCTTCGTGAGCTCGAGGGTAACGATCTATAACCCTTTATGTTTGCTATAAATTAATCGCTAATCAATTTTGACACTAATTTGTTACATGCGTAGTGTAGATGGATCGGCCGGATGTGCAGTGTGAACCGTGTGAGTCAAGAGTACATTAATGGCGTGGTTGCTTTTAGAAGAGCCGTGGCGAGGGATATGTTGAAGAAGGAGATAAATTTTATGTCTTGTCCATGCATTGATTGCGGTAATTTGAAGATGTTTAACAACGCGCGCAAATAAAGCGCACTTGATTGAAGGGTTTCACAAAAGGGTATACATGTTGGACGATCCACGGTGAAGAAGCGATTATTACACATGAAGTTAGTAATGACGGCATCGCCGAGGAAGTCAACGATATGCGGATGTGGGTGTACTACTTTTGATGAGGATATATCACACGATGACAATCTGGATCGGATGCTCTGTGCGTAAGAAGAACTACTGAGGAGAGAGAGTTTTGTAAATTCGAGGGCTTAAGGGAGGACTCGGTGAGACCTTTGTTCCTGGTTGCAAGCCGGAATATACAAGGTTGTCAACCGTGCTTGAGCTGCTGAAATTGAAGGCAAGCAATAGTTGGTCCGATAAGAGTTTCACGGTGTTGTTAGGTCTCTAGCGGACATCCTTCCGAGGGAAGCGTGTTGCCAAAGCACCACCTATCAAGCAAAGAAGGTTATTTGTCCATTGGGAATGGAAGTAGAAAGAATAGATGCATGTCCGAACGATTGTATCCTCTAGTAAAGAGTATGCGAGACATGCATGTATGTCCGTGTGCAAAGCATCTCGATACAAGCGTCGAGAATCTTGCTAAGGTGAAGTAAGGACCTCTGCTAAGATGTTGTGGTATTTGCCTATGATCCCACGTTTGAAGCGTTTATTTGCGAGCATAAGGGCCTTAAGATTGCTACGTTGGCACTCGAGAGGAGGCGTAGAGAGATGGAAAGCTAAGACACCTGCTGATTACGCCCGGTGGAGAAACTTCGATCGGAGCTTCAAGAGTTCGGTGCGGAGCGAGGAACATAAGGTTAGGGTTGAGTCTGAGATGGAATGAATCCTTTCGGTAATATGAGCGGTCGACATAGCTTTTGGCCGTGAATCTATGTATGTACAACCTTCCTCCTTGGCGTGTATGAAGCGGAAGTACATTTTGATGTCACTACTTATCCAAAGGCCAAAGCAACACGAGAATGATATTGATGTGTACCTAGCACCATTCTTTGGAAGATCTTGTGACCTTTGTGGAGCGAAGAATGCGGTATGGGATGCGCATACAAGCGAGAGAACTTCACTTTACGCGCCATGTTGTTACGCACCATCAATGATTTTCCGCCCTTAGTAACTTTCAAGCCAAAGATACAAAAGGAGCCAAAGCACGCCCTTTGCTTAGATGCTCTGAGAGTGTATGGTGAACAACTCGCAAAAGCGTGTATATCGTCATCGTAGGTTCCTTCGAGTCACCCATACCGCAAGATGAAAAAACAATTAAGCGAAAATAAGGAGAATGATTCACTCAAGGGCTTTTAGAGGAAAGAGGTCTATGATATGGTTAAGGATATCGATGTTGTGCTTGGGAAGGGCGTAAATTAAGAACCCGTGAGAAGAACATCCGGAAGAAGCGGTCAATTTTTGGGACTTGCCTTATTGGGAGCACTTAGAAGCTCGCCATTGCATCGACGTCATGCGAGAGAAGAATGTATGTGATAGCTTGATTGGTCTCTTCTTGACATTAGTGGCAAAACAAAGGATGGTGTTAACGCATGCGGCGTGACTTGGATGATATGAACATAAGGTGAGTTAGCACCGGAGAGACCGATCTGGAGACGAACGTACCTTCCCCGACTTGCTACACTCTATCCAAGGCCGAGAGAAATGAAGCGTGCGAGCTTGCATGGAGTGAAAGTCCCATCTGGTTACTCCGCTAACATTAAGAACCTTGTTTCTATGCAAGATTTGAAATTAATTGGTATGAAGTCTCATGATTGTCATGTGCTGATGACACAAATGCTTCCTGTTGCAATTAGAAGCATCTTGCCGAACAAGGTCCGAGTGGCAATCTTGAGGTCGTGTTATTTTTTCAACTCAATTGCTCGAAGATCATTGATCCCCAAGGACTAGATGCTCTGCGCCGAGGTGGTGACCACTCTATGTCATCTTGAGATGTATTTCCCTCCGTCATTTTTCGATATCATGGTCCATCTCATTGTTCACCTTGTGAGGAGATAAAGATATCTTGACCTGTGTTTTTCGTCATATGTACCCATTCGAGAGGTACATGGGAATTCTCAAGTCCTCGTCGGAATCGATCTCGGCCGAGGCGACATCATCGAAGGTTATGCAACCAAGAGGTCATTGAGTTCTGCGTCGACTACATGGCTCGAGTGGAACCGATAGGTGTGCCTCTATCTCGCCATGAGGGAGATCGGATGGTATCGGGACCATCGGAAGGAAATCAATAACTCCGATCTGGATACATACGCTCAAGCCCATTTCATGGTCTTGCAACACATGACCCAAGTGTCCCGTATATCGGCGAGCACAAAGACATGGTGCATATGATGTAATCGAGACGGTCGGAGGTTTGGATCACGAGAGCACAACCGTCGGTTCAATGAATGGTTAAAGGTGCGAATCATTGGGAGGTCATCAAGTGATGATCTGTTGCTATGGTTGTACGAGGGCCACAATTTACAATTGTCACATAGCAAGGATCGACATCAATGGGTACACATTTTATCTGGCATTCGGGATAGGAAGAGCCTGATCCCGTAACAGCGGTGTCGCATAGATGCATTCGAGACCGATGGGATGAGGAGCTCCTACTATGGGCAAATAAGCGAGATATGGGAGCTCGACTCGTGCTTTTCAAGATCCCCTATTTGGTGCCGTTGGGTCCATCTCCCACAAGTGAAGGTCGACAAATGCGGTGTCACTACCGTGGACCTCGAGCGTGTCGGATATAAAGATGAACCATTACGTCTTGGCTAACCAAGTTGTTCAAGTCTTCTATGTAACCGACGGCAAATAAGAAGCGCCACGTAGTTCTTCATGGAAAAAGGAGGATTGTCGGAGTTGAGAATGTAGTGGGCGAGGAAGAATACAATCAATTTGACGAGTTGCCTCCTTTTGGAAGCGGCATTAGGCGAGGAAGAACCCGGTGAGGAAGCTAGCTATATCTTGGCGTCGATCATCATGAAGGCCTATATCTTAATTAAGAATTTACTCCAATGTAATTAATTTATTCCATAACATCATGTGTTATGGACTTGTAATCTCTCATATATTTTGATGTCAGCGTGAAATTGTCATGTGTTGATGTGTTATGGACTTGTCATATTTGATATTGATGTCAATGTGGGCGTACATTGTAATGTGGAGTATCAAAATTGTCATCATACTTGATTTGGAGTTGAGTTGAATTAGATATGAAATTTTGAAGTCAAATGTGTTATGAACTTGTTATGGACTTGTCATATTTGATATTAATGTCAATGTGTGGGCGTACATTGTAATGTGGAGTATCAAAATTGGTTTCACTTGATTTGGAGTTGAGTTGAATTAGATATGAAATTTTGAAGTCAAATGTGTTATGAACTTGTCATCATACTTGTCACGGGTTAGAATTCATATGGACTTGTCATAATTGTCATCATACTTGTCTCAATGAGTTCACTATGTTTTCTCGGGATATTTATGTCTCACGAGTTGATATGTTTTGTCGAGGATATCATAAATTGGCCTCGGGTTTTGGGCTATCACAGAGCGGTTTTATTATATAACAAATGCGTAGTAATATATCCTGAGCGATTCGTAATGAGAACCGTCAGTGATATACTTTTTATAAAGGGAAACGCTAGGGTTTTCCTCTCACTTCTCACTTCCTCTCCCGCCCTTACGCTCTCGCCGCTCGTTCGCCTCCTCTAGGGTTTAGGGCTGCGCCTTCGCGCCGACCTCGACCCGGCGCCGCCGCCTCGACCTCGGCGCCCCGACCTCGGTCTTCTTGCCGCCCGACCTCGGCGCCCCGTTCACCTCCCGGTCAGTAATCCCCAGCGTCGCCGCCGCCGACCTCGGTGCTGCCGCCGCCCCAACATTGGCGCCTCCGACGCCAGCGCCGCCGTCCTCCTCCCGTGTCGGCCTCTTCCCTCTGCGGCCTTCTCCCTCTGCACCGGCCTTCTCCCCGTGCCGTCCTCTCCCCGTGTGGACCTCCTCCCCCAGCTCCCTCCTCCCCGCATCGGCCTCCTCCCCTGCACTGGCCTCCTCCTTGCACCGTGAGTTCTTGTGCGGCATCCTCTCTGTGAGTATTGCTCCTCTGTGGCAGTTCGGTTGATCAGTGGGCTTTGTTGACATGCTCTGTGATGAACTCTGTCTTATACTGAGATTGAATGTGATAGTTAGTTCATACTTGAGCTCTATTGTATTACTTGCTACTGTCAATATGTTGTACTGTTAATTGGTTACTTTCGGTTGAGCTCATAGTTCTATTGCAAATTGATCAGTTGTATTGACTAGTTTGTGATTCTTCTAGTAGTCTGTATGAGCTCATTCAACTTTTCATTTGCCATCTTGATCTCTGTAGTCAACCTCTATTTGTTGGAAGTTTAATCTGTTTTAGATTAACAGTTGAGATCATTTGTGATTAAGCAAAGTATTGTTTAGAGCTCATAGTTTGAATTTATATTATCATATTCATTTAATGAAGAGTATAGACAATAGGATTGAGATGGCAAAGACTTGTTCTTTAGCTACTCTCCTTACGAGAGCACATAATATCATCAATTAATATGTTGGAATAATTAATACGTATTGTATTGACTAGTGAGTTCTTGTGCGGCATCCTCTCTGTGAGTATTGCTCCTCTGTGGCGATTCGGTTGATCTTTGCATATATATATATATATATATATATATATATATATATATATATATATATATATATATATATATATATATATATATATATATATATATATATATAGTCGATACCTTGATCGATACCTTGATACGTATTAGTTACGATTTACGAGTCTAATCTTGAAGATATTGCAAATTGATCGATGGGCTTTGTTGACATGCTCTAGTAGTGTGATGAACTCTTGATCTCATCTTATCTTGAGATTGAATGTGATAGTTAGTTCATACTTGAGCTCTATTGTATTACTTACTCTGATGTCAATATGTTGTCTTTGAGATTGAATGTGATTTGTTAATTGGTTACTTTCGGTTGAGCTCATAGTTCTATTGCAAATTGATCAGTTGTATTGACTAGTTTGTGATTCTTCTAGTAGTCTGTATGAGCTCATTCAACTTTTCATTTGCCATCTTGATCTCTGTAGTCAACCTCTGTTTGATTGGAAGTTTAATCTGTTTTCATTAACAGTTGAGATCATTTGACAGTTAAGCAAAGTATTGTTTAGAGCTCATAGTTTGAATTTATATTATCATATTCATTTCATGAAGAGTATAGACAATAGGATTGAGATGGCAAAGACTTGTTCTTTAGCTACTCTCTTACGAGCACATAATATCATCAATCAATATGTTGGAATAGTGTATGCGTACCTTTGTTAATCTCTAGACCTTTTATTGGTGAGAGTTTAATCGAGGCGGTTCTTATTAATAACCGTCTTTGACTCCTTCGCATTTCCTTAGAGAAGTTGGTGGATTAAGGAGTGTTAAATTCTTTAGGAATTATGCTTTAATGCTAATTAATTTTGTTGGGATTAGTTCTGAAATTTTTCTAAAATTGCATTTTTTTACAACAATCCAAAAAGAAAGTTTTACTTGATTCTATTTTGTTTCTATCTTGGGATTAAACCTTTGCTTAGCATTTCCTTAAATCGATCATTTTACTTGATTCTAGTTCTATGTCTTCATTAAAGGCTAGTCTTACGTACATGAAGCATTAAACCTTTGCTTAGCATTTTCTTAAATCGATCTGACACACTTGAGTGTACCTACGCTTCATGCCAATCCTCCACGGCACGAAGTGTGTCATGGATTCGCAGACGACTACTACGTATAGGACTAGGAAAAGATCCAAGGCGAGCACGACAACCGGTTAGTGCAGATGATTACTAACCAATTTCAAGTAGAGATGGCGGCATTGCGAGTCAAATGGATATACTCATGAGCGGTGATGCATAAGCCGCCCGCTAATTTGGGGAGGCGGTCCTCCTCGGCGTCGGAGTGGCGTCGCGTCCGCACATAATTGTGAACATGGCGGCGTCCAATTACCGATAGAGCGACATCAAGGTAGCGTACATCTATGGAATGCACCAAAGATAGACCCTAACGGCGCCTTAGCTAATTGCGTGTCGTTTTGTAGGAATAGCGCCTTATAAGCTCCAAGTGAGGATGGATGGGTCCCTTTGTATTGAGGCTGCTTGAGGATGGTGTATCCATACGAGGAAGAGGCGGTCTGACATGGTGCCCGGCTAGTGCAGTTACGCCAAGGTCGGTGGATATGGTACATGTCAATTTTGAGCCATCATTTGGACATTTGCCGAACGAAGAGATCACAACACTAGGGATGCCGTCCTCTCTTTTATCCGATGGCCCAAGAAGAACATCGTCTGGACCCGGCCGGTGCCGCGATCACGGACACGACCATTCCTCTCCAGCGGGACCCTCGATGACTCCACCTCATGTTTAGCCTCAAAAGGCCACCTCTTGATTCCGTGGAGAAAGACGCGAAGGAACGACAAAAGGCCACCTCTTCGATTCCCGTGGAGAAGGCGTGAAGAATAACAAAAGCGTCCGGCGTGTCGGTTCGAGTCGTCTCACAAAAAAGCCGCCAATCGCTAAGGCCAAATCGAAATCAACGAGCGTTAAAGCGCCTCCCAAGTCGGGAAGTCCGAAAGTCCGGAAGTCCGCGATACCGGAAGTCCGCGATACCCGGAAATACATCATCGGAAAACCGTTGTGCTCGTGTGATATTAATGCATCTTTGGATATGCTTGTCGAGCTTTGCATGCTCGGTACTTGGACAAGACCCAAAAGAAGGGTGCGATCTTTGGAATCACCGTCGAATCTGAGGACAAGCATTTCTTCAGCGGGACGAGTGCCGTCGTGAGCTTCAATGATTTATTTGAACTATTCAACCTCGTTGGCCTCGGCGTCTCGCTTCTCGATGTTGGACTTTGTAAGTTCGTACAATCATGTTCTACATTCATCTAATCCGATAAATATCACAACTCATTGCTTATGTATAGATACATCTTTGCAAAATGTCAGGAATGGAAAGAAATGGTGGGTTTCCTCGACCCACACGTGGTATCGTTGCAAACCATCCAAGAAGACTAGTCCTTCGATCGAGAAATACATAACGAGGTCATTGCTTCTCTGAGAGGAACATGAAGTACATAGTGGTGCCCTACAACCGGGGTAAGTGTCACTACTTGCTATACAAATTTTATTTGTACTTTATCTGTGACACGAACTTAGGTTTAATGACTATAGCGACATACATGAGTAGGTACCATTGGATCCTTTTAGTTATTATACCCAAGAGGAACCATGTGATATACCTTGATTCCCTAAACCGCAACAAGCACGACTTGACACTCTAAGAGGAATACTCGAGAGGTATGCTCATTTCCTCCTTACATAACTCTATTGTAGTCTTCATTCGTTTGAAATGGCGAGGATAACGTTTTGAATCATGTAGGTCATTCATCAATTATGTTGCCAACAAAGGAATATACAATGGAAAAGCGTAACTAACACAGGATGGATTTTCGATCGGCGCTACAACACAATAATCCTATATCATACTTCATAATAGCGTCTTGAGCGACTATACCTATATATGTAATTCTATTTTTGCGGTCTTGCTTGACAAAAAGATGATGAGTTATGTGCAATCTCGTGCGCTATCATATCGACTAATCCTTAGAGCTAGGAAGAAGGATCACGAGGTTTGTCAATCTCGAAATAATTATTTCCTAATTATAAATTTAAATATATATATCTTACCACTTTACTCTTGCTAGCGGCGGGCCTTGAATTTACAATGTGATGGACTCGTTGCGGAAGAGATCGAGACATTCGAGGAAGCTCTGCGCCTTTATCAACTCGAAATCATTGCGACAACGGAGAGTTTCACTCCGTCGCCAACCCGAGCATCACCCCACTAAAACCTCTCCGCGCAAACAATTGTAATCTAGTTGTAACTATAGCGACAATACTTGAACAAATCACGATCTTTTGTAGTTTATTTTGAGTAATGATCACTTTGAGTTGTCATGGTTTGCTTGAATCATTTTTGTGAATGCTTGAATCATTTACGTGAATGCTTGTTTTGAGAGGGCATGGCTAGCAATTCTGAGGCTAGCGAGAAAACAACAAAGCGTAGGCGGGGTAATGAGCTATCACGAGCGGTTTTTGTTAAAACCGTGCGTGAAACAAATATCCTGAGCGGTTTCCCACGCAAAGCGTGCGTGATAGGAGAATATCACTGAGCGGTTCTACACAAAAGCCGTGTGATATTCTAAATCCTGAGCGGTTTTATTTAGAAGCGTTTGTGATATTCTCCTATCACGAGCGGTTTTGTTTAGAACCGTCGTGATATTCTCAAATCACGAGCGGTTTTCGATTGAAACCGTCGTGATACTGACTTCCTGAGCGGTTTTTAATAAAACCGTGCATGATATTCGTATCCTGAGCGGTTTTGTACCGTGCGTGATAATATCTGTTATCACAGACCAACAAACATAGGCGGTTGGAAGCAAATGCGTGATGACGATTCGAACCGTGCGTGATGTCGGTTCCTGTAGTAGTGTTTGTAGTTCTCAATTATCCTGCAAAGCCGGTTGAAAAAGAAATAAATGTCCTGTTTAGAAAAGTGTAAGATGACAAGTTTATTTGATGAAATTAGAAGAATGTAACATATTAGGCTGTTTTGTGACCGATTGAAGTTGTTTTCTTAGCTCTTTTGACATAAAAAGCGCAAAGGTTCTTCATGAATAATAGAGTTTAAGCAGCTATCAGACATTAGAATGTACTCAATGATTATATGAAAATGGACTTGCATATGACCGAGGCCAAGCAACAACACAACCAATAGCATCTCTTACTGTATGTATATTTTCATATGGTCTAAGCAATCTTTCATCGCCAATATTTGTAACAGCATGAACATCAACTCCAAAATATTCATCTCCAAGCATGTCTCCAACCACACGTGTTTTATCTTTACTCACTAAAGCTCCTTTGGCCACAACTTTATTTTTGTTTCTTGGGTTCGTCGAAAATAAGGAGACTTCACTATTATCCTATCATTTAAAGAAATACAACATTTGTTATTGATGAACTTATAAAGGGTTTATTTTATACAAAAACTAGGAACATGATAGAACAAGAATTTTGTGTGACAATTCTGGCAATGAACGGTAGCAAACACTCGCTGCATAAGATCTTTTTTAGTCTGTAGCAAACATGGGCTCAATGTACTACGGTAATAAGATCTTTTTTAGTCTGTAGCAAAGCACAGGCATGAATCAACAAGCTGGGAGTGGGCGGGAGTATAAACCTTTTTGGAAGTGTGATTGATTGCTTCAATGGCTCTGTTTCAGGGGCAGCACTAATCATCCAATGAGAATACCTGAATGATAGCACCATAAATCAGTTTGAAACAGAAGGGCCATAAGGTTGGCCAACTCTCCAGGGTTAAATCAAATCAGCAATGATTTATCAGAAGAAGTTATCACTTGCCACCCAGCTGAATTTGCTAGTTATGTAAACTAAAGGGTGAACTAATGTTGGAAAACTAATGACAAAATGCTAACACTAACCTCAGGAGGATTGAACTTTGCACCCAGATTGCTCAGTTTAGCATGAGCTTCAGTGTAGTCTTTAAAGAATGCTTCTTGGCCCTCTGCATTTTTTTTCACTACTACTACTATGTCTTCCGCTGCTATTCATTTTCTTTGATAATTGCTTTTACTTGGCCAGTCGGCCGTTGTTGTAATAGCTTAAGTAGAATATCCCCTTTTCCTTACTTTTGTATATGTATGTATGGTTGTGAATACCAAGAGTTGTGAATGTGTGTGCTAGCATTTAATCCTAGGACTAGCACAGTATACATATAAGATCCACGGGTATTCCACACCCGGGGGGTTTGACAGCGCCTAGTATCAGAGCTATACTGACTATAGGACAAGCCCTAGGTAGAATGGTTAATAGATTAGGACTTAGAATTGAAATTTGCAATCTAATTTAACCTTAGTAATGGTTCTGAAAATATAGAAAATTTTGCTAAACTTATCCCTCATAGCATTCTTTTTTTACCTAATGTCTCTTTTTGATCATCTCTTCTCATCTGGTTCAAAATAGTTTTAGTTTTGAAAGATGGGATGCTCTCTAAAAATAAAGTCCATAATCAACGTTTAGGACCTTAAAACTAAGCTAGAAATGTTTTCAAAAAGTATTTAAAACATCCTACCCAAAGTTCTTTTGAAGATTCTACATCAAGCTATTGAAGATGCTGATTCGAATGTATCTTTCCTCAAAATTTCAGAACATGTACTTGCTGAAATTTATGTGATGTAATATCCTTTATAACCTCCCCTACTTCATTTGGAGTTAAATTTTTTGCTATTACAAAGGTCTAATAGTATGTGAAGACCAAGGGGTATAATACCCTAAAATTGAGCCTTAGGGATTAGCTCAATAAACTAGCGAATGGGTAAAACTTGTGCTGAAATTCTTGTCTTGTCTAATATCATTTCTTATCTATGTCTCTTAGTACATGTTCACCAGACTTTCCTTATTCTCAAATTGTAGAAATAACTTACGTATAATATTGCTATAATCTGGATGTAAGTTGCTACTTATGTTAGTTTAGTTGCCTCTTTTGTAATGTGAAAATATCGGGCATAAACACCATGTAAATTTCACTCATATGTTGAAATTCATGTGTGCTGCCCTTGAAGTTTAAAAATATACATATTTTCAGTTTAGATTAGTTAACATAGTTGGGATGATAATTCCTGCTGACCCACTTAACTCATGCTTATTCCCCCTCATCTTGCGCATATTTGCTTATCCTGCACTATGTAAAGATCAGGATACCGGTAACGCACTCTGTTCATTAGCTCATGGCGACAAGTGCTACCTCCGGATCACATCAACCGAGAAGCAAAGTTCCTACATCTTTGCAACCTAGCACATAGAATCCTTTTACTTCGACGATGCCTGCTGAGCAACCTTAGCCAACGTCTGCCGAAGAATTGAAAGTGTTGCCCCGCCATCCATCACGACACAAGTGCTTGGCATGATCGAGCAAGGGCGACAGATCAACACCTTCCTATAATTGGTACAGAATACCACGACCTCGGCCCCTTTTTGCCAGAGGAAACAAAGCTGTTACCGAACAACCATCGTTCAGTATGGGCGAGTTTATGCAAACTCGGACCATGACCCTTGCATCAGCAGCTGACCTTTTCGACGCTAATGATTGGATCCATGCCACTAAGAGCTAAACTTTGAAGTAAACAATTTCTTATCTCAAAGTCTCACCACTACGAGGTATCCGCAGTTTCCCAATCCATGGGAAGCTGGCACTAGCATACCAATCAAAGTTGCCACCTCAACTTTCGAATGTGCATAATGTCTTCCATGTATCACATCTCGAACTACCACCTAATTCATTCAGTTGGAGAACATTAATCTCCAACCAAATCTTTATTATCAAGAACACCCGATTCAACTTCTAGATGAAGCCTCGCAACACACCCGTAGCTGTGCGATCAAGATGTTAAGAGTCTAGTGGAGCAAGCACACCAAAGACAAAGTTACGTGGGAACGAGAAGACCGCCTTAGAGCCAAATTCACCTATTTCTCTACCTTATGAAGTCTTTTCTGTATCCTTAACCTACTTCTATGCGAGCTTTCTTCCTCTCACCGGCTTCAAGAGAAGATTGTCATCACTATGACAAGGAAAGAGCAATGTCTCTTTCAACTCTAAACGAAATGCACCATCTATGGTCTTGATTTTCCTTCAAAGATGAAGTTGAGAGATCCTGACAAGTAACATGGTGTTGCTGACACATTTTCCTTTCCATTGCTTTGTTTAACCTTTCCTTTCTTGATTGAAATACACTTCCTAGACATCAAGCCACAACTCCATTCAGTCGACCGAAGGATGCATTTGGAAAAGCCCCAATTGCGACAACCAAGCTTTCAAGTCGTTCGGGATCTCGCAGTGACAAGAGCCGAAGAAGCAATGATAAACACGTTGGCATCTCGCGCTACTTGACCATTCCTTCCCGTCCCATCTCCTTACTGTCCCTTCTACCTGAATCTTAGGGACGAGATTCTCTGTAAGGGGTGTAGGTCTGTAACATCCCAAAAATTGGGATTTTTTTTCAAAAATAATTTTTTCAAAAATATAAAAATATGAACTTTTTAAAACTTTTGATGGATTTTATTGAACATGTGCTTTTGGGTTCTGCCTTTTTGAAAATCTTGTGTTGGTTTTAAAAATAAAACTTGAGTTTCTTTGGGTGCTAAAAACAATAATAGCAAGATTGAGTACTTGTATACTCAGCAAGATTTGTAGTGTATCACAAAAGTTATATTAGATGCAAGGCTATCAAGTGTATGGCTCTACTCTACAAGTTCTTTTGCTCAAAGCCAAGTTTATTTGCAATAATCATAAGTAATAATTTGCAACGGAATTTGAAAGAGTTGTTTATGAAAAAGTAAGTACAGGACAATAAGTAAAATAATTGAACAAGTAACAACAAACACTCACAACCCTACACGGTTGTAAGAAAAAATATAATTAGGTTCCGCCATGGAAATGACACTGACAAATTCATGTTCAACCATAGAAATGGCAATCCTGCTATGGAAATAGCAAATCGATCATAGAATGACAATCTGTTATAGACATAGCAACAAAGCCATAGACATGACAGTTAACTTAACAAAAGGAAAACCCTATGTCATTATCCCGATCATTTGTATCAAAACAGTTTTGAAAAACAAAACTACCGCCATACCAGCTGCACTAAGCATGCTCATGACCACGAGCGCGGCTATTCGAACAGTTTATCACTTTGCAGAGGTGTACAACTTTACCCATAGTACACGGTACTCCAGTTGCCTAGAATATCTCTAGTTTGTTCGGTATTCGTCGATGCCACCGCTCACTTCCGAAGGTAAACAGTCTAGAGTTTGTGATGCGGGCTTTACATTATCTAGTCCTAACCTTGCACTAGCCCTGCGAATCTTTATCCTCATCCGTCGGGATAATAATAACAACACTGATAGTAACATAGTAACACATCAGATGAGGAGCCTTACTCACCCGGATGGAAACCCGTTGAGCAAGTCCCTCACTTTGCCCGGATGGAAACCCGTCGAAGTGAGGCATTCGCAGTTGTGTCGGCATTACTGATCCTTCGGCAATGTGCGCACTATTTCTACTTGCTGCCATGCAAAGCTAAGATTTCGATAACTTAGTTAGCTACGGCTACCCCACCCTAGCATATATGGTTGTACGACTAGGTCATAGTCCTGGATTTGCTGGCTTCAGTCCTTAATCGACTACGGGCGAGAACTCCACCCTATCTACTAGTGAGTCAAAATCCTCACTTTATCGAATACATTATAACTTGCTTGGCGTCTAAAGACTAAAGTTTTCATTTTATTTTCATAAAATAACAAAGATAACACCTCTGGACACTTTTCAAAATATCCCAAACTCACAAATTATCATATTGTCCTTTTATCAATTTTCAGAAATTCTATTGCTCTAGTTGCATTTGTGCGATAACAGCACTAAAAAATTCCCAAATGACATCACATATTGTCTAACCCATATTCTAATGGTTACAACAGTAGGGGATCAATATTACAAGGAGATATATGCAGCAAATAGGATTACAACTACCGATTTCCCATTCATAGCATTTTTACAAAAAAATACACGCATGCATAATAGAATTTGCAAAACAAAGTACAATAAGTAAAATACTGGGATCAACATGATCAAAGGGGGTGCTTGCCTTGCTCTTGCTTATGTTGTTCAGATAACCTTGATCCTATTTAACGTTCTGATAATCTCGATCTCGTTGGGAGTGTTGCCCCATCACAGCTGCAGAGTCTAACTACGCATATTACGATTAAATCCAAGAGCGTCTGAAAATAACCAAATAAAATCCAATAAAAACATATTCAAACTAAATGAAACACTTCAAATAAGACTAAACATACTTATCAGTGTCTTGAAGGAAGGGAGTGATTCAGATGAGATTAAGACATACTCATCTGGAGCTGATGAAGAAAATACTATAGACAAAGTAGATAAATCCTCCGGAGAAAGAAGGTTCGCAGGAACATTCCTCACTGGATACCTAGGTGGGAGGGATTATCTGGTTAGATAATACTCTTTAGATCCGCTTTCAGATCACGAATCGTCATATCACTAGGGACAGATGACAACGGACGACACCTAGAGCCTAGGTGATATTGTTTTCCTTAACAGGCCACCTAGTACTCACAAACACTCTCTCCAAGCATTCTATATATACATCTAAGATTATCATACAGTCAAAATCAATCATCTTATATGCTCTCCTCCTCCAGCAGACTTTGATGGTGATTGTGTGCACGTCTATTATCTGTAGTTGCAACTTGCTAGTGGCACACTCAAACACTGAGGTTAACTAACTATTTAACCTACTGACAGGTTCTAAAATAGATAATTAATCTAGGTGGCTTCCAAAGTCAGGCGTACACTAAACTAATCCAGTGAGCTTATTGCTCGCTGATAACTAACTTAACCATGCCTTGCTAACTACCAAAATGGCTTACTGAGATGACCCTACTGACATTGCACTATCTGGCAAACTAAACACTAAACACTTCTACTAATCCTCACTAACTAACCACTAAAAGAAAGGGGTTCACTGTCAGAGACCTACAAGTAAACATACACGCACAGAGGGCTACAGACGAAGTAGAATCATGGCTAAGGCTTGGCTAAATAGGAACATCAAAAAGCTTCTCATTGGTCATCTACTAACTAGTCACTTTCCTATAAAGGAGGTCCACTGCCGCATGCTCACACACTGAGATTCAACACAGAGAGGGGTCCTAAAGCTAGTTGGAGTCCACACATATATAACTAACCTTACTAACCATACTATTTACTGACAAGAGAACCTCTAGTGGCTAAGTAACCTATTAACAGTTTCTAATTGGCTAACTAATTGCCAAACTAATTATCTAATTTAACAACTCCTAATCAACCCAACTACTTATGCAATTGCAAAAGGCATTGGTCTGTGACTCTACCACTAGCAGATAGGTGCTCAACTGACTAAAAAGGCTCAAGAACAGTTCTAAGTACTATACTAACAAGGGCATTAGTCTATTGGCAAAACTAATCATCTCTAGGTTACTGTTCATACAACCTAATTAGCAAAGGTTGACTGAACTATAGTGCTAATCTAGACTCCCTGGAGTGATCTATTAGCTAAACACAACACTTGGCTAAAGTACTAATTGAACCATTAACCTTCTAAGTACTTGTATTAGAAGGTCACTAGTCCATTGATAAATCTGAACAATATCAGATTATCTTTACTGTTTATTCGACAGACAATACTAAGTATTGCTGAAATGAAGTGCTAATGGTTAACTTCCTTCAAGATTCAAACTCCATTACTCCAAAATGGTTCAAGCATTTGAGGAACCTAAACCCTCAGTTGTTTCTAAACAACCTCAGTCCATATAACCTACCATAGGGGAAACTTTCTGATTTGGAGGGCTATTGTTAGACACCAGTTCAGAGGCTAAAGGGATCAAGATGATTTCTAACTACTCGTTTTAACTAAGATCATTTGTCTAATGTCAAGTCTAATCAACTTAACTAGACTGGCTCTACTGTCAGTCACAAGGGGGAATGCTTCAGATAGAGAGCAAATAGGGGGGGCTACAGAGGAGGTGGCGGCCAGTTCAGGGCAACACAAGTCACCAGCGTTTAGGGAGCATGGCGGTGCGTGCTCATGGCAAAAATGGAACCGCCTAGCCGGGGTGGACCTATTGGTACCGGCGGTGAGGTCCACGGTGGTTCTATGCGGCGGCGCGACACAGGTGAGCGGCGGCAAGCTTCGGGCAAACATGGCGTTTTGCAAAACCGAGACGCTCTGGGCTAAATGGCGCACGCATGACTTACAGCTAGGTGCTATGAACTCACCAGCGTGGTCGAAGGGAGCTGAGGGGATCGGAGGCGGCCTGGCGACGGCAACCAGCGGCAGTGCGAGGAGGCCTCATGGTGGCGGTGACCTGGGGAGGAAGAAAGTGCAAATTAGAGATAGGGTGAGATCAAAGGATGCTAGTAGATGCTCAAAGAGAGGGGAATTGAAAAGAGGTTCGCCGGATCAAGGCCGGCGAAGACGGCGGCGGATTTGGCCGGGTTTGGGGAAGAAGGCCCGTGCGCAGCACCTCGATGGACGAATTCTGGAATTGCTTGAGGGGTAATTCTCCTTGGAGTGTAGGGCGCGCCGTGACGCTATCGGCAGTGGCCGGATTCCTCCTGTGCGGTCGGGACGCTTCGAGGCGGCGCGGGGTGACTTGGCGGCCATGGCACTCGGAGCACAAGCTTGGAGCTCGGGGAGAGAGGTAATGGAGTGGGAAGGGCAGCAAGAGGGCAAGGCTGGCTCGGGCTGTGTGGCCTATATAGGCAGGGGCAGAGATGGGCCTCAGGCCGGTGGGGCAACGGCCCGAGGCCCGAGGGGAATTGCAGTAGGATTATTTACTGTTTATTGATGCCATTTTTCATTTGCCAGTAGGGCGCCCTGAGTCATGCAACTCCCCAGCCGGCCCAGTGGAGGAATACAACTCCCCAGCCAGCTTCCTACCCCCACTCGGTTTCCCCCCATGGCGCCGCCTCTTCCCGCCGGCACGCTGCCAACGCCCACACCTGCGTGCCTCCTCGGCTTAGCTAGCCACGCCCTGCGCCCAGTGCCGCCTCCGCCATCTGGTGCTCGCCTTTGGCCCGCCCGCGGTGCACCCGGATTCAGCTCCCTCTAGACCAGCACCACCCCCGGCCGCTGCCCTGCGGCCCTAGCCGCTCTCGCACCGGCGCCTCCCCTCCTGGCCAGCTCGGATTGCCGCTCGAGCCTCACTGCCTCACCTCCCTCCCATTTGCCGCTCGAGCCTCAACAAAGGTGTTGTGGTGACTGGTGATTTGCTGGTGGTGGTGGGGTTTTGCCGCAGATGCCTTGAGGTATACTACTCTCCACTCCCTTCTATTTGCTCTGTCATGTGGGTGATGGTCTGATGGATGTGGGTGATGATGATGCACACAGCACGGCAGTAGCACTTATTGACTTATGTGATGTCTTATGAGTAATTGAAATTGAGTATGACTGCTGACTGGTGACACTGAGAGTCTGAGACAAGAGAGTGGAGACAGACAGATTGTGATTTACTGATTTGTGAAACCATGTCAACTAGTTTTTCTAATTGATGTATTTGTATGAGTAAATAGTAATTGAGTTGTATGTCTTGATTTCATTTGAGTTGCTACTTGTCCAACTTTAGGATGTAGTGGGTTGTAGGATGGAATCTAAGATTCATTTTGTTGATTAAGAGTTGGTTGTGCATTTGATCGGTGTGGGGGATCATTCAAGTTGTATGTCTTGCAGGTGATGGTGCATGTTTGCATGGAACTGTGATCTTAAGGTGATAGAAACAAAACAATAATGATTGTGAACTATAAATCTTTAGCGGTCTAGATTTTGTGTAGTAGCTTTGCCTCATTGTGTTATCATGTATTGCTAAACAAAAACATTATGTGAATCTTCTTTTGGAAAGGTAAGGAGGCTTTTGATGATTAAGTGCACTATATTACAAACTAGTGCTTGGAACTATATATCAACATCTTCCCTGCAAAAGATGTCATTTGATCAATATTATTTGATTTGATTCTATTTGATGTAATAGATATACATGATGAAGAGGACAAAGACATTGGCATCTTATTTTCCATCATAATCAATCAAAACTCTCCGGAAACAATTAGGTATTAACTTTTGTACCACTCCACTATATTTTTTTGTCATGTTTTAGCTATTCTGTCGTATCGTTAAACATGGAATTCAAATTTCATTCTAGTTACGCATTTGTGTTGTACTTTTGTTATGTCTCGGTGTGAATAGTATTTGACGTTAGTTATAGCCACTTAGTTTTGTGCCCGAGGCTTTGTGGAATCCTGGCTCCGCCACTATATATAGGTGATGGGCGAAGCTTTGTGAGGACACTTGCGTGGATGCCGTGGCGGCAAGCTCGGGTGCGTGGCGCGCATGCAGCTCGGGCGATGGGGTCAAAGCGGCATGGTTTGGCAGCAGAGCATGGGTGAGACTCGGGCAGGGTGTGGCTGTGTGGGCAAGACATGGCTCGGCAAAACCACTGGCGGCCGGCCAAAACCGGTGGGCGATCGCTGCGCTAGCGGGTGGCGCATAAGCTGCATGGTGTGCATGGCGAAATGGCGAGACGCGATCGAGGAAGAACCTTGCAAGGGCGTCCCACTGGTCAGTGGAAGGAGAAAAGAAACACGCTGAACATGGGACCCATTAGTTAGTGAGGGGGAGGAAAGAAATAGATTTCCAGATTTTTCAGAAAAAGGTTGAGAGCAGGGCAAGGTTTAGTGGAGCAGGGGCATGATGGTGGGGTCCACCCGTCAGTGAGACAGTGAAATGGTAAGGCTCGGTGAAATCTCAGCGGCCCGATAAAAAATGAACGGCTGAGATAAAAAGAGATGTTCGGATGGTCCGAACATTTCAGTTAATCGGGACCGTCTATTTTGAAAACAATGGCTTAGATGAATTGTACTATTCGTGTAGTCCGAACAGCACTTTTTGATATGATCCATCCAATAGGGATCCAATGGTGCACGCGTGTGCTTGCTGGGCGGCCCAATAAAAAATGAACGGCCTAGATTGCGCATTCGTTCGGACGGTTTGAATGTTACATTGGATCTGGACGCTTGGTTTCAAATCCAATGGCTCATATTGATTGTGTGGTTTGGACGGTCCGAACGTTACATTTGATCTGGACTGTTGATTTTAAATCCAACGGTTCGGAAACACTGAGTCCAATCCACTTATGGAGATGGTCTAGTTCGACCATGCGGGTTGGACTCGAGCTCGAGGAACAGTACATGCTTTACGGTTTTTGAATGATCAGCTGATTTCTTTGCTGATTTAATTCACCAACCAAACAAAGTCCAAAATTTATGAAAATTTTTGTGTTGACCACTGAACTCAAGTAGTTTCTACAGTAAAATTTTTAGAGGTTAACACCTTACCTGAATTTCTACAAAATTCAAAAAAGGTGCTGTTCCTAAGAGGTTGTAAATATTTTTCTAAGCAAAATTTCATATAGAAATTTTGTTGAATGATTACTGGGATAAAAAGCCCAAAACAATTCTCCTACTTAGAAAAATTTTACTTCATTCTATCTATTTCCATTTTAGCACCCAAAGAAACTCAAGTTTTATTTTTAAAACCAACACAAGATTTTTAAAAAGGCAGAACCCAAAAGCACATGTTCAATAAAATCCATCAGAAGTTTTAAAAAGTTCACATTTTTATATTTTTGAAAAAAAATCCCAATTTCTGGGATGTTACACGAATAGTTTTACACTCTGTAGAGGTTGTACAGCTTTACCCACATGACACGATTTCTCTAGTTTGTTTGGCATCCGTCGATATCACCGCTCACTGCCTTAGGTAAGTAGTCTAGAGCACGTGATAAGGCCTTTACAAAGCGTCATTCCACCGTAGTCTAGTCTCGCTAAGGATTCACCCCCTTTGGATAGAAACCCTACCGGGTTCAAGCCCCCTCTTGTGCCAGGTGGGAACACATAAAAGTAGGTCATTCTGACACCCACACATCAACATGGCATAACCACGATGGAATGTTGCAAATTAGTTAGCCAGGTCTGCCTCACTCTGGACATGTGGTAGTACGGTATGGCTTAGTAAAATACACTCGAAGACCGGTCCTTAACTAACTTGGGCAATTTTCAAAAAACCCTAGATCTCAATCCATACCCGGATTGAGCCCGTGCAAAAACCTGCACCTCCGAATCATCCATTTCACCCAAGTACAGACCAATTTTTTCTTTATTTCAATTTTTAAATCATTTGTAAACTTCCATGACACATCAATGCCATGGATGTCATTGAAACAACATTTGAGTTTTTGGCTGTAAATTCCCAAATCAAATATTTTTGGTCTAAGCATGGCTAGGCATATATTTTTTCCAAAGTGTTCTAGTTCATACTATTGCATAAATTAGATTTTCATATAAGGTGTCATGGTAAGTTTATTTCAATGTCAAGATTGGCCTTACAAATGATTTAGGCATAACTATGAATTTAAAAATACGAATTTAAATTACATAGAAATAAGCGTGCAGTAATAATTTAAAATAGAATTTATATAATTTGAAATAATGGGTTTAAATATGACCAAAGGTATAACTTGCCTTGATTGATTAATCGATGTTCTCAAATGGTGTTGAAATCCGGTCGTCCGAAGTTGTTGAAATCTATACGCGTAAACGATCCGAATTCAAATAAAGTCTAAATAAAATCTAAAAAATTATAAAATTAATACTAGGAGGAAGTTATCGACTTAATATGAATTTAGGAAGTTGAATCGACGGAATCAGAGTTCGTATGAGGGAGAACGAATTTCTGGAAGGATGAAAATCACATGAAATAATAGAATTCCGAATTTCAACTATACAGTGGAAATTGTGGTTTCGGATAGAGAAGATCAAATGAGATTGTGTGTATGGCATGATGGGTCCACATGATAGAAAAAGAAGGATGATTAGATGAAATGGAAATGTTGGTATGACATGAGGGCCACCTTGTCACTGTCTTAGTGAACAACTAACACAATCAACGGTGAACTATTTCATAGACGAACACAGAACATGTTCAGAGCGCTCATGCATGGTGATGGCGATGGAGGCATGACGTAGAATGCATTGAGGCAAACTCAACAGTATTGACGGCTCGGCGAGATGACCTTCGATGGCGACGCAGTCTGACGGAGAAGACCTTCGGCGGGCGACGGCTGACGTCGGTGTTCCGGGCAACCGGAGAGGACTTAGCGGATGAGGTTTACGGCGAAATGAAGAGGGAACCGCGGGGAACACAATTCTCACCTTGGTGGTGGTGGAACGCGTATGGTCGGCTGGTGGCGACGACGCGCAACATGGACCAAATAAAGGACAGAAAATAAATAAAATCTAAAAATTATGAAATAAATACTAGAAATTAGCAGATGAATTTAGATGAATTTAGGAGAAGGAATCAATGGATTTGGAGTTTGCATGTAAGAGAACGAATTTTTGGAATGAATAAAAGGGACAAGTACAAAGGGCAAAGCAAGCTACTAGATAAAATATTACTATTCATCTTCATCAAGCTGCCGAACAGCAAGCATGGAGAAAAATGGCAGCCATGGAGGGAGGCGGTGCTCTGGTGAGGGGGAGGTGAGACTGAGATAGAGCACGCGAAGGCGATGGTGTAGACGATGACGGTGGGGCGGTGTGGACGGCGCCGGAATTGATGGAGAAGGTGCACACAGCCGGCCAAGTTCAAGCACCAACTTCAGCGGTGCTAGGGCGAGAGAGGCGAGGTGAGCTGGGGGAATGGAATGAGATGAGAGATGTGCACCCGGTGCTCTTTTTATAGGGGAGGGAGTGTGGAGGGAGAAGCGGTCTTGTGAGGAATGCGGCGGTGATGGCGCTGGTCCGTGAAAGCAAGCTTCGAGAATGGAGAAGAAATGCCGAAATTTGGGGAGGCAGTGATCGGGGGTTTGAATGCAATTGATTACACGGAGAAACGGGGAGGAAATCAAGGGATTGGGAAGCTTCATTTGCTGCATTCATGGCGTGGCCATGCTTTGTAATGGATAGCAAGGAAAGAGAGGGAAGGGATGGGAGGTGGCGCGGTGGTCGGGAGGGCGCGAGATTGGCGGCGATGGTCGGGCCGTGAGGTGGGGTTGGGTGGCGAGGAGATGTACAGGCCATGGCTGCTTCACGGTTGAAGAAAGAACCGAGAGACGAAATGATTCGGGAGGAAGAAGATGAAAGGAGAGAGAAGGAAAGGGCATAAAAGAATAAAAGGAAGGAGATAATTATTTGAAAGACAATTGGCAAGTTGGCAGCCGATGTATTGAATTGCTTGGAGTTAAGCAAGGCTGGCTGTGGTGTAGCACTCGGATGGGTGACCGAGCGGAAAAATATTTTTTTTATTTTTGAAATTAATACAGATTTAAGCAATAAAACAAATAGATTTTTAGATAGCAAATAGAGTCTCAAAATTCTAAAACAATTCACAAAAATCATAGAATTATTTTAAACTTAGATAAAATATTTCCGACTTATAAATGGTAATTAATTTTGTAAATAATTTATTTTGGCTTTAAAATAACTAGGAAAAGCTTTTCAAAAATCTAGAAAATTCTCGAAATTAGTTAAATTTTCCTTTTTAACTTTAAATCAATAAAATCGAGAAAACTCAATAAATTTTCTTTTTGAATTTAAAACCAAGAAATTAAATAAATATATTTTTAACAAAATTATAGAAAATCAAGAAAGAACTTTGACACGAGAAAATCCAATAAAATAATATCTTTATTTATTTTTAATTTTGGTAACAGAACTTTGGGATGTTACAAATTTGCCTCACGTGGGAAAGGTGCACACCGCTATTTTCCAATGAGACAATCGTCACACAGTTGCAGGACATGGCTCACCAGTGGAAGTCCCTCAACTAGGCCCTCTTGGCCCATCTTGCGTAATGCTTGAAAGTTAAGGTGGCCATAACGTGCATTCCATCTCCATGCATCGTCATCTAGTCTTGCCATCAAGCACACTGGTTCTGCGAGGTCAAGGTTGAGGACGTACATCCTGTTACTCTATCTCCTGACTCGCACCAGTAGCTGTCTTTGTCGATCAAACATGCATAGGTTTCCATTTTCGTGCATGATTCTACAACTGCGTTCCTCAAGTTGACCCAAGCTTATTATGTTGCTTGTCAACTTTGGGATGCAGTACATATCCGTCAAGTCCTTGTGCTCGCCTGTGCGTGCTTCAAACAGCACCATGCTACGCTCGCCAATGCTCATTATGGATCCATCACCGAACTTCACCGAACCACCAATAGTAGTATTCAACTCGGTGAATTGATTCCTACAACCAGTCATATGGTTACTTGTGCCTGTTTTGAGGAAACAGACTTTGCCATCGTCTTGGTTGTTCCCTCTGTGTTGGAGGTGAATGTTCTCCTCCACAAGCACCACAACTTCGGTGATGGCCTCCTCATTCTCCATTAGTTCGCATGCTTCAAGCATCAATAGTGCTGGGTCATCATCACCTTTCACAGCCAAGAATGCTTTCTCTTTCTTGGGTTTGTGACATTCTGACTTGAAGTGCTTGTATATGCCACAATTGTAGCACTTGATCCATTTCTTGTCGAACTTCGGCTTGGATTCAGTCCCTCATGCATTACTACCATGGTTTCCCTTCTTGGCTTGCTCACAATTGGCTCCTTGGTTCGTCTCCTTCTTCGTGCTATTCCCGGACATCTCAGTGCTATGCTTCTTATATTTAACAGTGAGCTTCTCCCACTGCGACTGGATCAGCATCAAGTGTTCACTCTCTTTTGGATCACCAAAAGCAATTCGAATCCTCTCATTGTAAGCCTTGTATCACCCAACCAGGTCTTCATTTGTGAGAGTGGTTAGATTGACACATTGTTCAATCGATGTTAGGAATTGCATGTACCGTGCCAGTGCTGAGCGCAAGAAATGGTGAACCACAGAAATTTCTTGCACCTTCTCCCTAAGGCTTCGCATGCCGCTCACCATGCTGGAGACTTTGGTGGAGAAGTCTTCTACTGACTCACCGTCTAGCATCGATAGGCTCTCGAAACTCTTTTGGAGAGTCTGCAGATTAGCTTCTTGGACTCGATCATGCCCTCGATACAGGATTTTGATTGTTTCCTATGTTGCCTTTGTTGTCAGCTTTCCGGCAAGGGCCGTCATGACTTGATCAGGCACCGCCTGATAGATGGCAGACATAGCCAGTCTATCTTTGCGATACTGGACACCACCTTTTTCATATTCCTTGCCGCCGGGATCCACGGCTTCCCACACCTCCTAGGACAAAAGAACAACGCTCATCTTCATGACCCATATGGTGTAATTGTTGTGCCCAAGTTGTGGGTACAACAATGGCATCATCGGAGTCTCTTTCTTGCTCTCTGATGCCTCGCCGCTTCTTTCCATCGACATGATTTCTTCTCACCAATAACCGTAGCTCTGATACCAAATGTCAGAATTTCAAATCTTCTTTGTGAAATTTGAGCTTATGTTAGTTCTGAAATTGATGCCGAAAATTGAGAGACGGGTTAGAGCTACAATGAATCACGGTGGATAAAACAGAGCAACAAAATCATAGAAAACTTTTGATGTTTGGCGCTACAACCTTGCAGTCTTTTTGTTTTTTTCTGTTGTTTATATATACACACAATACTTTACTTTTTCGGATATGACACAGTTCAGAAACCAGATTCTGCTACTCTATGCAATCTAATTCTGATCCTACTGCTTGTCCAAAACATACACAAACTAATGCAATACTATCCTAATATGTCATGCAAGACAGATTTGGTATTGCCAAAACATATTGACAATCCAATCCAAATGGAAAGTAAAAATAGAACTCTAAAATTAGAAAAATTCTGAAATCAGTTTATGACAAAACCGAAAATTGAAACAGACTAAAACTGATTGACACAACTAGCTTAAGTCAACATTGCTTTTGGATTTTTGCTTCGGGAGCAAAGAAGCTAGATTGATTCATTTCATGCGTAGTATGTAGATATTGTCTCTGATTTTCTCAATTGATTCCTTTTTATACATGCACTGGAAACAAACAAACAAGATAACCAAAGAGCAAACTGCAAAGGTTGGAAACATGAGCATCCATCTGCTACTCTTCACACGGTTCGCTGCCAGCGCCTGCGTAAGTGAGCACCCTGAAAATGCCTTAATCGTAGGCTTAGTGGCTTTAATTATGCAATGAATAAAGGACCAGCGAGGAGTCGCTACTGGTAACTTAGGTTGACAAACTAACCCTTCTTTTGAGCTTCAGAATCTGAACTGACTGACATATCTCTGTCGCAATTTCTTAACACAGAACTTCAACAGGTATCCTGACGATAGACATGACTGCGAGAGTGATAGTCTGTATAATCTGCGTAGCTTTTCTTCTTGAACTAAACTACTTACAATCCCTTTAGGATTAAAGACACCTGGTCTTCTGCTTCATGATTAATGCAAAATCCACATACTTTGTTATCGGATCTATCTCTAGCTGAGCGATGACTTATGTGGTCAACCATTGCGAATTTCAGATGGTGACAACTACAAACTAGCTGACATCTGGTATTGTAGGGGAACTCTACACACAACACTTACTTGCTCAACTTGGTACTATGAGTTAAGGTACAACTCATTAATCCTTTTTTTTCAATCTGTCCACTGATTCAGGGCGATACACAATACTAAACTAAAATGAGCATCCAAGCTTCATACACACCCCGTTGCTAACACAAGGTAAGTTGGGATCCTTGGTCTGACGCTAACTTCTTTGACACATCGTGTAAATTGTCCATCTCTGTCGATCTGATATTATACCAATTCTGGTGAATACTGTCTCTGTCGTATACAACCTCTGTCATATATCACTCTGCTAGATGGTCTCAAAACTAGGTGATATTGATAGGCTGAAGCGGCAAATTTCTGTCAAACGGTCACAATCATTTTTAAAGAAATTACATCCCGATTGGGTCCTAGGAAATCCCATGCTTGAATTCTCAGGGATATAAGTACTCTGACTAGCCTGCAACATTTTGGCTGACTTTCTGACATACCAACACATGGTAACCCATTCTGTAACCTTTTGCCTCATATTGGATCATCACAATTCAACTTCGAGGTATTTGTACACCTTGGTACTTTTTGGAGAAAACAAAAGGCTTCCACACAGATGTTGGTTCGAGCCTCAACTGCTTGAGTTTCTTCTGATCAGATACGCAGACATACTCAATGCTTCATGGTTCATTTTGTTAGCCTTCAGTGGATTCCAAGGCTTTACCTTGCTTCACATGAGAACTGATTCTCTTGACATAACTATCATCTCACTGTCTTGTCGACACTGATTTCTAGCATCGGTTCGAACTCTAGGGTTCAACCAATATCCTTCTTCAACTGACTCAAGATTTGGCTTCTGAATTTCATAGGTAACTTTAGTCGTGATCGTGATTCTTATGTAGCTCTTCTGATTTGAAACATCTGCCAATATACTGATTTATCCTGAGGGAACGGATTTCCACCTCATGGTTCTTGATCCAGTAACACCATCTTTGCTGCCCCATGATAGCAACTTTGAACTATGACCAGAATAATCCACTGCTTGAACTTTAGTTGATAGGAAGTGCACGCGAAACTTCTTAACACACTTATTCTTGGATGTCCCGTAATAAAAGTTATCAAGGTTCTTCCTGGTATTTGGAAGTATGAACACTAGAGCAGTGATCAATCCCTTCTGAAATTTTCACAAACTCATATCACTTCTGACGACCTGAGTTCTCCTTTTACAACGGGTGAGGGGTCTTAGTTAACTTGAAATGGTGATCTCACTGATCTTCAACAGACACTTCTCGAAATGACTATTTCACTGGTATTTAACTGACACTGTCTAGTTCATGGACGATCTTGGTGAAACTGCAGTTCTTTCTTACAACTCAAACAAGCTAACTCTGAGGTTCTAAAGATTAGCTCCCAAATAGACTAAAATACTCGCACATCCTTGTGCTACCATTTTATTTTACAATCAACACTAACACTAGCTAAGCTGATGAGCTTGATTTGACACCGCCTTTATCTGAGAAAATACTTTGGCCTGTTCTATCGTTTATACAAACTTATTTGACAACCTTTGTCATAATTCAACTCTGACGTAATTCCTTCTGAAATTGGCTGATCATAGGTACCAAGTCAAAGACAAACTTGACTTCTAATACGGTTGCATGTTGCATTGATCACTTGCAATGACAACTGCGCACTCTTTTACGGATACAAACATTATCCCCATAGTTAAATTCTTCAACCATTTACTGTTGCCTCACTACTATGCAAAGTGGTGGCTTAGACTTCAACATGACCTCTTATAATTACGGCTCTATGGCCTTCAATCAACATGACTCAAGCTTGATTACTCGGCTTGCAAATACACTTGCCTAGAGAGGTATCCAATGATTTAATAGCCAACAATTCATTTTTCTTCGTAACTTGCATACAACAATGTCTACTTTTCTGCTCTCAAACAAAAGAAAAGATTACAACTATTTTCTGACTTTATTGCTATGAACGGAGGCATGACGCTGCATAATTTGGTCAAACTAGGATTTCTTGGTAACATCATCGCACAAATGTCTCTTCTTTGACTGCTTCGCTGGACACACGGATCCTGCTGCGTTACCACTTGCTCTGGGTGTTATAATCTTGAC
This sequence comes from Phyllostachys edulis, assembly GCA_036346405.1. Lineage (NCBI taxonomy): Eukaryota > Viridiplantae > Streptophyta > Magnoliopsida > Poales > Poaceae > Phyllostachys > Phyllostachys edulis. The sequence goes on along the minus strand of CM070555.1, from coordinate 28,219,035 downwards.
TAAAATGATTTCTGGCATTCTTGTGTTTGAAGTGAGTGACTAGTTCTTCCGAGGACATTGACGGACATAGTGACATTTTCACGACAACTGTAGCATACATGTGTCGAGCCTTGCGACTTTTCTAACGAGACTATGGTAGAACGACTATCCTTCTTGAAGGTTGAAGCTTGTCGCTTTGCAGGGTATCTTTTGGCATAGTGGTCTTGCCTACCACACTCGAAAGACTCTACTGATGATATTGACTTGCTTCTCTTTGGTGGCTGGTTGCCAAAGTTGACATTTTGCTTTTGTGATTCTTTAGCTAACAATTCTTTTGTGATTCTTTCACTAACAATTCTTGTACTAACAATGGTTTGCCTTCTTTTGCTAATGCTCTGACTGTGGCTTGAAAATTTTCTCGCTGACATTGTGTTGCAGAAGTCAACACTGAATACATGGGGCACTGGCTCAGATAATGATCATCGCCTTCACATAAGAAACATGTAATCCTGCTCATTGGACATTCTCCAACAGAATGGTTTTCTTCGCAACTAGAACAATTGATATTGTGCTCATCGACACTGTGGCCTATTTCCCCACAATGGGTACATGCATAATCTTCTGACTTATCCAGTTGGCAGCACTTCAAATGACAACGGCTAGATTTGGTGTAGGATATCGGAATAGCAGGTTTCTCTTGATCACTCTTGCTTGATGTCGCATGCTATTGACGAAAAGCTGTGGCGAACTCTGCCCAAGTGATGGTCTGCTTGTCCTGATGGGCGGCATGAAATTTTTCCTACCAATCTAATGCAATTCCTTTCAATTGATGAGCAGCATAGAAAACTTTCTCATTATCATTGCATTGCACAACAATTATCTTTTCTTCTATGGTGCGAATCCAAGATTCTGCATCCTTGAGTTAGGTTGACCCTTCAAAGATAGGTGGTTTGTTCATCGTGAGATTCACAAACTTGAACTGAGGGTGTGCTGTTGGGATGGCAATGAACTGTGCATTATTGCAAATATTACCACTGTCTAATGGTTGAATCGTCGCTTGCATGAGCTGATTCTAGGTGGCAGGGAACTAGCTTGGGTTCTGATGTGTCACTACTGGCATTGGAGATAGTTGTTGGTTATCGTCTACTATGGTACTGACACTGGCGACGGTGCGATGGTTTGCTTGATTATTCTGATTCATCAAATTGACTTATGTAACAATGGTCTGATGCTGCTGTGTCATCATGTTGTTCATGTTCTGCATAATCGCGTTCATGAAATGAGTCTGAGCGGCCAAAAATTGTACCATGATTGGATCTGCTATTTCCAGTACTAACAACTGTCTACTGGGATTGACAAGATCTAAGCTGGCACATACTGTCTTAAGATTACTAACAAGGTTGGCTTCACTAGGGCTCTCCATCTGCTAGCTGACCAAGGATAATAGATGAGAGGGAAAGCATAAGGTAAGGGAAGATAATCTACTAAGGGGAGCAGATTTAACCCAAAGGACACCAAAGAACACAACAAATAGCTGGAAAGCTATTAAGAAGCATGAAACTCACAGCCAAACTATACACAGAAGAAGGAAAATGAAAATCTAATCGTCTAATCGATTAAACTCTAACTTAACTAGGTGACTTGGCTCAACACACGAGAGGAACCAACGTTTATTTATTCTATATGGTTGGTCTGAAGAAAACTCGATCTGGTCACGGTCTTTGTCAAACATGGACTGCTTGCAATCCTTGCAAGCGAATCTTGGAGAAAGACAGGGGCAACGTACAACTTATTCTTGGTCTTCAATTCTTGCGACGAACTTGTCTTGAACACTTGGGGAGATGTCGATGCGTCATTGCTGATTGCATGGTCTTCGAAGAGTTGCTCAAAATAGCTCTTGGGCATCCACCAATATATTTGGCACAGATAACGAAAACTATCGAAGTTATAAGGAAAGTGAGTCCAATTTAATACTCAAAATGGTGAGGAAGAATATAGATGAGAAAGGAATAGAATGGAAGAGTATAGAAGCTAGGCAAGATGAGAATATCATATCATTAAGATTTTCCATTTGTAAAATAAGTTTTGAGGTTTTCCTTAACAACGACCATTATAACTAAGGTTACGACCTACAGTCAATATGGCTCTGATACCACTTCTGTCGGGACCCAAAAATACAGTTCTGGACCCTCTGTGTATACTGCACTAGTCCAGGGTCACACTAGTGCACATGGTGGCAACATCGATGGAATATCATTTCTATGTACAAAGATGACTAATAAATATGCAAATAACAATAAATATTATAGTAACGACCTTAAGTTCAAAGCTTACAGTTAATGCTCCAGAAGGTGAATAGCTCAATTAAGCTGTAGCGGAATGTAACAGAATAACTTCAGTGAAGCCCATCCATATGCCCACAAGCAATCGGCTGGGGTAGCACGACCTAGTTCTCCACGATCCTTGAAGTATACCTTGTTGACTGACGATTCCTCCACTTTGTCTGAATGATTATAGCAAGTATGATTACACAACCGTACTTGCAACTCATACCACAGAATGCAATTTATAGATGGTGGCTTATTCCAAAGGAAATGGCTTCTATGGTTATTTTGCATAAAAACAACATTTGCAATTGAATACAAATAATAGATTGAAAGCATAATTCAAAATAAATAAACAATAATAATTTTAACAATTATTTTCACAAAGCCTAATCAAATTCTTTCACACAACCATATGACTTAAATCACACAGCTGTCCCTTTCCAATAGTTTCATGAAAATCTACCTCTCGTGTAAAATCCCCGAGCATGTCTATGACCGCGGACGCGTCTATTCAAATAGTTTTACACTCTGCAGATGTTGTACACTTTACCCGTAAGATACAATTAACTCATCATGTCTGCCATGACTCGCCATACGGAAGTATGCGATTGAACAATCATAACAAAACCTTTCGAAAACTTTATCTCAAACATTGACACTCCCGATGTGTTTTATTGCTAGTACCAACGCCCACAAAGGAAATTAGTCAGACGTACAGCGTTGGACAGGGAAGAGGCGAACCGTCCCATGATGTGAATCGCCATAGAGACAGAAACACACCACCACCTTGGCACAAAACTTAACCTACTACCTGAGTAGTCAATGTCGAGACTCCATAACTTACTAAGTTAGGCCCATCCCATACTAGGCATGTGGTTGTACGAAAGGCCTAGTTCAATGGCGCACATGGTTAAGTCCTTAATTGACCAAGGCGAGACTGCCACTGTCCCATTCTAACTAAGTCACGGAGATTCATATATCACAAGTTCATCATTTTACCACGCATTTTTCCAGTCATATATCCACCATATCACTTAGTTCACCCACTCGCCTCAGTCTAAATCTTTTCCCGCCCTATTGGTTATGTGCAACACATGCCATGAACGAGTAATAGCACACAACACACACAGTTTTACACAAAATTCCATAATCACTTAGTCAAGTTTATATTTGCAACTTAGATGACAATGAATGACTCGTTGCGTGGCTAAGCATACTATTCGTATCTAACTAACCCACATTGGTGCTATGACAATACCAACTAAATAATGATCCAATCTAGGGTGACAAAAGATCATGACATAACAATAGACAAGGTGGATATAAATAAATAGGATTAATAACTAAACCCAAAAGCATTTAAATAAATACTTAAAGTAAATGCAATAATTTAAATCAAAGTAATTTTGGAAAACTGGGTTCAATATGATCAAAGGTACAAGTTGCCTTGCTATAGCAAATGATGATCTTATTTTATCTTCAATCTTTTACTTCCTTGACCTTCAGCTCCTTCGGACGATTCCGAGACTTCAACGTCTAACGAGAGAGAAAGCACAAAACAAACAAAATTCAAAAAGAAAAATCAAATAAACTCCAGATTGAAATTAAATTGTACTGGAAGGTAGATATTGAATTTAGAAACTTGAATGGGTTCAATCGGAATTCTATTAGAAAGAACGAGCTTTCGGAAGATTGAAATTCACATGAAATGATGAAAAAGAAAAGGGAGAGAGAAACTGACAAGTGGGGTCTATGGAATATTCTCAGAATATTCTATTCTGGAAATATTAGAAAAATGGCTGAGTGTATGACATGTGGGACCTACTGATATTTATGGATTTCTAGAATTAAAATAATTCCAGAACTTTGATGTGTGGGTGGTCTTTCATAACCTATGTTGTTGTACATATCCTATCCCTTCTTCATGGCGCTCTGGAGGGGAGCTCTGGTGCCTGGCCAACCCTAATGGTGCCTGCATCATGTCTCCGGCTTCTCTTCCTCCTCGTTTTGATCTCTCTGGCGGCATTGCGTTCCAGCAAGGAGTTTGGAACCGATTCCGCTCCACGGTACATCCGATCTCTCGGTCCTCTGCATTTCATTTGGTTGTTTCCTTCTCGCGGGCGTCGTTCCGGCTTTCTGAGGAATCTATTAGTCTCATGCTTCATGCGTGTTTGGGGGGCTCGGCTCCGGACTTCAATGTTTCTTTACTGCTAAATCAGTCTTTCAAGTTTTCAGTTTGTTCCCGAGCAGTGGGTCTCCTAGTTTACTCTCTGCGTAAGGTGGTTTCTCCTTTTTTTCTGTGCCTTCTTCAATCTTTGGGGCAATGGTGGTCCAAATTGGGTTAAAGAATTCCGGCAGTGGGAGAATGATTGTGAGGATGAATGGACAGTGGTTTCTCGTTCAAAACCAAAACACAGGCTTCCATCTTCGAGTTTGTTGCATTCTCGTCAGCCAGCTTGCACAGCTCCTAAGCAGACTCGTAAAAGCTTTGCTGAGGTCGTCAAGTCGCCCCCTGGTCCTCGTTTAGTCCCTGTTCGTTCAGTTTTTTCTCATCTCGGCCAAGCTCTTGCGCCCCCTGTTCTTCGGGATACTCCGGATTTCTCTCGCCAGGAAGGTTCTTCCCGGATTGGACGGAAATTTTTTCAAAATTCGGATCTGCCTAACCGTAATTACAGGAGGGACATCTCTTGCTTTAAATGTCTAGCGGCAGGTCACATAGCCCGTTTCTGCACTAATGAGGTGTGTTGCAGAGCCTGTTTTGGTTATGGTCATCTGCAGAGGTTTTGCTTGGCGCAAAAACATCGGGGGAAGAGGTATCGTCGGGTTCCGTCTCTAGTGCTACCTATTGCGGCTATCGTCCCATCTCAGCCCATTAAGCCTGGGGTTCCAGAATCATCACCGTAGCCGTCTCGGGAGGAGGAGGCTTTAGCTGTGGGGGAAACCTCCTCGGTTTTGGAAACTAATCCCTCTTCGCCTTCGCCTGAAGGCTCGCCTGATCTCCCTAAGCCCCTTTGTTTCTCTCAGAGTTCTCCTGGTCCTGCGATGGCTAATTTTGTAGTTGATCCTTCGGTTTTCCTCCCTCGTGGGTTTCAAGTGAGGTCTGTGCTCTTCCCTGACCGCCGTCCTAAGCGCCTTCGGGCACACCTAGGTACGGAGAGTCGCCGGCTTCATGAAGATGTCGGTATTGCGGTTCTTGTTCCTGCTATGGCAGCTTGTGATTTTCATCAAGTGGCGGACGCGATTCATTATTACCTGACTCATTAGTTCCGTGTAAGGGTTTCGGACATAGCTGCTTGTCCGCTTGGAGCAGCGTTTGTAACCTTTGGCAGCAGTATTGAACGTGAAGCAGCAATCGCGCATGGGCTGCATCCTTTTGAACCCTATTCGCTGAGTTTTGTCAAGCACGACGAAGGTATAAATCTCCGCTTTGCCCCCCCTGGATAGAGTTTGTTGGATTATGCTTGTAGCATTCCCTCTTGATTGCTTCAATGTTGCGGCCATTGGTCGTGCGGTGGCTGGTTTTGGGACCTTAATATACTGGCATGAGTCCTCTAACAAGGCCAGGATTCTGGTTAAGGTTTTGGTCCCCTCCCCGGATGTGGTTCTAGAGAGCATCTTGATTGTTGTGGGAGATGCGCCAGGGGCAAAAGTTTGGGATGTCCCTTGCTTCCTGTTACAAGATGACCTAGTGTTGCAGCCTCCCGATGAGGATCCTTCACCTCCGTTTGGGGTGGCTGCTCACCCTCAGCCTCCGCCGCTCCCCAGGTGGATTGGACTCCAAGCCCCGGCAAATCCTTCCTTTCCTGGAGGTGGAGCTCAAGCCTCGGTGTACCCCTCCTTCTTCCCTGGAGGAGGTGCTCCAAACGGGGCCCCAGCAGAAGAAGGTTCTGTCCTAGGTGATCATCTTCCAGAGTCAGAGTTTGTGGGCGATCAATCAGAAGTTGGTTTGGGCGTTCCTTTTCATCCTCAGCAACCCATAGAGTTGCCAGTGGTGGTTGCTGAGTTGGTGGATGATCAAGGTCTTCGTTCCGATGATATGGAAGCAGTTAGTGTGTAGGAGGTGGGCTGTGATCTCTCGATTTGTCACTCTAACTTTAGTGAGTTTCGGAATTTTTTTCGATGCCTCTCTGCTTGTTTGGAGACGTTGGTTAGTCTTCAGAAGCATTCCACCATCTTAGGCGTTTCATGGCATTCAATCTTTGTGGATGGCGGTCTTAATCAGACACTTTTCTTTGGTTCAGTTATCACTCAGCCCAGGGTCCCAAATGTGGTCTGTTCTCTCCAAGAGCTGGTAGAAGACGATGTTGTTGAGATCTCTGGTCCAGTTGAGCCTTCTCCGAAGCGCAGGCGCAAGAAGTTTCCAGTTCCCCTGGATTCCAGTCTTCTTCGGAGAAGCCCTAGGCTGAAAGCCGCTAACAAGGATTTTAAAGACAAGGCTAGTGCGGATCTGTTGGCGCCTCTTTTTGAAGGCCGCAGGAGGGCTCAGGACAAGCCGGCTCCTCCTTTCTTGACTGTTTCTTTGGCGCAGAGTATTGGGCAAGGCTTTTGCCAGGCATCTACTAGTGAGCTGTCTGTGGAGGCTCTTTTAGAGTCTGATGATGAATAGTGTGGGTCATGTTAGGCTTTCTATTTTGCTTTTCTGGGCTGCTGTTTGGCCCATGCTCTAAGGTTCTCTGGCAGCAGGCTCTTTTGTTGTGTTTAACTCTTGCTGGGTTCTTTTTTGTTTCTAATGCTTATCTGGATGTAATACTGGATGTCTTGTCCCTGGTTTTGCTTCTAGTTGGCCTTGTGCGACTAGTCTGGTCTCGTAGTGTTTTTTGTTTACCATGAACTCTAAGAGAAACTGGCCTGTCCTCTCCTGGAATGTGAGAGGTCTTAATTCCTCTAGTAAATGGGAAGCTCTAAGGCTTAAGATTGATGAGAGTGCTTGTTCTATTTTTTGTCTACAAGAAACCAAGAAGGCAGATTTTGATAGCAAATTTCTCCGAAATTTTTCTCATAAGAGATTCAACCAATTTGCGTTTGTTCCCTCTTCTGGTGCTTCGGGTGGTCTGCTAACGGCTTGGAATGGATCTTTGTTTGCTGGGTCTGTGGTCCATTCTTCTCGCTTCGCCCTGACTGTCAAACTCACCTCAAACCTTAATGATCAAGTCTGGTATCTATCTAATGTCTATGGGCCGTGCACCCCAGGGGCGAAATCAGAATTCTTGGATTGGATGATTAATCTGGATGCTGATGCTTTTGAGCTTTGGTTATTAGTAGGTGACTTCAACCTTCTCCGTAGTCAAGATAACCGTAACAAACCAGGTAGTAATGTGTTGGACATGTTTCTCTTTAATGAAGCTATTAATCACCTGGGTCTGATTGAAATTCCACTCAAGGGGCGGGATTTCACCTGGAGCAACATGTAGGATGATGTGCTTCTCCAAAAGCTAGATTGGGTTTTTACGTCAGCAAACTGGTCCTTAATCTTTTCGAATACCCTGGCCCTTCTGCTTTCTAGGATCACGTCGGATCACACCCCCTGCATGGTTCAGTTCTCATCGGCTATTCCCAGAGCCTCCTTTTTTCGTTTTGAGAATTTCTGGTTGGAATTTGATTCTTTTCTCCCGACAGTGGAATCTTTATGGAATTGGACCCCTCGTATCAGCAACGCTGCTCAGTCTCTTTCGTCTAAACTGAAATCTTTACGTCGAGGTCTTAAATACTGGTGTTCTCACCTTTCTAACTTAAATTGTCTTATTGAGAATACAAGCTGGGTGCTAGCTTTGATTGATGGGTTAGAAGATCAGCGTCTTCTTTCTCAGGTGGAAAAGAACTTTCGGCATATTCTTCAAAATCACCTGCTTAAGCTACTTAAAGCCAAACAAGTTTACTGGAAGGAAAGGGCCACCATCCGATGGGCTAAGTTTGGAGATGAGAACTCAAGATTCTTTCAGTCTATAGCCTCCTCGTCTTTTCGTAGAAATTATATTGCCCGGCTGTTCCTGGATGATGGTTCTTCCCTTGTCGACCATACTCAGAAAGTAGATGTGTTATGGACTTCGTTTAAGGACAGGTTGGGTGTTTCAGAAGAATCTCGTATGCATTTTGACCTTTCCTCATTGATATTTCCTGTGGAGCCGGGTGTTCTTGATAATCTGGACAACGATTTCTCCCCCTAGGAGATTGATCTGGTGGTTAAAGATTTGGATCCTAATCATGCTCCGGGTCCGGACGGTTTCAATGGGCTTTTTCTGAAGTCATGCTGGCACTTGATAAAGGAGGATTACTACAAGCTATGTTCTGCATTCTGTCAGGATAATTTGGATATTCAAAGTATCAACTCTTCCTTTATTACTTTGATTCTGAAAAAGCCAAATCCTTTAACGGTCAATGACTTCAGACCTATTTCGTTGCTTAATAGTTCACTCAAACTTTTGACAAAGTTAGTTGCCAACCGGCTGCAATCTGTCATTCTCAAGGTTATTCATGTCAATCAATATGGTTTTATTAAAGGGCGAAATATTCAAGACTGCCTGGCATGGGCCTTTCAATATCTTCATCTATGCCATCAGTCCAAAAGAGAGGTTATTATTCTTAAATTGGACTTTGAGAAAGCCTTCGATAAGGTTGAACACCATGTGATTCTTTCCATGCTTCGTCACAAGGGATTCAGTTCTAAATGGCAACATTGGATTCGGCGCATTCTTTGCTCTGGGACCTCTGCGGTTTTACTAAATGGAGTTCCGGGGAAGGTTTTTCACTGTAAGCGTGGAGTGAGGCAGGGTGACCCTCTTTCTCCTCTTTTATTTGTGATTGCAGCTGACCTTCTGCAATCCATTGTTAATCAGGCTTATCACCAAGGCTTACTTTCTTGCCCCTTAGAGTCAGATTTCGGTCAAGAGTTCCCAATTGTACAATATGCTGATGACACTCTTCTTTTTATGCCTGCTGATGCGAGACAACTTTTTTTGCCTCAAAGGTCTCCTTCGGTCTTTTGCGGATTCTACTGGTTTAAAGGTTAATTTTCATAAATCCTCCATGGTTCCCATTAATGTTGATGAAGTGAAAATTCATCATTTAGCTAATACCTTTGGATGTCAAGTGGGCTCAACTCCTTTCACTTATTTGGGTCTACCCATTGGTGTTTCAAAGCCAAAGTTTGCGAGCTATTTACCGCTAATTGATAGAATTACTAAAAGGCTTTCAGGCATATCACCTTTCCTATCTTACGGCGGCCGTCTTGTGTTAGTCAACTCGGTGTTCTCCTCCCAGGCAGTTTATCACATGGCATCTTTGAAAATTCCGGCTAAAGTCATTCTTCAGATTGATAGATTACATCATCACGCTCTTTGGCATAATTCAGATTTGTCGTGGGGGATATCTTGTTGCTTGGAAATCTGTTTGTCAGCCAAAATGTCAAGGTGGTCTTGGGGTTCTTAACCTTCGGGTTCACAACCAAGCACTGTTGATGAACCATATTCATAAATTCCTCAATAGAATGGATATTCCTTGGGTGACTTTAACCTGGAGGGCTTTCTATCATCATCTTTGGGTTCTGACTTCTAATAGGTTATGTGGGTCCTTTTGGTGGAAAGACTTACTCCATTTTCTTGGTGACTTTAAAGGATTTGCATCCTGTTCAGTTCGCAATGGAAGATCTTGCTGTTTCTGGAAAGACACTTGGAATCTAGGTTTTCCGATTATGCGGTGGCCTCATTTGTTCTCCTCCATTCACAAAGACATTTCAGTTGCCAGTTTTTTGGAGGCTGAGTCTTTCTCTGCGCTTTTTCACTGCCCTATATCACCTACGGCTCTTTCCTAGCTTGAAGAGTTGCACGATGTAGTTGATTCTCTAGGGCTGCCGATCAACCAGCCTGATTTCTGGAATTTTATCTGGGGTTCACCGTTCTTCACTACTAAACGAGCTTATTTGCATATGCTGGGGCAAGCCACCATGCCCCGGCCCTTTTCCTGGCTTTGGAAGTCTTGTTGCTTAAGTAAACACAAGTTCTTCTTTTCGCTGCTTTTGAAGGATAGACTGAACACTAAAGATCTACTTCTTCGCAAGCAGTTTCCTCTAGGAAATTCTGAGTGTGAACTTTGCTCTGATCATTGCTTAGAAACCTCGAAACACCTCTTTTTTGAGTGCTCTTTTAGCCGGCAATGCTGGTTCAGGCTGGGTTACATTTGGGATCTATCTCTTCCGGTGGCTGATTTCATTCAGGAGCACAAGCAAAGATCCCATTCAAAGCTTTTCAAGGAGATTTTAATTCTTTCTTGCTGGAGTATTTGGTTACATCGCAATAAGGTTATCTTTAATCAAGATTTGGTTTCTTTCAATGACTGGAAGTTTGGGTTTAAGGAGGGTTTTGCCTTGGTTATCCTTAGGGCAAGATCCTCTCTTAGAGAGAGATTAGTTAATTGGTTGCGAGATTTTGGTTAAGGTTATTTCGTGTTCCTGTATATTCTGTAACCTTGTAAATATTTTGTTTTAATATATTGTCACAGTAGGGGCGCTGTCCTTCCTATTTACCGTCAAAAAAAAATTCCAGAAAAGGTAGAGGGAGTGACATGTGGGACCAATAAGATAAATGATTTTTCAATAATTAAATTAATTCCCGAAAATAGGATTAGGGGTTAACATGTGGGCCATTGGTCTATGGACCATGTCCACAGAGATATGCTAGTCCATAGTGGACCAAGCTCATGAACAGGGTTTGACTAACATGTAGGACCCACATGTAAGTGAGAGAAATAATTAGGGCTTTTTAATTGGGAGGGTGACATGTGGGGTCTACACGTAAGTGAGGGATAGATTTATGGCTTGGAGTAGTTGAATGACAAGTGGGGCCAATTCAACAGAAACAAAGAATTAACAGAGCAGTAGCCTACGTTGGATGTCTAGAGAAAAGAAAGAACTGGAGCATGCTGTCGGTTCAGAGAAGAAACAAAGACAAAAGCTCCCATGGCCGGTTGCTTCTAGTGCAAAGAGATGGCAAGAGGTGGCAACCAGGTAGCAATGAAGCAATCGGGACATTCATCCCAAAGACAGAGAGAAACTAGTAGTAGAGAACCGAACCAATAGAAAACAGAGATGGAGTTATAGAACATATACCAAAACAACAGAACGTGCCACATGCTAATTTCAGGCGAATGGAGGAGGTGGCAAATGAAGGCGAACTAGTGGCAATGCGAACCCAACGGTGGTGGAGTTAAAGGCAGGGGCTCAACGGTTGAGGAGTAATTGGCTAGAGAAGGGAGACGGTCAAGAGGAGAGAGAACGCCCGATTCTGAGCGCACGGTGGATGAAACTCGAGACTAAAATATGGGAAAAATAGGTTTTGACGAGGGCTACAAGATGACGCGATCGGATTTTGGAAAAACTCACTGAGGAGCGTGGCGCTCGACCTACACGTTTTAGTGACATGGCTCAACATGGCCGACGGTACTCCAGCGATCTTTGGGCGAAGGGGAAGGAAGCATGACGTAGAACACGACGACACGAACTCAACGCTGCAGACTGTTCGGCCGAGGGACGTCAGATGAAGGCGTGACTCACTGGAGAAGACCTTCGGTTGGAGCTCGATCTTTTGCAGATTGCAACGAAAATAGATCGATTCGGAGGAAACCAAATCAGGGGATTAAAAGAGGAGATCAAGAGCTTCGATATGACGTGGACAGTTTGGTTTTATATGAACTGAGGAGGAAGATAGGGAAAATGGGAGATTCGGTTGAAAACATGTACATAACGTGGACTTCTATTTGGTGATTTTTTTTGTAATAATCTATTTTTTATTCAGAATTATGAAATAATACTACCTTTTTTTTGTCAGAAATAATCATCAGTCCGGGCGACTACACATAGTCGTCCAACCACAGAGCGACAACAGTTGGAGTCGCCCGGTGGTTGAGCAGCTTGACTAAGTCGCCCAATGGTTGAGCGACTTATAGAAAGTCGCCCAACCATTGGGCAATTTTAAGTAGTAACTGTACTATTTAATTAATCCAATTGGAATAATTGTGTGGGAATAAATGTTGCATTTTGTAGGTAATACATTTAGCAAATCCTATTGTAGGATGTTATTTTTTTCGGAAATAAAAGGGTGGTGACAAGGTTGGTTGGTCCATTTGTGATTTTCGTAGAATCTCAAGGGTACGAAATTTATTAGACTCCTAATAATATTTTGTGATCGTCGTATGTTTTTGTAGTGTGCTAAATTTCTGAAGAATTTTGTGAGGACGATAGAGGTAGCAATGATTCGTAAGTACGAAGGTAAGTGATATTGCGATGCACAGAAAATTCATACACAGTGGAGAACTTGAGAGAAATGGTGCAATGATAACAACACGATAGTTGCTTCGACAAGGGGTTACGTGGCAAGCAGGCTAACGAACCAAAGACGATACACACATGCCTTTAGGGAATTAGAAATACATGGGATATATGGATGAAGAGGGTCAGACTACTGTGTGGACCGGGGCTATTTGCCCTTCCTTGCGAGCTCGGCGTTGTACTCCTCGCTGGCCGCCTTGGCCTCGGTCATCATTTCCCTCTTTTTCTCACGCTCCCTCTTGTGAGCCTCGTGCTCTCTATGCCTGCAGGCTTCGAGATGGGCCTGCGTCTCCTGGCGGATACGCTGGTTGTGCTCTTCGGTGCGGCGCTCCTCCTCCCTCCACTTGCGGTCCCTGTTGGCATCCCACTCCTTACAGTCGAGAGTCCACTAGTCATGTGGGTGGATCTCTAGGTTGATCCACTTGTGATAGCCACATAGCAGATCTGGGGACTACCGATAGATGGGAGAGGTTGTTAGTGCGGACTTTGAAAGAGAAATGGTAGGGGAACATATTGCTACCTATCGTTACCGACCGTCGATAGTGGCTCATGTCCCAACAGCGGTCGGGATAGTTGCATGAGTAGTTTGCGCAACCCCAGTAACACATGCCTAGGCCGAGCTGGTCCTTAGACTTAAAGAACCTGCATATGTCCCTGCACCAACAGAGGGACGGCGTCTCCCCCTCAGGCGAGTTTTGCAGCGAATGCTCAGTTGGGATGTTGTGGTAGGGGTTACTACTACGGGGGGTGGTGTCATTGCGGGGTGGTAGCCTCTTGGCACGCTCCCTTTGTTCCTCCTGGGCCACATACTCCCTTTGCATTTTATGGATCTCCTCCTAGTGCTTGTCCATCTGAGCGAGATTGTGTTGAAGTCTGGATTCAGGAGAACCCAACGTGGAAGGGGTAGTACTTATATGCCGAGCCGGCGCTCGTCTGCGAATCGAATTGTAATTGATTGAAGGAAATTAAACCATGAGGCAAGGTGTATAAGGAGACTCGTTGGGTCACATCGCTCCTGAGGAGGAATTATGTGGCAGTGTTGCGTCACGTCTCTGTGGAAAGCAGACTCGTTGGGTCACGTCGTTGTGGGGAGCAGCCTCATTGGGTCACGTCATCTTGAAAAGCTGACTCGTCGGGTCACGTCCTGCTTTGTAGAGAGTGGTCACATGGTGCACTACCGAGCGAGGTCACTTCGTGCATTGCAATTAATATGAGAGATTAACACTTCAAATAAAGTTAAAATTTGCAATTACGATACAATTAGTTTCAAAGTGCTTACAACAAGCGAAGTACTGATTGAAGTACAAGTACAACATGCTAGCATTTCTAAACTTAGTACCACTACGCACCCAACAAGAAGCGGTGCTGCACTTCACACAGGTATTCCTACGTGTCGGCAGGTGCCTTGCAAGTTCTCGCAGTGTGGCCTTCCTAACGGTAGTGGCCGCAATGTCTACCCGCCGTTCTAGCTTCCCCTTCGTCCATATCGTTCCTAATGCGATGACTCTGCCGACGGCCCTTCCCCCTTCAACAAGTCAAGATCCGGAATCCAGGTCCTCTGTGCAATATCCAACGTGGTGAAGTTACCCACAACCCTGAAGCCTCTTAGCTCACCGCACCACGCCTACTACACCGTCTCCTTTATAAAGTACTCCGATATGAAGTTCGATGGGTCCATGTGGATGTTCCCACATGTGGCGAGGACATGAGAACATGGCTTGTGAAGGAGCATTGGCTTGTTGCATGTGCAGCTAGGTTCATTCATATGGTCTCCAAGGAATACCTCGTGGGTAACAAGAGACCGAGCCATCCCAAATCCGGCTCTATCTCGAATGACCACGTCGAAATGATGCTCCGTATTGCACATTACAAAGACCGTGTGCGAGTGACCTTTCTCGATCTTGGCCTGCATGTACGCTGTAATCTTCGAGTAGTACGGTGTATGTGGGTTGGCTGCATGAACTGCCGCATTTGCATGCATTTCCCTGAAATATCCTATTGTATCATGTAGAATGCCTTCCACGATGGCGAAGAGGGGCTGAGAACAGAGGCCCCTATTAACTTAGTTGTACACCTCGGTAAGGTTAGTGGTCATTATGCCGTACCTTGCACCATCCGTGTCGTGCAGCAAGGACCACTTCTCCAATGGCCCAGCCTCAATCCAATAGGAGAAGCACCCGATGTCCCTCAATGTCCTCCATGTCAAATGGGGAGGGTTGAGCTCCCGTAGTGGTGTGAGGCGCTCGGGTTGCGCCCCCCAGGAATGAGTGTACGCTTGTTCCTCTCGACAACAAGCTTCCTGGTGTGCTCCTCCAACATCTCCCACAACGCATCAAACTTACGCTGCTGGTTCTGCATAGCAAGCTTTCTGAACATTTTCATCAATGGTTGCTGCCTGAACTGTTTGAAGAAGTTGGCCCCAAATGGTGAATGCACTTTCTGTTCCTCATGTCTAGCCAAGGGAACGTCTCATCGGGGCCTTGCTGAAGTTTTTGGATGGCCTTCATCATCCCGGGGTGGCGATCATGGATTATATAGACATCAAGACATGCCCTAGATATCAAGACGTGCCCCAACTACTCCCTCCTTCAAATGTCGAAGGAACCACAACCAGTTGTCGAAATTCTCACTTTCAACGAAAGCGATGGCTAAGGATAGAATCTGATTGTTGCCATCAACGCCAATTGCTGTCAGTATCATGACCTTGTATTTCCTAGTTAGAAACATCCCGTCCACTGAGGTCATGAGCAACATGTGTCTAAATGCATTGATGCAGGGACCTAATGCTAAGAAGGCCCTCTGCAATACCATAAAACCTAGCGACAGTCTTTTGGATGGCTTGTCCTTCACAGCAATGTATGTGCCCGAGTTCCCATCCTGCAGCACCTGGAGCATATGAGGAAGGTTGTCATAAGATGCTTCAAAAGAACCGAACCTCCTTTCCATAGCCTTCTGCTTAGCACGCCATGCCTTCGCGTAGCTAATCTTGTACTTAAATTTTTGCTCGGTAGCCACCATGATGTGCTTGGCCTCCAGGTCCGTCTTCTTCACTATCTCTCTATACATCACATTGGCTATCAAGTTGGGCGTTATGTTGCGATGCCTTGGCAAAACACTACTGAGCAAGCAGGAGTGCGCCTCCACCTTGGAGACAATCCAGTGAGTCTTGTACTTGGGTTTCCATGCATGCACACGCCAAGGACACCTAGCCTACTCGCAGACCATGGTGTACTGCTCCTGGCTAGATTTGAGGAAACAAAACGTCCGCTGTATAGACAAGGCCCACAACTTAATGTCATCCTGCAGTGATCCTTTGTCAGCAAACATTGCATGAAGCCGAACCTTCGTCCCATGGTACTCCCACAGTGATTCGTGCTCGTCGTGTACAATGAGACTCTCAATGTCCATCCTATTCCATTCCTGCGGGATGGGACCTTCGTCCTCCTCAGAAGAGTCATCACCATCCTCTTCTAAAGCTTCCTCCTTTGCCCGGGCTGTCAAGTCATCGATCTCCATCTAACACACTATGTTGTCGACATGCTCCCCTGCATCTGCCTGTGCACTGGGCTGAGCGTTCGCTATGCGACATTTCTCTTCTACCTCAGCAACATGGGTCACCGCCTCCTCTTCTGCCTCTACAACATCGGTCACCTCGTCCTCTTCTGCCTCGGCAACATCGGCCAACGCGTCCTCTTCATGAACCATGCGCTGCGCGCCTGAGTTGCTCCCACCAACCCGACGATAGCCATCGGTAGCGCTCTAACGAATCCTGAGCCTCTAGACTAGGCTATAGGATGTGCTGGTCTCAGCGTATACACCGACTTGGCCACCTCCTGCACAATGTCAGGGTCATTGCATGCCTCCCCAACTATAGACCCGACATGCAAACTACTCTATCTCGTCCTGCGTCACCTCCGCACCGTGGGCGAGCCTATCCAGGATCGACCAAGACTCCCTCGCCATCGTGACATTGATGTCCGTCTGGACGGAGTACACGAAAGCGTCAAACTTGTAATTGATGTAACCTTACTCAAACATGTTGAACCATGAGAGTACGTACCGCGAGGTGAACGTTTCACGCGAAGTGTACAGGGTATGCGTCCATCGGTGCTGGTACGTGAGTGGGGGGAGGGTCGACAACATGCACTAGCCTAGTGCGTGTCTGCGGGGCGTACCGGCGTAGGTACTCGTCGTACGCGCTAGGGTCGTACGGAGCGTCCTCCTACACGCAGTCCTTGAGGTCGTTCACCCATTGCGCCACCCATGGCTCCATCTTGGCCGGTCACTGCGTCCTGGTGCCACCCCTCCTACTATGCCTACGAAATGTGCCAGCACTGCAATTAGAAGCCGTCATAATAGAACTAGCAAAAAAAATATACGAACATGCGTTGTGTGTGTGTAACTCACGTGTGGGTCGAGTTAGGCACCCTCGTCCTAACGGGAACTGGAACAACCTGGCAGAGGCCAAACTGGTGCATCACCCTGTGCACCGCGTAGTCCTTGACGAACACGTCGAAGATGATCTTTTTCTGCGTCCGCCAGTACGCCCGGTCGCGCCAGCACATTGAGGACAGCCCCCCGGGAGCACGGTCCTCTGTCTCTTGATTAGAGTATGGCTCCCAGCGCACGTCGTTAGTGGTGAGGCAGTCCAGCTGCTCCATGAATTGCCCATACACACGTGTCACCTGCACACGTGCATACTGTGCCTATGAGCCAGAATATAGTGGTTATAAAGGATGACCCGTAATATGACTGAAGTAAAGATAGAGGGAAGTACATACCCGTCTACGACACCAAAGGGACCCTACGGTTGGCCGGTCCATCGCGTCCCCATGGTACATGTCTGCGCCATACAGACTAGAGTCTACCAGCATGGGCCGTTGGAGGGAGAAGCGCTCGAACGACCACAGCTGCAGTAGGAGGGGGCAGCCTGTGAGGATAGATGTTGGCTTCATCCTACAACATGCATCACACATGCCACGGTACGTTGCGGCAAGTACGGCTGATCCCCAGCTCCTCGTCATCGGCGTTGGCCCTCGCGTACCCCACGAGGTGGGCGTCGACGAAGTCACCACGGTTGCTGGTAAACAGTACCCAGCCGAAGAGCAACAACAGGTACACCTTGAGGGATCATGAAACCTGGTTGTCGGTGGGCTCTAGGACCATCCACTCGACCTATGCAGAAACGAATAATTAGTAAGCCTATCATATGGCTAGGATAGTGCATCGCGAAACATGGAAAATAGGTAGCATACGTACTTGAAATTGCGAAAGCCATCGCTGGGGCGGGCCATGCCACTGTCGCTCTTGGAAGTCATAGTACGATGGCGCGGCCTCTACCGCAAGAACCCCCTGAAACCTACCCAGCAGGGTGTCACGTCAGTCGATAGGCACGTTCGGCGAGAAGGCAGGGGCTCCTATGATAGGCAGGCCGAGCAGCAGCGCGACATCCTGCAGAGTGGGGGCCATCTCCCCGAATGGGAGGTGGAAGGTGTGCATCTCGGACCGCCACCGCTCCACCAGGGCTGTTAGGAGCGACCGGTCGAACGAAAACCATCGTGACCGCTCTGGATCGGCTTGGGCCTCCCCGTCGTCCTCGACCGGAGTGCTGTCCTCTTCGGTAGCCTCCACCATCCGCGCAAGAGGTAGAAGACTGGCATGGCTAAGTCTACAAAGCACGAAGAAGTAACTACATAGCGTACATATGACACAAAGAAGTGGCAGAGCTTGCAGAAAAACCTGTCTACCCAGCGTGGGTCCGGTCTCCAAGCCCATTGGGTTATCCGTGTATGAACCACCCCCAACCCAGTCACGTCGTCCCCGCGAACTGGATGTGGGACACGACCCAAACCACCAGGGTCGTGAGCCATACCTGCAAATCAATTTCCAGTTAGTAATTATGACACAATTAGTGGGTTCAATTACTTATAGCGTACCTCCGAAAATTCTAAAAATTAAGTTGCATTCTTGCATAAGTCTAGTGATTTTTTGTTCATAACTTACCATGCTTTCGAAAGTAACCTACAATGATTTTATATGCAAACCTACGACTACGGTATTTACAACTATAAATAATATGCATTGACCCTGTCCAGTTAGGTTGCCCGGTATGCACGGGCACCACCATTTTCTAACAAAATATTATGTAATGACTACAAACTTTTTAATAATATGTTCACACATATTTAAAACTTATTTACCAATGTTAGCAATTGTTATCATCAACACTCCATAAAATTAAGTTATTTTCACAACTAAATGTGTGAAGCAGTCGCTCGATTGGGAAAAAAGCGCAACTAATTATATATAAACTTTAAGTATCATCTGAATACGATATTTACAATGCCTCGTTTACCCGCCCTAACATTCGTTCAGCTAATAATTGCTTAATAGCCCAATCTTTACCATCACTGCTACACCCCACACAAATTTTCTAGCTTCGCCACTGATAATATGACACTACCATTATTCAAATTAACCTACCATTATTTTATTTGCTAACAATATGTCAATACACATGATGTTGCTTGCTAACCTACCATGGTTTCAGAAATACACGCATAAAAATAATGTTAGAGACTCACTATCGTCGTCGTCGATGCGAAGACACTTTCTTTCCCCTCTCCCTCTCCTCTCTTTCTCTCCTCGCTTCTCCTTGCGCCGTCACTCTTTGGAAAGAAATAGCGACTATGTTGGATATATGCCCTAGAGGCAATCATAGAGATGATTATATTTCTTTATATTCATAATATTGGATAAATGTTATTCTGTTCCATGAATGAATCATCGGTTATGAAGATTAAACGAGTTTGTGACTTGTTGGTGAAGCTCTTTTAACTTATGATGATATCACTCTAAATGTATGCCCGGTCGAATGTCCTTTGGTGGGCGCTAGTGACTCTCACGACCAAACACATGTATTGATTGATGACCATGTTTCATCGGTCATGGATATAGGGATATCGAATCAATAATGTGGACACATGTTAGAGAACATGGTGTTGGATAAGACCCACCTTGAGACACTATTGAGATTATTATGATTCTATGTGTCATTAGTTGGTCTCAAGCAATGATGATGTATAATCCTTAGACCTGAGATCAGCATGGTTTCCTACATGTGTAATAGCACTCTTAGGGGTTGCCAAACACTACTCGTATCTGGGTAGTTATAAAGGTAGCTTTCGGGTATGCTATAAAACATGGAGAGAGATGTGACTGGTTGGATATGGGATTTACCCCTCCTAACATAACAGGAGAGATATCTCTGGGCCCCTTGAAGTAGTCGAATAAAGAAAGTGCATGGCCATGCCACTAGTGGTCGAAGAGTTCGACCACATAAGGTTATCCGATACTCGATCGAGAAAGTATTGAACAGTCCATGGATGACACAACATCTCACCTTGAGTTCAACCAGATATCGTGAGGCAAAGGGAGAATACATGACTAGGTCGCTTAGTTCGACCAATTACAGACTAGTCGTATAGAGATACGAGCTGGTCATAGACTGGACGAACGTAATCACAGAGTGGTCGTAACCTGGTCGTAATGAGTCACGAACTGATCACGACCACATGCGAACTGGAAGAATAGAGATAGGACCTGGTCATAAGTGATGAGGACCTGGTCGTAGATCATATTGCATTAAGGTTCGTCCGATATAATTTGTGTGTATTCGGGAATCATTATGTCCTTCTAGGAACCGCTATGACGCATGGTCGGAAAGGGTTTGCGAGTCACAACCGAACTACGCATGAACCTAACGGGTCACACACTTAACGAGTTGGAACAAACCAGTATGGATACGATTCGTAAAGTGTGTTCGGATAGGATCCGTCACAGGCACTATATAAGGAGATGCATGAGACTGTTGGGCGTTAGACGAGTTGACGTGAGTTGCTCTCCCGAAACCCTAGCTGCCATCTTCTTGAGAGCCTTGCCGTGCGACTTGGTGCTAGTACACCAGTGTACGGTTGTTCCTTTCCTGGACGTGTGGATACCATAGAGGCGCTTCTACGTTGTTGCGCTTGAGGATGATCCGCGATCTTCGCAAGGAACTGCAGAGGTGCTGGAGGAGACGATCGACTCGCGAGGACGCTGGACGATCGACTATGACCACTGCATTAATGTGCTTGACGTTGGACGATCGACTACGACCAGTACATCGACGCTCTTCGTTGGACCAGGCTGCTCCGATGCTTCTTCCGCTGCTCTACGTGTCTAGTCGTAACGATCTGTGATCATCTTCTTGCTTGGCTTCCTGGTTTACGTGGTAGAAAATTTGAATTGTTGCTATCATAGTCTACCCGTATCCCTACAGACTATTCATGGGCGGCCGCGTGCGCGCGGTTATATAAGTGCCCCTAGTCGCCCAATAGTTGGGCGACTAGGGCCCAGCGTTGAGTGACAGGTGTCTTAGTCGCTCCGCCGTTTAGCGACTAGGACCCAGTCGCTCCACCGTATGGTGACTAGAAGGTGAAAGGTCCAGTCGTCCCACGGTTAAGTGACTTGAACATCTTTCACTCACCCATTGAGCGACTAGCCCAAGTCGCCCAACCGTAGAGCTATACGTGATTATTTCTGACAAAAAAATAATGTAGTATTATTTCTGTAATTTTGAATAAAAAATAGATTATTAAAAAATTTCTCTATTCGGTTTGAGCTTGAATATGTACCGTAGCCGCCATGTGTCAAGGAGAGATTGGAAAGGAATTTCGAAATTAAATAAAAGGCCGAAAATCAAGGAGACCAAATAAATAGCAAACAAATCCGGAAAAATACCAGAAAATACCCAAAAATTCCTTGAAACACAAGGAAGCCAAATAATATAAGTTTTTATTTAATTGATGTTTAGATTAGTCAAATTAAATATTTGAATTTAGAAAA
The DNA here is from genome assembly GCA_036346405.1 of Phyllostachys edulis. Lineage (NCBI taxonomy): Eukaryota > Viridiplantae > Streptophyta > Magnoliopsida > Poales > Poaceae > Phyllostachys > Phyllostachys edulis. The sequence goes on along the minus strand of CM070555.1, from coordinate 28,197,525 downwards.
TTCCCGATTAAGCTTTATTACTTCAAATAAAATTGGTGAAATTTTCCATGGACCTAAACTACTCAAAAGATTTTTGAAAAGTCAAATTTTGGGACGTTATAGTGGGTCAGCATGAAGTGAGAAATCACTCAGTTTGTTGCACGCTGTGATATATGCCAACGAGTTAAGGTAGAACATAAAAAACCTACTGGTTTGTTACAACCATTACCAATTCCCAAATGGAAATGGGAGGAAATTGGTATGGACTTCATCACTGGACTTCCTAGGATTCAATCGGGATATGATTCTATCTGGGTCGTAATTGACCATTTGACTAAACTAGCACATTTCATCCCGGTTAAAACCAATTATGGAGGCAAAAAATTAGTAGAATTATACATGGCCAGGATCATCTATTTGCATAGAGTACCCAAGAAGATAGTGTGTCTGACAGAGGATCATAGTTCACATCAAGATTTTGGAAGAGCCTGCATGAAGCCTTGGGGACCAAGCTCAACTTTAGTACAACATATCATCCCCAAACAGATGGACAGACAGAATGTGTAAATCAGATTGTAGAGGACATGCTTCGAGCCTATGCTATAGATTATGGGAAAAGTTGGGATCAAAATCTGCCCTATGCAGAATTCTCATACAACAACAGCTATCAAGTTAGTTTACAGATGTCTCCATTTGAAGCATTATACGGTACGAAGTGTAGGACTCCTCTCATTTGGGATCAAGTGGGAAAACATCAGTTCTTTGGACTAGAATTAATAAAAGAAGCCGAAAGTAAAATAAAAGCAATAAAAGAATACCTAAAAGTTGCCCAGTCCCGACAGAAGAGTTATGATGATAATCATCAGAGATAATTGTCTTTTGAGGTAGGAGACTTTGTCTATCTCAGAGTAACTCCACTAAGATGAGTAAGAAGATTTCGGACTAAAGGAAAACTTGCACCTAGATTCGTTGGACCATATAACATTTTAGCAAGAAGTGGTGAAGTTGCTTACTAGTTAGAGCAGCCGACATCCTTGTCTGCAGTACATGACGTATTCCATGTGTCTCAATTGAAGAAGTGTCTTCGAGTTCCAACAGAGGAAACACCACTTGAAAGCTTCGGCCTTTAGGAAGATCTCACCTATGTGGAGCAGCCAACCAGGATCCTTGATGTTACAGAGCGCATCACTAGAAGCAAGGTCATCTGTTTGTTCAAGGTTCAGTGGAGTAATCATTCTGAAGAAGAAGCCACCTAGGAGCGAGAAGAAGATTTGAAAGCCGAGTACCCCTACCGTTTTGCTGACCAAGTCTGAATCTCGGGGTAGAGATTCTCTTTAAGGGGGGTGGGGTAGGTTTGTAATAGCCCAAATTTCAATTTCTAGTTAAAAATAAAGTTTAATTATTTTCCTGGAATTTTCTCAAATTTTAAAAGCCTTTTCCTATTTATTTCAAAGCCAAAATAAATTAATTGCAAAATTAATTACCAATTATGAGTTATAAATATTTTATTTAAGTCCAAAATGACTCAGGGAATTTCTATGAATTTTCTCATAATTTTTGGACTTTATTTGCTATTTTCTAAAGCCTAAATGAATTAACTCAATATTTGAAATTGGAAAAATCAATTAAAAAAATTCCCAAAACTCTCTTCAGGCCAAATTTTTCTCGGCCCAACCCATCTTTTCTGCGTGCAAGGCCCATTCCCGCAGCTCAACTTACCCGCTCAACCCATCCCCGCACCCTTTCTCCTTCTCTCTCTGACATGCGGGATCAACCCATCAGTCTCACTCTGTCTCTCTCTCTCACCCATCTCTCCCTCTCGCTACTATGTGGAGCCCGTGCCACGTCACCCCTTCATCCACCTTCCTTTCTTCCTCCTCCATTTCCGTTTTCATCTGCCATTAATGCCACGATGAAACCTTCCAAAACTCGGCCGAATCAATCGCATCTCCCAAATTTTCACCGCATTTATGACCCCACGACATCACTGCGCCTGTTACGGCATCCCTCTTTCCTTCTCTGACCATCAATCCCCTTGCATCTGCCATTGACCCGGCGGGAGATTCTTGCACTCCATGTCGCTTCGGCCTCAACCTTGCACTATAAAAGGACACCCCGGGTGCGTCATCTACATCTCATCCCAACACCACCACCCACCTCGTCCCAATCCTCTCGAGTCGTCGGAAGTTGAAGTCGAAGCCTCGCCTCCCGAAGCTTTTCCGCTATTGATTCTGTTGTCGATAAGCTCGCTCCGTCGCCTTTGTCTACGTCCCTGGCATCGCCTTCAATGACTCATCCCCGTGCGTGCACTCTCTCAACTGGAAGACTACCAGAACGCCCTCGCCGCCATCGACCTAACTCCATCGCCACATAACCTCTCGCCGTTGGCCACTCTAACGTGCTCTATCACCGCAAGGTAACACGTAATGTTCAATGTCATCTCCCCTTCTTTTGGCACACCATCGTGTAGCTCGCCGTGGCACATAGCGCTGACGACCATGGGGACCGTGCCCCTCCTGTAATGAAACTCCTTTCGGCCAGGTGGTTGAAACTCCTTTCGACCAGTGTAGTTGAAACCCTCTTCGACTAGTGTAGTCGAAACCTTCTTTCGACCAGGAAGTCAAAATGTACTTCCGACCACGCGAAGTCGAAGCGGTGAACAGTACTCAGAGAGTGAACAGTATTTTTGGAATTCTATCATTTCTTGTGACATCAAAACTTCTGGATGTTCGTTCTCCTTCATACGAACTCCGTTTCCATCGATTCAAATTTATAAAATCATCTAAATTCTAGATCTAGCCAACTAAACTAAAATTATTTAATTTGGAGTTTATTTGTATTTTCATTTGATTTGATTTGTATTTATTTGAATTTGGCTTATTTTCGCGTATAGATTTCGACGATTCCGAGGAACCTAAGTTAGTTGAAGGAGGAGAATTCGAGCAAGGCATGTTATACCTTTGACCATGTTGATCCTATTATTTAAATTATTTATTTCTATTTTAAATTATTAATGCATGCATATTTCTATTCAGTTATTTTAAATTTCTAGTTAATCTATTTCCTTTGTATGGCCAACGTTGATGTTTGAATTGTCATTTCCTTGTCACCATAGTTAAAATAAAATTTGAAAGATTGTATGCTTAGACCAAAATCTTGAATTTGGGGAGTTTAGCCAAACTTTTCAAAGTTGATTCAAATTGAGCCTATGGTATTGTCTTACCATAGAAATTTTAGAAAAATGCTTTTACTTGTGAAACAAATTAAAATGGTTTAGACTTGGGCATAATGGATGTTGGTATGGTACAAGTCAATGCACAGGATCGATTCATTTCAATGATCGAGTCCAGGGTTGTGGAATGTTGCCCAAGTCAGTTAACGACCAGTCCCCAAGCCCTTTCGTACTACCACAAGTCTAGAGTGGGGAGGACTAGGCCAAATAATTTGCAGCACACCTTTGCTAGTTCTGCCAATTGGATGAGCGAGTGTCGGGTAGACAGAAATTCTCACTTGGTGCAAGAGGGAGATTTCCGGTGGGTTGGTGGCCCAATGGAGGTGACACCTTAGCGTGCATAACTGTATTGGAATGGCGCATTGTAAAGGCCTCATGATAATCACTTAGTCGCACACCTTCAGAAGTGTGTCAAATGGACATTAAAAGTAGATTATCCCTTGTGGGTAAAGTTGTACAACCTTTGTAGGGTGTAAAACTATTCAAATAGCTATGTCCACGGTCATGGATGTGCTGAACAAAGCTTTTTGTGGATTAGACTTGGTTTTGATTTTAAAATGGTTTTAGAAAATAATTTTAGGATGGTTAATCCTTGTGGTAAAATTGGGCGGTTAACCATGTGATTGGAGGGTATCCTTCACCATTCATTTATGGAGGTTATCCACAATAAAATTGTCAATTCAAAACTTGATTTTAGTTATGGATTAAAAATTGCCCTAAACTTAGTAAAAGTATTTAAAATTGAAAAGGTGGCTTTATGCAAAATGAACCCTATTAGCCTCACTTGATTACACTTGCATGCATTATATTCTGTTATTAGGTGTAACTTGCGAGCATGGAAGTTGTGCTCACTCTTGCTAAATAAAATTTATTCAGGTGAAGATTATTATCAAGATGGTGAGGATCAGGGCGATTAGGCTACACCCCTAGACAATTGCCTGTGGCAAATCGTGTGGCCTACTTATGTATTTTGCTTCTGATGTTTCGTTATATTTGGCCTTGTTCCCAACTTTGTAATAAACTATGATTATCAAGTAAAAAATGCGTGATATGATTTTGCTATCACTTTTGTTTGACTGTGTACACTAGTTATTCCTGGACTAATGTATGAAACAAAGAGAATCCGGGATCCTTCATTCCCGGGTTCGACATATCTTGAGGAACCGTGGAGTCTGAAAAACTTGCGATTTGGGGCTTTCCAAATCTAGCATGATCTCTCGGTATAAAAGGGCTTCCAGGGTTCGCCCTGACCTCTTCGTCCCGAGTCCCAGCCTCATAGCCCACCAAAAGATCCAGAGCCAGCTCGATTGAGCTTTTAGGGTTTCGAAGCCGTAGCCGCTTTCTTTGGAATTCGCCACCGCCAGCATCGCCCCGTTGTCGTGGTCTACACTGGTAGCTTCACCGCCGCAACCGCTACCTCAAGCGCCCATGTATTGCCTCAAATCGTCACCGGAGTTTTTCATCGACAAAATCCGTATCTTCGTTCTCCGCTCCGTCACCAATTACGGCCAACTCCGATGACCTTCCATGCCAATACCAGTACCAGTATGTGTGCAATAGCCTTCCCTTCCCATTGCACATATCTGCCGCTGGCATTGCGCCGCCGTTTGCCGTTGTTGGATGAACCCGAGAACCTCACCATAGAAGCTGTGTCATCCCTCCACGTCACCATCCGCATGTGCCGCCACGTTAACGCTAGTCCTACGTGTCATGCCACGTTTGATCTGAGTTAGCGTCAACGTGTCTAGTCTACCGACCCCAGATCCAATCTTCCATAGACCTAGTCCACCGTAAGCCTTGTCTCTGCCTGGTGGGCCCCGTTGTTAGTCCAATTTCCTGAATTTATTTTAATCCCGAAATTCCAGGGCTGACGTCATGCTTGTGTCATATTCCAATTTTTCAGTAGAGAAATAATTCAGAATATTCCAAAAATTCCTTTTTGGTATTTCTTGTGATTTCAATCTTCTAAAAGCCATATCTTCTTCATTCGAACTCTGCTTGTGTCTATTTAAATTTCTAAATTAATCTAAATTCAAGCTCTATTTATCTGAGATTTTTATTTAATTTTTGAATTTGTTTTTCTCTCTATTATTTATTTATTTGGTTTATTTGCTTTGTTTGCGAGTAGACGTTGATTCTTCGGGGAATTTTGAGCAGGGAGGAGTACACCAAGATCAAGATCAATCTCAAGATTTATTCCAAGGCAAGTCATGGTCCTTTGATCATATTGAATCTATGATTTTAAAAGTATATTGTTTTATACAACTGCATGCTATCTTTATACAAATTGTTTCAGGGTTAGCTATTACCTATTGTCATTATGCCTTCATTGATTAATCGAATGCCATGAATCCTTTGTCTCCCTAGCGTGGATAATTTTAGTTGGACAAATTTGTATCACCAACATGGGTATTGTACAGATGCTTTGTTCAGCTTAGTTACGATGGGTTCATTATCACCTGTGTCATAATGATTAAACATGACTTAATGAAATATGGAATCGTGGTGGTTAGCTACTGTTGATAAAATTTGTGTACCATTATAGTGTATGTCATTGGTCTTGGTTAAACAAAATAATTTTCACTCAAGCGAGCGGTTGTGCAGTGAGGGTGTGGATTTAACACGTTGTGGGTTTGTGGTAGACTCGCCTAAGTAACTTGTCAAGGACTTAATCTTGTGCGCCATTGAACTGGGCCTATCGTACAACCACATGCCTGGTATGGGACAGACCTAACTTGGTAAGTTATGGAGTTTTGGCATTTGACTACTCAGGTAGTATATGGGTAGAGGTGTGTACCCTTTCTAAGGTCACATCTATGGGCATCTATGGGCGAGGTTTATCATCTCCAGGTCCAACGGTGTGCGTCAAACCAATGGTGAGGATAGGGTGATAGTATGCACAACGAGAGAGTCAATTATCAAGATAAAATTTCTGAAAAGTTTTATTATGATTGGTGATAGCTACACTGGTTATATCCTGTGGGTAAAGTGTACAACCTCTACAAAGTGTTAATTGATCTATTCGAATAGCCGCGTCCTCGGTTATGGACATGCCTGGGGATTTCACACGAGAGGTAGAGTTTCTTCATAAAATGTGTCGGAGTGTGAATGGGAAGTTCACGTGATGAATATAATGTTCATTGGTGAATGGGTAGTTCACTTGGTGGTTTGTCTTGGAAAGGGACTGGGTAGTTCACTGGTTGTTTCGAAAAAATTGTTTACTTATTTATTATTCTTTTCAATTACGCATTTCAATCTATTTATTGTATTTATCGTCAATGCTGCTTTATGCAAAAGAACAATACAGCTAACCTTTGTTTAAGCCTTGCATGAAAACTATTTGCATACATTTCCCCATCATTTGCTGAGTGCTTTATGTGCTCATGGCTTTGCGCTATTGTTGCTCAATTGAAGAATACTAAGCTGTTCAAGAGTTCTTCACCCAGGAGTGCCATGAATGTTTTGCGGATTAGGATGCATTCTCTACTCGATTGCCTATGGGCATGTTGATTGGCAATTCAAGAGTTTCATTCCGTTGCAAGAATTTATTTGTTTTTTTAGCCTTGCGTGGCAAGTTAAGTAAACATTGACCATAAGGTCTAGTTATTATTATTATTTATTACTTTGAGATCTTTTTAGTTAAATCGAATAAACAGATGGTATTTCATCACTATTTCCTGTGTGAGCTAGTTACTGATTTTGGACTAGTTCAGAATACACAGAGGGTTCCTAAATCGTATTTTTGGGTCCCGACAACCTATCAGCCCCTCACGTGTCGTTTCCAACGCAAACTCGCCTGAGCCATAGTCGCTGACGTGTGGGCCCCACCCCACACTGTTCATCATCTTCGCCACCGTCCCACCGTACCACCCTCGGACTCTGCTGCTGCCTCGGTTTCTTGGCGTGAGTTTCGGGGACTCTCCCGGCCGCCGCACTATAAAGGGGGAGGTAGCCCTTAGCTTTCGCATCACAACCACACCGCCGCTGCTCAAAAGCCCTAATCCTAGTCGCTAAAATCGCTCGGAGAAGAAAAGCTGCCACCGAAACCTTCGTCGTCGTGTTCCTCCGCCATTAGTGCACCTCAAGCCTCATCGTCGCCACCGTTGGGATTGCAAGGACAAGATCTACTCCGCCGTCACCTCGAAGTCATCGGAGCATTGTCAGAATCCAATTTCTGTTGATGATAGTGTGCCTCCGTCGCTTCGACTTCGCCGCCAGTCAACTCCATCATCCCCTTACGTCCGTGAGTGCACTGTCGAGTTCGCTGTCGTACCAACTACCTGATGCACACCACCATTTGCTCCACCATGGCCCAGAACGCCGACGACCATCGGAACCCAAGCCACGCTGCCGTCGAGCTGACGTGGATGCCATGTGTTAGCCACGTTAGTGCCACCTCAGATTCGCGCCGATGTGTCTGCCACGTCAGTGCCGCGTCAGCACTCACCCGCAAATGCATCAGAGTTAGTCCACATGGACTTGCTCCATGGTAGACCCACCCACTAACATGTGGACCTAGCATGTTAGGTCCACTATTCCATGCACCCATGAGCCATAGACAAGTAGACCAAAGCCTTGGACCCGGTCTATAGACCGTGGGTCCCACTTGTCAGCCTCTATTGCCTATTTTTTGGAATTTGGTTTAATTATGAAATTCATTACCGACGTCATGCTAATGCAATATTTCATAATTTCCTTTAGAAAGAAAATTCTAAAAATTCAAAGTAGTATTTTCTTTCTCTTTTTCTTAGATTTAAATCTTCCGAGAGCCTGTTCTTCCTCATACGAACTCCTATTGAACCCATTCAAGTTTCTAAATTCAAGCCCTACCTTCCCGAGATTTTTATTTAATTTTTGGAGCTTATTTGTTGCTTTGTTTTGTATTTATTTGGGTTTTCACTTTCGTTTGCGAGTAGACGTTGATACTTCTGGAGCTTTTGAGGAAGGAGGAGTTGATCAAGCTCAAGGCTAGTACTAAGACTTGTTTCAAGGCAAGTTGTAACTTTGACCATGTTGAACCCAATTTTCCAAAAATACTTTGATTAAAACTATTGCATGTTATTTCAAGAATCAAACTATTGCATGTTATTTCAAGTATCTAATTCTTTAAATGCTTTGGGTTTAGCTATACACCTACTTGTTTACATCCACCTTGCTCATTGTATTACTATGATCTTTTATCACCCTAGTTTGGTTAGTTATTAGTTGGTATCATTATAGCACCAACATGGGTTGATTAGATATGAATAGTCTGCTTAGCCATGCAACGGGTTATTGACATCATTTTGAGTTGCAAAACTAAACTTGACTAAGTGAATATGGAATACTTTATGGAAAGCTATGTGCAGTATGTTGTTACTCATTGATGGCATGCGTTGCACTTAACCAATAGGGTGGGAAAAGATTTAGACCGATGCAAGTGGATGCAATTGTGACATGGTGGAGCTATGTGCGCTTGGGAAAATATGAATGTGATAGTTGGAACTAATTGGCAGTCTCGCCTTGGTCAATTAAGGACTTAACTTTGTGCACCATTGAACTGATCCATAACTATACAACCATATGCCTGGTATGGGAAAGGCCTAACATAGTAAGCTACGGAGTTTTGACATTGACTACTTAGGAGATAGGTTAAGCTGTGTGCCAGGGTGGAGGTGTGATTCTTTCTGTGTGGCAATTCACATTTATGAATGGTTCGCTATGTCCAGGTCCAACATTGTGTGACGGACCAACAACCTGTGTGGGGTTTGGTGCCATCAGTATGCACAACAGGAGGGTCAATGGTTGAGATGAAGTTTCAGAAAGGTTTTGTTAAGATTGGTTCTAGCTAGCTACACTGGTTATATCTTGCGGGTAAAATGTACCAACCTCCGCAGAGTATTAATCAATCTATTCGAATAATCGCGTCTACGGTCATGGACATGCTCGGGGATTTCACACAAGGGGTAGATTTTCATAAAACAAATGAGAAGGGACAACCGTGTGATTTAAACTCATATAGCTGTGTGAAAGAAATTTATTAAGCTTCGTGTCCTTTGTGAAAATAATTGTTAAACTATTATTGTTTATCTGTTTTAAAATTACACTTTTAATCTATTATTTGTATTTAAATGCAAACGTTGTTTTTTTGCCAAATAACCATACAAGCCATTTCCTTCGGGATAAGCCATTATCTATAATTGCATTCTGTGACACAACTTGTTGAGTACTCGGTGTTGAAAATTTGCCCTAGAGGCAATCATAGAGATAATTATATTTTGTTATGTTCATAATATTGGATAATATGTTATCTTGTTCCTGAATAAATATCGTTAATATTTATTATTAAGTATGTGACTTGATTGTGAGACTCTGTATTTCTACGATGATTATTCTTAAATGTTCCCTAGTCGGAAACATATGAGGACACATATGAATAGACTAGCATATGTATCGGTTGATGGCTATGTTTCACAGGTCATAGATATGGAGATATCGAACCAATAATATGGACACATGTTAGAGAACATGATGTTGGATAAGACCCACCTTGAGACACTGTTGGGATTATTATGATTTCATATGTCATCAGTTGGTCTCAAGCAATGATGATGTATAATCCTTAGACCTGAGATCAGCATGGTTTCCTACATGTGTAATAGCACTCTTAGGGGTTGCTAATCTCTACTCGTAACTGGGTAGTTATAAAGGTAGCTTTCGGGTATGCTATGAAACATGTGGAGGAATGTGACTGGTTGGATATGGGATTTGCCCCTCCTAACATAACAAGAGGGATATCTCTAGGCCACTCGTTGTGGTCGGATAAAGAAAGTGCATGGCCATGCCACTAGTGGTCAAAGTGTTGACCACATGAAGTTATTCGACACCTGATCGAGAAAGTATTGAACATTCCATGGATGACAAATAATCTCACCTATAGTTCAACCAGATGTCGTGAGGCAAAGGGATAGTACACAAACAGGTCATTCAGTTCGACTAGATAGTACAGCTAATATCTTTTAACCACACGTGGATAACCGCTTTCTAGGACCTCCTCTCTGGGAGTGGTCCTGGAGTGGTTCGGGAATGGACCTGGACTCGTCCTGCAGAAACCTATCGAGGAGGTCCAATAGGATGTCTTGAAGAGGTTTGAAGGTGGTCCGAGAAAGACTTGTGGTCGAAACTGGTCGTTTGGAGATACGAGCTGGTCGTAGACTGGCTGAACATAATCACTAACTGGTCGTAACTAAGTTTGGACTGGTGATGACTAGGTACGAGCTGGTTGTAAGTGATAAGGACCTGGTCATAGATCATATTGCATTAAGGTTCGTCTGATATATTCCATATGTGTTCGAGAATCGTTATGTGCTGCTAGGTACCGCTAATGACTTGTGAACGGAAAAGAGTTTTCGAGTCACAACCGATCACACATGAACCTATAGGGTCACACACTTAAAGGGCTAGGATTTGATTTGGATGGTGATCCGAATTCTTGTAGGCCACGAGTTCCTAATGGGCCTCAAGTTCGAGACCGTCGTGGATGCCTATAAATAGAGGGGTGGTGGCATGGGGTGTGGTAAGCTTTTGAAGAATTCCCGAAACCCTAATAGCCATGCCTTCCTCAACCACGCTGCCGGTGCTAGCACTCCAGCGTGTGGTATCCCTGCCCCGTACGTGCGGATACCTTGGAGGTGTTGTTGCAAAGTATCAGCACTAGGACGATCCGCAACTCGTGACTATCATCGGAGCAGGAGGAGAAGACGCGCGGTGAGTACGACTACGACAGCATCAACTCACTAAATCGATTCTACTTCCACTACGAGTCGGCACGTCTAGTGGTAATCTCGTGATCTATTACTAGTAGAGGTTCCTTGGTTGCACGGTAGAAATTTTTGTTTTGTGCTATCGTAGCCTACCAGTAACCCTTCACTCAGAGTGCTCATTCTTGCTACAATCATTCAGCTGAAGTGGAGGAGTCTTCGCCTATATTCAAGGAGGAGTTTTACTAGGAGGGTGATCGTTAGGTCTTGATCCCGGTTGGTTGCATGTGGCAAGTCAATGGGTTCCCGTTGGAGTTGTTTTCGTTCCGCTGCCATCTATTTATTTAGTGTCAGCCCTGTGTGGCTTAATAAATGTAAACTCGACCATAAGGTCACAACCATTATTTATTAATCAAATTAGTCATTTACTCTTATATTCGTCTTCTGTGGAATGATATTTATCTATATTGACACTGTGTACTCTAGCGTGATCCTGGACTATTACATTATAAACAGCGGGTCCAGATTTGTATATTTGGGTCCCGACAATGGTGGAGCCTTGTGCGTTTGGGAAAAATATGAATGTTGGTAACTTGGAGTAGCTTGGCAGTCTTGCCTTGGTCAAATAAGGACTTAACTTTATGTGCCATTGAACTAAGCCATAACTGTATGACCACATGTTTGGTATGGGACAGACATAACTTAGTAAGTTATGAAGTCTTGATATTGACTACTCAGGCAGTAGGTTAAGCTATGTGCTAGGGTGGAGGTGTGATTCTTTCTGAGTGGTTGAGTCACATTTAGGAGCGGTTCGCCGTCTCTAGGTCCAACGGTGTTTGACGGGCCAACAACCTTTGTGGGGATTGGTGCCGATAGTATGCACAACGAGAGGATCAATTGTTGAGATGAAGTTTCGGAAATGTTTTGTTATGATTGGTTCTGGCTAGACTGGTTATATCTTGTGGGTAAAATATTCAAACCTCTGTAGAGTGTTAATCAATCAATTCGAATAGCCACGTCTACAGTCATGGACATGCTTGGGGATTTCACACAAGGGCTAGATTTTCATAAAACAAATAGGAAGGGATAGCTGTGTGATTTAAACTCATATAGATGTGTGAAAGAAATTGATTAAGCTTCGTGTCCTTTGTGAAAATAATTATTAAACTACTATTGTTTATCTGTTTTAAAATTACGCTTTTAATCTATTATTTGTATTTAATTGCAAACATTTTTTTTTTGCAAAATAACCATAGAAGCCATTTTCTTTGGGATAAGCCATGATCTATAATTGCATTCTATGGCATAACTTGTTGAGTACTCGGAGTACTCATTCTTGCTGCAATCATTCAGCTGAAGTGGAGGAGTCTTCGCCTATCTTCGAGGAGGAGTTTTACCAGTAGTGTGATTGCTAGGTCTCGATTCCAGTTGGTTGCCTGTGGCAGGTTAATGGGTTCCCGCTGGAGTTGTTTCCATTCTGCTGTCATCCCTTTATTTATTGTCAGCCTTGCATGACTTAATAAATGTAAACTCGACCATAAGGTCACAACCATTATTTATTAATCAAATTAGTCATTTACTCTGATATTCATCTGGTGTAGAATGATATTTATCTATGTTGACACTGTGTGTACTAGTGTAATCCTCGACTAGTACATTATACACAAGGGGTCCAAATTTGCATATTTGTGTCCCGATAATGGTGGAGCCTTGTGTGTTTGGGAAAATATGAATGTTGGTAACTTGGAGTAGTTTGGCAGTCTTGCCTTGGTCACATAAGGACTTAACTATGTGCGCCATTGAACAAAGCTATAACTGTACGACCACATACCTGGTATGGGACAGACCTAACTTAGTAAGTTATAGTCTTAACATTGACTACTCAGGCAGTAGGTTAAACTATGTGCCAGGGTGGAGGTGTGATTCTTTCTGAGTGGTTGAGTCACATTTATGAGTGGTTCGCCGTCTCTAGGTCCAACAACCTTTGTGGGGATTGGTGCCGACAGTATGCACAACAAGGGGGGGGGGGTCAATTGTTGAGATAAAGTTTCAGAAAGATTTTTTTATGATTGGTGCTAGCTATACTGGTTATATCGTGTGGGTAAAGTGTACAACCTCTGCAGATTATTAACAATCTATTTGAATAGCCGTGTCCATGGTCATAGATTTGCTCGGGGATTTCATATGAGGGTAGATTTTCATAAAACAATTGAGAGGGATAGCTATGTGGTTAAACTCATGTGGCTGTGCGAAAGAAATTGATTAGGCTTCGTGAGCTTTGTGAAAATACTTGTTAAATTATTATTGTTTATTTGTTTTAAATTACACTTTTAATCTATTATTTGTATTCAAAAGCAAGTGTTGCTTTTGCAAAATAACCATAGAAGTCATTTCCTTCGAAATAAGCCATCATTTATATTTGCTTTGTTTGGTACAACTTGTTGAGTACACGGAGCACTCATTCTTTGCTGCAAACATCATTCAGCTAAAGTGGAGGAGTCTTCGCCTTCTTTGGAGGAGGAGTTTCACGAGGAGGTTGATCGCTAGGTCTTGATCCCAGTCGGTTTCCTGTGGCAAGTCTATGGGTTCCCGCTTGAGTTATACATTCATTGTTGTTTCTTTATTTAGTGCTCCACCCTGCGTGGCTTAATAAGTGTAAACTCGACCTTAAGGTGACAACCGTTATTTATTAATCAAATTAATCGTTTATTCTTGTTTTCGCCTTGTGTGGAATGATATTCATCTATGTTGATATTGTGTGCACTAACGTGATCTTGGACTAGTGCATTATACACAGAGGTACGTAAGAGGGTTTAGATTTGCATATTTGGGTCACGACACTTGCTCCCTCTACTCTTTTTTAAGGTGTTGTTTTAGAATACGTGCGACTAATCTTTTGAAATTTTCACCGCTAATGTGCACAAAAGTATTTGGATTTGTTATATGGAAATGTTATCGCTAGATTTGTCGTAGAAAAACACTTTCATGTCATTATATTTTTAATGAATTTTACTTCTATCTAATTAGAAAAAGTAAATGGTCAAACATGTGTATTAGAGATTGTGTTGAAGTCTAAAATGACAAGTAAAAATGAACAGAGGTAATATCTAAGAAAAGAATTTTTTTACCTGTGCTATAAAACTTTAATTTTGATGGCAAAACTGTTAGTATTCAAGGTACAAAAAGCAACGATTCAGTGCTCTTCTCTACATGACTCTGAACTGCCAAGGACGGTGTCTTCTTGTGCAAAGAAAAATGAAAGGTTTCGTCCCTAGTGCCGTCTCTGCAGCCACGCCAAACCTGCTCTGCATTCTTTTTTATTCAAACGAAGAGACATCAGAGCAGCCTTTTATATTGATAAAGCATGACAAAACAAGATAAAAAAGATACACCCCGACGAAGAAAATAACCCTAGATGGGAGAGAACCCGCAACTAAGCACGCCTTGCAACACTAGAGCTAGAGGCACCAACTAGCAAACCCTAACCACACCATAACACCAACCAGCTCTGCCGAACACAACAAACATCATAGCTAAGGGAAGGGCAACACCTCCCACCTAACGCACTGAAACTTCGAACTGGTTAAATTGGACAGTGTAGAGGATCGTCAAAGCACAAGCTTAAGAGAGAAGAATAGAAGAAGGGCAAGGTGAATCCACACGCTGACAGGGCAACTAAGAAGGAGCTTTAGATGAATTAGGTGAGAAAGTGGTTCCCCCCCTCGACAACTACGGTGGATGATGCAGAACAAAGGATGACAACTCTGACTCCTCAACCCCTCTGCCCACACGGCTCATTCTTGGTGAACTGGACCAGTTGCTACAAACAGGGCCTCTAGGACAGTCGTCTTGCGCCTGAAGACGACACTTCATCGATAGTAGCTCGACTACTCGGGGCTCTTCCAATGGTTGACCTACTACTCCTCAGGTCAACGTCCTACACTCGGGGCGCCCTCGACATAGCAGCATGGTTGGGTCCTCTCCACAGCCACACAATTTGGCAAACACACAATACTTGGAGGAACCAACGACTCAAACACTAGCGATGGATAACAACGAGAGATGGCTCAAACACTAGCGATGGATAACAACGAGAGCCGGGGAGGGAAAGCAGGTGGCTCCAAGACGGGGGGTGAGGAGGCCTCTCTGGCGATGGCAGGATGTACTCAGCTCTGGAGCAACTTACCGTCGGTGGTGCTGAAGATATGCACGGGCATGCCCTTGGACCCAATGCTAGCGAGCACGGGCACCATGCAGGCATTGGAGCAGTGCGCGCTCACGTAGAGGCGATCCACTCTGCGTCACCGAACCTTCACCTCACCGTAGACCTTGCATGCCCTTGTGCGCGATGCCGTTCATCTTGATGCGGTCGCCGATCGATTGAGGCTCCTGGCAACGGCATGTCGATGTTGGCGACTGCCCCAGCGTGGAGCACCGTGGACCCCATAGGGACCCTCCTAGTGCACACCAAGACAGACTGCACGGCGGTTCCACGTGTGGCCCTCCATGGTCTCCTTGGCAGCGGCACCCCTGATCCCACGGCCGCAATGGCCATGGCTGCTGGCCGACGGTAGCATCGGCAAGTGGCGGAGCTGGCTTGAGATCCGCCCCTAGGCAGAGCGCTCGAGCGGGAGGTGGTGGCACGGCTACCGGGAGCCAAATCTAGATCTACATCTAGATCAAGCCTCCAAGGGGGAGGTGCCGTCGGCCGTGAGCTCTAGCCAAAAGGGTCGGGAAGAGCGGTAGCTCCGCGCTTCCGGAGGGTCATCTCGCCACCACCTTGTTGCCCACATTCGTCTCGCCGCCGCCACGTTGGCCACGCACTCGTGGCTAGATCTAAAAAGAGGGGAGGGGAGGACGGAGGAAGGAGGGGAGGCTTAGGAGAGGGGGGAGGGGGGTGCCGCAGCCACGGCGATGGCCGGTGGTGTGCTAGAAGCGGGTGGCTCTCGGATTTGGGGGCGTCGCTCCTAGATTGCCCGAAGGAGCGACACGGGAGTCTGTTTCTTGAGGTGGGTTCCTCTACACCTCTCTCAGATGCACCAAATCCTGCTCTGTATTCTTGCTGTTGAGTTTTGGCACTGCATGCGCTAGGCATCCAAGGTTGCGTGGTTTATGATCTCTCTCAAGTTAGCTGGAAACTATAAAATAAATCGTCTGCTGGGTGGTTAGAAAGCGCTGCATTCCAAAAAAGAAGTCTTAATAATAGGGAACATACCAAAATGGACATTTGGACCAGATATATACTCCATCGGGAACTTTCTTTAGTATTATAATAGGGAATAATTTAGTTGATTCGACCAATATTCTCTTATTAAGCTAACTAGTTATCAACCCATGCAACGGCACCGGCTACATAAGTAAAAATAATTTCCACTATTAAAGAACATGTAGAATCCTAACTTAGTACGAATGGATAAAATTTTATTTCTTAGTTGGCATGGTGGCTTCCACTGCAATGCCAAAATCAATCAACAAACTTTAGACATTGAAAACGTTAATATTTGAAAATTCAAAAATATTTATATTTCAAATGGTAATTCAGAGTTTGTATATACATGGACAGATAAGGCTGGTTTAAATTTCAAATTCCGAATTGTTTTTACTTTTATATTATCTATAAACGTGGCTTAAAAAATCTAGCTGGCAGATGCTGCTTGACTATGCTTTTCATACTCAATTGAAGTGTAGTTCCAGCTTCACATCTTGCTTTTTTTTACATGAACTCTGCTTTTAATTAGGCAACATTGGCTACATGACACCTATAATTTGTGGCATTTGCTTCAGGACATTAGTTTTTCATATATTTGCTACAATACACTACTATTGGTTTAGCCATAAAAAGTACTGTTGTGGTAGAAACTAAAGGGTCAGCCATTGATCAGGATTCTTTTAAGTTTCCATCAGGCACACCTTGGCTACGTGCCCACCAGTGTGCCCAACTCGATCGAAAGCTGGCCTCTGCCCAAATGGCTAGGGATGTGGTTGTGCACATAACCCACCAGAGTTCAAGTCCTAGACTTGACGCTAGTATCTACCATTTTTAGGAGTGTAGTGTGTGTTGAGTGTTTGCGTGTGCCTTATACTCTCTTAAAACAAACTTGACCGGACATATATCAACATCGATCTGGTTGATCTGGTTGCATGTATGTGACCCATGCACGCACGCATGCGCCCGAGCATGCATACATGGCCAACCGTGTGCAACTTGCACAAGATGCTCATGGTGTCCCACTACTAGGGAACACCTCATCACAGACAGTTTTGAACCATCATCACAGACGGTTTCTGAACCGTCTGTATTTGTTCGTCTGTGATAACAAGCAGTTATCATAGATGGTTCAAAACCGTCTATGATACTTACTATCACAGACGGCTTTTTGTTGAAACCGTCTATAAAGGCTAGTATCACAGACGATTTCCAGTAAAAACCGTCTGTGATACATAAATATCACAGACGGTTCTATTGAATAACCATCTGTGATACAGAAATATCACAGACGGTAATATTGAGTAACCGTCTGTGATATTTCTGTATCACAGATGGTTATTCAATAGATTCTGTGATATTTATGTATCACAGACGGTTTTTACTGGAAATCGTCTGTGATACTAGCCTTCACAGACGGTTTCAACAAAAAACCATCTGTGATAGTGAGTTATCCTAACTACATTTTTGCTGTTTTTTGGCTAGCCTTAGGAATTGCTAGCCATGCCCTCTGAAAACAAACATGCACAAAAACAGATACATCACAGATAATCAATTGTTGACAAACTCAAAATGATCATTACTGAAAATAAATTACAAAAGATCGCATTTGTTCAAGTATTGTCGTTATAGTTACAATTGAGTCAATTGTTTGCAGGTGGTTGAGAGGTGTCGGCGGGGTGATGCTTTGGGTCGGCGACGGAGTGAAAATCTCCGTTGTCCTTAATGATATCTAACATGATAAAGGCGCAGAGCCTCCCTCGAATGTCCGTGATCTCATCCACAACAAGTCCATCTAAATGTATCAACAAGTCCTGTCGCTAGCAAGGGTAAAGTGGTAAGCATATATATTTAAATTTATAATTAGGAAATAATTATTTCGAGATTGACAAACCTCGGGATTCTTCTTCCTAGCTCTAATAATTTGCTGCATATGATAGCAAACATAGATTGCACATAACTCATCATTTTTTTGCTGGCGGCACTGCAAAAATAGAATTACATATATAGGTATAGTCAGTTCGAGACGCGTTATTATAAAGTATGATATAGGATTATCGTGTTGTAGCGCGTACCGAAAATTTCGTCCTATGTGTTAGTGTGGCATTCGTTCCATTGTATGCTCCTTCGTTGGCAACATAGGCGATGAACGACCTACATGATTCCAAAAAGTTATCCTCGGCCATTTCAAATGAATGAAGACAACAGTAGAGTTATGTATGGAGGAAATGAGTGTACCTCTCGAGTATTCCTTTCAGAATGTTGAATTTGTGGTCGTTGTGGATTAGGGAATCAAGGTATATCACATGGTTCCTCTTTGGAATAATGACTAAAAGGATCCAGTGGTTCCTACTAATGTATGTCGCTATAGTCATTAAACCTAAGTTCATGCTGCATATAAAGTACAAATGAAATTTGTATAGCAAGTAGTGACACTTACCCCTCGTTGTAGGGCACCACTATGTACTTCTTGTCTACCTGACGAAGCAAAGCCGCCGCTATGTATTCCTCGACGAAGGACGGGTCTGCTTCGATGGTTTGCAAGGATACCACGTGTGGATCAAGGAAACCCACCGGTTCTTTCCATTCCTGGACTTTTTTCCACATGTATCTATACACAAGCAATGAGTTGTGATATTTATCGGTATTACGTGAATGTAGAACTTGATTGTATGCACTTACAGTGTCCAACATCGTAGAAGTGAGGTGTCGAGGCCAACGAGGTTGAATAGGTCATATAAGTCGTTGAAGCCCACGATGAAGTGGTTCGTCCCGTTGAAGAAATGCTCATCGTTGTATTTGACGGTGATTCCAGTATCGCACCCCTTCTTTGCGGTCTTATGCATGTACCAGGCATGCAAAGCCTCACAAGCATATCCAGCGTGCATTAATACTGTGTCGGAGCACAAAGGTTTTCCGATGATGTAGTTCCCGGACATCCCAGACTTCCCGGACTTGGGAGGCACCTTAACGTTCATCGATTTCGATTTGACCTTAACGATTGGCAGCGTCTTCCTACGAGACTACTCGGGAACCGATACGGCAGCACACTTTTGTTGTTCCTTCGGTGTCTTCTCCACGGGAACTGATGAGGTGGCCTTCTGAGGCGAAACATGAGGTGGAGTCATCGAGGGTCCCGTTGGAGAGGAATGGTCGTGTCCAGATCGTGGCACTGCTGGGTCCAGGGCGATGTCCTTCTTGGGCCATTGGATAAAAGTGTGCATAGCATCCCCTAGTGTTCTGATGTCTTCGTTTGGGCGAATCTTCAGCGGGATGGCCATGAAATGGTCATGTACCATATCCACCTTGACCCTGGTGTAACCCTGCGCCAGCTAGGCACCGTGCTGCACTACCCCTTCTGGGTATGGAATTAGCTAAGACGTCCTATAGGTCTATCTTTGGTGCATTCCTCAATAGAAAGGGACCCATCCATCCTCACTTGGAGCTTGCAGGGTGTCGGCCCCTACAAAACGATATGCAATTAGCTAAGACGTCCTATAGGTCTATCTTTGGTGCATTCCAAAGATGTACATTACCTTGATGTCGTCTATCGGTAATTGGACGTCGTCATGTTCAGAATTATGCGTGGACGCGACGCTACTCTGATGTCGAGTAGGACTAGCTCCCAAATTAACAGGGGCAGCTTGCGACTGGCTCAAGAGTTGATTCATTTGATCCTGCAATGCTGCTAGCTTACCTTCAAATTTTGTAGTAATCATCTGTACCAAGCGATCCTCGTGCTCGGCTTTGGATCTCTTCCTACTCCTACACATGCAGTAGTCGTCTGCGAATCCATGACTCCAAGGTACGTTAACCCCAATGCCTCGCGTGCGACCCGGGTGCTCCTTGTTTCCCAGGGCCGTAGATAGTATATCCTTCTCCCTGTCTGCTTGGAAGGAGCCATGGGAAGTTTGGACAGTCAATTCACGCTGCAAGAGGTCATCATGTTATTACAGACACTATGAAGTTATGGACTTATTAACAACTAGGTAGTTCGACATATTTACCACACGTTGGGACACTTCCTGGTCTGCCGGGTTTGTGAAAGAGGTGCTGCCCGAAGACGAGACTTTTGCCCTCGCTTGTAACCAGCTTCGGGAACGCGGGTCTGTGATGTCAGCAAATGGCCCGGTTGCGTTCTCCTCCTTTGCCGCCCATTCATTGTATTTACCCGCGTATCCAGTGGTGCCGAGTCTGTGCGGGTGAGTGTTTCGTGTCTGGAGAGCTTTGTATGCCTCACTTTGCTCCTTAAATTCGGCCATCATCTTCATAGCCACAAAGGCGTCCCATGCTTCCCGCGTCAAGAATCCATACTTCACGAAGGGCGTCTGACCCGTGTTCACATACTTCGTGAAAAGAATGCTCTTGAAGGTCCTCCATGATTTATCCATCGTGAGCATCGCCATCCGTTCCATGCGTGCCATGTCTACTTCTGGGATAGTGAACTTGCTTAAAAGTTCTATCCACAGTGCGCCACTCGCTTCTTTTGTCAGATCCTTCCACCTTGGTGTAGTGATGGGGACCCGTTCCCTTGCAAGTATCTCGCAGATGGTCCGGAATCTCGCCGCTGATCTCTTGGGACTCAAAGGGACCCCAAAGTCACTAACCTCCGTGATGACCAGTCGGCCCACAGGCATTTTTGATTTTCTTCTGCCATCTCGCTTCCGTATCATCTGCGGCGTCGGCGCCTCTGCCATCTGCGGCGTCGGTGATGGCGGCGAAGATGGTGCCTCTGCCATCTCGCATACTTGCTATCTATATAAGTTACATATGTAATAAAATGGATTGCAAGTGTCCCAAATTAACATATACATATGAAGTATCTCCATGTCATTTAAACTGCTAAACATATACCACATGTATATGAATGCAATTGCATAATTAATTCTAGACAAGGCACGAGGGAGGACCAAATTAACATAATCAAATGTAAATCATTCAAGTCATTTAAATTGATTGAAATGCAAAACATGTACCACATGTATATGAAATTTCTCCATGCCATTTAAAAAGAAGAATATGCTCAACATATTCATTATGAGAACAACTAAAAACAGCATGAAGCTAAGCAAATAAGATTGCTTAATTGCTCTCAGTTGACTAATTGCATAAGACATAGTCTTTGCAATCTCAGTCCTCTGTCAAAATCTCTTCAACAATCAATTTTGATAATTACAAAACAGATCTTGAGCTTAAACTACAACTTTCTCATATGTCAAGTTATCTCAGAGTAGCAGTTAAACTTTCGGTCAACAGATTACAATTTAACTATCTTAGTGAAATTAAATCACAAAAACAGCACATAAAGCATTCTAAGAAATGTAACATCGATCATATACCTTCAAGATAATTCACAAATTTATATCAACAATAAGCCTACTTGACAGATTGGGAATAGAAATGCAAATATCTCACAGAAGATCAATCAGATCACAGAACATACAAGTGTAATCTTAATTCAGCTATAACTGAAAATAGAAAGTATAAATGCTACTAATTATAACTAACCATATAAAGCAATATGATTAAGCTTAAGTCTGTTTCTAATTATCTATTTGATTTCAGATTTCGACTATCATCACAGAGCATCAACAGAACCCATCACAGAGCAAGGGAGGGAGCGGGATAGAGCGAGTAGAGTGGTATACCAAAGGAGGCGCGAGGCAGTACCGGAGGAGGTGCTGGAGCCGGCGTGAGGAGGGAGCCGGTGACAAGCCGGAGAGGAGGATGGCGATGTGTAGTGGAAGAGGAGGCGATGGGCTGCGTCGGAGGATGGAGGCGGCCGCTTGTCGGGCTGGAGTCGGAGGAGGGAGGCGGCCCCTCGTTGGGCTGGAGTCAGAGCAGGGAGGCGGCCGGTCATCGGGCTAGAGTCTAAGGAAGCCGCGCATCGGAGGAGGAAGGCGGCCGCTCGTCGGGCTGGAGTCGGAGCAGGGAGGCAGCCGGTCGTCGGGCTAGAGTCGAAGCAGGGAGGCGGCGAGCCGTCGAGGAGGCGAACGAGCACGCGAGAGCTTAAGGGGCGCGGGAGTAGTGGAAGTGACGAGTAAGAGAAAAAACCCTAGCAGTTCCCTCCTTATAAAAAAAGGCTATCACAGACGGTTCTATTATAGAACCGTCTGTGATTCCTTATCACAAACGGTTCCATAATAGAACCGTCTGTGATAGCTTGAAAACCTGGTGACAATCTGTGATATCCTAACAAAACCTGGTGACAAGTGATTGTCATATGAACCTGGTGACAAGTATGATGACAATCATGACAAGTCCATATGAACCTGGTGACAAGTATGATGACAAGTTCATAACACATTTGACTTAAAAAATTCATATCTAATTCAACTCAACTCCAAATCAAGTGAAACCAATTTTGACACTCCAAAATTGCAATGAACGTCCACATTGACATCAATATCAAAGATGACAAGTCCATAACACATGAACACCTGACAAATTCACATTGACATCAAAATATGAGAGATTACAAATCCATAACACATGATGTTATGGAATAAATTAATTACAATGGAGTAAATTCTTAATTAAAATATAGCCCTTCATGATGATCAACGCGCATATAGCTAGCTTCCTCACTAGGTTCTTCCTCGACCCTGATGCCGTTTTCGAAAGGAGGCAACTCGTCAAATTGATTGTATTCTTCCTCATCCACTACATTCTCAACTCTGACAATTCTCCTTTTTCCATGAAGAACTACATGCGCTTCTTATTTGCAGGTCAGTTACATAGAACACTTGAACAACTTGGTTAGCCAGTACAAATGGTTCGTCTTTGTATCCGACACGTTCGAGGTCCACGGTAGTGACGCCGTACTTGTCAACCTTCACCTGTGGGAGATGGACCCAACGGCACTGAAATAGGGGGATCTTGAAAAGCACGTAGTCGAGCTCCCATATCTCCTATATTTGCCCATAGTAGGAGCTCCTCAGCCCATCGGTAATGAATGCATCTATGCGGACACCGCTGTTCTGGATTGTGCTCTTCCTATCCCGAGTTGCCGTATAAAATATGTACCCATTTATGTCGTATCCTTGCCATGTGACAATTGTAAATTGTGGCCCTTGTGCCAACCATAGCAGTGTATCATTACTTGATGACCTCCCAGTGATTCGCACCTTTAACCATTCGTTGAACCAATGGTTGTGCTCTCTCATGATCCAAACCTCCGACCGGTCTGGATTCTGTTGGCGTACCATGTCTTTGTGCTCGTCGATGTACGAGGACACTTGGGTCATGTGTTGCAAGACTGTGAAATGGGCTCGACCGTACGTATCCAGATCGGGAGTGATTGATTTCCTTCCGATGGTCCCGATACCATCCAGTCTCCCCTCATGGCGAGATAGAGGCACACCTATCGGTTCCACCTGAGCTATGTAGTCGACGCAGAACTCAATGACCTCTTCGGTTGCATAACCTTCGATGATACTGCCCTCTGGTCGAGATTGATTCCGTACGTAGGACTTGAGAATTCCCATGTACCTCTCGAACAGATACATATGACGTAGGAACACAGGGCCGCATATCTTTATCTCTTTCACAAGGTGAACAATGAGATGGACCATGATATCGAAAAACGATGGAGGCAAATACATCTCAAGATGACATAGAGTCGTCACCACCTTAGCCTGCAGAGCATCTAGTCCTTGGGGATTGATGACCTTCTGAGCAATTGAGTTGAAGAAATAACACAGCCTTAAGATTGCCACTCGGACTTTGTTCGGCAAGATACTCCTAATTGCAACAGGAAGCATTTGTGCCATCAGCACATGACAATCATGAGACTTCATACCAATTAATTCATATCTTGCATAGAAACAAGTTTCTTAATATTAGCAGAGTAACCAGACGGGACTTTCACACCATGCAAGCTCTGGCACAGTTCATTTCTCTCAGCCTTGGACAGAGTGTAGCAAAAGTCGGGGAAGGTACGTTAAATCCAGTGTCGGTCTCTTTCGGTGCTAACTCAGTCCTTATGTTCATATCAACCAAGTCACGCCGTGCGATTACACCATCCTTTGTTTTGCCACTAATGTTCAGTAAGAGACCAATCAAGCTATCACATACATTCTTCTCTACGTGCATGACGTCGATGCAGTGGCGAACTTCTAAGTGCTCCCAATAAGGAAAGTCCCAAAAATTGACCGCTTCTTCCGGATGTTCTTCTCGACGGGTTCTTAATTTACGCCCTTCCCAAGCACAACATCGATATCCTTAACCATATCATAGACCTCTTTCCTCTAAAAGCCCTTGAGCTGAACCGTCCTCCTTATTTTCGTCAAATTGTTTCTTCATCTTGCAAGTATGGGTGACTCTAGGAAGGAACCTACGGTGGACGATATATACGATTTTATGTGAGTTGTTCACCATACACTCTTCGTAGCATCTAAGCGGTCTTGCGATGAGCTTTGGCTCATTTTGTATTGGTCCGACAGTTACCAAGGGCGGAAAATCATTGATGGTGCAGAACAACATGGCGCGTAAAGTGAAGTTCTCTCATTTGTACGCATCCCATACTGCATGCCCCTTCGCTCCACAAAGGTCACAAGATCTTCCAACAATGGTGCTAGGTACACATCAATATCATTCCTGTGTTGCTTTGGCCTTTGGATAAGTAGTGACATCAAAATGTACTACGCTTCATACACGACCAAGGAGGAAGGTTGTACATACATAGATTCACGGGCCAAGTGCTATGTCGGCTGCTCATGTTACCGAAAGGATTCATTCCATCCGTACTCAACCCTAACCTTATGTTCCTCGGTTCAAGATTGAACTCTTCAAGTCTCGATCGAAGTTTCTCAACCGCGTAATCAGCAGGGTGTCTTAGCTTTCCATCTCTCTTATGCTCCTCCGAGTGCCAACGTAGCAATCTTGCCTCCTTTGGGTTAGCAAATAAACACTTCAAATGTGGGATTACAGGCAGATACCACAACATCTTAGCAGGAGGTCCTTGCTTCACCTTATCAATATTCTAACGCTTGTATCAGGATGCTTTGCACACAGGACATACATGCATGTCTACATACTCTTTACGGTAGAGGATACAATCGTTCGGACATGCTTGTATTCTTTCTACTTCCATTCCCAATGGACATAGAACCTTCTTTGCTTGGTAGGTGGTGCTGGGCAACACGTTTCCCTCTGGAAGGATGTCCGCTAGGAGACCTAACAACGCCGTGAAACTCTTATCGGACCAACCATTGCTTGCCTTCAATTTAAGCAGTTCAATCACGGTTGACAACCTTGTTTATTCCGGCTTGCAGCTAGGGAACAAAGGTCTCACCGAGTCCTCCATTAAGCCCTCAAATTTACAAAACTCTCTCTCACTGTAGTTCTCTTCTGCATCGCGTAGCATCTGATCCAGATTGTCATTGTGCGACCTATCCTCATCAAAAGCACAGTCCACATCCGACACATCGTTGACTTCCTTGGCAATGTCGTCATTATTAACTTCTGGTATAATTTGCTCTTCACCGTGACTGGTCCAACATGTATACCCTTTTTTGAAACCCCTTCGAATCAAGTGCGCTTCGATCTGCGCCGAGTTGTTAAATATCTTCAGATTACCGCAATCAATGCATGGACAGTACATAAAATTTATCCCTTTCTTCAACATATCCTGCTCGGTGGCTCTTCTAAAAGCAACCACGCCATTAATGTACTCTTGACTCACACGGTTCACAGGGTACATCCAGTTTCAGTCCATCTACGCTACGCATGTAACAAGTTAGTGTCAAATTAGATTAATAAACCGCAAGTACGTACTCTTCCTATTTATCAAACATACTTAAATTGATTATCGATTAATTTATAGCAAACATAAAGGGTTATAGATCATTACGCTCTGAGCTCACGACGAAAATACCAAATATCTCTCGAGAATCCTCTCCTTCTCCTCCCTTCCTCCTCTCCTTCTCCTCCCTTCCCTCTTTGTTGGCGGCACAATGGGCTTCCTATTTACCAAACATACTTAAATTGATTAGCAATTAATTTATAGCAAACATAAAGGGTTATAGATCGTTACCCCTCACAGAACTAGTCATTTTTCCCCCCAATGTATTGATCCGATTCTTACTCTTAAGTGGGACCGACATCTTATTAATAAAATCAGAAAAGAAATAAAATATCTCTCAACCGCTCTCTCTCTCCATTTCCTTCCCCTCACAGAACTTAATGCATATGGTAACCACCCAATGAAAAATATTATTCTATTCACTTGCATCCGGATGCAAAGTTTGCATCGGTTCCTAGAGTTTTGCTTTTGAATCGGCAGCTTCCAACGTGTGGAATCGGTTCCTAGCATTAAATCTAGCCATTTGAACTGGCTAAGCACGTACATTGCAGATGCTCTAAGGGGTTATAGATTGTTACCCTCGGAGCTCACGACGAAAATACCAAATATCGCTCAAGAATCCTCTCCTTCTTCTCCCTTTCTCCTCTCCTTCTCCTCCCTTCCCTCTCTGTCAGCAGCGTAGTGGGCGTTTACCTGGTGGCGGCTCAAATGGGAATGGGCAAGGGTCTGGTCCAGGTATTTGTAGTGCAAGGATATCACAGACGGTTCTTATTATGAACCGTCTGT
Source organism: Phyllostachys edulis (assembly GCA_036346405.1). Lineage (NCBI taxonomy): Eukaryota > Viridiplantae > Streptophyta > Magnoliopsida > Poales > Poaceae > Phyllostachys > Phyllostachys edulis. The sequence continues at coordinate 28,170,778 of CM070555.1, read as the reverse complement.
GATATACAACTATTACCGACGGTTTTTAAATAGAACTGTCAGTGATAGTTCATAGACGGTCTCTTTTTACAACCGTTTGTGATACTGGAGACTATCACAGACGGTTATTTAATACAACCGTCTATGATAGATCACATACGGTTCTGTTAATCAACCGTCTGTGGTACAGGAGATTATCACAGATGGTTATTTAAAAGAACTGTCTGTGATAGATCTCTATCACAGACGGTTATTAATAAGAACCATCTGTGATAGGCTGCCAGTGCAAATGCCTCGTCCCGACAAACCCAACACAGACGGTTCCAAAGGAACCATCTATGATGAGACGTCTACTATAGCCTGTTTTGTAGTAGTGTCCGGTTCTTATGGCTACACGAATGTTGATGCGCATGACACTTTGTCTGTTTCAACCGAGCTTATCAATTTCATTCCGGTACCGACTGGAATATGTCATACCGGCACATAGCAGGCTTAATCTTGTACCGGCCAATATCGGTCATTCCACCAATTCCAGTACAAGGCATAATTAAAGTGACCTCTCCTTTGAATCAGGTCCAAAGGGCCAACCCAATACTCACTAATATAGAAAAGGTCCTCACAGACAGTTCAAAAACGTCATCACAGACAGTTTCATGAGCCGTCTAAGTTTATAGGTCAGTAATGACATGAGGTCATCACAGACGGTTTTCAAACCGTCTGTGATACATACTATCACAGACGGTTATTAACTCAAAACCATCTGTGATAGTCTACTATCACAGACGGTTTGTAGATAAAACCGTCTGTGATAGATGATGCATCACAGACGGTATGTCCTAAGGAACTTTATGTGATATTCTTTTGTATTGCTAAATCTATTTCTGTTTATTAGCTAGCCTCAGGAAATGCTAGCCATGCCCTCTCAAACAAGCTGAAAAACAACAAGTTGTATACATCCAATTCACATTCATTTCAGAAACAAGCACATCCAATTCGCATTCATTTCAGAAACAAGCACATCCAATTCACAAATCAATTAACTAAAATTAACCATTCATGTACATTTACACACATGTACCATTAAGTTCAATTTTATCCCAATCAAGTTCAATCTACTTTGTGGAACTTTCCATCTGGATTTATGACCTGACTGTTCAAGAATGACGCAAACTGTCTGTCGGACCCGGGAGTAACACCCGAAATCCTCTGTGCATTTCTGAACTAGTCCCATGATCAGTAGCTAGTTAACACAGTACATAGATATGGTAACATCCATAAATCGCACAATTATATTAATAATTGACAGAGTTTATTACAAAAGTGGCTTACAAGCCAACAGTAAAGAACACAGCGGAAGACGAAGAAGATGTAGTAGAGTCCAGTTAATCTGCCACAGGCAATCGACTGGGGTAGCAGCCTAGTCGTCGAGATCCACACCGGTAGCAAAGTCCATCTCCTCTGAAATTTATTTGCATTAAGCAAGGATGAGCACAACTTCCGTGCTCGCAGGTTACACCCAATAACAGAGTTAATGTATGTATGGATGTAACAAAGGATGGCTTATAGTGTTATTTGTGCAAAAACAATATTTGACAATTTAAATACAGTACTAAGTTTAAAAGCTCAAATTTTACAATAACTAAAATTGAGTTTTAATTGAATTGATAAAGATAGTGTAGGCACCAACCTAACACTAACTTAAACATGGGCACCAACCCTGGGCTTCAACCCATAACTTTTCTTATGGACACCCATCCATGTCAAAAGTGTTTTACAAAACATTTTAAAAACAAAATCAAAGCCTAACTTTGAGTGGCTTGAATGGCATGTCCATGACCGTGGACACGGCTATTCGAATAGTTTTACACTCTGTAGAGGGTGTACAACTTTACCCACTTGACACGATTTCTCTATTTTGTTTGGCATCTATCGATACCACTGCTCACTACCTTATGTAAGCAGTCTAGAGCATATGACAAGGCCTTTACAGTGCTTCGTCCCACCGTAGTCCCGCCTCTCTAAGGTTTTATAGGAGGTGTTGGGGAGCAACAAGCTGGCCGGCTGGTTCATGGTGGTTTCTTGAGGCATTGGCAAGCCTAAACTTCTGTATTTCTGCAACTGTGACATGTATCTTCTATTGTTTTTACCGCCTGCTTCTGGGGTTATTGTTGTGATCAGATTAGCTTCTGGAATGTTGTCTGAGGTGAGTGCTAAGCGTCTTTTTGGGCATTGTTTGGCATAATGTCCCATATCCTGACAATTGAAGCATTGTATTCCTGCCCTTGAGGTTTTGTTCTGCTGAGATTGGCCACCATTATTGTCGAGGGATATCTGTGTTGGTGGAAGTGGTGTTGATCCTGAAGTCATGAGTGTGGTCATCATTGGTACATGGTTGGGTTGAGGTTGAATCACATGAGCCCTGGAGCTTCTTGCATCAGGTTGCCCTTGATCCACCGTCTTCCTCTTGGAACACTTGGTGAAATAGTGTTGTTCTTGTGTTGTAGGAGCAGTGGCTGAGAAGACATTGTTGTTGTTCATTTGTTGCATTATCTGTTGCATCAGTTGAGTCTGGGTGACGAAAAACTGATTCAAATTCCGAAGTGTTACTACCGTCAGCTGTTGGTTGGCTTCGTCACTAGCATTTCCAGGGACATTGTTGTCTTGGTTGTTTCCATTTCCCGAGCGATGAGTGTTCACCATCTGAAGGTTACTCCATAGGTTTAGGAAAGAAGACAAAGGATAGATAAGAGACAAATAGGGATAACTAAGGGGATAGAACAACACTCCCAAATGAAAGAACCATCTCAAAAGCTTTCAAGAAAACTTTAATAGCTTTATGCAACGTTCTATCGATTGAAAATCGTAAATTGGTGAAACGACTCAATACACAGAATGAGTCTTGCAAACTTAGACTATATGATTTGGCTGACATCGTATCTTCTATTCGTGGACTTCGATGATTCTTGTATGACGTTGCTCTCTTGGCAGCTTCATGTCTTGTGGTCTTGAACGTATTGATAGGAAACGTGTTGACCATCTATAGAAATTTCCGAGGGAGAGAGGATCCATTTAACATTACAAAATGGTGGAAGAGAAAATTAGGTAAGAAAGAATTGCTATAAGAAAGCTAAAGATAGATAGATGACCAAGATGAGGAGAGAACAATTTATTTTTCTTGTTATATAAAATAAGTTTTGAAGTTTTTCCAACTAACAGCCATTCTAACTAGGTCATGACCTACAGTCGATATGGCTCTGATACCACTTCTGTCGGACCCAGGATTAACACTCCCAAATCCTCTGTGCATTTCTGAACTAGACCCATGATTAGTAGCTAGTTCACACAGTAAACAGATATGGTAACATCCATAAATCGCACAATTATATTAATAATCAACAGAGTTTATTACAAAAGAGGCTTACAAGCCAACAATAAAGAACACAGTGGAAGACAAACAAGTAGTAGAGTCCAGCTGATCTGCCACAGGTAATCGACTAGGGTAGCGGCCTAGTCGTCGAGATCCACATCGGTGATGAAGTCCTTCTCCTCTGAAATTTGTTTGCATAAAGCAAGTATGAGCACAACTATCGTGCTCACAAGTTACACCCGTCAAGTAATAGATTGAATGCATGCATATAAGGGTATCTCAAAGGAAGGCTTATCGGTTGAATTTGCGTAAAAGCAATGTTTTCTTTAAATACTTGTACTAAGTTCCAAAGCAATTATTTTATAACTAAAATTTATTTTATAAATTCTCAAGTTTTATAGTCGGATAACAATCACACAAGAATGGTGACGGATACCCTCCTATCACATGGCTTCCAGCCCAATTTCCCATTTGAATAAACCATTTGATAAAGTCTTTTGAAAACAAAATCAAAGTCTAACTTTGAGTGGCAAATGCTAAACATGTCCATGACTGTGGACACGGCTATTCGAATAGTTCTTAACACTCTGCAGAGGTTGTACAGCTTTACCCACATGACATGAATTCTCTAGTTTGTTTGGCACCTGTCGATACCACCGCTCACTACCTTAGGTAAGTAGTCTAGAGCACGTGTCAAGGCTTTTACAATGCACCATTCTACCGCAGTTCTCCCTTGCTAAGGTTTCGCATCCCCCTTTAGATAGAAATCCGCCGGGTTCGTAGAGCCCCCTCTTGCGCTAGGTGGGAATGTATAAAAGTAGGTCATGAGAGACACCCACACATCCGGATGGAACAACCATAGTGGAACATTGCAAATTATTCAGCCAGGTCCCACCCATTCGAGACATGTGGTAGTACGATGGAGTTTAGCAAAAGCGGCTCTCAGGTCGGTCCTTAACTGACTTGGGTGACTTCCAATAAAACCTTGGGCCTCAACCCTGACTAGGTTGAACCCGTGCGTAAACTTGCACCCACCAACCATCCATTTCGCCCAAGTACAAACCGATTTTTCCTTTTGCTTTTCAAAATCATTTGCAAAAATCTTCCATGACAAACCATTGCCATAGATTTTTAAACAACATTTGATTTTTGGGTGAAATTTCCCCAAATTAAATATTTTTGGTATAAGCATGGCTAAACATAATTGTTCTCAAAATGTTCTAGTTCATACTATTGTATAAACTAGATTTTCATCTAAGGTGTCAAGGTAGGTTTATTTCAATGTCAAGATTGGCAGTACAAAGGAATTAGGCATAACTATAATTTAAAACATGTATTTAAATTACATTGAATAGAAATACGCATGCAATAATAATTTAAAAACAGAATTTAAATAATTTGAAATAATGGGATCAAATATTATCAAAGGTATAACTTGCCTTGCTTGATTAGTTTCTCTCAAACGGCGTCGAAATCTGACTCTCCGAAGTCGTCGAACTCTATACGCGAAAATAAGCCAAATTCAAACAAAATTTAAATGAAGATTCAAATGAACTCCAAATTAAGTAATTTTAGTTTAGTTAGCTAGATATTGAATTTATATGAATTTAGAAATTTGAATCAATGAAATCGGAGTTCGTATGAAGGAGAACGAACCCCGGGAAGTTTACATTTCACATGAAATGATGAATAATAGGATTTTTCATATTTTTGGAATTATTTTAATTCAGAAAAAAAAGGTGGAGCCGCTGACGTGTGGGGCCCGCGGCACGGTGGCAGCACCATGTGGGTGTGACACTCGTGCGCGCCACGTCAGTGAGAGGGCGAGCTGGCGCCTACGTGCATCGCGGTGGCAGCCACGGTGGCGTGCCACATCGGCAAGGGGCCAGCGGCGACTCGGCATCGAGCTCGCCGGCGCTGGGTGCCAAAGCGAGCTCCGGTGATGCGCACAACGGCTAGAGAGGAGTGAGGGGATCACAGGGCTCACCTTAGAAGCTAGAGTGCACAAGGTTTTGGCCGCCGCCGAGGTCAAATGGCGGCGGTGAAGTTTGGCCTCCAACGAAGTAGAGGTTCCGGTGACTCTCGGGGTGAATGAATGTGCGCATAGTGTGGCCCGAGTGATGGCGATGCCGACGGTGAGGTCGGGGTGGCCGGGGGAGGCTTGACGGCGCTGGAGAAGATGTGGATTTGAGTTTCGGCGGCGCGGAGAAAAGCTTGAATTGTCGGCGATTGAGAGGGAGAGAGAGAGGGGTCTTTGAGGGGTTTTGGTGAGGAGGGGGAGGCGCACCTCATGCTCTTTTATAGGGGCGGAGGAGGCAAGGAGAGGGAGATCGTGCGTGTGAGGGCGGCGGCGACGTTACGCGAAATCCCAGTGAAACGGCCGCGAGGAAGAGGCGAAACGGCTGGGGTGAATGCGGCGGAGTTAGGGAGATTAAATGCGCATAAAGACGCGAGTTAAGGGGGAGGGGAATGCGGTCACTTTGGAGCTACGTGGCACAGCAATGGCGGCTCGGTGCGGCTGTGTGAGGAAGGAGGAGAGTGAGGAGGAAGAAAGGGCGTGGGCGGTTGGATGTTGATCCGACGGCGTAGATGAGATGAAGGGAGAGGGAGAAGCGGGTGCGCGTGTGGGTCGTTGGATGGAGATCCAACGGTCGAGACGGGGAAAGAGAGGGGTGCGGACTGAGCTGAGCGGGGAATAGGAACGGGCCGAAAAGGATTTGGCCCAACAACTATTTACTGATTTTCTTTGCTTTATCAATTAACATAATTCTAGTAATTGAAAAAGGCTTTAGAAAATAGCAAATAAAATCCAAAAATTCTAGAAAAATTCACAGAAATTCCTAGAGTTATTTTGGACTTAATAAAATTATTTCCAACTTAAAGTTGGCTTTTAATTTTGCAAATAAACTATTTTGGCTTGAAAATAATTAGGGAAAAGCTTTTAAAATCTCAGAAAATTCTAGAAATTAATTAAAATTTTATTTTTCAACTTTAACTTAAATAAAACTTTAAGAAATTCAAATAAATCAACAAAACTCTTTCAAATTTCAAGAATTCCAACAAAATAATAACTTTATTAATTTTTATTTTGGTAAGAGCACTTTGGGATGTTACACCATATCTCCTCTATGACCCCATAGTAGGAGCTCCTCAGCCCATCAATACTGAATGCATCTATACGGACACCGCTGTTCTGGTTAGTACTCTTCATATCCTGAGCCTGCATATAGAATGTGTACCTATTTATGTCGTATCCTTGCCATGTCACAACTGTAAATGTTGGCCCTTTTGCCAACCATGTCAGCATATCACTTAACGAGCTCCTAGTGAGTCGCTCCTTCAACCATTGGTTGAACTGACTACTGTGTTGTCTCATGATCCAAACATCCGGCTGCTCCAGATTCTATTGCCAAAGCACGTCCTTGTGCTGGTCAATATACGAGAACACTTCAGTCATGTGTTACAAGACCGTGAAATGGACTTAAGCATATGCATCCATATCTGGAGTGATTTCTTTCCTTCCGATGGTCCCGATACCCTCGAGCCTCCCCTCATGGCGAGATCGAGGTACACCTATCGATTTGACCCGAGCCATGTAATCGATGTAGAACTCAATGACCTCTTCAGTTGCATAACCTTCAATGATGCTGCCCTCCAGCCGAGATCAATTCCATACATAGGACTTGAGAATTCCCATGAACCTCTCGAATGGGTACATGCTACGTAGAAACATGGGCCCGCACATCTTTATCTTTCTCACAATGTGAACAATGAGATGGACCATGATATCGAAAAACGACGGAGGAAAATACATCTCAAGATCACATAGAGTCGTCACCACCTCGTCCTTCAGAGCATCTAGTCCTTCGGGATCGATAACCTTCTGAGCAATTGTGTTAAAGAAATAACACAGCCTCATGATTGTCTCTCAGACCTTAATCGACAAAATACTTCTAATTGCAACAGAGAGCATTTGTGTCATCAGCACATGACAATCATGAGACTTCATGCTAATTAACTTCAAATTTTCCATTGAAACAAGTTTCTTCATGTTGGCGGAGTAACTGGACGAAACTTTCACACCATGCAAGCACTAGCATAGTTCAGTTCTCTCAGCCTTGGACAGAGTGTAGCAAGCAGGGGGGAGGTACGTTCATCTTTTATCGGTCTTTGTTGGTGCTAACTCAGGTCTGATGTCCATATCAACCAAGTCAAGCCATACGTTGACACCATCCTTTGTTTTGTCACGAATGTTTAGTAAGAGACCAATCAAGCTGTCACATACATTCTTCTCTATGTGCATGACGTCGATGTAGTGGTGAACTTCTAGGTAATCCCAATAAGGTAAGTCCCAAAATATTGATCTCTTCTTCCAAATGTTCTTCTCACGGGTCCTCGATTTACGTCCCTTTCCGAGCACAACATCTAAATGCTTAACCATATTATAGACCTCTTTTCTGCTTAAATGCCTTGGAGCTGAACTATCCTCCTTCTCTCCATCGAATTGTTTCTTCATCCTGTGGTATGGGTGAGCCCTCTGAAGGAACCTTCGGTGACGCATGTACACGGTTTTGCATGAGTGATTCAGCCACACACTTTCAGTATCATCTAAGCAGTGAGTACAAGCTTTGGCCCCCTTTGGTACTCTGGCCTGACAGGTTAGCAAGGGCAGGATAATCATTTATGGTGCAGAACAACAAGGAACGTAAAGTGAAGTTCTCTTGTTTGTACGTATCCCATACCTGTACCCCTTCAATCCACAGTATTTTTAGATCTTCCATCAATGGTGCTAGGTACACATCAATATCATTCTCCGGTTGCTTCAGCCCTTGGATAAGTATTGACATCAAAATATACTTCCACTTCATACACAACCAAGGAGGAAGGTTGTAGATATAGAGCGTTATGGGCCAAGTGCTATGTCGGCTGCTCATGTTACCGAAAGGATTCATTCCATCTATACTCAATCCAAACCTTATATTCCTCGGTTCCGCACTGAAGTCTGCAAACCTCCTATTGATGTTTCTCTATTGGACAGAATTAGCTGGGTGTCTTAGCTTTCTGTCATTCTTACGCTCATCTGAGTGCCCATGCAGCAGTTTTGCATTCTTTGGGTTCGCAAAAAACCGCTTAAAATGGGGAATTACAGGAAGATACCACACCACCTTAGCAGGAGGTCCTGTCTTCACCTCGATTCCCTCGTCATCATTTGATTGATTCTTACGCTTGTATCAGGGTGCATTGCACACCGGACATACATGCATGTTTGTATACTCGTTACGGTAGAGGATACAGTCGTTCGGACATGCATGTATTCTTTCTACTTCCATTCCCGATGGACAAAGAACCTTATTGGCTTTGTAGGTGGTTTTGGGCAACTCGTTTCCCTCCGGATGCATGTCCGCTAAGAGACCTAACAACCCCGTGAAACTCTTGTCGGACCAACCATTGCTTGCCTTCAATTTTAGCAATTCAAGCACGGATGACAACCTTGTGTATTCCGGCTTGCAGTCTGGGAATAAAGGTTTCTCTGAGTCCTCCTTCAAGCCCCGGAATTTAACATACTCCCTCTCATCACAGTTCCCTTCTGCATCGCAAAGCATCTGATCTAGATTATCATCGTGTAGCCTATCCGAATCGGAACCACAATCAACATCATCCGGCGGCATATCGTTGACTTCCTGTATAATATGCTCTTCACCGTGACTGGTCCAACATGTATAACCCTTTCTGAATCCCCTTCGAATCAAGTGTGCTTCGATCTGCGTTCAGTTCTTAAACATCTTTAGATTCTCGCAGTCAATGCAACGACAGTACATATATTCCGCCCCCTTATTCAACATATCCTCCTTGGCAGCTCTTGTAAAAGCAGACACGCCATTAATGTACTCTTCACTCACACAGTTCTCAGCGTATATCCAGCTTCGGTCCATCACACGGTTCATATTGAAAACCCTAGAAATAAATTTAAGGGTGACTTCGAAAGCATATTTTTTGAGACTTAATTACACTTTCCAACAGAGAAAGCGTATTTTTCTCTGAACTAAAGGTGGCTTTTTTCATTTTTTCATTTGTTTTCAGATTTTATTAACTTGCATGTGGGCTCCACTTGTTAGTGACTCATTTTTTTTATTTCATGATTTTATTTATAAAATCTATGGTGGTCCTACATGTCATAGACTCGTTAGTTTATTAACTAAATGATTAAAAATGGTAGGATTTGAAGCTCAAATTAGGCTCAAGGTGACATCGCATTGTTAATAATTGTGGCTCAGGGCCCCAAGGTCGCCTGAGGCGAACTGACGGTAATGTCCTATGCCAGCGCCATGGGCTTCACTAGTGATTTCGGCGTAAACACCTGAAACTACTCAAATTAAAGGATGCTTATGCTCTAGTAGCTCACCTCGATCACAGGGAAGGTATTAATGAAGTCGGGGAAGGTCCAAGGCGGCTAGTCGAAGTCAGGGAAGGTCCAAGACGACTGGTCATCGGTGAACAGAGGCGACGGTGGCAAGCTCCTCGTTGATAGGTCTTCTTAGTGGAAATAAATTGAAACCAAGCACATGCACAGCTTTAGGGGGACATATAGGTAAGGAAATCGACCTTGGTGGGGTTTGTGAGGACCCCTAAAATTGAATACGTTCCAATTTAAAAGATTATACCAAAGGTATAATTTTTAAACAAGGAACGAATCCAATTTCAAGTTCCCGGATGTGTGTCATACATTAATTCCCAAGACCAAAGATTAATACACACACATCTTAAAAAACATTGTACAAAGTCACACAAATGCCATATATTTATAACAAAACTTTACAAGACCTGAGTTTCAATACATATATTACATATGAGACCAGAGGTTAACTAAAAACAAAAGACTGTAGCGAAAACAACTATAAACACCAAAAGGTACCACCAAGTGTGCCTCACACCCTCAGGCAACTGAGTGGAGGTAGAAACAGCATCATTCGTTAGCGCCGCCATCATCAGCACTAATGGATGTATCGTACACATAATCGTCCTCACCTGCAACAAGTGGTTAAAGCAACTGAGTACAGAAGGTACTCGCAAGACTTACAAGAAACTACTGAAAGAAAGTGTTTAGTAGAACCTAACCAAAGGATTAGAACTTTTATATGCTTAAGGCTGATCAAAGGGAAGGTTATAATGGCTTTAGTTTTGCATAAAGCAACCAGTTTTACTTCTATAATTACTAATTTTTGCTAAGGCAATTTTTATAAACCAGTTTGGACTAAAACAACAAGTAATTTAAGAAATAATGACAACTCAAACCAAATTAAAGTGGCTGTCCACTTGGACTTGATTAACAAGCATGAATAACCCTTTATGCCGATACCAAGTATACCCATGACAAAAATTTATTTCAGAGTCTAACTATGATGTCAATCAAAACAAGTGCCGTCCGTAACCGTGGACACGGCTATTCAAATAGTTTTAACCCTGCAAAGGTGTACATCTTTACCCACACGACTCGACTTGCCTGTAAGCCTCCCGATAATGACACACTTCCATAAGTATGTCGGTCGGGGAAATCGAGATTCGGTATTTTTTAGCAAGAAAATCCCATTGAGTTAGGCCACCCATACAAGATGAACCCTAACTTAGTACACATGCATATAGCAAAAGCTAAGCAGGCATGCACGTTGTCTCAGAGGGGCTAGTGTGAGGTAGTTAGTATGTTGGTTTTCCTCAACATAAGTAATTGTGCTCCCTTGCACAGTATATATCACACTGGGTTCCTAAGGAACATAGGATTTCATGGTCTCTATGTCCTGACACCACCTGCGGTCTAAAGCAATGTGTGGGAGCCCCCGGGTTATTTCCGTAAGACCGAGACCCGCCCGACCTTAAGGAGATAACTCGGAGGTTCCAAGTTAATGGATTCTAAATTAACTCCATCAAAATGAGAGTTCTTTATTGAAACTAGAGCCTCGATGATCATGCGCACTACTCCTTTGCAAGCACTACATGATTATCGGTTCCCTAAACAATCAAAGATCACACTTAATGGGTTAATATGGAATCCATGAACAGCGAGCATGAGATCATGTTGGCTCCCAAGATCAGCGACCAACACGCCCCAACTCACATATAGCATTGATCACATCCATACAATATTCGTACATTCATAGTTCAAAAGATATACATCATAATAGTTCAAGTCTACAACTACTACAAGTGGCTCGGTCGGCCAAATTCAAATAAGAACAAAAAGTAACAGCGAAAGCAAAATAAATAAACCAAAGTCTAGCATGGTATGCCCCATAACCCATCGGCAACCGACTAGGAGTTAAATAATATCACTACTCGTTAGCGTCGCCTAAACCGACACTAACGAGCTCATCAGGCTCACAGTCTTCCTCACTTGAAATTGCAGCAATCGGATTAAGTACAAAGTTGTACTCGCAAGTCTTACACAAATAAAAATTAGTAATGCATAGATGTTGTTCCAAAAGATGGCTCATATTGGCTTAGTTTTGCGAAAAGACGCAATAATTTTTAACAACCTACACATACTAGTTTATCAATTGCCATTTTGTAAACAGATTTGAAGTAGAAGTAAAGCATGTGAATAAGTGATAAATTGAATAACAAAAGAATCAAACAAACAGCAAAGTAGCTACCCACTTTGATACAACAAAATGCATGAACATCCTATTCATGCTGAACCAAAAGTACCACAATTTAAATACATAGTCTAACAATAGTAACTCCCGAACTCAAGTGGTTGTCCATAACCATGGACACGGATATTCGATTAGATTTATATCTGCAGAGGTGTACTACTTTACCCACACGACTCGATTAGCCCGTAAGCCTCCAGATGCCTCTGAAAATAGCATACTTCCTTAGGTATGCCGACTGGGGAGAATCGAGATACAGTCATTTTTAGCAAGAAGACCCTATTGAGCTAAGTCCCCCATGTGAGATGTTTCCTTTCCTAGTACAAGCGTCTCATAGCACTTGCTAGGGGGCTCACAAGTTGTATTGGAAATACAATGCAATGTACATAAAGAAAAATGGTGCGTCTCATGCACACTATAGAAAAATACATCGGCTCCTAAGGAACATAGGATTTCACGGTCTCTATGTCCTTACACCACCATGAGACTTATCACAATAAAACCTCCCCCCTACTTAACCGTACAGTACCCATATCCCGCATGTGGTAGCACGAATGTACTTGAATCAACGACGTTACCAAAGTTCGGTCCTTAATGGTCCGAACAAGACATCCACATACCCAAATCTCATGCACGAAGGTACCATCACTAGCCAACACTTGTCCAGACCCCAAAACTCATTTAAAATGACAAACTTTAACTTAGAAAATAGATACGAAGATCTGGATCTAAAAGAATATAAGAAGGTGTATGTTTCCCAAAATTGTCGGGTTAATCCCGACAATCAATATACCATTCTAGACTTGCATGGCTAAGCAAGACTCGATTACCATAATTCACACATCCTACTTAAGCATGTGGTACAGGAATAATTCAAGGATAACCTCATGATTTAGGATATTGTTAACCACACATCACAAAATTAGCGACATAACAAAATAAGCATGCAAGCAATTATCATTGCACTAACTTAACAAAATTGGGATAAAATATGATGCAAAAGAAAGTTCAAATAATGCTTGCCTTGCTGGCAGCTCAGTTGTTCACTCTCAGAAGCGTAGGAGTCAATATCGATTTCTCCAGAATCTAGAGAAATAACGATATCGATAAACACCGAGAAACACTTCAAAAATCAAATTGCTCAAAAATGCATGATTTTTCTATAGTGACTAGTGCATGATTTTAGATGAAAACAGGTGAAAGATTTATTCCAATTGGAGTTAGTGTGTGAAAGTTATGGCTATTTGAAAATCAGATTTCAATATGTTCAAGTTCAAGTAATTTAATTATTTGGCCAAAATTTGCAGAAGAAAAGGGAATACAAGGATTATAAATATAAATAGGGAATATGTTTATAAGTCCAAAACATTTTTGTTTAACTTATTTGGAGTTTTCAAGGATTAGTTATGCAAGTTTCAAGTTAACAGCCTTTTCCTATTGTAAAGATAAAAGGTTTATGGATCATTCTCCAAAATATAAATTTTTGCTACAGAGAAATGTTTGAAACCAATTTATTAATAAATTTCATTAAAAATGAAAATTATGAGAATTAGTTTCATCCATTTTGGAGTTGAGGAGAATTAGTTATGTATTTTTAAAGTTATTCACATTTTCATTGTACAAATTAATACGTTTTGGATTTTTTAAAGTATTATTCCTTTTCTTACCGAGGGCGGTGCTAGCCACAGTGACTGACCATTGGGCCCTGCACAGCACCGTTTCTTAAGTTGTTTACCGAATCAAACGCGCACTGACAAGTGGGCCCGCCCTGTTAGTCAAATGAAACGGCGCGTGCGCACGAGTGACGATCGGACCATGCTTGTGAGCCGTTAGATTAAGATCCAACGATCCACAATCGTGGTGCGTTCGGACAGTCCAAACGACCCAATTGATCTTGATCGTCCCTTTCGCATCGGACGGTCTAGATTCGTGGCGTGTTCGGACGGTCCGAACGGCCCATTGAATCTGGATGGTCGCTTTTCAATCGGACGGTCCAGAATGGTCCTAGTGTTTTTGGGCTGGCTAAGTGAAAAGGGTGTGGGGTTGAAGTGGCTTGGGCCCACAAGTAAGTGATAGTTTAACTCGTTAAGACAACATTTTAAAGCTAATCATTACCATTAACTGCTAACGACCTTGCTACAGTACGTGTCCAAGTACGACAACGAGATTTTGTGTCCCATGCGTTTCAACAGCGGCTCACCAGCGTTATGCACCACGGTAGTGCGAACCAAGGGCATGGATAGATGCGCAATAGCAGTGCGCACCTAGAGGGAGTGGTTACAACACCTGAGGCGGCCTACACCAGCGGCTAGCTGAAGAGGGGCGGTGGTGTTTATTATGACAATTATGCAAAATGCGATAAAGCTCCGCAACGATCCAGATAAGCAGGTGCCCAACATCTAAGGACTATTAACAAGCTACCTGAGCTAGGAGAGTGCTTGGAGAAGCTCAAAGATGACTGGAGCAATGTCGGCGCCAGAGAAGACAACGATGGCGGTGCGGCTCAACGAGGAGAACAGGTCCTGAGTAGAACCACAAGGAGTGAGTGCTCGGGATAGCTCAAAGGGGCTATAAGGATGCTAAGGAACCAATGAATTGAAGAATGGCATACCGAATCTAAGTGGGAGGCGAAGAGTTAGTTCTTTGACCGAAATGGTCCAAGCTTCGATTCACCTCGATCTTGTCGTACAATATCAAAGTTGATTGAGGGGTTTTCAATCTCATGGTAAAAGACACGAGATGACGTGAAGAGTTTAGGATAATACCTCCCGGATGTGAAGATTGACACGGTGGTGTCCACGGGAGCGTGCTCTAGAGCTGGTGATGGCACGACAGTGAACCGAAGGCTACAAGCAAAGACAAGGGCTGAGCTTAGCTAAAATGAGCACGGCATTGAAGGTAGAAGATAGGGAAACCACACAGTTGAAACTCACCAGACTGATGAGCTCGCACGAGCTTCTCTTTCCTCAAACTCGAGAGGAAAGATGAGTAGAAACAGAGACGAAGGAGTGTTTTATGCTCGGGTGATAACAGAGATGGAAGCGGCATTACAAGGCGAAGCTCCCGGAATGGTCAATTGGGGCGGTGGATTGACACCGTCGACGGAGTGCCTTAGGAGATTGCGGTCACGTGGCGTTGAAGCCCTGTGTGAACTGACGGGAGGTTGAAGAAAGCACTGACAGCGTGGGCCCGCTCTGCTAGTGTCTCACACGCACGCGCGCGTGAAACACTTGGACCGTGTGCGTAGCCGTTGGATCTTGATTTGGACGGCTCAAATTAGTTGGGCTGTTCGGACTGTCCGAACGGTCCGGCACGTGCGTATCGTTCGATGATGAATGGATGACTGAGATTAGATGGGACGTTCGGACTGTCTGAACGGCCCGCTGATCTGGACCGTTGAATTTTCATCGAACGACTTGCACGATGGGTTTAATCAGCGCAGTTAGGGGGGTTGGGTCTAGCCAATTGGCTTGGGTCGGGTTCAAGTCTAAAGAATAGTGTCGCGTTTGAGTTTAGGGTTTGACTGAGGTTTAAAACAAACCGACTGTACTTTGACTAGCCCTCTAAAAATAGAAATAAATTTCCTAAAATCCTAAAATAAATCAAGGGTGTTCCTGAGAAGGTCTAGTGTCTCTAAAAATTACTAAACCTCACTACTCATTAAACTATTTTGTACAAAATAAATCCACAACTGAAATAGGTTGATGGATTGAGTTTGAACTTTCTAGGGTTTGAAAATAATCCCAAAAATTTAGGGAAAATTATCTTAACTAGAAGTTCACCCGTGCCATATGGCACGGGCGGTAATTGATTGGTAGATTATTTAATGTAGAGAATAATTGAAATCAATTATATTTACAATTTGTTTTAGTTTTATAAACCTAATAAAATAGCTATAGTGTTTAGTACAATAAGAGATGTGTAAATATGAAATGGATAATTAGTTTTATTATCTCTAATGGAGTACTAACAGCAATAGCAAGGGGTGTGTTTAAAGCGATCAGGAACATCTATAGTATGGGACATTTAAATCATTTTTTTGTATGATCGGTGATAGGATCGTAGCACGTGATCTTAAAATCTGGAAGTACATGACTACATAGACATATATTTGATAAAGGCAAGAGTTACGGTGCTGTAGCATCTGAAAATACTAAAGCATAGGTTTCTATTACATATAAATTGGAAGCAGCAAAGCAAATGTGTAGGGGTCTTTTTATAAATATAATGGCTGAAGTCTATCTAACAGTAAAGGAAGCACTATCATGGTAAAAAAAATAAAATTTGAAAGACCACATATTATGAGGTATGAATAGAAATAGTGAGTTTGATGTATAATCCGATCTCAAATGACACAGACATTTTCAAATTTAGAGAATAAGCGAGATCAATTATATTTAGATTGTAACACTGGTGTTTTTTAAATCGAGCTAAATAGCTACAACGTCTAGTAAAATAAGAGATATGTAAATCTCAAACGGATAATCAGTTTTATCAAATATAGCGAACTACTAACAGCAATAGTAAGGGCTATGTTTGAAGCGATCAATGACCACTGCAGTATGTTATAGTAAAATGTTTTTTTTAATGTTTGATGCTAGGATCGTATCACGTAACGCAAGATCTGGACGTAGATGACTACATAGGCACATTTTTGACAAAGCTAAGAGCTACGGTGCTGGCACATTTGAAATCACTCAAATATGCTAACTAAAATTAATATCCTAAAGAATATGATATGCATAAATCAGTAAAATACATATGGCAATTCTGGCTTTCTAGAATAAAGCAACACTATCACAGTTAGATGTAAATCTAAGCAGAATCATCAGCAAAACATGATTAACTAATGATGCAGTAAAAAATAACGGTAAGGCAATGTGCCTGTATAATTCCAGATGAATTACAAAGATGGCATATTAGCTTTAACTCGAATTCAACTTTTAAAAGTATAAATATGACATACCTGATGTCTGACATATCATTAATGAGATCGACGTTTATGTACGCATTTCGCCAGCATATATTATCGTAGACCTTGTTTGTTACAACGGGCGAAGCAAAAGAATCTAAAACCAAAAAAATAGAGAAAAGTGGTCATGCCGAATACATATATAGTTTTCTTTCGACAATAAAAACAGAAGTATGATAGCGTAATACATAACTCTATAGATTCTATGCCTAGTACCAAATGAAGTAGCACAACTTGGTGAAACTATAAACAACTCTATAAATCCAATAAGGTAAATAAGTAAATAAGTAAATAACTTTTTAGATATAACTACTGAACCTGTTCTCATGATCAAAGGAATCTAACAGAAGACAATCTATTTTATGGCGCAGCGTTCGAAAACCGGTAGAACAATAAAACACAAGAGGGAAAATGATAGAACCCACGAAAACAAACCTCATTTCTAAGGAACTGGTCCTATGCATCTAGCTTGACTATACCTATATTGTAAACTTGTATGTAGGTAGGCGCAGAACTATTGTCAATGCATTAATTGCAGCAACATAACAGAGTTGGAATGCCTAGCGCGGTCATTGTAATGTAACCATGAGTGGTCAATATTAGGAAAATAAAAGCAACAGGGCTACGACTCGAAGTACTGCAAATAGGAAGGGATATTGTATTAGCCTATCTCTATAGAAACTGTCTAGCTAGGCTTGTTGAGCTATGAAAAAAATTGCACGAAGAAAACCTGCGCTGTAACAGGAAGGTATGAATGAACTGTATTGGATGCACCTCTGAACGACCCTTGTTGATAGATGATGATGCAAAAATTTTTTTAAAAAAGGTAACATCTAGACCAATTGAGTTAATGGAACTAAATTCCAAAAGATATATGGTAAATGTAACTCTAACAGTGAGTTCACCGATTACTTAATCTCTGAAGAACAGCATTAGAACTTTTTGAACTGAACCGTCAATAGGCATCACCAATATCCAAAATAGCTCTGCGACATGGTAAGTCCATGGTAACTGGATTAGTCCAGGAGCTTGCGAAAATTTCGACTAAAACACACAGACATGACCATAAACATTCAGATGTCCTGAGCATATAGTTCTGAAGAGGTCAAATCACCTGAGGCTGCTGGTACCGGGCGACATAGCCGTGGACGTCCTCTACCACTTCGCGGTGATCCGAGGGCCAATACTTTTCAGGGCAACATGGCCCGCGCGTCTGTAGGAGATTTCCTACAGAATTTTATCGATGTCTATTAAATAATAGATGTTCCAAAGCACTAAACAAAAACTGAAGAAGCAAACATGTGATGGAATTACAAAAAACCTAACGAAACTAAGTACCTTAAACTTGCCCTTGTCAGTTCCTGAACGAAGGAATCCTCTATTTTTGTCTTGGCTCACAACTAATAAATAACATTCGTTCCAAAGCATCAAACAGAAACTGCAGAAGCAGGCAAGTGATTGTATTAAAAAAAGCAAACGAAAGTAACTACCTCAAACTTGCTCTTGTCACTTCCTGAATGAAGGGATCCTCTACATTTGTTTTTGCTCACAATCTGAAAATGATTTTCAACATCAATCTGAAGATTCACACAAGCATCAGTAAGCAGAGAAAATACAGCAATCTGTGATCTTCATCATCAATCTGAAGATTCACACAAGCATCAGTAAGCAGAGAAAATACAGAAATTTGTTACATTCAAATAAGATACTTTACCAGAACGGTGCAAAAACCAAAACAACTGAGATGTATAGGGTGCTGGGAAGGGAGACCGAGGGGGGAGAAGGAGGGAACAATAGCGGCGACGGTGGGAAACCGAGTGGGCAACGGGGGAGAAAGAGCGAGGGATGGCGGAGATTGACGACGACCGGCGGCTGCGCGAGTGAGACCAAGGACGACCGGCAACTACGCGGGGGCGAGCTAGGGAGGGAGGCCGAGGGGGGAGGAGGAAGAGGGACGGCGCCTACGCGAGCTGGCGGCGGTGAAGAGTGGCTAGAGGCAGCGCGTGGAGGCGGCCGAGTGGCGGCGCTGGCCCTAGGACATGCCGGGCTGGAGGGAAAGAGGAGGCAACCGGGAGAGCAGCGGTGTCAACAGGCGGAACCGGCCGGGAGCAAGAGAGGTGGCAGTAGAAAGAGGCGGCGTAGCAGCAGCGGCGGCGACGCTAGGTGCCGGCCCAGCCGGGGGAAAGAAGGCGCCAAGGGGACCGTGGAACCGCTGGCGGCGCCATGGGGCCGGCGGTGAAGAGTGGACCGGGCCACCCAGGGCCAGAGGTGGCGTGTGGAGGCGGCCGAGTGGCGGCGCTGGCCTAGGCCGTGCTGGGCTAGAGAGAGAGCAACACCAGAGAGAGCAAGCTACCAGCGTAACCGACCGTGAGCAGGAGAGGTGGCAGAGAAAGAGTGGCGAAGAAGAAGCGGCTTGGCGGCGTCGGGCGCCAGTGCCAGCCGGGGAGAGAAGGCGCTGGGGGGACCGTGGAACCGGTGGCGGCACCATGGGGAGGTGGTGCCTAGAGAGGCAGCAGTGGAGGATGGAAAGGGGAACGGGAGAAGAAGGGCCAGGTCAGGGCAGAGCCCGTTTCGGTGGAAGCTTCGCGGGCGTTTGCGAGCGTCCGCTGCAAGCGCAGGCGCTCATCCTGTCCATGCGCTGATGATCCGACGGGCTGCACTAATCGGGGCGACGTGGCCAGCGCCGGAATGCAGGCTTTCTTGAGAGAATTAACTTTAGTAATTCAAAATAATTATTATAGTATTTGTATAAATCATCTCCAGAGGAGCTTTAGTAGCATTTGTTGTTGTAGTTTTGTTCTTGAGTTTACTTCTTCAAGTGTAGGTTCAAGACTTGCACAAGATTTTCCAAGTGCAATATCTAAAGCAATGCTTAAAAACAATGATGCATGCTCAAGAGATGCATATTAATTATTATTAATAAACTTGGGGATGTGACACAATGAAACCTTCCCCTTACTTGACCAAACAGTGCCCATACAGTGCAAAAACATAGGAAAATGCATGATAAAATTACCGTAGGATGCTTCAGACTTAAGTAATTTTTTTGGGTGAAAATTTCAGTTTATTTGGAGTTCGTTTGAATTTTATAAGGTTAAAGCCATTAATGTGTAATTAATTTAATTAAATTTTTTTTGTAATAGTAGCATGTGCAAAAGTTATTCCAGATTAGAGTTCAGTAAAAACTAAAATTAACAAAATTGATTTCACTCAAATTGGAGTTAAAACGAATTACTTATGAATTTTTGAAGTTTAAACCATTTTCAGTGCAAAACTAAATCAATTCGGGAATTAAAATCGTATTCAAAACTTTTCTTATCGAGCCGAACCTAACCCAAGACATTGATGAGTGGGGCCCGGAGTATAGGTTGACTCGTCCAGCCTTGACCCAGCCCAGACGCAGTGACGCGAAGAAGGCGTATTTCGCGAATAATGCTTCCCAAATAAGGAAACGTACTTGAGATTTTCAAAGCATATAAAATACGTTTTCACTTAACACAAAGCGTATTCCCGAAATTCACACAACCACTTAACCGGCTAAAGGGCCCACGTGTCAGTGACTGGTTGCAAAAGACAAAGGCTAAAGCGCTCGGTTTAACTAGTGTCCCCGCTAGTCAGTGAGACGTATTAGGACATCATTAATTCTTAATCATTGCTTAACCTAATCAAACAGCTATTAATGGTTAACCGTCCGCTACAGTGTTGTCGGCTGTTAGACAATAGAGCAGCCCAGCCCCATGAGCTTGGCTGGCGTCTAGTCGGAGCTGTGGCCCACGGCGGCACTAACCAATGATCAAAACGGAACCACAATAGCATGATGGTTCCAGCTGTGGCCTAAATTTGGCCGGCGGTGAATCCTAGCGGTAGCACAACAAGAATAAGTGGTGGTGCACAATACGACAAAAACAGATACGCCATTTTGAACGCGCATTTTGCAAAAGAACTCTTGCTTATGCTACTACAGGTTATATGGGAGCTACTTGAGCTGAAATGGTGACCGGAGAAGAGCTGGAGCTCACCAGTGACGTGATATCGAAATGTGACAATTAGGGATCCACAGCGACAAGATGACCTTAGCAAGGATTCAAAGAGTGGGTGATTGGGATAGGTCACTTAGGTCCATAAAAAGCTCATAAAGGAAGGAATTGACAAATGACTCACCCGGCAGGAGTTGGAGACGAAAGGGGGGCAAATTCGGCCAAAAAAAAAGATTTTCAAAATTCAACGAACTTGTTTGACCAAAGATAAAATTAATTGAGGGGTTTTACTCCATAAAGTATAAGACATGAATTGACACGAATGGAACTACAAAAATCTTACCAAATGCAAGATTGGCCCGAAGTTGGCATTCGGTGCGCGCTCCGGTTGCTTAAAAGACAACTCCGAGATTCCTGATCTACAAGCAATGCCAAAAGCTCCAATTAGCAAGATGAACAAGGCATCACGAGAGATGAACAAAGGTGCAAGAGAGAGAAAGGATACGCCGTCGAGAGGAGGAAGAACCCAGTGTGGCATCAATTCGGCCGAGAGAGTGGAATGGGGGTTTTGTTGGCGTTCTGGCCGGAGGAAACGAGGGCGAGTGGGCGTGTCGACAACAGACTAAGTAATGTCAGCAACAGGAGGCCAAGTGGCGTTTGCATGCAAGGAAACGAGCGGCACAACGTCACCTCGCTCTCGACCTTGCCCGGCGCTGTCATGGCGCGCGGAGAAGACGAGGCTGTGTGGTTGACAAGGCCAGCCCGAGAGGTCAGCGAAAATGGACGAAGCGGTGCGGTTGGGACAGCACGCGCGCGAGCTGATGCGGTCTAACCATGTCATGTGGCGCAGTCTGAGTCCGACAGTTGACCCATTTTGAATTTAAATCCTCTTAGTTTGACCATGGTGCTAAATATAGCAAATAAATTTGCAAAAATATGAAATTTTTCAAAGGTGCTCCTGGGATGATATAGATCCCAAATTTTTTTTTGAAACACCACTGTTCATGTTTTAAAATACTTAATTAAATCCTTTAACCGAATATGGTTAACTAAAGAACAAAGATTTTTCTTGAGGTCAAATTGAGCTCTAAAAATTGGAAAAAAATTATCTTAATTTGTGATAATTAATCCAGTGTTTGATTAAATTATTTCTCAGAGTTCTTTACTTGTAAAATTTTGAAGTTTCTTCTTGGAGTTTCAATTCAAGTTTTAGGTTTGATTTAAATTTGAGGTTTTTAATTTGTAACAAATTATGCACATGCTCCAAATGACATGTATGCTTATGAAATGCAGATAATTACTATTTATTAATATTGAGGCTATTACAAACCTACCCCCTTAAGAGAATCTCGTCCCAAGATTCTGGTAGTTCAGAAGTTGGAATAGGATGCTTCTAAACAGTTCTTTTTTCTAGAAATACAACATCTGTTGTTTTTATTTTCTTCAAAGATAGAAAAGAAAGACAAACAACATCTGTTGTTTTGATTTCCTTCAAGGATAGCAAAGATAGATAAACAACATCTGTTGTTTTGATTTCCTTCAAAAGATAGAAAAAGAAGATCATAACAACTAACATGGTGTTGTTATTACATTTTCTATTACATTGCTTTGTTTAACCTTGCCTTTCTTGATTCGAAGGCACTTCAATCATGGAAGAGGTAGGGGTGATCAATCCTCATTAGATCCTCACGCTCTCATGTGGCCTCCTCTTCTATGTGGTTACTCCACTAGATCTTTAAGAACTTGACGGTGCGGTTTCTTGTCTTGTGTTCCATTTCATCGAGAATACACACTGGTTGCTCTTGATAGGAAAGATCGGATTGGAGATCAAGGTTCTCATAGGCAGTCGCTTTAGTAGGAACGCGGAGACATTTCTTTAGTTGTGAGACATGAAAAGTATCATGTACTGCTAAAAGAGAGATTGGTAACTCCAGTTGATATGCTACAGCTCCTCGTTTTGCAATGATTCGGAAAGGTCCAATATATCGAGGTACTAGCTTTCCTTTCACCAGAAATCGATGAGTGCCCTCCATAGGTGATACTTTAATATATACATGGTCATCTACCTCAAAGGTTAACTCACGTCAACAATGGTCGGCATAGCTCTTCTAACGGAATGTGTAGTGTGCAAACGGTCTCGGATCAAACGAACTTGCTCTTCGGCTTCCACAACCAATTCTAGACCATAGAAGGGTCTTTTTCTGGACTTGGACCAGTTCAAAGGTGTCCTGCAAGCCCTGCCATACAAGGCTTCAAACGGTGACATTTGAATGCTTGCATAGTAGCTATTGTTGTAGGAAAATTCCACATGCGGCAAGCACTTCTCCTATTTCTTATTATAAGACAGCACACAAGCTCTCAGAAGATCTTCCATCACTTGATTCACCCTCTCGGTTTGACCGCTAGTTTGAGGATGATAAGCAGTACTGAAAGAGAGTTCAGTCCCCATTGCTTGTTGAAGACAACTCCAGAGATATGAAGTGAACTGAGGGCCACGATCAGAAACAATGACCTTCGGTACACCGTGGAGACAAACAATCCTAGAAATGTAAAGCTCTGCTAGCTTATGGCCATTGAAAGTGGTCTTGACTGGAATAAAATGTGCTACCTTCGTCAGACGGTCAATGATCACCCAAATGGCATTGGACCCATTCTGAGTCTTTGAAAGACCGGTAACAAAATCCATACCGATCTCCTCCCACTTCCACTTGGGAATAGGCATCGGTGGAAGGGTACCAGTTGGCTTCAAGTGTTCGGCTTTGACCCTTTGGCAAATATCACAATCAGCAAAATACTATGCAATCTGCCTTTTCATTTGGCTCCACCAGAATTTCTTATTTAGATCCTGATACATCTTGTTGCTCCTAGGATGTATAGAAAACCTGGAGTTGTGAGCCTCCTTAAGAATTAGCTCTCTTAACTGGGGATCCGAGGGTACCACCAAACGGTTACCATACTGAATAATCCCTTGGGCGTCTTTAGAAAATTCCTTGGCTTTACCCACCTTCAAATTTTCTTGAATTTTGGCTTCCTCAGCATCGGTTTTCTGAGCTTCAAAGATCTGGTCCTCAAAGGTGGATTTCACCTCTAGGGTAGCGAGAAATCCCTCCTCAACCATCTCAATATTCAGGCGTTGAAACTCATCACACAAGCCTTTCACAGAAGGTGTTACTGGCAAGCAGTTGCATTGCGACTTTCTTCTCAAAGCGTTGGCCACTACATTGGCTTTGCTTGGGTGATAATGAACCCCCATATCATAGTCCTTCATCAGTTCAAGCCATCTTCTTTGTCTCATGTTCAGATTAGCTTGAGTGAAAATGTATTTCAGGCTCTTATGATCAGTATAGATCTCGCAACGATTACCGATGAGGTAATGTTGCCAAATCTTCAGAGCATGGACTACGGCTGCCAATTCCAAGTTATGTGTAGGATAATTTAGTTCATGAGGCCTCAACTGCTTGGATGCATATGCCACAACTCGGCCCTCCTGCATGAGAACACATCCAAGTCCATGGCGAGATGCATCGCAATAAATATCGAAGTTCTTGTGAATATCTAGCAGAGTGAGGACTAGAGCTTTGGATAGGAGTTATTTCAAAAGCTAAAAACTTTCTTCACACTCGGCTGACCATTCGAATTTCTTCTCCTTCTTCAAAAGCTGAGTCATAGGTTTTGCTATCATAGAAAAATTTTCAATGAACTGACGGTAATACCCCGCAAGTCCAAAAAAACTTCAGATGTCAGTGATGTTCTTGGGCTGACTCCAGTTTAGTACATCTTGTACATTGCTTTGGATCAACAGTGATACCACCTTCGGATAACACATGCCCCAAAAAGCTGACTTTCTTGAGCCAAAATTGACACTTGCTGAATTTTGCATACAACTAATGCTTACGAAGTGTTTCTAACACAAGCCTCAAATGCTACTCATGTTCTTCATCAGACTTGGAGTAAATGAGGATGTCATCAATAAATATGACAACAAACTTGTCCAAATATTCCATGAACTCATTCATGAGGTTCATGAAATATGTTGGTGCATTTGTTAAGCCAAAAGACATAACTGTACACTCGTATAAAGCGTAACGAGTAGAGAATGCTGTCTTTGGAATGTCCTCAGCCCTTACCTTGATCTTATGATAGCCCGAACGCAAATCAATCTTGGAAAAGACTCAGGCTCCAATCAATTGGTCAAAAATATCATCAATGCGAGGAAGAGGATATTTGTTTTTGACAATGACTTCATTTAACAGACGGTAGTCCACACATATCCGCAAAGTCTTGTCTTTCTTCTTGACAAAGATGGACGGGCATCCCCAAGGTGAGGAGCTCGGTTGAATAAATCCCTTGTCAAGCAATTCTCCAAGTTGTTTCTTCATTTCTTCCAACTCATTAGGAGGCATCCGATATGGTCGCCTTGATATTGGAGCAGTATCGGGTACTAGCTCGATCACGAACTCCACCTCGTGATCTGGGGGCATGCCTAGAAGGTCTTCAGGAAAGACATCTGGATACTCACAAACTACTGGTACCATCTCCAATGTAGGGGTGGCATCAACTTTCAAAGAAAAAAGATGAGAACCGACCATCTTGGAATGGAAAACAACTTGGCTGCCATTTTCATTTGTCACAGAAATAGACCGTTGAGCACAATTAATTTTCCCCTGATTCTTGGACAGCCAATCCACTCCCAAGATAACATCCAACCCTCTAGAATCGATCACTATCATATTTGCCAAATATTCTACCCCCTGAATTTCTACCATTACGTCCCGGCAAATTTGATTAGTTCTAAAAACTAATCTCGGTGATTGAATAATGTATCGTGGCTAAAGTATATGCATATCTAACTGGTCTTGAACAGCAAATTGATTCTTGACAAAATAATGAGATGCTCCAGAATCAAATAAAATAGTAGCTAGGCTAGAATTAATAAGGAGCATACCGAGAACGACGTTAGGTGCAGCGATCGCCCCTTCTGCAGTAATTTGATTAACTCGACCGTGGGCCTGAGCTGGATCAAACTTGATCGGCTACTTCTAAGGTGGTGCTGGTCATACTGGTGCTGGAGAAGGCCGGACAAGAGGCCACCCACGTGCCTTTGCCAAACAATGATTGGCGTAATGTTCAGGACGTCAGTAGTGAAAGCAGATAACACCAGGCTTGACATTGTTGACATTAGGAGGCTGATTCCCACTTACTCTAGGCTGCCTAGTAGGTGGAGGAGGATGAGGTGCAAATACTGGTGGCCTCGGTGGAGTTGGAGCTTCAGCTTGAGGAGGTTGAGGTCGCCACATGCGCGGTCTTGGCGAACTGCCACTAGTTGCAATCTGTGCAGCTCTCTTCTGCTTGCGTGCTTCATCCAAAGTCTTGCCCTTGCTTTCAGCTATGATGGCTTTGTTGACAAGATGCTGGAAGTTTCTGAAATCATGAACTGCCAAGGCCATCTGCAGCTCCCTCAGTCAAACCATTCATGAACCTGTTTCGGCAACGAAGGTCAGTCGAAACATCATCAGGCGCGTATCGGACCAGGAAATTGAACTCACGAAGGTATTCAGTCACAATCTTCCGCCCTTGCTTAAGAGTGAGGAACTCTTGTTGCTTGATCATCATAACTCCCTCTGAAATATGAGCTTCGTGGAATGCTTCCTTGAACTCGTCCCAAGTCGGGACGTGTCCGGCAGGCCGGATAGCATGAAAATTATCCCACCAAGCACTTGCTGTGCCATCCAACTGATAACTAGCAAAGAGCACCTTCTCTCTCTCTCAGAACATTGAGCAATAAACATCTTCTTTTCTATCGCTCTCAGCCAGTCTTTTACTTCCATCGGGTCTTCGGAGCTTGAAAACACCGGCGGGTTGGTCCGCTGAAAATCAGCGAGCCCTCCCTATGCACGATGACCTCCTGCTCCTCCAGCTGGTCCGGGAGCTGAAGAAGTGTTACGCGTGATTTGCTCCAAAATGTGCATCTGATCCATACGGTTGCGCTCTATCTACGAGAGCACCTCAGCCATTGTGGGCGATGGAGGAAGCTCTTCCTCCTGCCGACCACCTTGATGCCCACGGCGACTAAAAGGTTCTACCTGGTCTCCCCGAGGGTAAAGATCATTGACAGAAGCAAAGCAGGATCTCGGGGGTGGAGATCCCTCGTCCTACTGTACGCGAGAACGAGTAGTAGGTCCTGCCATACTGTTGCCGTACAACTGTTAGCAACTCAACAAGAATACACCCGAATGAGCACAAAACAAAATTTTGGACAGCAAAGGAAGGTACTAAACTTAGCATGCATAATGATATAAAATGCACCAAAATCAACACCCAAAAGAACACAAGTTCCATTAAGCAGCAAATACCAAAGTTCCGGCACAGTTACATCCATAGATGTCTGTAGACAACATGGCCACTGCCCGAAACAAAAGTCTTACAATGGAACATACATAATTATACAAGATACAAGTGCTATCCTATTACATTTATTTAGGGACAGCTACTAGTTGGTTACTATTGGAAATATGCCCTAGAGGCAATCATAGAGATGATTATATTTCATTATATTCACAATATTTGATAATATGTTATCTTGTTCCTTGAATGAATCATCAGTCATGAAGATTAACGAGTATGTGACTTGTTGGTGAGGCTCTTTTTAACTTATGATGATGTCGTTCTAAAAATATCCCTGGTCGAAAATCACTGGTCGGAACACTAGTGACTCTCGAACCAGCACATGTATTGATTGATGACCATGTTTCACCGGTCATGGATATAGGGATATCGAATCAATAATGTGGACACGTGTTAGAGAACATGGTGTTGGATAAGACCCACCTTGAGACACTATTGAGATTGTTATGATTCTATGTGTCGTTAGTTGGTCCCAAGCAATGATGATGTATAATCCTTAGACCGAGATCAAGATGGTTTCCTACATGTGTAATAGCACTCTTAGGGGTTGCCAAACGCGTCAGAATCGGGTAGTTATAAAGGTAGCTTTCGGGTATGCTATGAAACATGCAGAGGGATGTGACTGGTCGGATATGGGATTTGCCCCTCCTAACATAACAGGAGAGATATCTCTAGGCCCCTCAAAATGGTCGGATAAAGAAAGTGCATGGCCATGCCACTAGTGGTCAAAAAGTTTGACCACATAAGGTTATCCGATACTCGATCGAGAAAGTATTGAACAGTCCATGGATGACACAACATCTCACCTGGAGTTCAACCAGATATCGTGAGGCAAAGGGAGAATACATGAGTAGGTCGCTTGGTTCGACCAGTTACGGACTGGTCGTATGGAGATACAAGCAAGTCGTAGACTGGTCGAAACCACAGAGTGGTCGAAACCAAGTCGTAAGGAGTTACGACTTGGTCGTGATCAAATACGAACTGGTCGTATAGAGATAGGACCTAGTCGTAAGTGGTGAGGACCTGGTCGTAGATCATATTGCATCAAGGTTCGTCCGATATAATTTATGTGTATTCGGGAATCGTTATGTCCTGTTAGGAACCGCTACCACTCGTGGCCGGAAAAGGTTTCCGAGTCACAAGCGAACTACACATGAACCTAACGGGTCACACACTTAACGGGTTGGAACAAACCAGTATGAATACGATTCGTAAAGCGTGTTTGGATAGGATCCATCATGGGCACTATATAAGGAGATGCATGAGGCTGTTGGGGATATACATGTTGGACGTGAGTTGCCCTACCGAAACCCTAGCCGCCATCTTCTTGAGAGCCTCCCCGTGCGATTTGGTGCTAGCACACTAGCGTACGCTTGTTCCTTCCCTGGACGTGTGGATACCATAGAGGCGCTTCTACGTTGTTGCGCTTAAGGACGATCCGCGATCTTCGCTAGGAACTGCAGAGGTGCTGGAGGAGACGATCAACCAACGAAGACGCTGGACGATCGACTACGACCAAGACATCGACGCTTCTTCGTCGGACCAGCCGCGCCCGACACTTCTTCCGCCGCTTCACGCGTCTAGTGGTAACGATCCGTGATCATCTTCTTGCTTGGCTTCCGGTTTACGTGGTAGAAATTTTGATTTGTCGCTATCGTAGCCTACCCGTATCCCAACAAAGGGTATCGAGCCATCCGCGTAGTTTTTGATCTGGATCGGTTGCATATACTTGATATGTGGTAGTAGTAGATTGGATCTATTGCTGGTCGTATCTAGAAACCTAGGCCCTGGTCGATTAGATCGATCAGTTTTCGGTGGTAGTAGATGGGTATACGAGGAGGTACAA
Source organism: Phyllostachys edulis (assembly GCA_036346405.1). NCBI lineage: Eukaryota > Viridiplantae > Streptophyta > Magnoliopsida > Poales > Poaceae > Phyllostachys > Phyllostachys edulis. Next base: position 28,141,587 of record CM070555.1, on the reverse strand, counting down.
GTTAAGAGCACCAGATGATTCACTCGACTTGTTTTTCGACTACCTTGCATAATACTCCTACCGGTCGGAATTCCGCCATCGGAGTATGTCGCATTATGTGGTCGTATCAAGGCAGTAATCAGATTGGCTCGGAATAGGGTTAATATGATTAATCTGATGATTTCCAAAGCTCGGAAACATGAATAAGATTCATGTCTCGGGACCGCCGTGCTGGCTAATCGTACCGCGCGTTATAGGTAATATGTGTTCATGTCGTCCGATAGAATTGGATTCTATGCGTAACTTGTTTTTGCAGGGATTGATGTGAATAGTATGGCCCATTGTGTATGTGATGCATGTATGGATTTTCATGACCTGCGTGTCATGTTGTGACATAGCCATCGAGCTACATATTATTGTATAACGGTCTGCGTACCGACATGTGATGCTTGATATTATCCTATGTAATTCATTACTAGCTCTTAGGAGTAATTGCTTAGTAGATGAATGCGGTGGAGACTTCAAGCATGGTGGTCGGAGGACGTGAAGCATGCCGATGGAGATCGCCATGTTAAGGGCCATACTATTTCACAAGTGATATGATTATCTGTGAATGTTTGTGTTTATTCTGTCATGATATTAAGTCATGTTTTTCATTAGATGCTTTTAACATGATAACATTAAAATTCCTCACATAATGTTAAGTTAAAATTGATGCCCTCCAATAAGTCGCACCATCAAAAGTCTTGTATTTTAATGGTAGGTCTTGCTAAAGCGAATGCCATTAACTTTCCTTGACTAGATGGGTTTGTGTCGGACACTTACACGCATTGCATTGGTTTAACTTGACAAGGTCATCATAACGGTTATGGACCTTGGGGCATAGGGTTGGGTGCGAAGCATAGAGATGCTACCCAACAACAAGAGTCATATAGAGATATGATTAGCAAAGGGTTGCTTACGAATTCACTAATCTTCTAGCAAAGGATGCCAAAGCTCACTAGTAGATTACCCGATTGTGGATCTTGAATCACTAAATGTCATAAGAGGGATATGGTATTTAGTGGGAGTATCTTTATTAAATTGTTTAATAGAAGTTACTTTTTGAACATATGTCTTAGTTTTATGATTTTATGTTGTAGATCATGGCACCAATCGCAGACCAACATCCGCTTTTGCTTTTACGCTCGATACTTGAAAAGGAAAAACTGAATGGAACAAATTTTATGGATTGGTCCCGCAACCTAAGAATTGTTCTTAGGCAAGATAAAAGGAACATGTTCTAGAGGAACCTATTCCAGATGTGCTCACGATAATGTCATTGCTACTTTTAAATCCGCCTATAAAAAGGCATGTGATGAATCCTTGATGTTAGCCGCCTCATGCTTGCTGCGATGAACTCAGACCTTCGTAAACAGCTTTGAGAACATTGAGGCCTACGATATGATCGTGGCGCCAAAGGCATGTTTGAGACACAAGCAAGAACCGAGAGATTTGAGATCTCAAAGAACTTGTTTTGTGTAAGCTAGCCGAGGGTAGTCCGTGAGCCCACATGTGATCAAAATGGTTGGTTACACACGAGCTTGGAAAAACTTGGTTTTCCATCGAGTCAAGAGTTGGCTACAGATTTGATTCTTGCTTCGCTTCAAGAAGCTATGGTCAGTTCATTCGAACTTCCATATGAATGGCTTAGACAAGAATCTCACCGAACTACATATGATGCTTAAGACTACAGAGGACAAGATTAAGAAAAGCAACAAATCATGTGATGATGGTGCAAAAGAGTATAAGCTTCAAGAAGAAGGCTAAGACTTGGGTCAAGAAAAAGGGCAAGGCTAAAGTTTTGATGAGATCCAAACCAACAAACCTAAACCCAAGACTAAGTCTGGCCCGACTCAAGAGAATGAATGCTTTTACTGCAAAGAGCTAGGCCATTGGAAGAGGAACTGCAAGAAATACCTGGCTGATCTGAAAAAGAATGGTGGGACTAAACCTTCCACTTCAGGTATTAATGTCATAGATGTCTTACTTGCTGATTCTTCTGTTAACTCATGAGTATTTGATACCAGGTCAGTTGCTCATATTTGCAATTCGATGCAGAGTCTAACAAAGAATAGGAGAATTGCAAGAGGCGAGATGGATCTTCGCTCGGGAATAAAGCAAAGGTTCTTTGCATTAGCCGTCGGGACTTTACCATTGGTTTTGCCTTCAGGATTTATTATGGAATTAAATAATTGTTATTACGTTCCAGCCATGAGTAGAAACATTATCTCGGCCTCATGTTTGATGGCAGAGGGTTATAAATTCATTATTGAGGACAATGGTTGTTCTATATTTTTGAATGATATGTTTTATGGCTATGCTCCTGTTTTGAATGGGTTGTTTATTTTAAATCTTGATGATGCACCCATCTTTAATATTAATGCAAAGAGGCTTCGGCCTAATAATATGAATTCCACTTTTATCTGGCATTGTCGTTTGGGTCACATAAGTGAGAAACGCATGAAGAAGCTCCATGATGATGGAATTCTAAACTCATTTGATTTGGAATCATTTGAAACATGCGAGTCTTGCCTACTCGGGAAAATGACCAAGACACCTTTCACTGGTCGGAATGAGAGGGCGCTCGACTTGTTGGCACTCATACATACCGATGTGTGTGGACCAATGAGCACGATATGACTAGAGGTGGTTTTCAGTACTTCATTACTTTCACCGATGACTATAGTAGATATGGATATATCTATTTAATGAGGCACAAGTCGGAATCCTTTGAAAAGTTCAAAGAGTTCCGAATGAGGTACCGGAATCAACTTGGCAAGACAATCAAATCTTTGCGATCTGATCGTGGAGGTGAATTTTTGAGCCAAGAATTTGGCAATCATTTGAAACAATGTGGAATTGTTCCACAACTTACGCCACCGGGTACTCCACAATGGAATGGGGTGTCCGAGCGGCATAATAGGACCTTGTTGGACATGGTTCGATCGATGATGAGCCAATCTGATCCGCCATTGTATTTTTGGGGTTACGCCTAGAAACAACCGCTTTCACTTTAAATAGGGTACCATCTAAATCAAGAGATAAGACACCATATGAGATATGGACTGGGAAGAGTCCTAGCTTGTCTTTTCTAAAGATTTGGGGATGTGATGTCTATGTTAAACGTTTGATGTCTGATAAACTCACACCTAAGTCAGAAAAATGCTTCTTTATAGGATATCCTAGGGAAACCAAAGGATATTATTTCTACAACCAAGAGAAGAGCAAAGTGTTTGTTGCCCGAAATGGTGTCTTTTTGGAAAAAGAGTTTCTTTCCAAAGAAGTCAGTGGGAGAATGGTGCAACTCAAGAAATTCGGAAACATCTGAAATTGTTTCAACTCCTATTGAAACTCTACAGATGAACAAAATATTGTTGAACTCAGAGATGAGGCATCACCCCACGAGATCTAAAAGGCCACGCCAAATGCCTATAAGGTATGGGCATGACGATTATTATTGAATAATGATGAGCCTAACACTTATAAGGAAGCGATGATGGACCCAGACTCGAGAAATGGCTTGGAGCCATGAAACCGAGATAGACTCCATGAGAGACAACCAAGTTTGAACCCGGTCGATCCACTTGATGGCGTTAAAACCATTGAGTGCAAATGGATCTATAAGAAAAGATTGATATGAATGGAAATGTTCACATTCATAAAGCTCAACTAGTCGCAAAAGGTTTTCGATAAGTTCAAGGAGTTGACTACGATGAGACCTTCTCACCGGTAGCGATGCTTAAATCTATACGGATCATTCTAGCTGTTGCTGCATAATTCGACTATGAGATATGGCAAATGGACGTCAAAACGGCTTTCCTTAATGGAAACCTAAGTGAGGATGTGTACATGACACAACATGAAGGTTTTGTTGATCCAAATAATGCTAATAAAGTGTGCAAACTTCAGAAGTCCATTTATGGATTGAAGCAAGCATCTCGGAGTTGGAATATACGTTTTGATGAGGAGATCAAAAGGTTTGGTTTCATCAAAAACAAAGAAGAACCTTGTGTTTACATGAAGGTTAGTGGGAGAGCACTTGTAATTCTAATCTTATATGTGGATGACATATTATTGATTGGGAATGATATTCCTATGCTGCAATCTGTTAAGGCATCATTGAAAAATAGTTTTTCTATGAAGGACCTAGGAGAGGCAAAGATATATCTTGGGAATAAAGATCTATAGAGATAGATCGAGAAGGCTAATTGGATTAAGCCAAAGTACTTATATTGACAAGGTGTTGATTCGGTTCAACATGCAAAATGCTAAGAAAGGGTTCTTGCCTATGTCACATGGCACAAGTCTTAGCAAGAGTCAGTGTCCTTCGACTACTGATGAGTGAGACCGCATGAATGGTATTACATATGCTTCAGCTATTGGATCTATCATGTACGCCATGACATGTACTCGACGGATGTATCATATGCTCTAAGTGTTACTTAGTAGATACCAAGTCGATCCCGTGAAGGTCACTGGACAGCTGTGAAAAACATTCTTAAATACTTGAGAAGGACTAAGGATGCGTTCCTAGTTTATGGCGGTGATGAAGAGCAAGTTGTAAATGGTTACACCGATGCAAGCTTCCAAACCGACAAAGATGATTATCGTTCGCAATCTAGTTTTGTATTCATTTTGAATGGAGGTGCGATGAGCTGGAAAAGTTCCAAGCAAGAGATGGTAGCTGATTCCACAACAGAGGCCAAGTACATTACAGCTTCGGAAGCTGCAAAAGAAGGTGTTTGGATAAGGAATTTTATTGTTGAGTTGGGTATGGTTCCGAGTGCCTCAAGCCCAATGGATCTCTATTGTGACAACAATGGAGCCATTCTTGCAAAGCTAAAGAGCCTAGATCTCATCGTAAATCCAAGCACATACTCAAAGCGTTATCATCTCATTCGCGAATTGGTGGATAGAGGAGATGTTAAGATATGCAAAGTTCATACGGATTTAAATGTTGTCGATCCGCTGACAAAGCCTCTCACATAGCCAAAGCATGAGGCGCACACAAGAGCTATCAGTATTAGATACTTAAATGATTGTCTCTAGTGCAAGTGGGAGATCATGGAAATATGCCTTAGAGGCAATCATAGAGATGATTATATTTCATTATGTTCACAATATTTGATAATATGTTATCTTGTTCCTTGAATGAATCATCACCATGAAGATTAACGAGTATGTGACTTGTTGGTGAGGCTCGTTTTAACTTATGATGATGTCGTTCTAAAAATATCCTGGTCGAAAATCACCGGTCGAACACTAGTGACTCTACGACCAAAGACATGTATTGATTGATGACCATGTTTCACCGGTCATGGATATAGGGATATCGAATCAATAATGTGGACACGTGTTAGAGAACATGGTGTTGGATAAGACCCACCTTGAGACACTATTGAGATTGTTATGATTCTATGTGTCGTTAGTTGGTCTCAAGCAATGATGATGTATAATCCTTAGACCGAGATCAAGATGGTTTCCTACATGTGTAATAGCACTCTTAGGGGTTGCCAAACGCCGTCAGAATCGGGTAGTTATAAAGGTAGCTGCATGCTATGAAACATGCAGAGGGATGTGACTGGTCGGATATGGATTTGCCCTCCTAACATAACAGAGAGATATCTCCGCCCTCGAAATGGTCGGATAAAGAAAGTGCATGGCTATGCCACTAGTGGTCGAAAAGTTCGACCACATAAGGTTATCCGATACTCGATCGAGAAAGTATTGAACAGTCCATGGATGACACAACATCTCACCTGGAGTTCAACCAGATATCGTGAGGCAAAGGGAGAATACATGAGTAGGTCGCTTGGTTTGACCAGTTACGGACTGGTCGTATGGAGATACAAGCAAGTCGTAGACTGGTCGAAATCACAGAGTGGTCGAAACCAAGTCGTAAGGAGTTACGAGTTGGTCGTGATCAAATACGAACTGGTCGTATAGAGATAGGACCTAGTCATAAGTGGTGAGGACCTGGTCGTAGATCATATTGCATCAAGGTTCGTCCGATATAATTTGTGTGTATTAGGGAATCGTTATGTCCTGCTAGGAACCGCTACGACTCGTGGCCGGAAAAGGTTTCCGAGTCACAACCGAACTACACATGAACCTAACGGGTCACACACTTAACGGGTTGGAACAAACCAGTACGAATACGATTCGTAAAGCGTGTTTGGATAGGATCCATCACGGGCACTATATAAGGAGATGCATGAGGCTGTTGGGGATATACATGTTGGACGTGAGTTGCCCTACCGAAACCCTAGCCGCCATCTTCTTGAGAGCCTCCCCGTGCGATTTGGTGCTAGCACACTGGCGTACGGTTGTTCCTTCCCTGGACGTGTGGATACCATAGAGGCGCTTCTACGTTGTTGCGCTTAAGGACGATCCGCGATCTTCGCTAGGAACTGCAGAGGTGCTGGAGGAGACGATCAACCAACGAAGACGCTGGACGATCGACTACGATCAAAGACATCGACGCTCTTCGTCGGACTGGTTGTTCGACACTTCTTCCGCCGCTCGCGCCTAGTGGTAACGATCTGTGATCATCTTCTTGCTTGGCTTCCTGGTTTACGTGGTAGAAATTTTGATTTGTCGCTATCGTAGCCTACCCGTATCCCAACAGTTACAACCCTTAGCAACGAGTGCTCATCATCCATGGCCTAAACAAAGTGATCCCGGTTGAAGTTCACCGGGAATTCATCTAAAAGATGAGCTCCAGGTGATCCCGTGTCTACAGGGTCCAATTGACTGATGGGACAACTCGGAGAACCTAGCAAAGGAACGTGACCTCCAGGGGGTGCCGGCCGCTGTGCGCGAGAAAAACCTGTAGACATCCGGGCTTGGTGACGCTGTCCATAAGAAGGTACAAGCCCCGCCACTTTTGGAAGTTGGTAATCTGGTGGTGCAGTAGCAGCTGGGGAGGTCTCGTTGTCACCATAAAGCACGTTACGAGGAACACGATTCATGCTGACACCGATCCTAAGGTACTCTTGAGCTTCTCTAAGACGGCGTCGGGTCTCCCACAGCTCGTACACATGGCAGCGATGGATTTGGTCCATAATGTGAACCAACCTCGCCAGTTAGCGCACGTGTGGGTCTTCTCCAAACTGAATCCCATCGAACGTGTTCACCTCTGCTCCAGGACCTCGCTTCGGGAAGTGGGAGTAAGGTGGTTGAGACAACTTTGTCAAATCATGACAAAGAAGGCTAATCGCCCCACTAGCTACTTCCTGGATAGCCATGGCTTCAGAGGTGGCATGTACTTGGATACAGTATGGAATGCTCCTCGTCACCTGTCTTGCAATAACATTTACCATAGCTCTATATTTCTCCATCCCGGGTCCTCGGTCCCGACGATAGATAGAGTACTCCGGTTGGTAGGTGAAATTAGCCCTCCACATCATTTCCCGCAGCAATGCCGGGTATCCATCCACTCCTTCAGCATGGGTCTCCTTAACCAAATACCACCAACTCATCTATAGACAAAAAGACAAGGTAAGTGAGCAAATTAGTTTGTAAATCCAACTGAAAGTTAGGGTAAGAAATGACACTAAGATGGGTAAGAAATGAAAGACATCATACTTAAATTTGTAGAAACTATTTTGTTATCAAAAATAATTTCACAAAAGACTTACTAATGCTAACGACCATGCTATTTGTAACCTACAGTCAATATGGCTCTGATACCAACGCTGTGAGGACCCCTGAAATTGAATACATTCCAATTTAAAAGATTATACCAAAGGTATAAGTTTTAAACAAGGAACGAACCCAATTTCATGTTCTCGGATGTGTGTCATACATTAATTCTCAAGATCAAAGATTAATGCACACACATCTTAAACAACATTGTACAAAGTCACACAAAGGCCATATATTTATAAGAAAACTTTACAAGACCTGAGTTTCAGTACATATATTACATATGAGACCAGAGGTTAACTAAAAACAAAAGACTACAGCGAAAACAGCTATAAACACCAAAAGGTACCACCAAGTGTGCCTCACACCCTCAGGAAACCGAGTAGAGGTAGAAATAGCATCATTCGTTAGCGCCACTATCATCGGTGCTAATGGATGTGTCGTACACATAATCGTCCTCACCTGCAACAAGTGGTTAAAGCAACTGAATACAGAAGGTACTCGCAACACTTACACGAAACTACTAAAAGAAAGTGTTTAGTAGAACCTAACCAAAGGATTAGAATTTTTATATGCTTAAGCCTGATCAAAGGGAAGGTTATAATGGCTTTAGTTTTGCATAATGCAACTAGTTTTACTTCTATACTTACTAATTTTTGCTAAGGCAATTTTATAAACCAGTTTGGACTAAAACAACAAGTAATTTAAGAAATAATGACAACTCAAACCAAATCAAAGTGGTTGTCCACTTTGACTTGATTAACAAGCATGAATAACCCTTTATGCCGATACCAAGTATAGCCATGACAAAAATTTATTTTAGAGTCTAACTATGATATCAATCAAAACAAATGTCATCCGTAACCGTAGACACGGCTATTCGAATTGTTTTAACCCTGCAGAGGTGTACATCTTTACCCACACGACTCGACTAGCCCGTAAGCCTCCGGATAATGACACACTTCCTTAGGTATGTCGGCCGGGGAAATCGAGATTTAGTATTTTTCAGCAAGAAAATCCCATTGAGTTAGACCACCAATGCAAGATAAACCCCAACTTAGTACACATGCATATAACAAAAGCTAAGCGGGCATGCACGTTGTGTCGGAGGGGCCAGTGTGAGGTAGTTAGTATGTTGGTTTTCCTCAACATAAGTAATCGTACTCCCTTGCACAATATATATCACAATAGGTTCCTTAAGAACATAGGATTTCACGGTCTCTATGTCCTCACACCACCTGCGGTCTAAAGCAATGAAACCTTCCCCTTACTTGACCAAATAGCGCCCATACACCACGTGTGGAAGTACATAAGTTACTTGAATTGACAGCCCAAAGTTTGGTCCTTAATGATCCAGACAAGACTACCACATTTTCCAAATCTCGTGCACAAAGACACCATCACTATCAAGGACTTGTCCAGATATAAACCAAGTTTTTAACATACAAGTTTTAACTTAACTTTCAGTTTTAACAATCTGAACAGAGAAACCAAAACTAGAATTCATTTAGTGTTTCCCATGACCGACAAGATAAGCTTGTCAATCAAACTATCGCTCTACTGACTTGCATGGCTAAGCAATTATCTAAAGACCAATTTGTTCAACACAAGGTTTCTATCTTAAGCATAAGTGTATGAATTTGATTAAGGATAAGCCACAAAGATTGGGATATAACTAACTAACTCACAAAGTATTGATTCATACAAAAATAGCATGCACACAATCATTATTGCATTTCAAAAACACTAATTAGCAAAACTAGGATCAAAATTATGCAAGAGGATGCTTGCCTTGATTATCAACCACTTGTTCAATCTCACGTTGACCAGAAGTATATTCACTCACGTCGAGAAAACTAAAATCTAAAATAACAAGAGCAAGTAAATACCGAGAAAAGAAATGACCAAGTGCAAAAACATACAAAAATGCATGATAAAACTACAGTAGGATGCTTCTGACATAAGTAATTTTTTTGGGGTGAAAATTTCAGTTTATTTGTAGTTCATTTGAATTTGTTATGAATTTTATAAGGTTAAAGCCTTTAATGTGTAATTAATTTAATTAAGGAAAATTTCTGTAACAGTAGCATGTGCAAAAGTTATTCCAGATTAGAGTTTAGTAAAAACTAAAATCAACAAAATTGATTTCACTCAAATTGGAGTTAAAACGAATTACTTATGAATTTTTGAAGTTTAAACTATTTTTAGTGCAAAACTAAATCAATTCAGGAATTAAAATCGTATTCAAAACTTTTCTTACCGAACCGAACCTAACCCAAGACACTGACGAGCGGGCCCGAGTACAAAGTTGACTCACCACTTTGACCCAAATTTCAACCGCAATGACGACGAAGAAGGCGTATTTCGCGAATAACGCTTTCCAAATAAGGAAACGTACTTTAGATTTTCAAAGCATATAAAATATGTTTTTCACTTAAGACAAAGCGTATTCCCGAAATTCGCAAAACCACTTAACCAGCTAAATGGCCCACGCGTTAGTGACTAGTTGCAGAAGACAAAGGCTAAATCGCTCGATTTAACTAGTGTCCCCACCAGTTAGTGAGATGTATTAGGACATCATTAATACTTAATCATTGCTTAACCTAATCAAACAGCTATTAACGGTTAACCGTTTGCTACAGTGTTGTCGGATGTCCAACAACAGAGCAGCCTAGCCCCGTGAGCTTGGCCAGCGTCTAGTCGGAGCTGTGGCCCACGGTGGCACTAACCAATGATCAAAACGGAACCACAATAGCATGATGGTCCCAGCGGTGGCCGGAATTTGGATGGCGGCGAACCCTAGTGGCGGCGCGACAAGAATGGGCGGCGGTGCACAATACGGCAAAAACGGATACGCCGTTTTGAACGCGCATTTTGCAAAAGAACTCTTGCTTATGCTACTACGGGTTATAAGGGACCTACCTAAGCTAAAATGGTGACCGGAGAAGAGCTAGAGCTTGCCGGCGACGTGATATCGAAATGTGACAATTAGGGATCCACGGCGACAAGATGACCTGAGCAAGGATTCAAAGTGTGGGTGATCGGGATAGGTCACTTAGGTCCATAAGAAGCTCATAAAGGAAGGAATTGAGAAATGACTCACTTGGCCAGAGTTGGTGACGAAAAGGGGCAAATTCGGCTGAAAAAGAAGATTTTCAAAATTCAATGAACTTGTTTGACCAAAGATCAAATTAATTGAGGGGTTTTACTCCCTAAAGTCTAAGACAAGAATTGACACGAATGGAACTACAAAAATCTTACCAAGATTGACCCGAAGTTGGCATTCGGTGCGTGCTCTGGTTGCTTAAAAGACAACTCCGACGTTCCCGATCTACAAGCAATGCTAAAAGCTCCAATTATTAGGATGAACAAGGCATCATGTGAGATGAACAATGGTACAAAAGAGAGAGGATACGCCGTCGAGAGGAGGAAGAACCCAGTGCAGCATCAATTCGGCCGAGAGAGTGGAATGGGGGTTTTGTTGGCGTTCTGGCCGTAGGAAATGAGGGTGAGTGTGCGTGTCGACAATAGACTGAGTAATGTCAGCAACAGGAGGCCAAGTGGCATTTGCATGCAAGGAAACGAGCAGCATAGTGCCACCTCGCTCTCGGCCTCGCCTGGCGCTGGCATGGCGCGTGGCTGACAAGGCGGGCCCAAGAGGTCAGCGAGATAGGACGAAGCGACGTGGTCGGGACAGCACGCGCACGAGCTAATGCGGTCCAGCCAAGTCATGTGGCGCGGTAAGAACAGTACAACGTGGTGCGGTCTGAGTGCAACAGTTGACCCGTTTTGAATTTAAATCCTCCTAGTTTGACCAGGGTGCTAAATATAGCAAATAAATTTGTAAAAATATAAAATTTTCCAAAGGTTCTTCTGGGATAATATAGATCCCAAAAGTTTTTTGAAACACCACTGTTCATGTTTTAAAATACTTAATTAAATTCTTTAACCGAATATGGTTAACTAAAGAACAAAGCTTTTTCTTGAGGTCAAATTCAGCTCTAAAAATTGGAAAAAATATCTTAATTTGTGATAATTAATCTAGTATTTGATTAAATTATTTCCCAAAGTTCTTTACTCGTAGAACTTTGATGTTTCTTCTTGGAGTTTCAATTCAATTTTAGGTTTGATTTAAATTTTAGGTTTTTAATTTGTAACAAATTATGCACATGCTCCAAATGAAATGTACGCTTATGAAATGCAGATAATTACTATTTATTAATATTGAGGCTATTACAGGGTCGAGGACTCACCGGAGAAGAGTTGGCGTCGATGGCGGTGGCGGTGACAGAGAGGTCTACGGTGACAACTCGGCGTGGGTGACAATAGCTGAAATGGACCACACGAGTGGGCTCAGTGAGGTGAGGTGATACTCAAACCAGGCACGGAGTGGCGATGGACTCACCGGGCTTGGAGATCTCTCGCGGTTACCGTAGCGCCAGAGATGGAGATCAAGAAGACTCTGTTGCGGAGCTATGTACACTGCACCGTCTGTGATGAGTTAATTATCACGAACGGTTTTCAACAAAAACCGTCTGTGATATTAAAAACCGTCTGTGATATGTAGTAATATCACAGACGGTTCATGTTGAAAACCGTCTACGAAGTATCACAGACAGTTCTGATAAAAAACCATATGTGACAGAACCGTCACTTCACAGATGGTTTTCAACATGAACCATCTGTGATATTACTTCTTCACATACAGTTTTTAGCGCCTAAAGTATCACAGACGGTCGTTAAACAAAAACCGTCTATGATTATGTTTAATTCATATGGTTTCGATGAACCATCTGTGATCAGGCGTCTAGTATTAGCATTTTGTAGTAGTGACTACTTCTTCGGTAAATGAAATTATGCTAGACTATGGTAAAATATATGAAGTTATGAACTCGTATTGTATTATTTAGCTGCATATGACCTTTGTGTTCATGAACTCATTGAACTATGCGTTATTTTTATTTTATGGTTATATATCTGAAGTGAGATTCTAAATAAAATTACATATATATTTATAAATAAATATAAATTACTATATTAAAATCTAGAACGGTGCACCGGAATTGACCCGCGCATTCTGTACCCAGAAACAACCCGGAGTTGGCTCGGAGTGGAATCGACAACTATTGTTTCGACCAAAAGAGGAAACGACGACCGTGCATGCTCGCTAGCTACCAGGCTGAATCTGCATGGAGCTGTCTACGAAGTATGCATGCAAGGTGCCCGCGGTATGGGGCCCACCGGGGATATCCTACGTGGCAGCCGGAGCGGATGCCGACAATCGCTTTCCCGTGCGATACCCTCGTTGTCGCTCAAGTAGCAGACAGAGGAATTACTTTACATTTACATACCGCACTGCAGTATATACGCGTACACCGCTAAAATTTCCGTCCTAAAACTTGCTCTAAAACCAATCGCTACCACCATCATAATCGGCCCTACCGCTGGACACCTCCGCATCATGTCCACTACAAGAAACAACCAAGAAGTGTCGTCTGACGGTCCGAGCATCAGAGATGCACACGCACGCATTTTAGGCAAGCAGAGTGTGCACGCGCAAACGTGGACTCGTACCATTTTCCTCCTCTCTTGTTAGTATTAAAACACCAAAACATCTCCGATGAACTTGTTGTTAGGAAATCATGAACTTAGCCCAGCAGCCGATCCGCAGGTGGATATCCTATCCAAACCCTAGCAGAGTCTCTAGACTATAAATAGGGGGGTGCTAGTCATTGTAAAAGGCTGATCGCTCAATAAAGGAATAAAAAAGCAAGAATAGCCTCTACATCTTTGTCTCTCTGTGTGTTCAATCTACTATTTGTTCTTGTATTGATCTGTGCGATTCTATGCTAGCCTACGAGGTGATCAATAGGACTGGACTTGCCAGCGATGGTTCATCAACACGTTATCAGCACGATCGACTCCGACCTACTTCTGGGCCTACTTTACTGGGATCGAAAAGGTAACCGTCGAAGCACGATGCTCGTAGATTGAACCGCATTTTCTAGATCGTTTTCAATTCCGCAGATTTGGCTTTCTAGAGTTTTCCCTACAGTGCAAATCCGCTCTAATCTACCGCGAGCCGACTTGAAGTCACTGGCATAATGCCAATCGGTAGATTGCATGAAAGAGCACATAACGATTGCACGGTAGATTGTACATTACATTGCAAGAACAGTAAAGAAAAAAGAAACTAGGCCGACGCAGCCCCGTACGGCTGCGCCGCCGCCGGTCCACCGCCGGCCTGGAGTTGAGCCATCGTCGGCTTGGAGCCGCACCAAATCCGCCCTCCATGCCACCTACACCTAGCACCATGGCGCCCCGAAGCCGCGCCGACGCTGGCCATACGCCGCCGCTCAAAGTCGGCGCCACCCACGCATGCCTGCGGTGCCGCACCGCCTCCACGCCGCACTCAACGGCCCCAGCGACCACCGCGCTTTGTCTCGCACCTGGCCGCGCCACCACGCTCAAGATGCGCTACCGATCGCAGATTGCCGATCACAGGAGCCCACTGCCTCGCATAGCCGCCGGCAAGACGCGATTGCTAGTTGCTCGAGCTCACACTACAAGATCAAGGTACATCCTCAATGCCGCCGCCAGATAGGCGTCGTTACATTCGCCACTACCTTCACGCTGGTGAAGCCAAGAGTCGCCAATATGTTGAACAGGGGTAGGGGAAACCCTACCCCATGCACCGGTTTTGACCAGGCCATCTTGGGTCGGTAGGAAGTGGCCCAAAACTGGGTCGAAAAAGAAAAAAAAAGGGGCACGATAGGAGAAATTCGAAAAAAAAATAAGGGAAGAAAAAGAAATCCTAGATTTTGCAAATAAGTCGTCGGATTTCCTGAAATTACATGGAAAATTTATCAGAACTGAAAATTCACGGTTTAGACCCTGGAAATTGCGAAATTCACCAAAAATTTATATTCAAGCAGAAAAGGGTCTCGGTAATTCAAATTTTGAATAATTTTAAACTTTTGAAGCATGTTTAACTCTATTATTATTATTTATATGCAATTTATGTATTGTATTTATTGTTTTGATTATCTATGATTATTTATATTACTTTTAATCACTGAAAATAGTAGTAAATCATGAAAAATACATAAAAAAATATGGGATCACGATCTGGGAAGTCGAAGAGCATTATGGGAATTTTGCAACTATTTTATATAAATTACCAGCAGTAATGTTATGAACTCTTTGCATGAATGTGGAAATGACTAGCATCATGAACCAGGAGTTCGAAGAGCTGACCTAGCATGGCCAAAATTTATACAAAATTTGTACCAGTCTTCAACTCTGTGGTAAGGTAATCACAGATGAGTAGAAGATTGAGAAGACTCTCTCTACTTTTCACCCGAATACGGTGCAATCTGCACGCAACTATCATCAAGACAGCTACAAGGAGTATGCCGAATGGATTGACATCATGCAAGTTGCGGAAGCTCAAGATAATGTTGTAAGAAAGAACTACATCTCAAAGCCGCCTAGTAGCAATGTTGGCCATGAAGTCAATGCTACAAGCTACAAGGTGAGGAAGCCTCTCACAAAGGAGAGGGGCAAGAAGGGTAAGATCATGGATCACACATTATTGATACTTTCCAGTCTACGAAGAAAGGCAAAGGACATCATGAGGCACACCTTGCCATTGCAGACACAGAGGATCCACATCCATTAGTTGCACTCATGGATGTGGATAGCTTAGTAGTAGCCCCCATCATCCCTCCTTTAGACATCGCAGCAGCCGTAGCCGTAGTTGCCCAAGAGGAGAAGATCGCCATTGAGCAGCTTGAGGCAGAAGTTTCTGAATACTTCGTTGATTCGATCTAGTGCACACATTGCACTTGGATCTTTTATAGTAACTTGCAATTTGTAATTGAAGCAGAACATTGAATTATTTTATTCTTTAAATAATAGTTGTAAGTTCTATGAGAGCAAAACATTAAATTCTTATGATGAGTCCTACGAAGCTTATTTTTCCGTATTTATAATAGCAACTTATGTTCTGATATTTGAAGTATTTAATTTATGTGTTGCTTGCTTCCTGCTGTATATTAATAAAGTACTTTATATTAGAAAGCGTGTTGCGCCCTATAGACGAAGTGTGCTTAGCTAATAGTGGCACAACAAGTACCATATTGAGAGAGACAAGATTATTTTAATCGATTAGCAAGAATGTTTGCAGTCTTACGACAAT
This sequence comes from Phyllostachys edulis, assembly GCA_036346405.1. Taxonomy (NCBI): domain Eukaryota; kingdom Viridiplantae; phylum Streptophyta; class Magnoliopsida; order Poales; family Poaceae; genus Phyllostachys; species Phyllostachys edulis. The sequence goes on along the minus strand of CM070555.1, from coordinate 28,125,719 downwards.
CACGGGCAGTGATACTTGTATAATAGGCTCAGGAAGGGCCATAATTATACACCTGATGGGCACAACTTTGGTAATTAAAGATGACTTGTTGTACCAGAATCGACTAGAACTCTCAAGGATATTCGCGCTAACGGTTTCCACGTAGAGATTGAAGACGAGTATGGTAAGGAATACCTACTCATTGCAAAGCATGAAGAAAGTGGAAAAGGGTATTAGAACGACTTTCTTCATATGAAACTGGGCTATACTGCACTAATATTAAGGCACAAGCAGCCTATATTGCCCTGAAAACCGTATTTAGAAGCTCTAAAATTTTATGTCTCTAGCATGATATATTAGGCCACTCAGGTCTTAGGATGATGAGAAATATAATTAAATATTCACAGGGATATAATATCGATGAAAAGAATTTCCCGAATCAAGAAGATTTTGTGTGTCCCGCTTGTGCCACCGGGAAATTAATTACTACACCTTCTGCTCTGAAAGTAAAGGATGAAGTCTCTGTATTCCTGGACTGTATACAGGGAGACATTTGCGGTCCTATATGGCCCCTGTTAGGGACATTTAGGTATTTTATGGTGCTCATCAATGCTTCCTCGGAATGGTCGCACATATGTTTATTGTCTACGAGAAACCACACTTTTGCAAAGCTAATCTCACGGATAATTCAAATTAGAAATAATTTCCCTGATCATCATGTGAAGTCCATCATAATAGAAAATGCTAAAGAATTTACTTCGAAGGCATTTGATGATTATTTCATGGCAATGGGAATTAACGATAAGCATTTCGTACCGCATATCCACACCTAGAATGGACTAGCAGATTTTTGCAAAATTGGAATTTACCAACTACATATTGGGGACACGCAGTCCTGCACGCAGCAACTCTCATCAATTTTAGTTTGTCAACATATAACATCGATTCTCCTATGCAACTAGCGCAAGGGTCAGCACCGAAAATTTCTCATCTTCGTGGATTTGGTTGCAAGGTTTATGTACCTATACCATTATCACAGCGAACTACAATGGGCCCTCTCCGAAAGTCTGTGTTATACGTTGGTTATAAGATAGCATCCATTATCAGGTATTTCAACCCACTACTACAAAACAGGCTATAGTAGACGCCCCATCACAGACGGTTCCTTTGGAACCGTCTGTGTTGGGTCTGTCCGGACCTGCGGGTGGCGCGGGCAGCCTATCACATACGGTATTTTTTAGAACCATCTGTGATAGTCATATATCATGCACGGTTTGTGAATAGAACCGTCAGTGATAGTACCTGACGGTTCTATTCACAAACCGCTCGTGATAATCCGCTAATCACGCACGGTTTTATTTTACAACCGCTCGTGTACTATCGCTGAGCGGTACTATTAACAAACCGTCGTGATTGGCGGGATTATCGCGCACGGTTCTTAATAAGAATCGCTCAGGATAGTACATGCACGGTGCTGAATGAGAACCGTCTGTGATATTGAGTTATCACAGACGGTTCTGATTAAGAACCGTCTGTGATATCCTCACTCCATATAAATTGAGCCCGACACATCCTCTCTCGCATCGCCGCCAGGTTCATCGGCTGCACAGACCGCCGCTCGCCATCGCCACCGCTTTGGAGAGCAAAACTGCCCCACCGCTGGCTCCACTTAGATCTGCTGCTCCTCCCCAGGTGCCACACTTCCCTGCCCTAGCTCTCCTCCAACCTACGGCTCCTCCCCTAATTAAACAGATGGAGTAATACTTATTATCCTTTATCCACTCTATTGATTAATGATTTTCCCTTATTTTGCTACTCTGTACATGGACCCTAATGTTTATTTGTTTTCTTTGTTGTATTCCTTAATCGAAAGCATAGGGTTTAAGTTTCAATTAATACTTCTCACAAAAGCAATAAACTCTTAGGAAAAGGCAAATTTAAACATCTAGCTCTCAATTTGATGGACCCTAATTAAACCTAAACTATAGCAACCATTGGATGTTATTGAACCAAAACTATGATATAATTCCAGAAAATGAAAAGCAAAACATGTAGCCTTTAATCTGGTGTAATTTCTTTGTGCAACGATGAGACAAAAACGAGTAAGTACGTACAAAGAGGTGAAAGTCACATGTGCAATGATCTATTTTATATTTCCTCCATCACAGTGGTTTATTGTTTCAATTATATCAAAATGGATACCAGCGCAATCGCGCGGATCAACTTGCTAGTTATTAGGATCTTCCTCTTGTCTTTTGTCTCGTATCTAATCAACAATCATGCAGATAATCAATAATTATCCGTTGTGCCAGCTTAGAGAGGAGAAGGTTGACCCCTGCCCCTAGCACCTCCAACACCCGCCGCCTCCTCCCCCATTGCGCCACCTTAGAGAGGAGAAGGAAAGGAGAGGAATCGTATTTTCTTCGTGAGCTCCAAGGGTAACGATCTATAACCCTTTATGTTTGCTATAAATTAATCGCTAATCAATTTGACACTAATTTGTTACATACGAGTGTAGATGGATCAAACGGATGTACGATGTGAACCGTGTGAGTCAAGAGTACATTAATGGCGTGGTTGCTTTTAGAAGAGCCACCGAAAGGTGATATGTTGAAGAAGGGTATAAATTTTATGTACTATCCATGCATTGATTGCGGTAATCTGAAGATGTTTAACAATGCGCGCAGATCGAAGCGCACTTGATTCAAGGGTTTCAAAAAGGGTATACATGTTGGACCACCACGGTGAAGAGCAGATTATACCGAAGTTAATAATGACGACATCGCCGAGGAAGTTAACGATTTCCCGGATGTGGACTGTGCTTTTGATGAGGATAGGCGGCACGATGACAATCTGGATCAGATGCTACGCGATGCAGAAGAGAACTACAGTGAGAGAGAGTTTTGTAAATTTGAGGGCTTAAGAGAGGACTCGGTGAGACCTTTGTTCCCTAGTTGTGCCGAATATACAAGGTTATCAACAAATTGCTTGAACCGCTGAAATTGAAGGCAAGCAATGGTTGGTCCGATAAGAGTTTCACGGCATTGTTAGGTCTCCTAGCGGACATCCTTCCGGAGGGAAACGTGTTGCCCAAAGACCACCTATCAAGCAAAGAAGGTTATTTGTCCATTGGGAATGGAAGTAGAAAGAATACATGCATGTCCGAATGATTGTATCCTCTACCGTAAAGAGTATGCGACATGCATGTATGTCCCATGTGCAAAGTATCCCGATACAAGCGCCGAGAATCGCTAAGGTGAAGCAAGGACCTCTCGCTAAGATGTTGTGGTATCCGCCTGTGATCCCACGCTTGAAGCGTTTATTTGCGAACCCAAAGGAGGCAAGATTGCTGCGCTGGCACTCAGAGGAGCGTAAGAGAGATGGAAAGCTAAGACACCCGCCGATTCTCGCCAAAGGAGAAACTTCAATCGAGCTTCAAGAGTTCGGTGCGAACCGAGGAACATAAGGTTAGGGTTGAGTACGGATGGAATGAATCCTTTCGGTAACATGAGCAGCCGACATAGCACCTGGCCCGTGAATCTATGTATGTACAACCTTCCTCCTTGGCTGTGTATGAAGCGGAAGTACATTTTGATGTCACTACTTATCCAAGGGCCGAAGCAACCTGGGAATGATATTGATGTGTACCTAGCACCATTCTTTGGAAGATCTTGTGACTTTGTGGAACGAAGGGTGCAGGTATGGGATGCATACAAACGAGAGAACTTCACTTTACGTGCCATATTGTTTCGCACCATCAATGATTTTCCCGCCCTTGGTAACTTTTAAGCCAAAGATAAAAGGAGCTAAAGCTCGTTCGCACTGCTTAGATGCTACGGAGAGTGTATGGCTGAACAACTCGCGCAAAACTGTGTATATGCGTCACCGTAGGTTCCTTCCTAGGAGTCACCCATACCGCAAGATGAAAAAACAATTCGACGGAAATAAGGAGAACGATTCAGCTCCAAGGGCTTTTAGAGGGAAAGAGGTCTATGATATGGTTAAGGATATCGATGTTGTGCTTGGGAAGGGACGTAAATTAAGAACCCGTGAGAAGAACATCCGAAGAAGCGGTCAATTTTGGGACTTGCCTTATTGGGAGCACTTAGAAGTTCGCCATCGCATCGACGCCATGCACGAGAGAAGAATGTATGTGATAACTTGATTGGTCTCTTTGTCAACATTAGTGGCAAAACAAAGGATGGTGTTAACGCACGGCGTGACTTGGTTGATATGAACATAAGGACCGAGTTAGCACCGAAGAGACCGACACAGATTTAACGTACCTTCCCCGACTTGCTACACTCTGCCCAAGGCCGAGAGAAATGAAGCGTGCGAGCTTGTATGGAGTGAAAGTCCCATCCGTTACTCCGCTAACATTAAGAACCTTGTTTCTATGCAAGATTTGAAATTAATTGGTATGAAGTCTCATGATTGTCATGTGCTAATGACACAAATGCTTCTGTTGTAATTAGAAGTATCTTGCCGAACAAGGTCCGAGTGGCAATCTTGAGGTCGTGTTATTTTTTCAACTCAATTGCTCAAGATCATTGATCCCCAAAGACTAGATGCTCGCAGCCGAGGTGGTGACGACTCTATGTCATCTTGAGATGTATATCCTCCGTCATTTTTCGATATCATGGTCCATCTCATTGTTCACCTTGTGAAAGAGATAAAGATATGCGACCTGTGTTCTTCGCCATATGTACCCGCTCGAGAGGTACATGGGAATTCTCAAGTCCTACGACGGAATCGATCTCGATCGGAGGGCAAGATCATCAAAGGTTATGCAACCGAAGAGGTCATTGAGTTCTACGTCGACTACATGGCTCGTGGAACCGATAGGTGTGCCTCTATCTCGCCATGAGGGGAGATGGATGGTATCGGGACCATCGGAAGGAAATCAATCACTCCCGATCCGATACGTCACGCCAAGCCCATTTCACGGTCTTGCAACACATGACCCAAGTGTCCCAGACATCGACGAGCACAAAGACATGGTGCGCCAATAGAATCCGAGACCGGTCGGAGGTTTGGATCACGAGAGAGCACAACCGTCGGTTCAACGAATGGTTAAAGGTGCGAATCATCGGGAGGTCATCAAGTGATGATCTGCCGCTATGGTTGGCACGAGGGCCACAATTTACAATTGTCGCATGGCAAGGATACGACATAAATGGGTACACATTTTATACGGCTGACTCAGATAGGAAGAGCATAGTCCGTATCAGCGGTGTCCGTGATAGATGCATTCAATGCCGATGGGATGAGGAGCTCCTACTATGGGCAAATAGAGGAGATATGGGAGCTCGACCACGTGCTTTTCAAGATCCCCTATTTCGCACCGTTGGGTCCATCTCCCACAGTGAAGGTCGACAAGCACGGTGTCACTACCGTCGACCTCGAATGTGTCGATACAAAGACGAACCATTCGTGATCAAGCAACCAAGTTGTTCAAGTCTTCTATGTAACTGACCCGACAAATAAGAAGCGCCACGTAGTTCTTCATGGAAAAAGGAGGATTGTCGGAGTTGAGAATGTAGTGGACAAGGAAGAATACAATCAATTTGACGAGTTGCCTCCTTTCGAAAACGACATTAGGCTCGAGAAAGAACCCAGTGAGGAAGCTAGCTATATGCACGTCGATCATCACGAAGTCAAATGTGTTATGAACTTGTTATGGACTTGTCATATTTGATATTGATGTCAATGTGGACGTACATTGTAATGTGGAGTATCAAAATTGGTTTCACTTGATTTGGAGTTGAGTTGAATTAGATATGAAATTTTGAAGTCAAATGTGTTATGAACTTGTCATCATACTTGTCACCAGGTTCGAATTCATATGGACTTGTCATGATTGTCATCATACTTGTCACCAGGTTCACTATGTTTTGTCAGGATATCACACATTGTCATCAGGTTTTGTCAGGCTATCACAGACGGTTTTATAATACAACCGTCTGTGATAAGAATATCGAGCGATTTCGATGAGAATCGCTCGTGATAATAATATCACAGACGGTTCTATAATCGAACCGTCTGTGATATTTTCATATCACAGACGGTTCAATTATAGAACCGTCTGTGATATTATTATCACAGACGGTTCTCATCAGAAACCGTATGTGTTATACTTTTTATAAGGCGGGAAACGCTAGGGTTTTGCTCTCACTTGTCACTTCCTCTCCCGCGCCCCTTAGGCTCTCGCGCGCTCGTTCGCCTCCTCTAGGGTTTAGGGCTCGCTCGTTCACCGCCGACTACGACCTCGGCGCCGCTGCCCCCGACATTGGCGCCCCTGACCTCGGCGCCCCCGTTCACCTCCCCGGCCGTAAGCCCCGACGTCGCCGCCTCCGACCTCGACGCCGCTGTCCTCCTCCCCGTGTCGACCTCCTCCCTCTGCACCGGCCTTCTCCCCGCGCCGTCCTCCTCCCCGTGTCGACCTCCTCCCACGCTGTCCTCCTCCCCGTGTCGACCTCCTCCCCCACCTCCCTCCTCCCCGCGTCGGCCTCCTCCCCTACACCGGCCTCCTCCTTGCACCGTGAGTTCTTGTGCGGCATCCTCTCTGTGAGTATTGGTCCTCTGTGGCAGTTCGGTTGATCTTTGCATATATATATTTGCAGTGCTAGTTGATACCTTGATTTGTATTAGTTCTGATTTCTGAATCTAATATTGAAGATGTTGCAAATTGATCAGTGGGCTTTCTTGACATGCTCTGTGATGAACTCTGTCTTATACTGAGATTGAATGTGATAGTTAGTTCATACTTGAGCTCTATTGTATTACTTGCTACTATCAATATGATGTACTGTTAATTGGTTACTTTCGGTTGAGCTCATAGTTACATTGCAAATTGATCGGTGGGCTTTGTTGACATGCTCGTGATGAACTCGTCTTATAATCGAGATTGAATGTGATAGTTAGTTCATACTTGGGCTCTATTGTATTACTTGCTACTGTCAATATGATGTACTGTTAATTGGTTACTTTCGGTTGAGCTCATAGTTCTATTGCAAATTGATCAGTTGTATTGACTAGTTTGTGATTCTTCTAGTAGTCTGTATGAGCTCATTCAACTTTTCATTTGCCATCTTGATCTCTGTAGTCAACTTCGCTTGTTCGAAGTTTAATCTGTTTTTGCTAATAGTTGAGATCATTTGACAGCTTAAGCAAAGTATTGTTTAGAGCTCATAGTTTGAATTTATATTATCATATTCATTTAATGAAGAGTATAGACAATAGGATTGAGATGGCAAAGACTTGTTCTTTAGCTACTCTCCTTCCGAGAGCATATAATATCATCAATCAATATGTTGAATAGTGTCTCGGCAATCGTTAATCTCTAGACCTTTTATTGGTTGATTTGATCGCATTTGTTCTTATTAAGAACCGCTCTGTGATTCCTTTGCATTTCCTTAGAGAAGCTGGTGGATTAAGGAGTGTTAAATTTTTAGGAATTATGCTTTAATGCTAATTAATTTTGTTGGGATTAATTCAGAAATTTTGCTAAAATCGCATTTTTACAACAATCCAAAAAGAAAGTTTTACTTGATTCTATTTTGTTTCTATGTTGGGATTAAACATTTGCTTAGCATTTCCTTCATCGATCATTTTACTTGATTCTAGATCTATGTCTTCATTAAAGGCTAGTCTTCTGTACATGAAGCATTAAACCTTTGCTTAGCATTTTCTTCGTCGATCTCGACACACTTGAGTGTACCTTGCTTCGTGCCAATCCTCCACGACACGAAGCAAATGGTACACTCCAAAGGTGTCGAGCTCGATGAAGTAGGCTCGAGCAAAGATTTGTATCACTAGTTTCTATCTATACAAAGATCACAAGAGAAGTTGGTGGATTAAGGAGTGTTAGAATAGAAATTTGGTGGATTAAGGAGTGTTAGGAATGTTAGTAGTCCAGATGAGCTCATTCAACTTTTCATTTGCAATCTTGGTCTCTATAGTCAACCTCTGTATTTCTTCCCGAGATTAATTGTTTCATATTTATGCTGGAATTAATTATGATTATTTGCTAATATTGCACATGTTGAGCATATTATTAAGTTTAAATGTATATGTTAATTTAGGACACTTGCAATAAATTTTATTGCATATGTAACTTATATAGATAGCAAGTGTTTAGATGGCAGAGGCACCGTCTTCGCCGCAGATGGAAGAGGCGCCAACACCGACGCCAGAGATGGAAGAGGCGCCGACGAGGCCGCCAACACCGATTAATCAGAGATGGAAGAGGCGCCGACGAGGCCGCCATCACGGTCGACAATAATGACACTAAGCGAGATGGCAGAGGACAATCGAAAATGCCTTTGGGCCGATCGTCATCACGGAGGTCGGTGACTTTGGGGTCCCTTTGAGTCCCAAGAGATCGTGGCGAGATTCCGGACCATCTACGGATACTTGAAGGAACGGGTCCCCATCACCACACCAAGGTGGAAGGACTGATTTAAAGAAGCGAAGGCGCGGCTGTGGGATGTAACTTTCAGAGAAGTTCACTATTCCGTAGCGACGCGTGGCATGCGTGCGACGGACGGTGATGCTCACGATGGATAAATCGTGGAGGACCTTCAAGAGCATTCTTGTCACGGCACGTGAACACGGGTTAGACGCCCCAAGCAAAGATAGATTCTTGACGCGGGAAGCATGGGACACCTTTGTGGCTATGAAAACGACAGCCGAATTTAAGGAGCAAAGTGCGGCGCACAAAGCTCTCCAGACACGAAACACTCACCCGCACAGACTCGAGACCGCTAGGTACGCGGGTAAATACGAGGAATGGGCAGCGGAGGAGCAGAACCCGTTTCCTGATGTCACAGACCCGCGTTCCCTAAGCTGGTTAAAAGCGAGGGCAAAAGTCTTGATTTCGGGCAGCATCTCTTTCACAAACCCGGCAGACTAGGAAGTGTCCCAACATATGGTAAATATGTCGAACTACCTAGTTAATAAGTCCATAACTTCATAGTGTCTATAATAACATGATGACCTCTTGCAGCGTGACTTGACTGCCCAAGCTTCCCAAAGCTCCTTCCATGCAGACAGGGAGAAGGATATACTATCTACGGCCTTGGGAAACAAGGAGCACCCGGGTCGCACGCGAGGCCTTGGGGTTAACGTACCTTGGATTCATGGATTCGCATGACGAATCGCACGATAGGAGTAGGAAGAGATCCAAGGCCGAGCACCCATTTAATCGATTGGTACAGATGATTACTAACAAATTTGAAGAAAAGATAGCAGCATTGTAGGGTCAAATAGAGATACTCCTGAGCCAGTGGTCGCAAGCCGCCCCCGTTAATTCGGGAGGCAGTCCTCCTCGACGTCGGAGTAGCGCCGCGTCACAAGATAATAGTGAACATGACGACGTCCGACATCGATAGCGACATCCGACACCGATAGATGACATCAAGGTAACGTACATCTATGGAATGCACCAAAGATAGACCTATAGGACGCCTTACCTAATTGCGTATCGTTTTATAGGAGCCGACGCCGTGCAAGCTCCAAGTGAGGATGGATGGTTCCCTTTGTATTGAGGCTGCGCAGGGGATGGTGTATCCATACGAGGAAGGGGTAGTGCAGCACGGTGCCCAGCTGGCGCAGGGTTACGCCAAGGTCTAGGTGGATATGGTACATGTCAATTTCCGTGCCATCCCGCTGAAGATTCGCCCGAACGAAGAGATCATAACACTAGGGGATGCCATCCACTCTTTTATCCAATGGCCCAAGAACAACATCGCTCGACCCAAAGAAGGCCGCGATCCGACACAACCATTCCTCTCCAACGGACCTCGATGACTCCACCTCATGTTTCGCCTCGAAGGCCACCTCTTCGATTCCCGTGGAGAAGACGCCAAGGAACAACAAAAGCGTGCCGACGACGATTCCCAAGTCGTCTCACAAAAAGACGCCGCCAATCGCTAAGGCCAAATCAAATCAACGATCGTTAAGGCGCCCCCAAGTCCGGAAGTCCGCGATACCGAGAACTACATCATCGAAAACCGCAGTTCGACGCAGATAATGCACGTTGGATATGCTTGTCGCTTTGCATGCCCGGTACTTGAACAAGACCCAAAAGAAGGGGTGCGACATCGAATCACCGCCGACACGAGGACAAGCATTTCTTCAACGGACGAGGTACTTCGTCATGGGCTTCAACGACTTATATGAACTATTCAACCTCGCTGGCCTCGACGCCTCGCTTCTACGATGTTGGACAATCGTAAGTGCGCATAATCAAGTTCTACATTCATGTAATACCGATAAATATCACAACTCATTGCTTATGTATAGATACATGCTTTGAAAAATGTCCGGAATGGAAAGAACCGTGGGTTTCTCGACCCACATATGGTATCGCTGCAAACCATCCAAGAAGACTCGCCCTTCGCCGAGAAATACATAACGAGGTCATCGCTTCGTCGCATTTAACATGAAGTACATAGTGGTGCACTACAACCCGGGGTAAGTGTCACTACTTGCTATACAAATTTCATTTGTACTTTATACGCAAAGATGAACTTAGGTTTAATGACTATAGCGACATACATGAGTAGGTACCATCGATCCTTTTAGTTATTATACCTAAGAGGAACCATGTGATATACCTTGATTCCCTAAACCGCAACAAGCACGACTTCAAAGATTCTAAGAGAAATACTCAAGAGGTATGTTCATTTCTCCTTACATAACTCTATTGTAATCTTCATTCGCTTGAAATGGCCGAGGATAACTTTTTCAATCATGTAGGTCGTTCATCAATTATGTTGCCAACAAAGGAGTATACAATGGAAAGAGCGCCTAACTAACACACAGATGGATTTTACGCACGCGCTACAACACGATAATCCTATATCATACTTCATAATAACGTGTCTCGAATCGCTATACCTATATATGTAATTCTATTTTTGCAAAGGCCGCCAAAGAAAAAGATGATGAGTTATGTGCAATCTACGCGCTATCATATGTAGCTAATCCTTAGAGCTAGGAAGAAGGATCCTGAGGTTTGTCAATCTCGAAATAATTATTTCCTAATTATAAATTTAAATATATATAGCTTACCACTTTACTCTTGGTAGCGACAAGTCTTGGATTTACAATGTGATTCACTCGTTATGAAGAGATCAAGGACATTTGAGGAAGCTCGACCTTTATCAACATAGAAATCATTAACGACAATGGAGAGTTTCACTCCGTCGCCAACCGAGAGCATCACCCCGTCGACACCTCTCAACGTAAACAATTGTAATCCGCTTGTAACTATAGCGACAATACTTGAACAAATGCGATCTTTTGTAATTTATTTTGAGTAATGATCACTTTGAGTTGTCAAAATTGATTGTCTCTAATGAATCTGCTTTTGTGCATGCTTGAATCTGTTTTTGTGCATGCTTGTTTTCAGAGGGCATAGCTAGCAATTCCCGAGGCTAGCCGTAAAAACAACAAAATTGTGGTCAGGGTATGAGCTATCACGCATGCTTTTTGTTAAAACCGCTCAGGAAGGCGATATCACGTATGGTTTCTACTAAAACCATCGTGATACGTAATATCATAGAACGTTATAAAAACAAACCGTCGGTGACCGCGAATATCACGCAGCGGTTCTCAACAAAAGCCGCTCGTGATATTCACAAATCATAGACGGTTTTTCTTTAGAACTGCTCGTGATATTCCCATATCACGCATGCTTTTAGTCCAAACCGCCCATGATATTAGCCTTCACGAGCGGTTTTTAGTAAAACCGCTCAGGATATTGCGTATCACGAGCGGTTTTTACCGCTCGTGATAATGGCCGATTATCACGCATCAACAAACATAGACGGTTCGAAACCGTCTGTGATGACGGTTCCGAACCGTCTGTGATGTGGCTTCCTGTAGTAGTGACCCCATTATTGGAGATTTGCATACAACCCGCTTCATTGATAGCATATTTGATGAAGATTGTCGCATGTGCCTACATGTAATGCACCAGAGAGGGTTAAAATACCAAAGAAAGAAAACGATATCCCTAATCCTATCCTAAGGCCTCAGAAAAGGACGAGAACTCTGGCCCCTCGAATCCGAAGTAACCGGGGACGCCTGGTGAAAAAGGATAAGAAGGACTTGACACAGGCAATAACTGAAGTTTCCCAAAACTAGAAGGGGAGCCTATTGAGACCTAGCACCAGTATGGAACCTTTAGGAATAGGCATACCGGATTTGAACATTCCCACAGAGGAAGATTTCAGCATGGATGTGTGCGCACACATCGGAGCTGAAAAACTAAAGGGACTTGCCCCCATAATTGGAAGCAGCGGTGAGCAAGTAGAAACATTAGAAGAATCGCCTCATGAAGAAATAGTTATAAACTTGGTAACCATGGGAGAATATATGAATAAGACAATAGCCAATGTCGACATTTACTTTGCAAAGAAAATTGCCACAATCATCGATCTTGATCCAGAGCCTGCATCGCTCGCTGAATATAAGAAAAGATCAGATTGAGAAGATTGGAAGAGGGCAATAGAAACTGAATTATTATCTCTGAATAAAAGAGAGGTGTTTGTGCCTGTAAGCCACACGCCTCCCCATGTGCACCCCGTAGGGCATAAATGAGTATTTGTTCGAAAGAGAAAAGAAAATAATGAAATTGTAAGCAAGACTCGTTGCACAAGGTTTCACTCAATGTCTAGGAGTTGATTATGAAGAAACCTATTCCCCGGTCATGGGCCAAACTACCTTTAGATATTTAATCTCAATGGCAGTAAACTTGAATTTAGAAATGAAATTGATGGATGTGGTAACTACATACCTCATGGAAATTTGGATTCAGACATTTATATGAAGGTACCTGAATGTATCCCTGTCCTGAGCCAAGACAGAGCAAATAGAAATATGTACAGTGCAAAACTTAGAAAGTCACTGTACAAACTTAAGCAATCAGGCACAATGTGGTATAATCACTTGAAACAATTTTCTATGCAAGAAAGGATACATGGACAATGATAATAAACTCTGTGTTTTTATATGACGATCCCAAGATGGATTTTGTATAATCTCAGAGTATGTAGATGATTTGAACAACATTGGAACCCTAGAAGGTATTAAGAAAGCAAGCTCTTACCTGGAGTCGGAGTTCGAAATGAAAGATTTGGGTAAAACCAAATATTGCCTAGGCTTGCAGGTTGAGCATGCCCCTAAAGGGATATTAGTGCATTAATCAACATACACTCAAAAGGTGTTAGAAAGGTTCGGCTTTGAAAAGGCATATCCTTCGAAAGTGCCTATGGTCGGAAGATCTTTGCAGCAAGACAAGGACCTGTATAGACCCAGATAAGAGGGGGAGGAAGTTCTGGGACCGGAATTCCCATACTTAAGTATAATAGGAGCACTCATGTATTTAGCAAACTGTACTAGACCGGACATTGCATTTGTCGTAAACCTATTAGCAAGGTATAATGCAAAACTTATCAAAGGCATTGGCAGGGAATAAAGGACACCTTCTGATACCTCCAAGAAAGCAAAGACCTTGGTCTGTTCTACAAAAAGAACCAAGACATGTCTATGAATGGCTATGCAGATGCCAGGTGCCTGTCGAATCCGCATATAGCCAAGTCGCAAACAGGCTATGTATTCCTATGTGGTGGAACTGCAATTCCATGGAAATCGTCTAAGCAAAGTCTTGTATCAACTTCGATGAACCACTCGGAAATGATAGCATTGTACGAGGCCTCACAAGAATGCGCTTGGCTTCGGCAGATGATTCATAACATCAAGTAGTTGTGTGGACTGAATACCGCGCAAACCCCTACTATTATCTATGAAGATAACACAGCTTGTGTTGCACAAGTGCAGATGGGTTATGTGAAGAGTCATCTCACAAGGCATATCAATCCCAAGTTCTTCTATGCTCATGAATTGCAAAAGATGGACGAAATTAAAGTACTGCATACTAAGTCATGTGAAAATCTTGCAAATTTATTCACTAAATCACTTCCAACATCTAACTTTGAAAGATGCATATGTGGAATTAGAATGATGAGACTTAGAGAAGTGCATAATTCAGGGTCTTCCCCACGCTTGCCTACCACCATCGCTCTGTCGTGCTGCCGCACCGCTCAAGGTCGAAAGCACACGACGCAAGACTTGTGCCCTCAAGACGGACCCTCCTTTGGGTCTTCCCTATCCCCACCGCCCTCACCTTTTCTACTGGCCACGCCGCCCGCCGGTGCCACACCACCCCTCTCCCCACTTTTTTCACAAGGCGTGCCGCCTCCCGCCAAATACCACCATGCCCCTACCATAGCATCACAGAAGGCCGCCCTTGGGACTTTGCCCCGCCATCATTGCACCTTAATGGACACCTCCTCCCCTCGGCTATTTAAGTCGTGCCCGTGCCTCCCAAAGCTCCTTTGCCTTCACCCCATCCCTAATCGACTCCCCACAGCTTTCCTCGTCCCCGAGAGCGAACTCCTCCCTCTCTTCCTTGCCTCCAGTCACTTTCATTGTCATCATCACTAGTAAAGCTTAGACGCGTCTTGGAACAACCGGTGGAAGTTAGGAAGACATCCCCAACTTTGCTGACCTTCTTTTTCCTCTCCGACAAGCTCCCTGCCAAGCCCGCCTCACTACCGTTGTGGAGCATCATCGCCAGCCACCCTTTGTCCTCTCTTGTTGTTCTGGTAAGTCCCTTGAACCTCAGAGAAGCTTGTGCATGCCTTGGTTAGCTTAGGGCGTCGCTGGCTTTATAGTTGGCTTGAAACCGTAGCGCCGCCGCCACTTTTTCCCACTACGCCGCCGCCATAGGCCATCTCGGCCATCGCCACTGGCACCATCGGTTGCGCAAGGTTGCGGGGAACCCATTTTGGGTACTCCTAGCCACCCCCGTGGATCAACTCATGTAACAGCCCAAACTTGGATTTCTATTTCAAATGTATAAAAATGAGTAGAATTTAAAACTTTTTATGCATCATGTTGTTATTTGAATTTTCGGGAATTTCTTTCGAAAGTTTTGTTGACTTTGAAAACTAATGCTTCAATTGACTAGAAGCATAATCCTTTAAAATTTTAAAAATAAAATTCTGTGATCATCCTCTGGAAATATTTTTTCTAGGTTCTAGATCATCTTAGTGACTCATCTGAAAAATTTCATAATTTTTAGATTTTAATTGCTCATAAGGGCTAGTCAAATCAATTAGATCCTTAGTCAAACCCTAGGGCAGAACATTGAAAACAATTTAGAGAAAAATGCAATGCATGAAAATCTCTAGAAATTTTGTACAAGGTTAATTTTAGAGTCAGAAACCTCCTGTAAAAATTTTGAAATTTTTGGAGTTGTGCAACTCCCTCAAAAAATTCCTCAAGTACTTATCCTTTTGTTCTTTTTAAAAACCCACCTCTGTACTGTTCCTTGGACCTGAACCCAAACCTCACGGTTGAACTCGACCATCTTCACAATCGGACCAGGTCCGAAATAGCACAAAGTGATTTGGACCATTAGATTTGATATAAACTGTCCAGATCAAATGGGCCGTTCGGACCGTCTGAACAAACGCGCAATCTAGGCCGCTCAATTTCGATCGGACTGTCCAAGCAAGCACGCGCGCGCATCATCTGATCTTGATCGGACCGACCAAATCAAGTGGGTCGTTAGGACCATCCGAACGACACTCTCAATCAGGACCGTCCATTTCAGATCGGACCATTGAAATAAACCGACTCGAGCCACTCTCGTTTGTTTCGCTGACCGTGGGCCCTGAGCGCAGGGACCTTTGTCCACCTTGTGCCCGGGCGCTCCAGCGCGGCACCGCGAGCCCTCCACTGTGTCGTCCACCGTTTCTGAGCACCTCACCCATGGTTTTCCACGGCCAACCACTTCGGTCGCATCGCTGGGTCACATCGCATCCATTCCTGGCTGTGCGAGCACATCCCTGCCCGTACAACGTTGCAAAGCTCCGCTGGATTGCCCACGGTTGCCCGAGCTCCACCTCGTTCATCTCCGCTGCATTATCTATAAAAGGGCATCCCCGAGCTGCCATTCATCTTTTCCAAGCCATTGCGTCCACTCACTCCTCTCATCCACTCAATCGAGCTCTAGAGCTCAAAGAGCGAAAACCCTAAGTCGGCCATGCACCACCGCCTCCATTGCCGGTGAACTGAAGGGTTCCTAGTCATTCCTATCACGTCACTTTGTGTTCCAGTGCACTAGTATTATTTCCCCTCACTCAATTCAATCTTTGCATCACAGGAGCTCCCGAATTGAGTCGTCTTCCTCATCTCCAGCCGGAACCGCATCTCACCATCGGCAGCTGTCTCCGACCATCTCAACCTCTCCATGTCCTGGTAGCACATAGATGCTCGTGCGCACACTCATTAGCTGAGAGCGTTGCCCATTTGCATTATTACCTTTTATTGCACCCGCTCTTGCGCTTGTCACCGGTGCGCCACCGTGTTGAGCCACCTCAGGCCACGCCGTTGGTGCCAGTGGGTGCACATTAGTATTGTGACCCCATTTTGACCACTCTCCGACGCTGTCAAGTCGCGTGGGCTCTCGCGCCACTGTGCGGCACAACGATGATGGCACTGTAGCACGTCATTAACATGCCTAATCCAGCCATTAGGGCTAATCCAATCTTTAACTGTTTAGTTAGTTCTAATGAATCACTGACGTGTGGGACCGAGTCATTAGTTTAAAAGAAAACTTAAATCAAAACGTTTTCTCAATAGAGTCTACATGTAGGCCCCACAGATTAAGTGCATAGTGAAACCACCCGTGAACTCGTGCGCCGCATGTATAGACCGTTGGTCTATACACTGTGCTCGTAGACCCTTTCACTGACAGTGGACCCCACATGTTAGTGTAGCCGAAAATCAAATGAAAAATTGAAAGTACACCTTCAGTTATGAGGAGAATACGGTTTCCTTTTGGGAAGGCGTAAACCTATTTAGAAACATGCGGGATTACGTTTTCTCCATTAGAAAGCGTATTTCTCAATTTTATTTGATTTTCTTAGTCGAACCGAATTAAAACCTTAATAACTTTTGCTAGGAAACTCCAAATGAGATGATTTCAGTCTCTAAATTTGTGTAAAATCATAACCTACCTGAATATGTAAAAACATTTATTTTTGGTTACTTTTTATTTTATTGATTGTTATTTAATTCATTTTTGGTTCTTTTTAGACATCAATTATTCGAGTTATTTTTGCGATGATCAATCTACCATATCTCCAGAACATCAGGAGCAAGGCAAGCACCCCCTTTGATCATGTTGATCCTAGTACTTTGTATGAAATTGCTATGTTTGGGAAAATAGGTAGTTGTAAATCCTACTTGCTGCATATGCCTCCTTGACATATTGATTCCTTACTGTTGTAGGCTTAATAATATCGGTTAGGCACTATGTAATGTCATTTGGGAAGTTTTGAGTGCGGTTATCGCACAAATGCCATTAGAACAATAGATTTTTCGAAAAATTGATAAAAGGACAATATGATAATTTGAGAATTTGGGTTTATTTTGAAAATGGTCCAGAGGAGGTACCTCTGTTATTTTGTATGAAAACAAAATGGAAACTTTAGTCTTTAGACGCGGGTGAGTTATGCTATATTCTGAAAGAGTGAGGATTGTAACTCACTAGTAGATAGGGTGGAGTTCTCGCCCGTAGTCGATTAGGGACTGAAGCTAGCAAATCCGGGACTAAGATCTAATCGTACAACTGTATGTGCTAGGATGGGGTAGCCGTAGCTGACTAAGTCATCAAAATCTTAGCCTTGCACGACAGTAGGTAGAAGTAGTGCACGCATTGCCGAAAGACCGGCATGCCGACACAACTGCGGATGCCTCACTTTCATGGGTTTCCATTCGGGCGAAGTGAGGGACTTGCTCAACGTATTCCTATCCGGGTGAGTAAGGCTACTCATTCGATGTGTACTTTTATTATTATCTTCATTATTATTATTATTATTATTATTATTATTATTATTATTATTATTATTATTATTATTATTATTATTATTATTATTATTATTATTATTATTATCCCGACGGATGAGGAAAAAGATTTGCAGGGCTAATGCAAGGTTAGGACTAGATAATGTAAGGATCGTCATAACTCTAGGCTACTTACCTTGGCAAGGAGCAAAGGATATAGAGATGTTCCAGGCAACTGTAATACCGCGTACTATGGGTAAAGTTGTACACCTCTACAGAGTGATAAACTATTCGAATAGCCACGCTCGTGGTCATGAGCATGCTTAGTGTGGCTGGTATGGCGGTAGCTTTGCTTTTAAAACTGTTTTGTCACAAAAGATTGAGGTAATGATATGGGGTTTTCCATTTGTTGAGTTAACTGCCATTTCTATGGCTATGTTGCTATGTCTATAGCGGAACTGTCATTCCTATGACTGGATCTTCTATGTCTATAGCAGGACTGTCATTTCTATGGTTGAACATGAATTTGTCAGTGCCATTTCTATGGTGGAATATTGAATATATTTTTGCTTGCAATCAATTAGGGTTGTGGGCATTGTTGTTATTATTCTGTTAGTTTACTTACTGTCCTGAGCTTACTTTCTTAATATTTCTCTTTAAAATTTCTGTTGCAAATTATTACTTATAATTATTGCAAATAAATCTGGCTTTGAGCAAAATAACTTGTAGAGTAGAGCCATCCAATTGACAGCCTTGCATCTAATAAGATTTTTGTGATACACTACAAGTCTTGCTGAGTACAGAAGTACTCAATCTTGCTATTGTTGTTGGTTTAGAATTTGCAGATGAGCTGACACCAGATGACAACTTCCTTACACCTAACACCGAGGGGTTCGGTGACAGGTCTAGTTAGGCCTTGTTCCTTGTCGCTTGCCTGCGGGATCATATGGGCATGCCGCTGGACTTTTGCTACTAATACTATGTCTTCCGCTACTATTTACTTTTCTCTGATGACTACTTTTATTTAGCTGGTCGGCCGTTGTTGTAATAACTGTTGTAATAGCCTAAGTAGATTACACCCTTTTGCTTTACTTTAGTATGTGATTGTATGGATATGATGCCAAATGATGCGAATGTGTGTGCTAGCCTTTAATCCTGGGACTAGCACGGCATACACATAAGATCTTCGGGTATTCCACACCCAGGGTTCTAACACCTCGCCAGCGACGAGCGTGGAAAAGATCACCCGAGAGCGTCTCTGTTTTGTCCGAACCTGGCAGCTACTGTTGCTCGGTCATTAAATGACCAAATTCTAGTCGTTTAGGGCAAAGCAATGATTAGCCATTTTAATTATTGATGCTGAGACTCAATGGCATGCGGGCCCGATACACGGTTAATGCAAGGTAATTAAAAGCCAGTTTGGCTGCAAGTCACTAACGTGTGGCCCCCGGCGCATTGAAGTGCATTGGTACACCCATGGACCATTGCATAGTGCACGTGGACTCCAGTTCATGCACTGTTTTGGTAGACCAAGCTTATGACAGCTAGGCCCTACATGTCAGTATTTAATTTTATTTATACATTTAAAGGAAAAAAAGAAAATAAAAGTACTGTGCATGCAGACCCCACCTATCAGAGAGAGAGAGAGAGCTTTGTCTCCTCTGTTCTTTTTTCTGGATTTAATTTCATATTAAACTTCAGAGAGCCCGTTCTCACTTGTTTTAATTCCAAATTAAATGAAATTTGTTTCTAAAATTTTCTAAATTCAAGATCTTTTTAATGGAAGTGGTTGTGTTCAATTTGGAGTTCATTTGATATTTCTTTTATATTTATTTGCTTTGCTCTTCTGGTTGTTCTTTTTTCGATGCGATCGTCCAAATAGAGTTCGAAGACCCGGGAGAGCCCTAGTTTGATCAAGCTCATTACTTTCAAGATCCCCTTGCCTCTGACCCAGGCAAGTCGTAGACCTTTGATCACGTTGAATCCGTTTTTACTAAACTATATTATTTTATATCAACATGCATTGCTAATTTTATATTAATTATCTTTGGGAGTAGCTAAATACCTACTTGACATTATGCCTCCTTGAATAATTGTGAATAACATATATCCTTGGAAACCCTAGATTGAGTTAATTTTAGTTGGACATATTTTAATACCAACATGGGTATCGTATTATGCCTAGCCATGCTTAGTTGCGATGGGATTCATGATCATATGTTCAAAATGGAAATATTGACTAAATGATATATGGAATTGTGGCGTGGCCACTGTTATTAAAATTTGTTGGGCTGTGGCAAGGACTGCCATTGGGCTTGGTTAAACCAAAAATGGTTTTATACTCAAGCGAATGATCGTGTAGTAAAGGGGATGAATTTGGGATGTGGTTTCCTCATCTGAGTAGTTACTAAGGACTTAACTTTGTGCACCATTGATCTGAGTCATACCTTACAACCACATGTCCAGGATGGGATGGACCTGGCCAACTAATTAGCAATATTTTGATTCGGTTCTGTTTGGGTTAACGATTTGGTGCAAGAGGGGGGCAGTGTGGTGAAACCTTAGTGAGCAGAACTAGGTCAAAACAGAGCTTTGTAAAAGTCTTGTGTTAATCGTTTAGTCGCACACCTTTGGAAGTATGTCAGACAGATATTATAAACTAATTATCTCTTGTGGGTCAAGCTGTACAACTTCTGTAGAGTGTAAAACTATTCAAATAGTCATGTCCTCAGTTATGGACAATGCATGGTGATTTTACACGAGGGACAGATTTTCTCAAAAGGGTTGGAATGATGGTTTGGTTGGGAAGTGAATAGGTAGTTCACTGATTGTTGGTTGGGAAGTGAACAGGGTGTTCACTAGTTGTTTCAAAGAGCTTGTTTACTTATGTATTTAATCTTTCAAATTGTGCTTTTCAATATATTTATTGTAATTACTGTCGAACTGCTTTCTGCAAAATAGCCATAAAGCTATCCTTGTTCAAGCCTTGCATGAATACTATTTGCATATATTTTCGTACGACTTGCTGAGTACTTTATGTACACACGGCTTTGTGCCATTGTTGATCAGCCACCGAGGAAGAACCAGGGAACAGAGAGTTCTATGAGGAGTAGTACTTCGAAGACCATGCAAACTAGGCCGCATTCTATACTCAATTGCCTGTGAGTATGTCGGATGGCTACCACGAGTTGTTTTATTCCACTGCATGTTTACTCATTCTGGCTTAAGCTCTATGTAGCAAACTCTATAAACTTTTGAGCATAAGGTTCGTTGCTGCTAAGTAATATTATTTTGCTTACTTCTTAGTTGTTTCATTGTATGGATATGATTTCATCAATGTTGTCACTATGTGAACTAGCTACTAATCATGGGAGTGGTTCAGAATACACAGAGGGCTCGAATTTAGAAATCCACGGTCCCGACAGGCGCTCTCTCCCCCACAACGTTATGCCTAGATGAGGAACCAAACTCCTCAAAGGGTAAGGGTCCATCTGACCAGGGTCAGGATTGTGCCATGGCGAGTACAGAGCACAGCGAGGGTTCCCCCTTCAAATGTTCAAGCCCATCTGAGGCCCTCCGATCTAGCACAGCAAGTCCTGGAATCCATAATTTAGGGACTCAACCAACACCTTATAACCGTCACCCTTTGGTTACCCCCACAAGATGCATTGTCGAGCCCGCTTCACCTGCGGATTCGACCGCACCCCGTAGGGTTCACCTTCAGTTGGAGATGGTTATAACCCAGAATTCCTCTTCCTAAAGGGGATTGCTCCAAGTCGCGAGGCTTTGTCTTTCGACTACACCTCCAGTCAAGAGGACTCAGACACAAGTAAAGATAATAGCACCCAGGAGGTCTTTGTCCTCCTCTCAGGTCCTAATCTGTCTCCAAGAAGAAGGGCTAGGGATTCTTCACATCGCACACTCACTTTGGGCTCTCGTCGTGATGGCGAGAATGCCTCCGGTGATGAATAGGATCTCCACCTTCATGAGCATGGCCGAAATTCTAGAAATGATTTCTCTCCACTAAGGCATGCTCCGGTTGACTCAGATGCTGATGATCCTAAAACCATTCGGAGGAGAAGAATTGCTACCCAGAGATCTTTACCTAGGCGCATCCTAGACTAGTCAGATGAAGCTCAAGAACTTCAACGAATCAACAACCTGATTAAAACCCGAGTCAAGAGCTTAGACAAGTGCCATGCTACAACCTCTTTGCTCAAGAGATCGCATGAAGACTTCAGGACACGATGGTTAGGCTTGAGCGGACTCGATAACATCATTCTGGAAGTCATGCTGGGACAACTCCATCAAACGCTAGTCGTTCAGATGACTCTCCTCGTGGAGAACGACAAGACAACAGGACTGGTCAATCTCCTAACCATGACTCTAGTCGAAGAAGAGTCCCCTTAAACAACTGGTGATTGATAAACTCCTAGGGGAAGTGGTCATTCACCACTTCTTCCGAGAAATCTGCACCAGCAAATGGAGCATGACGACTATTACCCTTGTAGGGTTGAGATCTATGATAGGTCAAGTCCACTTACCACTGGGTATCATCAAGTACGATTGCTTGGTGACGTCAACCCTTCTTTCCCCTCAAAGAAGGTGTTATGATATTATTACCAGATGTCAGGCATTTTTGCCTAACCGTCGAGCAGTTCGCTAGCCGCCAAGGTTCCGACCAGTGAAGATGGAGAAGTTTGATGGGTCATAAAATCCCATTGAGTTTCTTTAAATCTATACCACCACTGTTCGAGTAGTAGGAGGAGGAGAGCATGTCATGGCCAACTACCTTCCTACTGTGCTCGAAGGATCTTCTCGGTCATGGTTGTTAAATCAACCACAAGAGTTGATCTAGTCGCGGCAGCACCTCTGTGACCTACTACTAGCTAACTTCCAGGGCACTAACAACCGCCCAGGAAAGGATGATGACCTACACAGAATGTGACAGGATTCTCATGAGACCTTGTGCCAATGCATCAAGTGTTTCAGTCAGGTTTGTAATTCAATTCCTGAAGTTTTTGACTCTTCTGTCATCAGAGCATTCAAACAGGGAGTCCACAATTAAAGAATCATAGAGGATATCGCTCTAAATCCTCCTACTACCGTCGTCGAGCTATATGAAATGGGCGATTGCTATGCAACTGCTGCGAAAGCGACTGAGCGGAATCGCACGATTGATCGTGGTGATAAGGACACTTGAGGAGTGGGCAATGGCAGCAAGAAGAAAAATAAAAAGGCTGGGAAATCGAAGAGGAAAGCAAAAGACTAAAAGATTCAAGTCAAAAGCTCTAAGGAGGTCTTAGCCGTGAGCAACAAGGAGCCTCAGAGCTCGAAACCATATCTCGATCGGGGCAAAGGTAAGTGCCTCGAACAGAAGAACGACAAGCCTAGGTGGTGTATTTTTCACAAAACGGAAGGACACGACCTTCACATTTTTTGAGTTTTCCAGTAGAAACTCGAGGATTACTACACTAGCAAAGGACCGCTTCCTACACTACAAGAGGTGAGGCAGGCGAGTGGTCGAAAATAGTCGGATGGTGAGGAGGAGATGCCGCTTTGAGATCCAGAACACACCATCGATTACATCTATGGAGGATCTTTTGCATACAAATAGAACAATAGCTCAAAGCTATCGAATGTGAGGTAAATTTCATCAACCCTCCTCTTGTCAATAAAGTATCGAAGTGGTCGGAAATCACCATCTTGATGAGCACATCCCTACCATGGATACAACCGCGCCTACACACACAACACATCCACAACTAGTGTTACAAGGACCACTTACTCAAGCTCGTGTTCGCCAACTTAATTACCAGGTGAATTCGTTCCTAGGTTTTTATATTACTGAGAATAGACCGCTACATAATGCAAGTGATTTAATTGTGCTTAGGAACATGGGAAAGGACCAAGGAGAGGCATGTGGAGTCATGGACATGCATGGAAGGCATAATAGAGGTCACCAAGTCACTTTGGGTCCGAGTCAAGCAAGAGTTCGAGTTGGGCTCGTTCTGAATTTGGACTGCTACGATAGAACTAAGTTTAAACGGACGTAACTTCTTCATACGGACTCCGTTTGGGACGTTCTTGGACTTCATGGAAGCTTATCAAGTCTACTTTCCAACAGATCCAAGGTCATCTTCAAATTCCATCCGAACCAGCCACAATCACTAAAACAGTCTGCATCTATTTTTGAGCCCTAATCAAAAGGGTGATGCACCACCTCCACTTGGGCCCGTGGGCCTTGTAACCCTATGGGCATGTGTCCACTTCCTTGGCCGCCACCCCTGGTTGTCTCCCCGTATAGGAGCCACCGCCTCCCTTTGCTAGAACTTGGATTTTGCTGAGTTTAGGTTTAGCCATTGTGCAAACTTCTGTTCTTCAGTTGTGTCGGACGACCACCTATCAAGATAGCCTTCGGGATCCAACCTTTGTTTTTCAATACCATCTACACTACAATCTTATTCGCAATATCAGATTACCTACATCTTATTCTTTCTAGTACTTCGATTGCTCACAGGAATTGAACCTTGTGTTTAGGTTGATCGCACTTCCAGCAAGGTTAATAACATCTTAGAGTTGGTTTAGCGATTGCTAAGGCGTAAGCATTGTTGTACAGTTGTAGTCGGATCGTGAGAGTTACCTCCACCAAAATCGATAGTTATCAATCTCATCGAAAGATCGGGCACCCCGCCTGCAGTAAGTGGTGTTAGAGCTCAAGGTTGCTCTGTGAGAATTTACTATCTTTCATAGTTAGATTTCATCAATATTGCTGATTTATTCTTTTGTGAAGTTGTTCGCTTGCATGGTGTGCCTAATACTCTAGTTTTGGATCGTGATGCTAAATTCCTTAGCCACTTTTGGAAAACTTTATGGGCTAAATTGGGGACTAAGCTATTATTTTCTACTACCTGTCATCCCCAAACTAATGGACAAACTGAAGTTGTGAATAGAACTTTATCTACAATGCTTAGGGCTGTGTTGAAAAAGAATTTTAAAATGTGGGAAGAATGCTTACCTCATATTGAGTTTGCTTATAATCGTTCATTGCATTCTACTACAAAGATGTGCCCTTTTGAGGTTATTTATGGTTTTGTGCCTCATGCTCCTATTGATTTAATGCTTATTCCATCTTCAAAGAAATTGAACTTTGATGCTAAACAACGTGTTGAATTGATTTTAAAAATGTATGAGACAGCTAAGGAGAATATAGAGCGCATGAATGCTAAATATAAACTTGCTGGTAGTCAGGGGAGAAAACATCTAACTTTTGAACCAGGAGATCTTGTTTGGTTGCACTTGAGAAAAGATAGGTTCCCTGAATTGAGAAAGTCAAAATTGATGTCTAGAGCTGATGGTCCTTTCGAAGTGTTAGAAAAGATTAATGATAATGTATACAAGCTTGAACTGCCTGCAGATTTTGGGGTTAATCCCTCATTTAACATTACATATTTGAAGCCACACTTGGGAGAAGAGGATGAGCTTGAGTCAAGGACGACTCAAATGCAAGAAGGGGAGGATGATGAGGACATCCCTACCATGGATACAACCATGCCTACACACATGTCGGTGGCGAACAGCGACAGGTGGAACTCCGGCGAGTGCAAAAATAAAACGAGGGCACTGCCCTGATGCTATGGGAGGTGATGGCTTGGTCCGAGGTGCACCGAGCCTCACCGGCGTCGAAGGCAAGCGGCGGTGGGACTAGCAAGTGTGGCGGTGGAGCTCCAATCCCAGAGGACATGACTTGACAGAGGGGAACAATGAGAGGGAGTAGAGGAAGGCGTGGCCGAGATAAATTGGTTCAGTGGTGATGAGGCAATGGTTGTCCTGATCTTCCGATAGGATGATAACTTCGATTTTGGAGGAGAACGACTTTGACGATGTAGGCTTCTAACCGGTCACGACCAAAACACCAAGCAATCACTAAACCACACTCTGAGTCGTTATCAATCGTGCCAAGAACATGGTTGACCTGACCACGAAGGTCTATTCCTGCATGCAATCGAAGAACACGCAAGAACAAGATATAAGCAATCTGAAATTACAAATAGGATTGAAATATCTGATAAAGTTGGGATTCTATAGCAGTATTATGGTTGGTCTAATCAACACAAGCCAATACACGAACTTGCAACGAATCTAACTTTTAACTAAACAAAATCCAAGCAAACTAGAGGGGTGCAGCCTCCTTAAATCGGGGAGGGGGAGCCGCACATAACTACGAAAAAAGGGGATGGTACTATTTATGGTACTGTTCACGTGAACAGTATGGCTCTGAATAGTTGTAAGACCCTCAAATATTGGAATGTGCCGAATTAAAATTATACTGGTAGCATAATTCTTAATTAAGGAACAATGTAATTCCTTTATTAAAAATCATACTAGAAGTATAATCATAATAAGTAACAATTCCAACATTCAGGTTCCCGGATATATGTCATGCAATAGTTCCCAGGATTAGTGACTATTGCACATATATCCTTAAACAACATTGCATCATACACATACAAGTCATTCATTTACATAATTATACATCACTGGTTACATCATATTTCGGTTGCTACAAGAATATGTTTGTTACAGAATAGATGACCTTGGGTCATCACAAAAGAGAAACAACGGAAGCAAAATAAACATAAAACCACCAATGGCCCCATCACCCCGCAGGCTATTGCGTGGAGACTAGAACTAGCATCACTCGTTAGCGTCACCCTGATCGGCGCTAACGGGCATCTCATAAAGAAAGCCAACCTCACCTGCACAAGAGGTCATAAACCCTGAGTACGAAAGGTACTCAGCAAGACTTACACAAACTAATAAAAGAAAGTGTTTGATAGAACCTATACAAAGGAATAGAAATTTTACATGCATAAGGTTAACAAAAGAAAGCTTTAATGGTTCAATTTTGCATAAAGCAATACATCTTAACCTACAGTGGCAAGATTTTGACAAAGCAATTTTAATAAATCAATTTGGACTAAAACAGTAGCACTTGAAGGTATAAACATAAACAGTAATAATAATAAATTACAGATCACTATAAAACTGTACATGACAACATCATGCCGAAGTTTTTCCCCATTCCAAACTTAGAGCAAAATCTATACAGGTGACATCAATTCAAGTGTCGTCTCAGAATCGTGACACGGCTATTCGAATAGTTTTAAACCTTGCAAGGGTGTACATCTTTACCCACACGACTTAGTTAGCCCGTAAGCCTCCGGAATAATAGCACACTACCTTTGGTATGCCGGCCGGGGAGACTAAGATTTGGTATTTTTCAACAAGTTGATACTATTGAGTTGGAATACCCATGTGTGACTAATCCCGCTTAAACAGCGACTGATAGCATCTATTCAACCGGGGCCCACATGTTGTGCCGGGAATGCCGACCCAATCAATTAAATGCGAATTCATGCATAACTGCACATATTAGACCGCAGTCGGGGTCCTGAAGGTACGTACATGCGATGGTACACATCTACGCCCTCACCCTCTAAGAACATTTGATATCGATATAAACTCCACATGGCATACGACACGGCCCGAAGACTTAAGCATCTATGCCATATGAAATCAATACACATGTCCCTACTCTCCTGCTTCCAACTCAATAGTATTAACCCTTTACTTAACCAAACAGTGCCCATACACCGCGTGTGGAAGTACGTTGGGGCTTGAATTGGGTAGTCAGAGTTCAGTCCTTAATCAACCCAGACAAAACATCCACATGTCCCAATTCTCGTGCACAAAGGCACCAGCACTAGCATCCACTTGTCCAGATTTGAATCAATTTATAAACAAGATTAAGGATCATTTCAGATTCAAATAAACTGAACAAGAAATCTAAATAAATAAAATTTATTTGTTGTTCCCAGGTTTGACAAGTTAAGCTTGCCGAACACTACCGTTCTACGGACTGCAGGGCTAAGCCAAGTTTAAAACTAAATATTATCATATCACATACTACCTTAGGTTGAGTGTATGATCGATTCGTGGTAAACCATCAAGTTCAAAGTTGTAACTAACTAGGAACAGATCATAAATAATTTTTAGAACATTGCATGCAATCAAGATCACTTGTATTTTATAAATCTACAGTTCAAAAGAGTAGGATCAATATAGTGCGAGAGGATGCTTGCCTTGGTAGTAATAAACAAACTCTTGCTCAGTTCTTGTGGCTCAACAAAAGACTCAACAATCTCGGAAGAACCAAGATATCAAAAGAAAATAAAATCCAATGAATCCAGGAAAAAGAAACAGAGAACAATATGCATAGAAAGAATGTATGGTCAAAGGATTATTGCATTATTAGCAACATGCTTAACGTACAATAATTTAATTAAGAATAGTAACCGACCACTACTCTTGCTAATCCTATCTACTACAGTTTGCATTTTAGATTGAGCTACAGTATCAGGTTTTAGAAACTAGAACAGGACAACATATAATTAAATTATTTATCTAGCTAAACCCCATATAAATGAAATCTTGTCTTTGTAACTAAGTGTACTAAAGCTAGTGTTGACCTAAGCGATCATTTAATATCTATTAATAGCAATTAAGGATGTGGACTCCTCTTTATCGTGTTGTCGGTTTAGACAACAATAAACAGCAAGGAAACTTTACCATTTTTGGCTGTCCTAGAAAGATACATAGTACGGAGACCTTAAATAGGAGTTAAAGTTACCTGGAAAGTAATTAATAGCATGACACATCAATGCTAACCTTAATCGATCGTTTAAGGAAAGAAGAGACAGAAGGGACTTTTGTCGGTGGGATCAAAAACAGCAAGGGATCTTCTTCCAAATTCGGCCATTTTGAGGAAATACACAAAATAAAGACTCTAAATCGAAGTTAGGACTATCTGGAAGGTGATTAATATTATAAGTCCTCAATACTACCCCAACCGTCTAGTTTGAAGAAAGAAATAGAAGCTTAACTATTGGTCGGTTTTTAACCGACAAAAACTAACAGAGAGGGGATTAGCAATAATAAAGGCAGGTGACTTCAAGACTTTTGAAGAAAGACCATGGGTCTTTGCTAGGGTTTCTCTAGGACCTAAATAGGCTAATACACTGGTAAGAGGATCTTTAAGTTTTGAAAACGATATGAAAGACCGAAAAGTTATAAAAACAACTTTTCAGTTTAAAGAAGTTTGGAACATCACATGAGCAAGTAAGTGATGCATGAGAGTTAGTGATGTCCTTAGAGAGCTTAATATGACAGGAGGCAAGACCAAAACTTACCAGCTAGGGTTAGAGAAGGTGAAGTCAAGGTTTTGGTCCAGACGGTAAAGGTCCAAAATCCATTCTTTGGTCTGTCCAAAACAAGAAGGATGGATCTAAGATATAAAGACCATTAGGCACATTCTTGATGAGAAAAGATGGACTCCAACTCACCAGGATGAGGTTTCCTCAAGATGGTGCTTCACTGGTTCAAGGTGAAAGAGAGGAAAACCCTAATTCCAACCCTACAAGAGATGCCCAAAACCACATTAGTATGAGACTTAGGCATGCTCTAAAGCTGAACAAGGTGAAGAACAAGGCGGCTTCACTGGGAAGGGAGACAAAGCGAGAGAGCTTCTTCTTGGTCAACAATGGCAGGGGCTAAGTCAGTAGGGTTTATACAGTGTTGGAGCCACTAGAGCAAACGAGAAATTTCTGGAGCTGATGAAGTGGCACTAAGGATAAATATCACGGAAATAGTTGTATTTGCACTGTGCACTACCACCACGCCGGCGAGGAGGGCTGCGACGGCGCAAGACAAAGATGCAAGGAGGAACACGACGCCGACAAACGGGTCCTGTGGACGAATACAAAGAACGCACAAAGACGACCAATCCTCAAGGAACAACAGCCGTTCGATTTTAACTGAGCGGCTGCGATGTGGTGGTCAAAACACACTGAAACGGTATCTTGGAACCTGGGCCGTACGATTTCCAATGGACGGCTAAGATTGAGGGGAGGTCTGGGCGGTCCGAACATCTCAACCCACGAGAGCCGTTCGATTTCGCTTCAACGGCCCAAGATGCAATGCGTGCTGGTGAGCTTCGGCCCGCAAAGATAATCACCGGTAAATCTCAAACCAACGGCCAGGATTGATGGGGGTCCGGACGGTCCGAACGGCCCAATGGCTGTGGTCCGTCAGATCTAATTTCAACGGTGGATCTTCGTTGGCACCTACGGCCGATCCGAACGGCCCAACAGATCAGGGCCACACGTTGAGATTTCAACGGCCCAGATGTTTTCCATTTTCGGCCATTTAGGGATGGCTTGGCCTGGAGATCACGCACTGCACGCTGTTGATCCAACGGTCACAATTGGAGGATGGTTTGGAGTGGTCCGAACGGCACATCAAATCTGGCCCGTTCGTGAGGAATTGGACGGCGATCGCTCACGGGAGGTTGAGGCCACTCGCAGACGTGACCGAGACGGACCAGGTGCGCTGGTTTGGACTCAATTGCCCCGGGTTGAGTCGCTACAGTGCTAGGTTTTGAGTTTAGGCCGAGAGAGTTTGACCAACTCATTTCAAAACTTCAAAATTTTTGACCGGGACTTTAAAATATCAAATGAATTTGTAAAAATACCAAATTTTACCAGAATACTACTGGGATGATATATTCCCCACATAAATTTTTGAAATCATTGTTTCTCCTTTAGAAATACATAAATAATTCATTTAGACCGAATAGGTTTTATTTAAAGACAAATATTTTTCTAAAAATCAAAATAATTTCTAGAAATTCAACAAAAAATTTTCTTGGCGATAATAATTCATCTGGTTTTTAATTAAAATACTTCCCAGTCTTCATACCAACATTGTGTGGTATTTCCTTTTGAAATTTTGATCAAATTGGAGTTTGTAATTAGAAATTTGGGAAAATAGATTGTAACAGGTTGCCTAATTTGCCAAAATGAATAGTGATGCTATGAACAGCACCTTATTACTGTTTATTAGGGCTGAGGTTGTTACAAACCTACCCCCCTTAAGAAAATCTCATCCCGAGATTTCTTGTAATTCAGAAGTTGGACAAAGAGGAAGCTGAAATGATGATTTTAGAAACATAACATTAGTTGTCTTTATTTCTTTCGAAGATAGACAGGAAAGATTTTACATAACAACATAGTGTTGTTATTACATCTTCTTTTACATTGCTTTGTTTAACTTTGCCTTTCTTGATTCAAAGGCAACTTTTAAACAGCAGAAAGGTGGGGGTGCTCGATCCTCATTAGATCTTCGCACTCCCATGTGGCTTCATCTTCTGAGTGATTAGCCCAATGAATTTTTAAGAACTTGACAATGCGATTTCTTGTCCTGCGTTCCATTTTATCGAGGATACGCACTGGTTGTTCTTGATAAGAAAGATCTGGTTGAAGATCAAGATTCTCATAAGCTGTAGCCTCGGTTGGAACATGAAGGCATTTCTTTAATTGAGAAAAATGAAAGGTATCATGAACTGCTGAGAGAGTGTCGGGAAGTTCCAATTGATATGCCACGGCCCCTCGTTTTGCAATAATTCAGAAAGGTCCGATATAACGAGGTGCTAGCTTTCCTTTCACTTGAAAGCGATGAGTGCCTTTCATTGGTGACACTTTAAGATAGACGTAATCATCTATCTCAAAGCTTAGCTCACGACGACGATGGTCGGCATAGCTCTTTTGACGAGACTGGGCAATTCTTAAGCAATCTCGAATCAGACGGACTTGCTCTTCAGCTTCCAAAACCAAGTCTGGACCAAAGAATGGTCTTTCACCAGACTCCGACCAATTCAATGGAGTCCTACAAGCTCGTCCATACAAGGCTTCAAAAGGTGACATTTGAATACTTGCTTGGTAGCTGTTATTGTAGGAAAACTCCACATACGGCAAAGATTTCTCCCAATTCTTGCCATATGCTAGCACACATGCTCTAAGAAGATCCTCCATTACTTGATTCACCCTTTCAGTTTGACCACTGGTCTGAGGATGATAAGCAGTGCTGAAGGAGAGTTTAGTTCCCATTGCTTGATGGAGACAATTCCAAAAATGGGAAGTGAATTGAGATCCACGGTCTGAAACAATGACTTTCGGAACACCGTGGAGACAAACAATCTTGGCAATATATAACTCTGCCAACTGCCTGCCATTGAAAGTGGTTCTGATAGGGATAAAATGAGCTACTTTTGTCAGACAATCAATTATCACCCAGATGGCATCGAATCCATTCTGAGTCTTTGGAAGTCCGGAAACAAAATCCATACCGACTTCCTCCCATTTCCATTGTGGAATAGGCAGAGGCTGAAGGGTACCAGCAGGTTTTAAGTGCTCGGCTTTAACCCTTTGACAAATATCGCATTCAGCAACATACTGAGCAATTTGCCTTTTCATTTGGCTCCACCAGAATGTCTTCTTCAAGTCTTGGTACATCTTAGTACTTCCAGGATGTAATGAAAACTTGGAATTATGAGCCTCTTTAAGGATTAATTCTCTCAACTGAGAATCTGAGGGTACTACCAAACGATTGCGATATCAAATGGCACCACGGGCATCTTCAGAAAATTCGTTGGCTTTACCCGCCTTCAAATTTTCTCTGATTTCAGCTACCTCAGCATCAGTTTTCTGGGCTTCCAGAATCTGATCTTCGAGGGTTGACTTAACTTCTAAGGCAGCAAGAAATCCATCTTCGACCATTTCGAGACTTAAGCGCTGAAAATCAGCACATAAGCTCTTAGCCAGAGGTATTGTTGATAAGCAATTGCATTGTGACTTTCTGCTTAAAGCATCAGCCACAACATTGGCTTTGCCAGGATGGTAATGAATACCCATGTCATAGTCCTTGATCAATTCAAGCCATCTTCTTTGCCTCATATTTAGATCAACTTGAGTGAATATATATTTCAGGCTCTTGTGATCAGTATAGATTTCGCAACGATTACCAAGAAGGTAATGTCGCCAAATCTTTAATGCATGGACTACGGCCGCCAATTCCAAATCATGAGTAGGATAATTCACCTCATGAGGTCGCAATTTCCTGGATGCATATGCCACAACTCGGCCCTCTTGCATAAGCACACAGCCAAGTCCATGGCGAGATGCATCGCAATAGATATCGAAATCTTTATGGATATCTGGAAGAGTGAGAACAGGAGCTTCGGTCAGGAGCTTTCTCAAGAGCTGAAAACTGTTTTCACACTCCACTGACCAAAAGAATTTGTTCTCTTTCTTCAAAAGCTGAGTCAGAGGCCTAGAAATCTTGGAGAAGTTTTCAATGAACCTACGGTAATATCCCGCAAGTCCAAGGAAACTTTGAACTTCAGGAACATTCTGAGGCTGCTTCCAGTCTAGTACATCTTGTACCTTGTTGGGATCAACAGTAATACCTCCTTCGGATAAAACATGTCCCAAGAATGCGACTTGCTTAAGCCAGAAAGCACACTTGCTAAATTTAGCATACAGCTGATGTCTGCGAAGTGTATCCAGCACAAGCCTCAGATGCTGTTCATGCTCTTTAGCAGACTTGGAATAGATAAGAATGTCGTCAATGAACACAACAACAAACTTATCCAAGAAATCCATGAATACTGAATTCATTAGATTCATGAAATAAGCAGGAGCATTCGTTAGACCAAAGGACATAACAGTATACTCGTACAATCCGTAACGAGTAGAAAATGATGTTTTAGGAATGTCCTCAGCTCTAACCTTGATCTGATGATAGCCCGATCGCAAATCAATCTTAGAAAAGACTCGAGCTCCAGTCAATTGATCAAACAGATCATCAATTCGGGGCAACAGGTACTTATTTTTGATAGTGACCTCATTTAACGGATGGTAATCCACACACATCCGTAAAGTCTGATCTTTCTTTTTGACAAAGATGGCCGGGTATCCCCAAGGTGAGGAACTCGGTCGAATGAAACCCTTGTCAAGTAATTCTCCAAGTTGTTTCTTCAATTCAAACAGCTCATTAGAAGGCATACGATAAGGTCTTCTTGATATGGGAGTAGTACCAGGAACTAGTTCAATCACGAACTCCACTTCCCGATCTGGTGGCATACCGGGAAGGTCTTCAGGAAAGACGTTCGGATATTCACATACTACCGGTACTAACTCCAGGGTAAGGGCGGTCTCCATATTCAATGCACCAAGATGGGAATGAACTGTTCTACATTGAAAAACGACTGAAAGGCCGTTTTTATTAGTGATGGTTATAGTTCGTTGGGCACAATTGATTTGGCCGAAATTCTTAGATAACCAATCCATTCCCAAAATGACATCTATCCCTTTAGAGTTTATCACAATCAGGTCTGCCCAAAAATCTACCCCTTCAATAATGATATTGACATTAAGGCAGATTTGATCAGTCATGAATACAGACCCAGGTGAGTGAATAATATGTGGTGGATGAAGATGATGCATAACTAGCTGATGTTGAGTAGCAAACTGTCTACTAACAAAAGAATGGGATGATCGAGTCAAATAAAGCGAAGAGTGAACTGAAATTAAGCGGGAGCATACCAAGAATAACTTCTGGTGCCTCGGCCGCTTCTTCAGCAGTTATTTGATTAACACGGCCATGATCGGGCTGGATCGAGCTTGACAATGCTTTTGGAGATGGTGCGGGACGCCTTACGATGGCCGAGGAAGGTGAGCAGTGGCAACCCTCGTGCCTTAGCAAAGCATTGGTTTGAAAAATGCCCCGGGCGTCCACAATGGTAGCAAATCACACCCGGCCTGACATTAATAGCAGTAGGTGGCCTGTTTCCACTAGGTCGGGACTGCCCAGTGGGTGGTGGTGGACGAAATGCAAACACCAGTGCCCTAGGTGGAGCTGGGGCTGGTGCTCGGAAAGACGGAGGCTGCCACAGACGTGGTCTGATTGAACGGCCACTAGCTGTAAATTGGGTGGCCCTCTGTCGCTTTCGCGAATCTTCCAAAGCCTTGCTCTTGGTTTCAGCAATGATGGCTTTGTCCACAAGATGCTGAAAATTTCTAAAATCTTGTACTGCCAAAGCCATTTGCAATTCTTCAGACAGACCATTCATGAAACGGTTTCGACGACGAGTGTCAGTCGAAACATCGTCAGGGGCGTACCGAGCAAGAAAATTGAACTCATGAAGGTACTCGGTCACTGATTTTCGCCCTTGCTTGAGAGCGAGAAATTCCTGCTGCTTGAGCATCATCACTCCTTCAGGAATATGGGCCTCGCGAAAGGCCTCCATGAACTCAAGCCAAGTAGGGGTATGTCCTGTGGGTTGGATGGCCAGATAATTATCCCACCAATTGCTAGCCAGCCCAGTCAGCTGGTAGCTAGCATACAGGACCTTCTCCCTTTCAGAACATTGAGCAATGGACAACTTCTTTTCAATTTCCCGAAGCCAGTCCTCTGCTTCCATTGGATCCTGGGAGCTGGAGAACACTGGCGGGTTAGTCCGCTGAAAGTCAGCGAGACTTCCCTGCCCATGCTGAACTCCTGCTCTACCAGCTGGTGGAGTGGTAGAAGAAGTGTTGCGCGCAATCTGTTCCAGTATGCACGTCTGGTCCATGCGGTTGCGCTCAATTTGCATGAGCACATCCGCCATAGTAGGTGGTGAAGGAAGCTCCTCTTCCTGACGACCACCTTGCGGACCATGAGATCCGGAAGGGTCAGTCTGCTCCCCCTGAGTATAGGGAACAGGGGTGGAGAACCTCTCCTCTTGTTGTGTTCGCGAACGAGTGGTGGGTCCTGTCATCCTGTTGCCATATAATGGTTAACAAAATCACAAGGATACACTCGGGCTAACACATACAAGATTCTGAGATAAAAAAAATAAATACTAGACTTATTCATGCCTCATGCCATGACATGCAGCCGAATAAACAACAAAACAGAATCACCCGGTACAGCAAAAGGACGACCTCCACTTTATTAACAGCCAACAGAAAACACATTAAGTCCAAAATGCACAAGTCAGCAACCAGAATTTTTACAATATAAACACTATTCTATTACACACTACTTAATGGACAGCTACTAGTCTATTACACAACTCATGCCGAACATATCATCCAGCCCCTAAGTGTAATCATTACGGTTAAAATTCACCGGGAACTCATTTAACAGATGAGCTTCTGGTGAACCCGTATCTATGGGATCCCTAGGGCTGATAAGACGTGTAGGAGAACCCAACAGCAAATGATGTCCCCCAGAATGTGTAGGTCGTTGAGTGCGAGGAAATCTAGTGGACATCCGGGCCTGACGACACTAACCAAGGATGGGAACAAGCCCAGGTACTTCTGGAAGTCGTAATCCCTGTGGTACAGTAGCAGCTGGAGGGATCTCATTGTTGCCATAAAGCACGCCACGAGGCGTGGTTCGTGGCAACACCAAGCCTCAAATACTCTGTGCCTCGTGCGCATTTACGGCGGGTTTCCCATAACTCATACACGGCGGTGATGAACTTGGTCCATGATACGGACCAACCTCGCCAACTCGCGTACGTAGGGGTCCTCTCCAAACTGAATCTCATCAAACGTAATCACATCCGATCTAGGGCCTTGTTTTGGGAAGTGAACATAGGGTGGCTGAGACAGCTCCGTCAAATCATGACGAAGGAGGCTCATCATCCTACGCGCAGCTTCCTACACAGCCATAGATTCGGAGGTGGCACGTGTATGGATGCAGTATGGAACGCTACCCACCACCTGTCTGGCGATCACATTGATAATAGCTTGGTACTCTTCCATACCAGGACCTCGGTCTCGACGATAAATGGCATATTCGGGCTGATAAGTGAAATTGGCCCGCCACAGCATATCTCGAAGCAAGGCCGGAAACCCGTCCACATCTTCGGCTCGAGTCTCCTTAATCAAATACCAGCCACTCATCTACAAGCAAAAGATAAGATAAATAAGAAACTTAGCTTAGAAGATCAACAGAAATTAGATAAGAATGGATACTAAGGAAGATAAGAAGTAAAAGATAACATACTTAGATCTTTTAAAAATTAATTATGTTAAAATAATTTCACAGAAACTCGCTAAGGACAACGACCATGCTAATTCTAACCTACAGGCAAACGTATGCTCTGATACCAACGCTGTAAGACCCTCAAATATTGGAATGTGCCGAATTAAAATTATACTGGTAGCATAATTCTTAATTAAGGAACAATGTAATTCCTTTCTTAAAAATCATACTAGAAGTATAATCATAATAAGTAACAATTCCAACATTCAGGTTCCCGGATATATGTCATGCAATAGTTCCCAGGATTAGTGACTATTGCACATATATCCTTAAACAACATTGCATCATACACATACAAGTCATTCATTTACATAATTATACATCACTGGTTACATCATATTTCGGTTGCTACAGTAACAGGTTTGCTACAGGAATAGATGACCTTGGGTCATCACAAAAGAGAAACAACGGAAGCAAAATAAACATAAAACCACCAATGGCCCCATCACCCCGCAGCTATTGCGTGGAGACTAGAACTAGCATCACTCGTTAGCGTCACCCTGATCGGCGCTAACGGGCATCTCATAAAGAAAACCATCCTCACCTGCACAAGAGGTCATAAACCCTGAGTACGAAAGGTACTCAGCAAGGCTTACACAAACTAATAAAAGAAAGTGTTTGATAGAACCTATACAAAGGAATAGAAATTTTACACACATAAGTTTAACAAAAGAAAGCTTTAATGGTTCAATTTTGCATAAAGCAATACATCTTAACCTACAGTGGCAAGATTTTGACAAAGCAATTTTAATAAATCAATTTGGACTAAAACAGTAGCACTTGAAGGTACGAACATAAACAGTAATAATAATAAATTACAGATCACTATAAAACTGTACATGACAACGTCATGCCGAAATTTTTCCCCATTCCAAACTTAGAGCAAAATCTATACAGGTGACATCAATTCAAGTGTCGTCCGTAACCGTGGACACGGCTATTCGAGTAGTTTTAAACCTTGCAAGGGTGTACATCTTTACCCACACGACTTAGTTAGCCCGTAAGCCTCCGGAATAATAGCACACTGCCTTTGGTATGCCGGCCGGGGAGACTAAGATTTGGTATTTTTCAACAAGTTGATACTATTGAGTTGGAATACCCATGTGTGACTAATCCCGCTTAAACAGCGACTGATAGCATCTATTCAACCGGGGCCCACATGTTGTGCCGGGAATGCCGACCCAATCAATTAAATGCGAACTCGTGCATAACTGCACATATTAGACCGCAGTCGGGGCCCCGAAGGTACGTACATGCGATGGTACACATCTACACCCTCACCCTTCTAAGAACATCTGATATCGATATAAACTCCACATGGCATACGACACGGCCCGAAGACTTAAGCATCTATGCCATATGAAATCAATACACATGTCCCTACTCTCCTGCTTCCAACTCAATAGTATTAACCCTTTACTTAACCAAACAGTGCCCATACACCGCGTGTGGAAGTACGTTGGGGCTTGAATTGGGTAGTCAGAGTTCAGTCCTTAATCAACCTAGACAAGACATCCACATTTCCCAATTCTCGTGCACAAAGGCACCATCACTAGCATGCACTTGTCCATATTTGAATCAATTTATAAACAAGATTAAGGATCATTTCAGATTCAAATAAACTGAACAAGAAATCAAAATAAATAAAATTTATTTGTAGTTCCCAGGTTTGACAAGTTAAGCTTGCCAAACACTACCGTTCTATGGACTGTATGGCTAAGCCAAGTTTAAAACTAAATATTATCATATCACATACTACCTTAGGTTGAGTGTATGATCAGATTTAGGGTAAACCATCAAGTTCAAGTTGTAACTAACTAGGAACAGATCATAAATAATTTTTTTAGAACATTGTATGCAATCAGTATCACTGTATTTTATAAATCTACAGTTCAAAAGAGTAGGATCAATATGGTGCAGAGAGGATGCTTGCCTTGTTAGTAATAAACAACCTCTTGCTCAGGTTCTTGTGGCTCAACAAAAGACTCAACAATCTCCGAAGAACCAGTATCTAAAAGAAAATAAAATCCAATGAATCCAGGAAAAAGAAACAGAGAACAATATGCATAGAAAGAATGTATGGTCAAAGGATTATTGCATTATTAGCAACATGCTTAAGGTACAATAATTTAATTAAGAATAGTAACCGACCACTACTCTTGCTAATCCTATCTACTACAGTTTGCATTTTAGATTGAGCTCTGATGTCGTGTTTTAGAAACTAGAACAGGACAACATATAATTAAATTATTTATCTAGCTAAACCCCATATAAATGAAATACTGTGATGTAACTAAGTGTACTAAAGCTAGTGTTGACCTAACTGATCATTTAATATCTATTAATAGCAATTAAGGACTGTGGACTCCTTACTGTCTGTGTTGTCGGTTTAGACAACAATAAACAGCAAGGAAACTTTACCATTTTTGGCCGTCCTGGAAAGATACACAGTACGGAGACCTTAAATAGGAGTTAAAGTTACCTGGAAAGTAATTAATAGCATGACACACCAATGCTAACCTTAACCGATCGTTTAAGGAAAGAAGAGACAGAAGGGACTTTTGTCGGTGGGATCAAAAACAGCAAGGGAACTTCTTCCAGATTCGGCCATTTTGAGGAAATACACAAAATAAAGACTCTAAATCGAAGTTAGGACTATCTGGAAGGTGATTAATATTATAAGTCCTCAATACTGCCCCAACCGTCCAGTTTGAAGAAAGAAATAGAAGCTTAACTATTGGTCGGTTTTTAACCGACAAAAACTAACAGAGAGGGGATTAGCAATAATAAAGGAACGGGTGACTTCAAGACTTTTGAAGAAAGACCATGGGTGCTGCTAGGGTTTCTCTAGGACCTAAATAGGCTAATACACTGGTAAGAGAATCTTTAAGTTTTGAAAACGATATGAAAGACCGAAAAGTTATAAAAACAACTTTTCAGTTTAAAGAAGTTTGGAACATCACATGAGCAAGTAAGTGATGCATGAGAGTAAGTGATGTCCTTAGAGAGCTTAATATGACAGGAGGCAAGACCAAAACTTACCAGCTAGGGTTAGAGAAGATGAAGTCAAGGTTTTGGTCCAGACAGTAAAGGTCCAAACTCCATTATTTGGTCTGTCCAAAACAAGAAGGATGGATCTAAGATATAAAGACCATTAGGCACATTCTTGATGAGAAAAGATGGACTCCAACTCACCAGGATGAGGTTTCCTCAAGATGGTGCTTCACTGGTTCAAGGTGACAGAGAGGAAAACCCTAATTCCAACCCTACAAGAGATGCCCAAAACCACATTAGTATGAGATTTAGGCATGCTCTAAAGCTGAACAAGGTGAAGAACAAGGAGGCTTCACTGGGAAGGGAGACAAAGCGAGAGAGCTTCTTCTTGGTCAACAATGGCAGAAGCTAAGTCAGTAGGGTTTATATAGTGTTGGAGCCACTAGAACAAACGAGAAATTTCTAGAGCTGATGAAGTGGCACTAAGGATAAATATCAAGGAAATAGTTGTATTTGCACTGTGCACTACCACCACGCCGGCGAGGAGGGTCATGACGGCAAGACAAAGACGTTAAGGGAGGAACCATCGTCGACGATAAACGGGTCCTAGGGATGAACAAAGATAAGACAAAGACACGACCAATCCTCAAGGAACAACAGCCGTTCGATTTTAACAGAGTGGCTGCAATGGGGTGGTCAAAACACACTGAAACGGTATCTTGGAACCTGGGCCGTACGATTTCCAATGGACGGCTAAGATTGAGGGGAGGTCTGGGCGGTCCGAACATCTCAACCCACGAGAGCCGTTCGATTTCGCTTCAACGGCCCAAGATGCAATGCATGCTGGTGAGCTTCGGCCCGCAAAGACAATCACCGTTAAATCTCAAACCAACGGCCAGGATTGATGGGGGTCCGGACGGTCCGAACGGCTCAATGGCTGTGGTCCGTCAGATCTAATTTCAACGGTGGATCTTCGCTGGCACCTACGGCCGGTCCGAACGGCCCAACAGATCAGGGCCACACGTTGAGATTTCAACAGCCCAGATGTTTTCCATTTTTGGCCATTTAGGGATGGCTTGGCCTGGAGATCCCGCACTGCACGCTGTTGATCCAACGGTCACAATTGGAGGATGGTTTGGAGTGGTCCGAACGGCACATCAAATCTGGCCCGTTTGTGAGGAATTGGACGGCGATCGCTCACGGGAGGTTGAGGCCACTCGCAGACGTGACCGAGCCGGACCAGGTGCGCTGGTTTGGACTCAATTGCACCGGGTTGAGTTGCTACAGTGCTAGGTTTTGAGTTTAGGCCAAGAGAGTTTGACCAACTCATTTCAAAACTTCAAAATTTTTGACCGGGACTTTAAAATATCAAATAAATTTGTAAAAATACCAAATTTTACTAGAATACTACTGGGATGATATATTCCCCACATAAATTTTTGAAATCACTGTTTCTCCTTTAGAAATACATAAATAATTCATTTAGACCTAATAGGTTTTATTTAAAGACAAATATTTTTCTAAAATCAAAATAATTTCTAGAAATTCAACAAAAAAATTTCTTGGCCATAATAATTCATCTGGTTTGTAATTAAAATACTTCCCAGTCTTCATACCAAAATTGTGTGGTATTTCCTTTGAAATTTTGATCAAGTTGGAGTTTGTAATAAGAAATTTGGAAAAATAGATTGTAACAGGTTGCCTAATTTGCCAAAATGAACAGTGATGCTATGAACAGCAGCTTATTACTGTTTATTAGGGCTGAGGCTGTTACAATAGTACGGGTGATGAGGACACCACTCCTTCAGATACATGCACTACACAAAATCCTCCATATCCGGTTGCTGAACTACAAGGTCCTATGACAAGAGCTTGTGCACGTCACTTAAATTATGAGGTGAGTTCGTTTCTAGGTGCTAATAATTTATCTATGCAGAATGGTATACTACCTAATAATTATGATCTTTTGTTACTTAGGAATAATGGGGAGGATCCATCAAGTCCTGGTCATTTGCGCTGATTGCGCCCAAGAAAAGGAAGTCCATCTGATTGCGCCCAAGAAAAGGAAGTCTATCAGCACAAGATCTCCTCCCCACGTTTTCAGCTCGGCCACAAGTTTTACGTCTACTATATCTTTTCTAGTCCGAGAGCATTAGGTGCTACGCCATCTTCCATTGGACCCACAAGTCATGTAATAGGATAGGAAACCAGGGGCTATGTGCACCCCTTGTCTTCTGCACCAACCCCCAGTCCGAAATTCCCTCTCCCCCTTTCCTCCTCATAAATAGTTAGGAACCGGCACCTCTCTAGGTGGGTTTCTTTTTAGATTATTCTGGATAGTAGTTTCGTCGCAGGTTTGGTTTGAGGAACCCCAACTTTGTGAGCTTAATCATTATTCGCAATACAATTTCGGATTGCAACTTCTACTCTCTTGCTTGTGTTCTCGATTCGCATGCAGGAGATAGCCTTCTTGGCGAGGTCAACCGTGTTCAGCACGATTGATAACCATCGGAGCAGTGGTGCAGTAATTGCGAGGGGATCGATCCGTTTTGGTCGGAGCCTTTGATCATCAATGTTGTGTTCTCCACAATCGATATATCACTATCTTTCGGAAGATCGGGCCACAGTCACATTAACGGGCCAAGAGAGGGGGGCGCCTTCCCCTTGGGCCCAAGCATTACAAGGTCCAATTTGGCCCAAACAGGTGATGCAACACTTTCTTTTTGGTGATTGCATTGTGCACAGAAGGAATTTGGAGTTGAGGCTAGATCTATTGGAAAGAGGACAAGATAACATTTCCATCAAGTACTCGTGGACCTCAAACGGACTCCGTATGTAGAAGTTATGCATATTTGAAGTCGGTGCTGTCTCTGGAGGCCGAATTGGATTCTAGAACGTGTCC
This sequence comes from Phyllostachys edulis, assembly GCA_036346405.1. Lineage (NCBI taxonomy): Eukaryota > Viridiplantae > Streptophyta > Magnoliopsida > Poales > Poaceae > Phyllostachys > Phyllostachys edulis. The sequence continues at coordinate 28,082,926 of CM070555.1, read as the reverse complement.
AGCTTGATCTCTTGCTTGGGACGTGGAGTAGCGGTCGTATCTGGAGGGTTGATGTCATCATCATCATCCTCTTCTTGCATTTGAGTCGTCCTCGACTCAAGCTCATCGTCCAGCTCCAAGAAAAGCTTGAATACTTGTAGCAACACATGCTCATCTTTCTGCAAAATATTAGCAATAGCAGATGGAAAAGAAATAGATAACACTTTGCAAATTAAAGGTGAGTGTGTTTGCATCAAATCAACAAAGATACATTTTCTCATAGTATTCAGTATGCAATTCAATTTGCAAGTATAAGTGAAGTATGTAGTAGAGTTATTCATCACACAAGAATTGTTGTTCAAAACAACAAGCTTCAATTCATTTATGTGATTGCAAGTTATGCATATTTGATATACCGGAAATTGATTGTCTACACCATCATCTTTAATTAATTAAAAACAGTAGGTGTAGGTGCTAGAAACAGAATTTAGAGATGAAATTTCAGAAACTTTCTCCACAGCACATTCCAAACTAACGGGTTCATTAAGCATGACACAGCACAATGCTTCAGCAGGGGATATTCTATCAAATACTTCCTTATGTGTAATTAATTCGACATGTGCAAAATTATAAGAATTCGAATCAGCACCTGGTTCATTCAAGTCAACACAAGGAATATCAAAAGATTGCACTACAGCAGGTATATACTCACAAGGTTGCTCTATGTCTTGCTGTAGCACCAAATCAGTACCTTTGTCATTATCGTCCTCATTAGATACTATAGGTACCTCAAACTTCTCCTCTAATGACATAAGATGCACCAGATCATCCTTCATCTCTTCAAGTGTCTCAGCGGTATCTGTAGATGGAGTAGGAGCCAAAACAATGTCAGCATTTACAGTTACCTTAGGTTGCACCTCGCTTGTGACCGTGGGTGGTGGAGGTACAACATGATGTCATAATTTCTTCTTCATCTCCTCCCATGTGTACATGTAGTGGTACTCGAGATTCGACCACCAATGTTGAACATCACCGATCAGAGCCATCCTTGCCATGCTCATCTTCTCATAAGGATCAAGGTCCTATCTTTCAAAGTAGCTATCCAACATAGTAACCCATAGGAAGTAGTCCAACGATGTACTTTCAGCGGTGAGTGGCATGATGTATGCCGGTAGTTGTTTTCCTTTGAGTTCAAATCTGCCCGCGATGTCATCATACTCTACCAACTTCAACCAACCTGTCATTGTTAGTAGAAAACAAGGAAACAAATCACAAGTATATGTTCCTATCAACTACTAGGAAGTGGAGTTTATCAAGTCACACACGCTCCAGCTCTTACCAAGCTCTTGCAAGTTCTTACCAATGCAAACAAGTGATGTAACCGGTGGCTGGTTCGTGATAAACTTGACTCAAGTGATGAGTAGAGTGATTGAAAGGGTCGGTTCGACGTGATCTACTCAGTTAGTAGAAGTGGAGATTGGACATGCTTAATATTAGGTAGCAAGGAGAACAATCAGTTCATTTCAAAAATTGCACATAATTGAATTATAGTTCGTATCTAGCACTTAGCCTATGTTGCTGATCAACCAAGGATCGATGAAGGCTAAAACAAGTGTATAACAATGTATAGGAGTGGTAGACACAAAATAATTCAATAGAATGCATTTTGGAGTGAATAGCACCAGTCTTGACCCAACACTGAAAATTGTAGTTTTCTGTCCACTTGATACTATGTCAGTATTTTGGCCATAACTTTTTGTTAGTTGCCTCTTTTTCAATGATTTTTTATCTTTTTACTGACGGATTTTTATATAATTTTTCTTTTGGGGCCACATTCTTAAAACTGAATGAAAAATTCACACAAAAACCACAACTGCTGACTGTTGCAGATTCAAACCAGAAATTTGGGTCAAATTTCACCGCAGATATCTTTGAACTCCCTGACTGGAATGAAGCAAAATTTTACAAGAAGATGGATAAATAAGTTAGGAATCTAATGGAGGTGGTTTCACTCAAAAAGGATAAAGGAAAAAAAAGTTATGGCATTTTTTGTGGCGCTGGCAGAAAAGAGAGTCTTCTGGCCGAAAATTGGAAATTAGGGTTTGGTGTGATCTAGATGGTTTTAGATGTGGGATTTTTTTTTGGAGTCTATGGAAACAAGGATATGATCAGCAACTAGACAAAGCTAAAATGGATGCAAATTCAATTTAACAAACCAAAACTAACAGATTGAAAAGCACAATGGGGTTTGGACATCGGAAATTAACTCTTTTTGTAGGGTAATTTTTCTAGACTATGGGAAATAAAAACCAATCTACTAACTAGGGATACAAGAAATCATACCGGTCAACCTTAGCTCTGATACCAGTTTATGAGGCAATGGTTGTCCCGATCTTCCGATAGGATGATAACTTCGATTTTGGAGGAGAACGACTTTGACGATGCAGGCTTCTAACTAGTCACGATGAGAATACCAAGCAATCGCTAAACTACACTCCGAGTCATTATCAACCGTGCCAAGAACGCGGTTGACCTGACCACGAAGGTCTATTTCTGCATGCAATCGAAGAACGCATAAGAACAAGATAATAAGCAATCTGAAATTACAAATAGGATTAAAATATTTTATAAAGTTGGGATTCTGTAGCGGTATTATGGTTGGTCTAATCGACACAAGCCAATACACGAAGTTGCCACGAAGCTAACTTTTAACTAAACAAAATCCAAGAAAACTATAGGAGTGCGGCCTCCTTAAATAGGGGAGGGGGAGCCGCACATAACTAAGAAAAAAGGGGATGGTACTATTCATGTGAATAGTCTAGTCATGAATAGTATGAGCCAAGAGAGGGGGCGCCTTCCCCTTGGGCTGAAGCATTACAAGGTTTAATTTGGCCCAAACGGGTGACGCAACACTTTCTTTTGGTAATTGTGGTGTGCACGGAAGGAATTTGGAGCTGAGGCCAAATCCAGTGGAAAGTGGATGAGATAACCTTTCTAGCAAGTACTTGTGGACCTCAAACGAACTTAGTACGTAGAAGTTGTGCACATTTGAAGTCGGTGATGTCTCTAGAAGCCGAATTAGATTCCAGAACATGTCCAGCTTGAACTCTTGCTTGGTACGTGGAGTAGCAGTCGTATCCAGAGGATTGATGTCCTCATCAGGTGGTTACCATGGGCGGTGAAGCAAACACGGCAGTGGCTTGCCGGTGTTGGGGAAAATGGACTTGGGGCCAACGATAGAAGATGCGGGAGCTTCACCGGTGGTGGCACATGGAGGAGGAGGATGGTGCAACCAAGATGACGGGGACGTGCTAGCTCGGGAGGCTTCAACGGCGGAGAACGTCGAGGAGAGGTGCGACACTGGACTCATAGAAGAAGGCTCGGTGACGGTGCTTGGTGGCTTCTCCAGTGGAAGTGAACTAGGGCATCTGTGGCAGCAATGTGAAGTGAGGTAGACGCGGGTAGGGACAGCGCTATTTATAGCGCCTTGGGAGGCGTGTTAGGGCATGGACACCCAAAGGCGGTGGCGACGCTGAGTCCGAGTCGGGCACACTCGCTAGAGCAGTAGTTCGACCTAGCAGGTGGGCCCGAGGAGGAGTTAGGGTTTGGTGGCTTGGTTGGGCTAGGGATGGGCCAGGGAGAGAGAAGGTGAAGTGGGCTGATCCAATTCAGCCCACGAAGGGAATTGAAAGTATAAATGAATTTCCAAATTAACAAAAGGGTGGAAATTCAAATGATACAAAATAAATAGCAAACAAATTTAGAAAAATCCAAGAAAAAAAAAGAAAAATTCCTTGGAGCACAAGAAACTCAACTTTAAATTGATTTTTAGGTTAGTCAAATTAAATATTTTAAATTTAGGAAATTGGAAAAAAAATCCGGGACCTAAACTACTCAAAAGATTTTTGAAAAGCCAAATTTTGGGATGTTACAAACCTCCCCCCCCCTAGAGGAATCTCGACCCTGAGATTCAAGCTAGCTATAGAAAAGGTTAGGGAACTCAGCCTTCGGGTTCACTTCTTGCTTTCAAATTGCTTTGACTTTGACAGAACTTCTCTTCTGAATACTTACGGAACAAACATCTTGCTTCTTGTTGAACTTCTTGCTTCAACGAGAATTTGACAAACAGGCTCTTGGTAGGAAAGGAATCTTGAAACTCGATTGCTTCTAACGGCTGCTTGATTGGTGCTAGAAGGCACTTCTGGAGTTGAGGAAATCCTGCTACTGACTGGCAACTCAGGTTAACAAGCTAACTCTTCTTCCGAGCTTTAGAATCTAAACAGACTGACACACCTCTATCACCTCTATTGTACAATCCTTGACATGGATGTTCAACAGGTATCCTGATGATAAACATGACTGCGAGAGGGATTATCTACGTAATCCGTGCAGCTTTTCTACTTGAACTAAGCTACTAACATTCCATTTAGGATTAAAGACTCTTGGTCTTCTACTTCATGATTAATGCAAAATCCACATACTTTATTATCTGATCTGCTCCTAGCTGACCGATGACTTACACGATCAACCACTGTGAACTTTAGATGGTGACAACTGTGAACTGGCTGACAGCTGGTGCTACCAGGGAACTCTGCACAAAACACTTACTTGCTCGACCTAGTACCATGAGTTAAGTCACAAGTCATATTTTTTTCAATCTGTCTACCGGTTTGTGGCGATACACAGTACTGAACTAAAACGAACATCCAAGGCTTCATACACACTCTATCGCCAACACGAGGTAAACTTTGGTCCTCGATCCAACGCTAACTTCTCTAACACCTCGTGCAAATTGACCATCTCTGTCGATCTAACATTACACCAATTCTGGCGAATACCATCTCTGTCGTATACAACCTCTGTTGTATATCACTCTACTAGATGGTCCCCAAACTAGGTGATATTAATGTGAATGAAGGGGTAGATTTCTTTGACATGTTAGCTACTTTCTGACATACCAAACACAGGGTAACCCATTCTATGATATTTTGAATTAAGTTGGATCATCAAAATTCAACTTCAAGATCCTTGTACACCTTGGTACTTTCAGAGAAAATAGAATGCTTGCAGTCAAATATTGGTTTGAGCATCAACTACTTGAATTTCTTTTGATCAGATACATGAATATGATCATTTATTCGTGGATCATTTTGTTTGCCTCCAGTGGGTTCTCACACTTTCCCTTGCTTCACGTGAGGACTGGTTTCCTTGACAAAACGATCATCTCACTGTCTGGTCAACACTGATTTTCTAGCATCGGTTCGAACTCTAGGGTTCAATAGATATCCTTCTGCACTGACTCAAGACTCACTTCTGGATTTCACAAGTAACTTTAGCTGAACCTTCGCTGATCAACAAGTTCCTACGGTAGCTCTTCTGGTTCAAAGCATCTGTCACTATATACTGATCTGACCAGAGGGAACGGATTTCGACTTCGTGGTTCTCAATCCAATAAAACCATCTTTGTTGCTTCATGATAGCAACTTTGAATTATGACTAGGATAATTCACTGCTTGAAACTTTAGTTGTTAGGAAGTGCTGGCAAAACTTCTTAACACACAAATACTTGGATGTTCCGTGATAAAAGCTATCAAGGCTCTTTCTAGTACTAGTAGTATGAACACTAGAGTTGTGATCAATCTCTTCAATAATTCTTACTGACTCAGTTCACTTTTGGTGATCTAGGTGAATTGGTCCCTTTTAAAATGATGAGGGGTCTTGGCTATCCGAAAACAACTGCTTTACTGATCTTCAACTGACACTATCTTTTTCACAAATGATTATGGGGGAAAACTGAAATTCTTACTCAAAACTCAACAAGCTGACTCTAAGGTTCTAAATATTAGCTCTAGAATAAACTGAAATTCTCGCACATCCTTGTGCTAAAAATTTATCATAACAACTCACATTGGTGCTTGACAAATGGAAGAACTTGATTGACACCGCCTATATCTGAGAAAATCATATGCTTTGCTCTATCATTTCTGCAAACTCATTTAACAACTTTTTGTCATAGTTGACCTCTAACGTAATTCCTTCTGAAATTGGCTGATCCTAGGTACAAAGTCAAAGACACACTTGACTTCTAATATGGTTGCATGCTGTAGGGTTCACTTGCAATGACCATTGCATACTCTCTTGGAGATATGGACATTATCCCATGGTTATGGTCTTCAACCATTTACTATTGCCTTACTACATAAGCAAAATAATGAGTTGGAATTCAACATCACATTCCATGCTTACGGATCTATGGCCTTCAATCAACATGACTCAACGCCTGATTACTCGACTTGCAAAGGCATATGCTTATAGAGGCATCCAATGATTTAATATCCAACAATTCTTTCGCTTCACAATGTGCATACCAAGAAGTCTACTTTTCTGCTCTGAAACAAAGAAAAGGTTACAATGATTCTCTAACTTTATTGCTACTAACAAAGGCATGACACCACATGACCTAATATCGCCAATCTAGACTTTCTTGGTAACATTATCGTTCAAACATCTCTTCTTTGACTGCTTCATTGGACACATGGATCCTGCTGTGTTACCACCTGCTCTGGGAGTTACAATCTTGACTGACACGACATCCGGCAATCTTGCATCTGGAGTGAGTGACTGGTTCTGTTGAGGACACAGACTAATGTAATGACCTTCTTCACAATAATTGTAACATACACGCACTACTACAGGAAGCCTCATCACGGGCGGTTCGGAATCGTCATCACGCATTTTCTTCCAACCGCCTATATTTGTTGGTGCGTGATAATAGCGGTTATCACTGACGGTTCAAAACCGCTCGTGATATGACTATCACGCACGGTTTTTGTTGAAACCGCTGAAGGCTATTTACGCAGCGGTTCTTGTTCGTAACCGTCGTGATGAGTGCCACGCAGACGGTTCTAGTTTAGAACCGTCTGTGATAGCCTTTTTCGGGCAAAAACCGAAAACGGCCGCTAAAACTCGGAGGCCGCTTAGAGGCCCTAAACGACCTTTTTGGGGTTTCACTTTTTCGAGACCTCGCAAGAGAATTTGACCTTGACTTATGGATTTTCGGATTGAGCTTTTGTTAGCTTTCCAACGAGCCAAAGAACGTCGAATCGGTGTTCGTATGCAAAAGTTATGATGATTTTACCGAACGGTGCGCGATCTACCATCTATATTTTTGCCCAAACCAAATAACTCAACATGAACACACATCACAAGAGTATCACCCACATCACAAGAGCATCAACTCAAGAATCCACATCACAAAGCAAAGGGGGAGTAGAGAGAGTGAGGTCGTGGGAGGCCGGGCGACGAAGTGGAGGAGGCCAAGGCGCACGAGGTCGTGGGAGGCCAAGTGACGACGAGGTCGGGGAGGTGGAGGAGGCCGGGTGATGGTTCGGATGAGGCCGGTGACGATGAGGCCAAGACGAGTTGGAGGAGGCCGTGGCACAAGCTCGGCGGAGGCCGGGCGCAAGGTGTGAGGAGGAGAAACGCAGAGGAGGAGATGGAGGTATGAGTGGAGGAGGAGAGACCGCAGAGGAGGAGATGGAGGTTATATAAAGCGAAGTTTTGCAGCCCGCCCATTATGTTCAAATTTCGCTTCGCCTAACAATCGAGACGGTTCTTGTTAAGAACCGCTCAGTGATAGCACCTATCATGAGCGGTTTTTAATAGAACTGTCAGGATCATTCCTGCACGGTTCTATTAAAGAACCGCTCGTGACACAGGCCTCAGAGCGCAAAGGCGCGAGGGATAGCAGATATCACAAACGGTTCTTAATTAGAACCGCTCGTGATAACTAATTATCGCTGAGCGGTTCTTATTCGTAACCGTTTATGATATCCGAGCGGTTCTTATTGAGAAAATGCGTGATTGGTCTGATTGTCACAGACGGTTTGTGAATAGAACCGCTCGTGATAATTCATAGACGGTTCTATTAATGAACCTATGCAGGATAATGACTATCACGCACGGTTCTAAATAAGAACCATTCGTGATAATTGGCGGCGCCACCACAGTCTCGACAGACCCAACACAGACGGTTGTAAAGGAACCGTCTGTGATGGGGCATCTACTATAGCCTGTTTTGTAGTAGTGACGTGGCGGACATTGTGCCTTACTTGGCAACACTGTGGTGGAATGACTATGCTTTTTAAAGGTTGAGACTTGTCACTTTGTAGGGCATCTTTTGACATAGTGGCCTTGCTTACCACACTCAGAACACTCTACTAGCAATATTGACATGTTTTTCTTTTGAGGCTGGTTGCCAAGGTCAATATTCTGCCTTTGTGATTCTTTATCTGACAAATCCTATACTGACAACAGTTTGCCTTCTGTTGCTAATTCTTTGATGGTGACTCAAAAAATTTCTCGCTGACATTGCATTGCAAAAGTCAACACTAAGTACATGGGGCACTGGCTCGAACAATGATCATCGCCTTCACACAAGAAACATGTGATCTTGCTCATGGGACATTCTCCAATAGAATGTTTTCCTTTGCAACTGGAACAATTGGTATTGGGTTCATCGGCGCTATGGCCTATTTCTCTACAATGGATACCTGCACAATCTTCTAACTTATTTGGTTGGCAGCACTTCAAATGACAACGGCTAGATTTGGTGTAGGATATTAGAATAGCAAGTTTCTCTTGATCACTTTTCCTTGATGTCGTATGCTATTGATGAAAAGCTATGACAAACTCTGCCCAAGTGATGGTCTGCTTGTCCTGATGGGCGGCGCAAATTTTTTCCCACCAATCTAATGCAACTCCTTCTAATTGATGAGCAGCATAGAAAACTTTCTCATTATCATTGCATTGCACAACAGTTAGCTTTTCTTATATGGTGCGAATCTAGGATTATGCATCCTTGAGTGCGGTTCATCCTTCAAAGACGGGCGGCTTGGTCATCATGAATTTTACAAACTTGGTCTGAGGGCATGCCGTTGGGATGGCAACGAGTTGTGCATCATTGTGAAAGTTACTACTGTTCGACGGTTGCATCGTCACTATCATGAGCTGATTCTAGGTGGCAGAAAGCTGATTCAGGCTCTGATATTTCACTATTGGCTCTGGAGATAGCTGTTGGTTAGCATCTGCTCTAGTACTAACATTGGCGACGGTACGACGGCTTGCTTGATTATTCTGATTCATCAAATTGACTAACATAGCGACTGTCTGATTTTGCTGTGCCATCATGTCGTTCATGTTCTGCATCATCACGTTCATGAATTGAGTCTGAGCTATCAAGAATTGTCTCATGACTAGATCTGCTACAACTGGTACTGACAACTATCCACTGGAACTAACAAGATTTGAGCTGGCACGAACTGTCTCAAGATCACTAACAAGGTTGGCTCCGCTGGGGCTCTCCATCTGCTAGCTAACCAAGGCTAAGAGATGAGAGAGAAAAGCACAAGGTAAGGAAAGACAATCTACCAAGGGGACCAGGTTTAACCCAAGGAACACACAAATAGCCATAAAGCTATTAAGAAGCATAAAACTCACAGCCAACTACACATAGAAGGAGGAAAACAAAAACTAATCGTCTAGTCGATTAAACTTCAACTTAACTGGGTGACTTGGCTCAACACACGAGAGGAACCAACGCTGATTTATCCTATATGGCTGGTCTAAAGAAAACTCAATCTGGTCACGGTCTTCATCAAACGTTGACTGCTTACGATTCTTGCAGGCGAATCTCAAAGAAGGACAAGGGCAACGTACTACTTCTCCTGGTCTTCAATTATTGTGACGAACATGTCTTGAATACATGGGGGGATGTCGATGCGTTGTTGTTGGTTGCATGGTTTTCGAAGAGTTGTAGACAACAGCTCTTGGGCATGGGAAGTTATGAGGAGAGAGAGTCCAATTCAATACTCAAAATGGTAAGGAAGAATATAGATGAGAAGAGAATAGAATGGAAGAGTTAGGAGCTAGACAAGATGAGAATAACACATCCTTAAGATTTTCCATTTGTAAAATAAGTTTTGAAGACTTCCTTAAAAACAACCATTCTAACTAATGTCACGACCTACAGTCGATATAGCTCTGATACCACCTCTGTCGGGACCAAAAAATGCAATTCTGGACCCTCTGTGTATACTGCACTAGTCTAGGATCACGCTAGTGCACACAGTAGTAACATCGATGAAATATCATTTCCATACACAAAGATGACTAATAAATATACAAACATCAATAATTATCAGAGTAACGACCTTAAGGTCAAAGTTTACAATTAAAGCCTCAGAAGGCAAATAGCTCCATTAAGATGCAGCGCAATGTAACAGAATAACAGTGCTGGGTTGCACTGAATAGTTTTGGGCCACGCCAAATACTATTATTGGGCCACCGGCCCACTTAGACTAGGCCATAAGGCCCTTTAGCACACACAGCTCTGAGCTAGTGCGTGCCTCTTGCGCTCCCGAGCCAGCAGAGGAAATCTAGCAGTGATTTTGGCGGCTACGATGATCGACGACTGGAGTGAGTGGTGTGAGAGGCTCCTTGAGGTAAACGCTTCTTGTTTTGGGGTTTTCCTTGGGTTGACAAGATCTGGGAGAGGAATGGTAGTGGTGGAGGCGCACTGCCATGGCAGGGGAAGGCGGCGGTGGTGGTGATCCAGCCAAATTGGCCGGGGTTTGAGCATGAGGGAGTGGAGGGGGTCTTGGGGAGGGTAGTGGATGGGGGTTGGGGTGCTCTGTTGTGGGCTTCCCACGAGAGCCATGGATGGTGTGGGAGGAGGGAGGGCGGCGCCAACAAGGTGGCAGCTAAATTGGGGCCAGAGAGGTTAGGGGAAAGGGTTAGGGAGGTGAGGCGGTGGTGTTGGTAGTGTTGGAAGGGAGAATGGAAGAGGGAAGTGCCGGATTCACCTTTGGCTTACCAGAGACAAAGAAGGAGGCGGTGGCGATTCTTTGAAATTAGCCGGACTCGGAGATGAAGGAGGGCAGGGGAGGTGCTCGGAGACAAAGGGGGGCAGGGGAGGTGTGCTGGTGCTTGTGTGAAGAGGGAGGGGCATGGGGACGACTTTTATAGCCGATCGGAGGCGGTGGGATGTCAGGACCCAAAAATGCAATTTTGGACCCTCTAGGTATACTGTACCAGTCCAGGATCACGCTAGTGCACATAGTGGCAACATCAATGAAATATCATTTCCATATACAAAGATGACTAATAAATAGGCAAATAGAAATAATTATCAGAGTAACGACCTTAAGGTCAAAGCTTACAATAAATGCATCAGAACATGAATAGGTCCATTAAGCTACAGCAGAACGTAACAGAATAACTTCAGTGAAGCCCATCCATATGCCCATAGGCAATCGGCTAGGGTGCGTGACCTAGTTCTCCACGATCCTTGAAGTAAACCTTGTTGACCGACGATTCCTCCACTTTAACCGAATGATTATAGCAATATTGAGTACACAGCCATACTCAACAAGTTGCACCACAGAATGCAAATATAGATGATGCCTCATTCCAAAGGAATTGGCTTCTGTGGTTATTTTTGCAACAAAGCAGTGTTTGCAATTGAATACAATAATAGATTGAAAGCTTAGTTCAAAACAAATAAACAATATTAATTTATCAATTGTTTTCACAAAGATGCAAAGCCTAATCAAACTCTTTCGCACAGCCATATGACTTAAATCACACAACTGTCCCTTCCCAATAGTTTTATGAAAATCTACCCCTCGTGTGAAATCCTCGTGCATGTCCATGACCGCGGACATGGCTATTCGAATAGATCGATTAACACTCTGCGGAGGTTGTACACTTTACCCACAAGATACAATTAACTCATCATGTCTGCCATGACTTGCCATACAGAAGTACGTGATTGAGCAATCATAACAAAACCTTTCGGAAACTTCATCTCAAACATTGATACTCCCGATGTGTTTTACTACCGGTACCAACGCCCACACAGGAAATTAGTCCCACGCACACCGTTGGACAGAAACACACCTCCACCCTGGCACAGAGCTTGACGTACTACCTAAGTAGTCAATGTCCAGACTCCACAACTTACTAAGTTAGGACCGTCTCATACCAAGCATGTGGTTGTACGAAAGGCCCGGTTCAATGGCACACATGGTTAAGTCCTTAATTGACCAAAGCAAGAATGCCACTATGTAACATCCCAAACTATGGGTTGTGTTTCAAATGTAAGAAAATGAGGATAAATTAAAACTTTTGGATGAATCCTTGTTGTTATTTGAAATTTCTGGAAATTCTTTCAAAAGAAATGTTGACTTCAAAACTAAATGCTTTAATTGACTAGAAGTAAAACAATTTAAAACTTTCTAATCAAATCTGGTGATCATCCTCTAGAAAATATTTTTTCTAGCTTCTAGATCATCCTAGTGACCCCTCTGAAAAATTTCATAATTTTTAGAAATCTTTTGCTATTTCAAAAGGGCTAGTCAAACCTACTAGTTCCCTGGTCAAACCCCTAGACCAGCAGCTTGTGAATTTTCTAGAAAGAAATGCATTAAATGAAAATATCTAGAAAAATTACACAAGATTTTACTCAGATACAGTAAGCTTCGATAAAAATTTCATAATTTTTGGAGCTTCAGAGCTACCTCTAAAAATTCCCTATCTTCTCAGCCTTATTTTCCTAAAATCAGTTTTCACTGTTGGACTGACTCAAACCGGACTCAAGTCCGACCCGAGCTGGCTTGGCTCGACCAAGTCACCTAACCCGCACCACACCGCATCTCTTTGAGCCATCTGATGTGGGATCAATGGTTCGGATCCATCCCTCACCGCGCTGTCCCGCTCTCGCTGACATCGTGGGACCCACTAGTCAGGCCCTTCTTCCTCCTCTGGCGCCCGCGCAGAAGCCTCACGCCACGTGGCCGAGCCACTCTGCCGTGCTCCATCCATGGCGTCAATCCACCACCCCCGCGGCCCAACCAGAGGACTCGCTCGTTAACGCCGTTGCTTGTCTGACCATTGCCCCGCTATAACCCGCCCTCGTTCTCTCTTGGTTCCTCACTTTCCCTCTCAGTGGCCGAGGGAGAGGAGGCAAGCTCTTCACCTCCTCTCAGGTAAACTCTACACCACTATGTCTCGTGACTTCTCCCTGCCCCGCCGCATCCATCTTCACTAATGTGATCTCCTTCCTTGGTCTGTAGAGCCCGTAGCAAGGTGGTCGTTTCCGAAGCTGGTGGCCGCGCACAGAGCATCGCCGCCTTGCCATCTTCACTCCCAGTGAGCCTTTCTCCCTTCTAAGTGCGTCATGACATGTGCCTAAGCACCATTAAGTTTTCCCCTCACGTGATTTTGACTTTCTTTCGCAGAAGCTCAGGAATTTTGAGTTTTCCCCTTTTTCGGCCGCAAGTGCCCCTTTCGTCTCCATCTCTGGCTCGGTGAGTTCTGGTTCAATTCCCCACTTGTACACCATCTGTGGACCCCACTTATACTCTCCCTACCTTCCTTTCCCTTCCTCTGTCCTCAGGTTGAGCTCTCCTCGGTGAAGTGTCGCCGCCGCCTCGGTTTCTCGTCGCTGGCTCAACTCCGACCACCCCTGTCCTTCTGCGTCACTCAGGTAGCATCCCTGAGCCTCCCTTTTGCTCATGCGCATGTTGAATTGCCTCGGGCGCCATCGCTCTGTGCATTGGCTTGTAGCCTGAGCACCACCGCTGCCTTAGCTCGCCACGCCGTCGCGTCGGACCACCGCAGGCCTCGCCACTGGTGCCTTTGGATGCGCGAGGGTGTGGGCTATCCATTTTGAGCACTCACCCGCGCCGCCCTAGTCTTCCTCGCCAGCAATTCGTCGGGAAACTCCCACGGCCGAGCGCGCCCTGCGTGGCAGCTTCGGACCGCTGCTGTAGCTCAATCATTAGTCGTTAATGGTTGTCCTAAGCATGTTTTTCTGAGTTATTCCGGGCTCTTATGCGCCAATGTCTGGTCGACAAGTGGGTTCGAGCACAGTAAACTGCTAGATGGTCTATGGACCTGTGAACCAAGCCATGGACCAAGGGTCTACGCACTGTGTGTGTGGACCGTGTCAATGACACGCGGGTCCCACTTGTAAGAATAGTTTTCCTTTAGGATTTTAATTGAAATAGAAAAGAAACATGGGACCCTCCTGTCAATTTCTTTGGCTAGAGTAGGCTGGGTATAAAAGTATTTTATGTTTATATAAAATCTGAAATGCTTTATTTGTGAACTGAAAAATACATTAACTTCAAAATTGCATAAGTAATTCATTTTAGCTCCAAAATTGATGATTTAAATTTTGCTAGTTTCCTTTTTACATGTACTTTAATATAAAAATGGGTTGAACCATGTTACTGTTCCATAAATCACTTTTGGCAAAATTACTTTAGGTTTAATACTATTGTTGCACTAAAAATTGTTTTAACTTGAAAAAATTGCATAAGTATTTCTCTGTAACTCCAAATTAAGTAAACTCAATTTTGTTGGATTCCTTTGTTACTGCACTTTAGTGTAAAATAGGTTTTGAACATGTTGCTATCTCTGAAAATCTGATTCTACATATGTCATGTGCACTACTTTCATGACTTTGAAAAATCATAGAAAATTCATCTTACCTCCAAATGAGGTGAATAAAATTCCATTGCTCATCTCATGTGGTTCTCTGTCTACCATAAAAATTTATTGTACACCACCGCTCTGGAAATTTTCACCAAAACATTTAAATTCGTATGAACAGTAACAGATAGCAATTTATTTGGATTTTCTGGAAAACTGACTTTCAAACTGCCATAACTTTTGGTTAGAACATCCAAATCAATTGATTCTTGTTGATAAATTCACCTAAAATCATGCTCTACATTATGTGAATTTTTTATGATTTTTGGATGATTTGAATTTTTGGGTCTTTTCGGTATTATTCGTTCTTATTGTGCTTTCGATTCTTTCGATAGGTTTCGACGAATTTATTGATTACGCGAGTGATCCTCTGCAACAAGAAATTTATCTCCAGCAAGGTAAGGAGTTGTTTCTATTTGATCATGTTGATCCCATTACTTTCAAAGTCTATTATCTTGTTTGCAAAGTGTATGTATGCATGCTCTATTTTGATGTTAAATTATCGATCGAGTAGTTGATCCTATAGTTGCATAAACTGTAGGTAAATGTCCATCCTCTACCACTGAGCCTAGGATATATCCACTGTGATTTAGAGCTCGATGGATGGGCTCTATTCACTTTACTTGTAGTTGCGAGTTGATGTCGCTTAGAAATGCTTAGAATGGTAGAATGTGGATCATCGCCTCGACGATGGTCATTATATCATCACTATAATTATTTGAGTTAGGATACTCATGTATGTAATTGTATTTGAGAAACTAAAACTGAAAGTAAAATGTTTTAGACTTGGGCACATTGGTTTGTTGGTGTGGATATTGGGTGTGTGAATGGTGCCCGAGTCAACAAGGACCGAGCATCTTGAACACTGACCCAAGGACTCTTGTGTGCTAACCACATGAGGGTATTGGGAACCACTCTTGACTTAGTACTTTGGCATGTGTTAGCTCCGGGTCGTAGGAGGTTGTGTTGTGTTGAAAAAGAATTTATCCCATGTGTGTGTTGGGCGTGACGGGATGGGTTTTGGTATTAAGTCCAAGTTCCCTACCCCGAGGAGCATCGGTAAGTTCTCTTTCTGCCGTTGACTCCGTCACAACGTATGGGGGTTTCCATTCCCATACGGGCGACTCGTAGTTAATACACAATATTGGAAATGTCTCGTAGGACTTAGCCGTGCCGGCATACCTAAGGAAGTGTGCTTAATCATGTGGCAAAAAGGCGGTCTGACATGTGGGTACATTGGTACACCCCTGCAGGGTATAATCTATTCGAATAGCCTCGTCCTAGGTTATGGACATGCTTGGTTAGGTCTCTACAAGAGTTAGACTCAACAGTTTTCGATAAAACTTGAATTCGGGTGGTACGAATGGGTAATTCGTGCTATGTTGTGGTGGCTGTTGGGAAGTCACCTCTAGGATGTTAATTATGTTTATAAATGTCATCTCGCTGTTATTTAATCAATTAAAAACAGATTTGTCAAATTGCTTTCAATCTATTACATATTGCAAATGAAATATTGCTTTGCGCGTCAAATGAACCATATAACCTCCTCCTTTGATTCAGCTTGCATGTAGCTATGTATAGGCTTGTTACTCGTAAGACTTGCAAGTACATTTTTGTACTCAATTGCATTGCTTAATTGTTGCAAAGGAGGTTGACCCCCAAGGGGTTAACTATTGTGAGACCGACTTCGACTTTGCCTTCGACAACTAGCTTGGACGTTTCTAGTCGGATGCCTTGTGGGTAATGGCAAACCGTTTGGCTTTTGTTTATCGCCATCTTATGGCTTATGTTTCCGCTGCTACTTTGGTTATTTACTTGTCATTTGGCCTGTCAGCCCTACTTTTGTAATATGAACTTGTATGTCTTTTATGTTGTAAGCTTGTAGACTTGGTATTGTAATGACTTATGTATGGAATGGATGCTTAATTTTTATATGGGGTATGTGTACTGCAATTATGGGAAGTACATATGCACCGAGAATTGAGATATTTGATTTGTAATGCTAGGACTAATTTGATGGTTAAGTATTACAAGTTAAATACCCTGGGTTCTCACACACTGTCCCATTCTAACTAAGTCATGGAGATTCATATATCACAAGTTCATCATTTTACCACTCATTTTTCGAGTCATATATCCACCATATCACTTAGTTCACCCACTCGCCTCAATCTAAATCTTTTCCCACCCTGTTTGTTAAGTACAACACATGCCATCAATGAGTAATAGCACAAAGCACACATAGTTTTACATAAAGTTTCATAATCACTTAGTCAAAGTTTATATTTGCAACTCGGATGACAATGAATGACTCGTTGTATGGCTAAGCAAACTATTAGTATCTAACCAACCCATGTTGGTGCTATGATAATACCAACTAAATAATGATCCAATCTAGGGTGACAGAATATCAGGACATAACAATTAACAAGGTGGATATAAACAAATAGGATTAATAACTAAACCCAAAAGCATTTAAATAAATACTTAAAGTAAATGCAATAATTTAAATCAACCTAATTTTAGAAAAACTGGGTTCAATATGATCAAAGGTACAACTTACCTTGCTATAGCAATGATGATCTTATTTTATCTTTAATCTTTTACTTCCTTGACCTTTAGATCCTTCGAACTATTCCAGGACTTCAACATCTAACGACAGAGAAAGCGCAAAACAAACAAAATTCAAAAATACAAATCAAATAAACTCCAGATTTAAATTTTGTCTAATGAGAGAGTAAGCGCAAAACAAAAAAAAATTCAAAAATACAAATCAAATAAACTCCAAATTTAAATTTAATGGTACTAGAAGGTAGATATTGAATTTTGATGAATTTAGAAACTTGAATGGGCTTAATCGGAGTTCGTATGAGAAAGAACGAGCTCTCGAAAGATTGAAATTCACATGAAATGATAGAATCAGAGTTACAGGATTTAGGGAATTGTTTTCCTAAAGGAAAAACAATTTACTGTGTCAGCCTGACATCAACAGGGAATTTTGGCTAAAAAGAAAATAAAGAATATGACCTGACATGTGGGACCAACTGGATATTTGAATTTTAGAAATTAAATGAATTCCCGAAAAGGTTAAAGAGAATGACAAGTGGGCCATTCGTCTGTGGATTAGGCCCACAGAGTTGGCCTGGATTATGGTGGACTGAGTGCATGCGACTGGGTGGATGACATGTGGGACCGCATGTCATAGGGTTAGGTTTAGATCTAGGGTTTGAGATGTTTGGCTGACGCATGGTGTCCACAAGGCATAGAGTAGGTTCACAGTGGAATAAGTCCACGGTTTTGGTGTTTAGGGTTAGGGTTGGGTATATTCCATGTGGGTGATGATGTGGCCGCGAGGTGGCTAACACAGTACCAACATGGCCTCAGTGAGGTGGTAGGGTCGGGTGAGATGACGAAGAAGCTGACGTGGCGCTTGCATGGATGACACTAAGGACAACAGGATGATGTGGCCGTGAGGTGGCCAGTGACAAGGCGTGTTGACATGGCATGATCCTAATTCGGATCTAGAATGCGGGACCCGATCACCACAGAGAAGAAGAGAGAGAGGGGTGTAGGCCCACACATAAGGGAGACAATGGAAGTGGAGGCAGCCATGGCCCTCTTGGGTGAACCCCGTCGATGACGAACAGCGACTGGTGGAACTCCGATGAGTGTGAAAACAGAACAGGGGCATTGCCTTGATACTATGGGAGGGGACGGCTTGGTCCGAGGTGCACTAAGCCTCGTCGGCATCGAAGGCAAGTGGCGGCGGGGCTAGCAAGTGCGGCGGTGGAGCTCCAGTCCTGGAGGAGATGACTTGAAAGATGGGAAACAACGAGAGGGAGTAGAGGAAGGCGTTGTGGGGAGAAATTGGTTCGGTGGTTTCCACAGGCGGTGAACCAAACATGACAGTGGCTTGCCGGTGTTGGGGAAGATGAGTCGGGGCCGATGATAGAAGATGCAGGAGCTTCACCGGTGGCGGCTCACGGAGGACGAGGACGGTGCGACCAAGATGACGCGGATACGCCGGCTCGGGAGGCTTCAACGGCGAAGAATGTCGAGGAGAGGCGTGGCACCGGACACAGAGAAGAAGGCTCGATGACGGCGCTTGGTGGCTTATTCGGTGGAGGCGAGCTAGGGCATCCATTGTGGCAGCGTGAAGTGAGGTAGACACGAGTAGGGACGACGCTATTTATAGCGTCCTAGGAGGCATGCTAGGGCATGGACTCCCAAAGGCAACGGCAGCGCAGAGCTCCAGGTTGGGCACGAGCGCTAGAGCGGCGGCTCGGCCTGGCAGGTGGGCCCGGGGAGGAGTTTAGGTGGGCCGGGGAGAGAGAAGGTGAAGTGGGCTAATCCAATTCAGCCCACAAAGGGAATTCAAAGTATAAATGAATTTCCAAATTAAGAAAAGGGTGGAAATTCAAATGATACAAAATAAATAGAAAATAAATTAAAAAAATCCAAGAAAATATAGAAACATTCATGTTTAGATTAGTCAAATTAAATATTTTAAATTTAGAAAATTCCCAATTAAGTAATATTACTTCAAATAAAATTCGTGAAATTTTTTAGGGACCTAAACTACTCAAAATATTTTTCAAAAGCAAAATTTCGGGACGTTACATGGGAGCAGTGGCGAGGTGCGGGGCTTGCAATGCGTGGGTGGCGAAATGGCAGGCAAGGCGTAAATTTATGCTATCAGAGTGAGTGAGGTGGCGGCATGGGCGCGGGTATGATGGCGTCGTGGTGGCAATGCTCCCTGATTGGAGCAAGGGCGCAAGCTAGTGCGGCCAGGTGCGACGTGGCGAGGGCAGCGACTGGGCGGGGCGGGCTTGCGCGGTGCTGGCGGCATGGGGTGAATGACCGCATTGAATCCACGGCGAGGTGGTGCTACGAGTTGGCGGTGCTTGGTGTGGCTTGGCGTGGAGCGAGGCGACGAAGGCAGTTGAGGAAGATGACTACGGTGGCGATGCGCAAGGCGAAGAACAGCGATGATGGCGGCTCTAGGTTTTTGTTGTATCTGGAGAAAGAAAACAAGGAGGACGAGAAGGGAAGGTGGGAAAAGATTGAGGGTTTCCGAATTGGGAAAGGAACCAAAATCAAACAAAAAACTCAACGAAATTTTGAATTTCTGAAATTTGAGGTTGTTTCAACCTACCCCCCTTAAAAAGAATCTCAACCCTGAGATTCACTCAGGACCGGGGAATAGGTTGGGGAAATCTCGCTGCATTTTATATTCCTTTTCCCATGTTGCTTCTTCCTCTATATGATTTTTCTGGAGAACTTTGCAAAATCTGACATTCCTATTTCTCGACTGCCCTTCTATGGTCTTAAACACTTTTTGAGTCATGACACATGAAACACATCATGTATACCAGTCGAATTTGGTGCCAGATGTAACTTGTATGCTACTTCTCCTACTCTCTTCAGAATTTTGTACGGGCCAATGTATCTTGGGGCTAATTTCCCCTTTACTTGAAATCTTCGTGTAATTTCTTCCAGAATTTAGATGTGAACTGCGCTCCTCGATCTGAAACTATTCTTTTTGGAATTCCATGTAGTGATATTATTTTGGTCATGTATAATTCTGCAAACTTATTATTTCCATATGTCTGCCGGATTGGAATAAAATGTGCCACTTTTGTTAGTCGGTCTACTAGTACCCATATTGCATCATATGCTTTTTGTGTCCTTGGTAATCCTGTGATGAAGACCATACCAATTTCTTCTCACTTCCAATCTGGTACTGGTAATGATTGTAGTATTCCTGCGGGTTTCTAGTGGTTTATCTTAATCTTCTGATATATATCACACTGAGCTATGTATTCAGCTATCTCTCTTTTTATGTTTTTCCACCAAAATATTTTCCTCATGCCTTGATACATTTTTGTTCCTTCTGGATGTATTGAGAATTGGGATGAGTGAGCTTCTTGTAGAATCAACTGTTTCAGTTCGTTTTTATTTGGTATACACAGACGGTCTCGGAACCATATTATTCCTTGTTCATCTTTTCTGAACTCTGTTGATTCTTTATCTTGATTAATTGCCAAGAGTTGCTGAATTCCCTAATCCTCTTGTTCTGCTTGTTTGACTTGGTCAATTAAATTTGATTGTATTTCCAAAGCTGATATTAACCCCTGTTCAACTATCTCCAAGTTTAGTGGCTGCATTTCCATTAGTAGTTGTGACTGACATTCCTAGAGTGTATTCAAACTATGATCTGCCTTTCTGCTAAGTGCAACTACCACAACATTTCCTTTCCTCGGGTGATACTGGATATCGAGATCATAATTTTTAATTAACTCTAGCCATCTCCTCTATCTGAGATTCATATCTGGTTGGGTGAATATATATTTCAGACTCTTACAGTCAGAAAATACTTAACAATGATTTCCTAGTAGATAATGCCTCCAAATTTTCAAAGAATGAACCACTACTGCTAACTCTAAATCATGTGTAGCATAGTTTTCTTCATGAGTTCTTAATTGTCTTGAAGCATATGCCACAACTTTTTCATTTTGCATCAATACACATCCTAATCCTTGTTTCGAAGCATCACAATAAATCTGAAAGTCTGTTTTAGGGTTTGGAAGTATGAGTACTGGGGTAGTGGCCAGTCTGACTTTCATTTCTGAAAAATTTTTCTCACATTTGTCTGTCCATTCAAATGGGATATCCATCCTGAGAAGCTGAGTGAGTGGGCAAGCATTCTTTGGGAAATTCTCTATAAATCTGCGGTAATATCCTGCCAAACCAAGGAAACTTCTTATCTCAATCACTGCCTTTGGTTGTCTCCAATCTTTTACTGTTCTGACTTTTTCTGGGTCGACTTTTACTCCTTCCTCTGTGATAATGTGTCCTAGGAATGAAACTTCTTTCATCCAAAATTCATACTTTGATAATTTTGCATATAATTGATGCTCTCTCAACTTGGTCAGGGCCAAATGTAAATGTTGTTGGTGCTCTTCTTCGTTCTTAGAATATATCAATATATCATCCACAAATACCACTACAAATTGGTCTAGATATTCCATATAGACTTGATACATCAGATTCATGAAATAAGCTGGGGAATTGGTTAAACCAAAAGGTACTAATGTGAACTCAAATAATATGTATCTTGTAGTAAAAGTAGTCTTTTTCTCTATCTTGTTCTCTAATCTTGAGCTGATGATATCCCGATCGGAGATCAATTTTTTAGAACACCTTAGCTCTTTTCAGCTAATCAAATAAATCATCAATTCTTGGCAGAGGGTATTTGTTCTTAATAGTCACTGCATTCAAGGCTCTGTAATCCACATACATTCTCAAACTTTCATCCTTCTTCTTAACAAACAAAACTGGTGTAGACCGAGAGATACTAGGTCGTATGAAGCCTTTTTCTGCTAATTCATCTAATTGTTTCTTGAGCTCTTTTAGTTCACTAGTTGCCATTCTGTACTGAGGCTTAGTCACAGGTTTGGTTTTAGCTACCAATTCTATAGCAAGCTCAATCCTTCTATCTAGAGTTCTTCTGGGTAGTTCCTCAGGAAACACATCTGGATATTCCTCAATCACCAACATCTGTTAATCTTCTTTTTCTGTTCTTTCATCAATGACTGATCTGTTGTAACTGAAACCTCTTGGCCTTCTAAAATTTTCAGTGATACTGACTTCTCACAATCAACTGTGACCTTGTACTTTGATAACCAATCCATTCCCAAAATAACATCTATGCCATTCATCTGAAGTACCAACAACTCTGTTTTGAATCTGACCCTTTGGATTTCTAGGTTTAGGCCACTACACGTATATTGAGATTTCATTCTAGTCCCGGGTGTTTGCAACACATAGCGATTTGGTAAAGCAATAAAAGGCAAACAACTCTCCATAGCAAAATCCAAAGAAAAAACTGAATGGGTTGCTCCTGGATAAAAAAGAACTAAAGTTGATCTTGCATGGAGTAGAAACATACCGACAATGACATCGGTGGCTTCAACTGCGTCCTGAGTGGTGATATGATTATTTTTTTCTTGTGTTGGTGCCGGTGTGGATTGCCCTCCTCCTAAGAATTGCCCTAGCTTCCTAGGTTGGCCTTTGGGCTATAGCATTCCCCCTGTATTGGCTTGGAAGGTGGGAGGGGTCCGATTGCTTTGTGCTTGACTCTTTGCTTGGGCTTTCACTACATCTGGTGACATATTCTTCAATGGGCATTTTCCTTTGAAGTGACCAGGCTGTCCACAATTATAACAATTTGAGGATTTCTGAGGACAATCCCTTTGATAGTGGTTTCCTGCACAAATGTGACATTGAATTGTGGTTGGTCAACTCCCACTGAAAGGTGGCCTTGCAGTTGGATTCATGGGTGGTCTTGGTTGGGATTTGAAGAATGGTGGTGGCATCATTCTCCCCCTTTGTGCACTTGTAGATGGTACCATTTGTTTTATCTTCCGTTTTATTGTTTCTTCCATTTCACCTCTGGCTTCTTCTGAGATCAGCAATTTATTCACCATAGATGCTAGATCATTAAAGTCAAGGGATAAAATGTGGAATTTCAATGACTTCTGTAATCCTTTTGAAAAATTTTCCATTTTCTTTACTTTTGTGTCCATGTCCTGTGGGGCGTACCGTGCCAATTGTTAAATTAGCGCAGGTATTCTGTTATAGTACGTCCCCCTTGCCTGAGAGCAAGAAACTCTCAGCGTTTAGAAGCAATCGTGCCTAAGGGAACATGTGCTTTAAGGAATGCTTCCTTAAATTCTATCCAGGGTATATCTCTACCTGGATGAAGAGTTTGGTGGTTCATCCACCAAGCTGCTGCTTGTCCTTGTAGTTGATAAGAAGCAAATAAAGTCTTCTCCTTGTCATTACATTGTATAGTATCTAGTTTTCTTTCTATGTCCCTTATCCAGTCATCGACTGCCAAGGGTTCTGGTGATACTGAGAATACTGGGGGTCTTGTCTTCTGGAAATCTGTCCATCTAAATAATGGGGTTTTTCCCCCATTATTGGTTCCGGGGTAGGGTCCAGCTGGTGGCCTAGCGGCTATTTGCTCGAGGAGTCTGGTGTGTTGTTCCATCATCATTGCTGGCTTTTGTTCAACTTGACATCTGTTCCTATCCATCATGGCCATTACTTCTACCATGCTTGGCTGATGCTTTGCTGAATCGGCCTCATTGTTGGTGTTATTTCTTGTTCTCATTTCGGATATCTTGGGATTGTAATTTTGCAGCAGTTTTGACCAAACACAGTAAGATAAGTAAGATTCAGACTTATGTTAAGTGGAAAAAAACAGGTAAGGATTAAGACGAAAAGAAGAAAATGAATTTTGATAAGGATGATATACAAGTTCTGGCAGGGAAAACAAGTTTATTATTTTTCACATAGGTTACACAAACATCTTACAAAAGCAGGATATATACTACTTAGAGTATATTACACAACCTTTATTACAAGCAAAAGTCATACTTAACTAGGGTGGTTCTACAATACACTAACGTGCTCCACTGGTTGAAGAGGACCTCCTTCACTCTCCATTAGATGGAGTGTGACTGGTGGTATAGATAATTCTTTCCTTTGGATCCTCTTCTTCTTCTTCTTCTTCAGTCTTATCCTCCTGATGGCTGGGTGTCAGGTCTTCTACCTTTTCTTTCCCCTTGGAGGATCCTCGGAACAAGCGACAGAAATTGCGCGCAATGCCCATTGGGTGAGGGCGAGCGCCAGGTGTCTCTGGTGTATAGTCTGCTGACTTGGGTGTATAGTCTGGTGATTCTATGTACAGTCTGCTACTAGTTCAGGTGGAGGATTTGGACTCTCATCACAAACGGATCCTGCTCCCATTTCCAGTACATCCCTAAGAAGTAATTCCCTTCGCAGATCGCACCTTTCCTGTTGAGCCAGAAAGTGCTTCTGATGCATCCTCTGGTATTCACTCAAATTTCTAACATACAAAGCTTCTTGGGCCACTATGTGAATGGTAGCTTCATGAAGGCATTGGTCTTCATTGTCATCTCGCAAGGGGAACAAGGACATTGAACCTATTATGCCCCTCTTGCGGAATGAGCTAGAACTCAGAATCTTCAAATTCTTCATCATAATGTTATCGGAGGTGCAGGACGACCAGTCTTGCTACATCTTGTATTGCATCCCTTTCCCTGTGGTGGTAGCCCACAAACTGACATTCAGCGTCCGGTCTATAAGCTAGTGGGATCAAAGTCACCTAGGCTTTCCACTGGTAGCGTCTACCGTGGATTCTTTGTTCTTCGGTATGAAAGATAGGCAGTTGCACCCATGTATTGCATCATTCTCCAGAGTCTTGCATCCCATCCTCTCAATTCTGCAAGGGTGGAGTAAGAGTTCGGCATTTTCCTGATAGACGGAAAGTTGAACATCAGTTGAGAGGAGATAAATACTTTGAGAAAACAACACAAGTTTTCCAAAATCTATAGTCAAGATGAGGTAGCAAGAGAAGGAAAAGAACAACAAGTATTACTTATATTTTTTGTTTTTAGAAATCCTTTTGTAATTTTAAAAGTCTTCAGTCCCATAGCCAACCTAAGGTCTCAACCTACGGTCAAGCTGGCTCTCATACTACTCTATAACAGCTCCAAAAATGGGACTGCTAGATTCTTTACAACTATCCAGGATTTACAGTTGTAAAGTCGTGGCTTCACAAGCAAACATACGTTTACAATAAGAAACAACCTTTTATTACAACAGTTAAGGCTTAACAGCCCGTTTGAAAGTAGAAGCAGGCATCCAAGCCCAAATATAATATATTACAACACAAAAATGCACAAAATCCACAAGCAAGCTTGGTTGTAGAAGAGACCCTAATACCAATAGTCGTCACCATGTAGTGACTCCTCCTGATCGTAAAGATCACATGTTTCCTCCCAAAATTCTTTTGTTGATGTTTAGCAAGAATTAGTACAACTGTACCCAGCAAGTTGCATAGGAAGCTCTATTTAACTATATGTCAGGATTATAAAAGGAATGGTACATTTTTACCGTAACAGGTATATGTGGAATGCAAAAGTTGAATTTAAAAGCAGTATAGTACTTAAAAACAGTAAAACAATAATATGTATAACAACAGGGGTTTACAACATCTATAATTACCAAGTTAACATCTGTAAAATCCTAATTATGCCTTGTATATTGGAATCACGCATGAACACAACTTCATTAACTGGAAGCATGGTGTATTCGAATACCATTATTTATACTCTGGATAGTTGCCCAACTTTATCCACAAGATATCTCATACTCGTACTGTCAAGCTTAAGCTATAAACACGCAACCAAATAGCGTGCGACTGAGTTGAGATAACAATGTCTTTTCCACTGCTCAACCTTTTTAATCTCTACCCAGTAGGTTCAAGGTCCATACAGCCCTGGGGAGACCACCGGCCAATAGTGGAATCCGTACTCCGAGGCTGACGGGTCCATACCGTTGTGAAGTTCAGTGAGTACCCTAACCAGCCCACTCCTGACTCACCCCCAATCCGTGGCTACTCTTTGGCATAAGAGTAGTTGACAGCTTGTAGATATTCAATTGGGATTGTAGTGTACTAAGCCAAGTTGGATAAACCACGCCTGTGGTTGAGCGAGATCTGTGTCTGTTTACTTGGCACAAAGTTCTTGTCTTTACTTGACATCTAGTGAGGTGATGGATGACTTACAAACTCGTGGTTGTCCACCTCCAGGTCTCACCAATGTCTCACTTTTATTAAGTATATTGGGTTGTCCATCCATTTGGTCTCAACCCTCAACTTTCCACCAAAATCCTATTGGCATAACGCCAACCTTCCTTATCAGTGTTTAGAAAGGAGTTTTGAATGACATTGTGGAATATTTGCAATTATTTGATGTGGACTAAACTTGTCAAGGTGAATATGGCCTACATGAATAGGTGGGTTGGTATGTGGGGTGAAGGGCTTTATCTATTCAACATGGCATTCCAAAGTATTATTTCTATATTGAAATAACTGGCTAAAATATACTAATGAAAGTAATAGCCTAAATTATATGAATTATAGGTTCAATATGTTCAAGGTATGCAACTTGCCTCCTTGCTCGAAGTCCTCGAAAAGTCCTACTGCTCCTATGTCTTCTCCGATGTTGTCTCGTGCTTGCTCGTCGAAGTCGAAACCTAGCGCAACACAAAATAACCAAATAAATAGCCAGCTCAACACGGAATAAGACAGAAAATAAAGGCAAGTAAATCATAAATTAGAAAAGAAATAAAAAGAAGGGTAAAATGGTAAAAAAAGATTTGTTGGGGCTTGATATAGCTAAACTGAGTCAAGAATAGGCTTTACGGGTTCGAGACGGTCAAAATGGATATAATATGTCAATTTAGGGTTTGGATGAATAGTGCTTCCTTACTGTTCATGTATGAAAACAGATTATGAACAGTAATTAATCACTATTTTTGGTTAATGAACAGTAATAGGTTGCACAGTAGGGAATAGTGTTGGGCTAGAAAGCAAATGAACTATGTTGGGCTACACCAAATAGTGTTGGGCCAAGCCCAACACTCTTATTGGGCCACCGACCCACTAAGGCCAGGCCATAAGGCCCTTCAGCGCGCACGGCTCTGAGCCAGTGCGCACCTCTTGCGCTCTTGAGCCGGCGGAGGAAATCCGACGGCAATTCCGATGGCTGTGATGATCGACGACTAGAGTGAGTGGTGCAAGGAGGCTCCTTGAGGTAAGGGCTTCTCATTTTGGGGTTTTGCTTAGGCTCTGAAGATTCGGGAGAGGAATGGCAGTGGTGGAGGCGCACTACCATGGCAGGGAGCCAGTGCGCGCCTCTTGCGCTCTTGAGCCGGCGGAGGAAATCCGATGGCAATTCCGATGGCTGTGATGATCGACGACTAGAGTGAGTGGTGCACTAGCCAAATTGGCCAGGGTTTGAGCATAAGGGAGTGGATGGGGTCTTGGGGAGGGCAGTAGTTGGGGTTGGGGTGCTTTGTGGCAGCCTGCCCACGAGAGCCGTGGATGGTGCGGAGGGGAGGGGTGGCACCGGCAAGGTAGCAACTAAATTGGGGCCAGAGAGGTTAGGGGAAAGGGCTAGGGAGGTGAGGCGGTGGTGTTGGAAGGGAGAATGGAAGAGGGGAGCGCCGGATTCACCTTCGGTTTACTAGAGGCGAAGAAGGAGGCGACGGCGATTCTCTAAAATTAGCTGGGCTCAGAGAGGGGGGGGGCAGGGGAGGTGTGCTGGTGCTTGTGTGAAAATGGAGGGGCATGGGGGCGGCTTTTATAGTCGATCGAAGGCGGTGGGAGTAGTGGCGAGGTGCGGGGCTTGCTTCGCATGGGCGGTGAGCTGTGCGGCCAGGCGGAATTTGTGTCGGGCAAAAGCGAGGTGGCAGCATGGGTGTGGGTATGACGGCGTTGTGGTGGCAGTGCTCCCTCACTGGAGCAAGAGCGCAAGCTGGCACGGCCAGGTGTGGCGTGGCGAGGGCGGTGACTTGACGGGGTGGGGTTGCACGGGGCGGCGCGACGCTAGCAGCTTGGGGCGAACGCCCACATTGAATGCTCGGCGAGGTGGCGTGACGAGCTGGCGGTGCTTGGCGTGGCTTGGCGTGGACCGAGGCAGTGAAGGCAGTTGAGGACGACGACTATGGCAGCGACGCACGGCGCGAAGAACAGCAGCGATGGCGGCTCTGGGTTCTTGCCGTATCCGGAGAAAGAAAACGGGGAGGATGAGAAGGGAAAGCGGTAAAAGGCTAAGGATTTCCGAATTGGGAAAGGAACGAAAATCAAACCAAAAAACTCAATGAAATTTTGAATTTCTGAAATTTGAGGTTGTTTCAAGGATTGTTTTAGATTATATGGACAATTTCGTATAAACAACTGCAAGTCAGTTTGGATATTTGTTTCAAACTTTATGACCAACGTGCTACTGGGAATGAATTGCAGTGTATTTTTGAGGAATTGGTGCTGCTACCATGGTGAACAATATCAGGCTAGGTAGTTCTGTTGCAAAATGAAGTGAAATATATAAATTTGGTACCAGCATTCAATCTTTATAGCTGTGGATGATGCTGGACGGCAGGATAGGGGTGACTGGGTGGATGGGGGTGGACGACAGGTGGCGCACCAACCCTGCGCCGCTGCGAAGGTGCACACCCCAAGTGAAATCATACATACAATCAAAATTGTTGCAACAGCAATATATTTCAACCAATTTCATTTTGCTGTCGAGTTTGCAGTAACAGCCGTGGCAATAAGTTATTGCTACGATTTGTATATCGTGGTAACAAAAATATCTATTGCTACAGTTCGACCGTAGTACAAATGATTTATATGATAAGTTCTTTCTATCGAATATGTCTATTTGCTAGTTTAATTAGTCGGGTGTGTGGACACATATCATAGCGTATGCCTGATGGGAATAAATTTTTAATTAAGACTTAATTTTTTTTTTGTCTGCATTAGCTGCAATACCGAATTACCCTCTGTTTGTTAGATACCGCCAAAAAAAATCGTAGAGAACAAGTCGAATCAAGTGATGTGTCAATTTAAATTTGATGGGATAGCTCATCTTGATTTGATTAAGCGTTATGTTTAGATTAGATTACTCATAAATTATAAGCAGACGCTTTCGGTCTTCCAGGTACGATTACTCCATCCATTTTATAATATAGTGCTCATAGCAATTTCACGTAGATTAAGAAACAATGTACTCCCTAAAATCATCAAAGAGTGACGTTCTAAAATACGTGCAGTCAAACTATTTTTATGTAATATCCCAAAATTCTAATCTTGGGATTATGTAATATAAATACATTAGGAAAAATTCCTTTGAACGCTTGCATATGAAATATGCTATATTGAAAATCTTGTATTTGTTTTAAAAAGACAAAAAAAAAACTTGAAGTACAAACAAATAGGTACTAAAAAAGAAATAGGTAAAACAAAGTAAAATTTTCTATATGACAGAATTGTTTCTGGCTAATGATCCCAGGAACTATTCAACAAAAGTTTTACATGAAAACTTGTTTAAAAAAATATTTACAAAGACATAAGAACAGCACCTTGTTCGAATTTTGTAGAAATTAACAGAAAGTTTTAGCATCTGAAAAAACTACTGGAGAAACTACATTAGTCTAGAAGTCTCTACAAAAATTTTCATTAATTTTAGACTTCTTTTGACTAGAGAATTAATTCAGCAAATAATTTAGCAGTTAATTCAAAAATCAAAAACCCTAACTACTCTTACCTCCCGCTGACCAGTGGGCCCCGCGTGCAGGGATCGTTGTCCACCTCGTGCTCGGCCGCGCCAGCGCATGCCCGCACGTGAGAGCTCTGTCACGCTTGTGGTTTTCGTCAGCGCCCACCATTTTCACCACTACGCAACCACCCGTGTCGTTTCGCCGGTCAACACCGCATCCACTCCTGCCCAGCCGAAGCCCATTCTTGCCCGTACGCCACCGAAACAACCGGGAGCTCCACCATTTTTGCCCGTAGGCACCTCGGTCTCTACCTCGCTCTACTTCGCCTCTCCGGCTATAAAATCCCGCCCCGAGCTTTGTCTCCTCCTTTCCAACCTCGTGCGCTCACTAACTCTGCTCCTCCCTCACTCATTCAAGCTCTAGAGCTTGGACAGTGAAAACCCTAAAAATGGACGTGCGCCACCGCCTCCATTGTAGGCCAACCAAAGGGTTCCTAGTCGATCTATTCGTGTCATATCACGTTCCAGATTACCTTGAGTCTTTCCCCTCACTCAATTTAGTCTTTCATTCACAAGATCACCTGAATTGGCCCTTCTTCCTCATCTCCGGCCGGAACGCCACCCCGAGCCATCACCGGCGATTCACTACACTTCGGGCCAATTCACCGTACCCGAAGCATCACTAGGACTCACTAAAGCACCTCCGACCATTGGACCTCTGTAACAGCCTCAACCCTAATAAACAGTAATAAGGTGCTGTTCATAGCATCACTGTTTCTTTTGACAAATTAGGCAACATGTTACAACCTATTTTCCCCAAATTTCTTATTACAAACTCCAACTTGATCAAAATTTCAAAAGGAAATACCACCCAATGTTGGTATGAAGACTGGGAAGTATTTTATTTAAAAACCAGATGAATTATGATGACTAAAAATAATTTTTGTTGAATTTTTAGAAATTATTTTGGTTTTAGAAAAATAATTGTCTTTAAATAAAACCTATTCAGTCTAAATGAATTATTTATGTATTTCTAAAGGAGAAACAGTGGTTTCAAAATTTATTTGGGGAATATATCATCCCAGTAGCAATTCTGCAAAATTCCTAATTTTTCAAATTTATTTGCTATATTTAAAAGCCCGGTCAAACCTTTTGAAAATTTAAACTGGGCTGGTCAACCCTCTCGGTCTAAACTCTAGTCGCATCAGAGCGACTCACTCACCTCGATTGGGTCCAACCAGTGCGCCAGATCGGCTCGGTCACGTTCGTCGCGCTGCGCTCCAAACTCCTAGCGAAATCCAGCCGTCCATTTCCGCGCGAACGGGCCAGATCCAATGGGCCGTTCGGACCACTCCAAACCACCCTCTCATTCTGGCCGTTGGATCAAAAACGTGTGGTGCGCGATCTCCAGGCAAAACCCTCCGTAAATGGCCGAAAATGGAAAACATCTGGGCCGTTGAAATCTCAACGTGTGGCCCTGATCTGTTGGGCCGTTCGGATCGGCCGGAGGTGCCAGCGAAGATCCACCATTGAAATCTGATCGGACGGACCACAGCCGTTGGGCCGTTCGGACCATCCGTACCTCCCCTCAATCCTGGCCGTTGGTTTGCGATTTAACGGCGATGGCCTTTGTGGGCCGAAGCTCACCAAATACAAGACCTTGCATCTTGGGCCGTTGAAGCAAGATCGCACGGCTCTCGTGGGTTGGGACGTTCAGACCACCCGGAGCTCCCCTCGATCGTAGCCGTCCATGGGAGATCGCACGGTCCATATCGTCTGATACCGTTTCAATGTGTTCTGGCCACTGCATCACAGCCGCTCAGTTAGAATCGGACGGCTGTTGTTCTTTGGAGCTTGCTGTGAACTGGACGTGGCTGAGAATGCTTCTGGGACCCAATTGTCAGCGACAGTGGTTCCTCCCTTACGTGCTGTGCACCGGTGCAGCCATCCTCGCCGGCGTGGTGGTAGTGTGTAGTGAATATGAGGATATTTTCTCTTGATAATTATCCTTAGTGCCACCTCATTAGCTCTAGATTGTTCTCATGTGCTCTAGGGACCTCAACACTATATAAACCCTAGAGATGGAGCTTCTGCCATTATTGACCAAGGAGGAGCTCACCAGCTTTGTCTCCCTTCCCAGTGAAGCCTTCTGGTTCTTCCCCTTATTCAACTTCAAGAAGGCCTAAATCTCGTGCTAATATGCTTTTGGGCATTTCTTGTAGGGTTGAACAAAAGGGTTCTTCTCTCTGTCACTTTGAACCAGTGAAGCACCATCTTGGGAAAAACCTCATCCTGGTGAGTTGAAGTCCATCCTTTCTCATCAAGAATGTGCCTAATGGTCTTTAGATCTTAGTTCCAACATTTTCTTTTTGGTCAGCACAAAGAAAAGAGTTGAGACCTTTTCTGTTGACCAAGGACTTGATCTTTTCTTCTCCAACCCTAGCTGGTAAGTCTAGATCTTGTTTCCTGTCATGGTAAGCTCTCTAATGGCATCACTAACTCACATGCATCACTCACTTGCTCATGTGATGCTTCAAATTTATTTAAACTGAAAAGTTGTTTTTTATAACTTTTCGGTCTTTCATATCGTTTTCAAGAATTAGAGTTTCTCTGGTCAAGATACTAGTCTAATTAGGTCATAAGTAAACCCTAGTATCATTATAGACCTCCTATTTTTTTTATTATGAGCACTGGAACATTTATTAGTGCAAACCCCTCCTTCTGTTAGTATTGTCGGTTCAACCGACAAAAGGGGTCACTTTTTCTCTTTCTTTTTGTAACCGGACAGTTAAGGTTTGCATGATTGGGTTGTGGTATTAATGACTTTCCAGTTAGCTTTAACCCATATTTAAGTCATCGTTTTGGGTATTTCTTTTAAATGACCGAAATCTGGAAAGGTATCCTTTGCTGTTTTTGAATAAACCAACAAAAGCTCCCTCTTTCTATTCTTTTCTTTAAACCATACGGTTAGGTTTAGCACTAATGAGTGATGATATTAATTACCTTTTTGTTAGCTTTAACTCCACTTTAACGCTCTAGTCTTGTGTAGCTTTCCAAGCTAGCTGAAAATGGTAAAAAG
This sequence comes from Phyllostachys edulis, assembly GCA_036346405.1. NCBI lineage: Eukaryota > Viridiplantae > Streptophyta > Magnoliopsida > Poales > Poaceae > Phyllostachys > Phyllostachys edulis. The sequence goes on along the minus strand of CM070555.1, from coordinate 28,050,157 downwards.
ACTTTTGCTGTTTTTGTGGTTGTCCAAACCGACAGCCCAGGCAGCAAAGAGTCCAAAGTCATAAATTGCTATTAATGGCACTAAATGATTAGTTAGGTCACAGCACTAGCTTTAATACACTTAGCTATCGTGCAATATTTCATTTATATGGAGTTAAGCTAGATAATTAAATTAATTGTAGTTGTCCTGTTCCAGTTTCAAAAATCTGTAACTGTAGCTTTAAGCTAAACTTAAATCTGGGTAGTAAGTGCCATTAGATGGTAAATATGGGTTATTATCTTTAATATGTTAGATATAGCTTAAGCATATTGTTAACCATGCATTACCATCTTGATCATACATTCTTTTTCATTATTTTGTCTTCTGTCAGTTCTTGTGTTTATTGGATTTTTCTGATCTTAGATACTGGGTCTTCTGAGATTGTTGAGTCTTTTGTTGAGCCACAAGAACCTAAGCAAGAGATTATATATTACTACCAAGGCAAGCATCCTCTCCACACCATATTGATCCTACTCTTTTGAACTGTAGATTTATAAAATACAGTGATACTGATTGCATGCAATGTTCTAAAAATTATTTATGATCTGTTCCTAGTTAGTTACAACCTGAACTTGATGGTTTACCTTGAATCTGAGCATACACTCAACCTAAGGTAGTATGTGATATGATAATATTTAGTTTTAAACTTGGCTTAGCCCTGCAGTCCATAGAACGGTAGTGTTTGGCAAGCTTAACTTGTCAAACCTGGGAATAACAAATAAATTTTATTTATTTTGATTCTTGTTCAGTTTATTTGAATCTGAAATGATCCTTGATCTTATTAATAAATTGATTCAAATCTGGACAAGTGGATGCTAGTGATGGTGCCTTTGTGCACGAGAATTGGGAAATGTGGATGTCTTGTCTGGATTGATTAAGGACTGAACTCTGACTACCCAATTCAAGCCCCAACGTACTTCCACACGCGGTGTATGGGCACTGTTTGGTTAAGTAAAGGGTTAATGTTATTGAGTTGGAAACAGGAGAGTGAGGACATGTGTATTGATTTCATATGGCATAGATGCTTAAGTCTTCGGGCCGTGTCGTATGCCATGTGGAGCTTATATTGATATCAGATGTTCTTAGAAGGGTGAGGCGAGATGTGTACCATCGCATGTACGTACCTTCAGGGCCCCGACTGCGGTCTAATATGTGTGGCTAACACGAGTTTGCATTTAATTGACTGGGTCGGCATTCCCTGCACAACATGTGGACCCCAGTTGAGCTGATGCTATCAGTCATTGTTTAGGCGGGATTAGTTCCACATGGGTCATCCAACTCAATAGTATCAACTTGTTGAAAAATACCAAATCTTAGTCTCCCCGACCGGCATACCAAAGGCAGTGTGCTATTATTCCGAGGCTTACGGGCTAACTAAGTCGTGTGGGTAAAGATGTACACCCTTGCAAGGTTTAAAACTATTCGAATAGCCGTGTCCACGGTTATGGACGACACTTGAATTGATGTCACTCGTATAGATTTTGCTCTAAATTTCTGTTTGGGAATTATTTCGGCATGATGGTTGTCATGCACAGACTGATATTGATATGTGACTTATTATTGTTACTATTTATGCTTATACTTGCAATTACTTACTGTTTTAGTCTAAATTGATTTATTAAAATTGCTTTGTCAAAACTTGGTAACTGTAGGTTAAGGTGTATCGCTTTCTGCAAATTGAACCATTATAACCCTTCTTTTGTTAACCTTATGCATGTAAAATTTCTATTCCTTTGTATAGGTTCTATCAAACACCTTCTTTTATTAGTTTGTGTAAGTCTTGCTGAGTACCTTTCGTACTCAGGGTTTATGACCTCTTGTTGCAGGTGAAGATGGATATCTTTATGAGATGCCCGTTAGCGCCGATGTGGGTGACGCTAACGAGTGATGCTAGTTCTAGTCTCCACGCAATAGCCTGCGGGATGGGGCCATTGGTGGTTTTATGTTTATTTTGCTTCTGCTGTTGTTCTTTTGTGATGACCCAAGGTCATCTGTTCCTATAGCAAACCTGTTACTGTAGCAACCGAATTGAAATGTAACCCCTGATGTATAATTATGTGAAGGTATGATTTGTATGTGAATGATGCAATGTTGTTTAAGCATATATGCGCAATAGTCACTAATCCTGGGAACTATTGCATGACATATATCCAGGAACCTGAATGTTGGAATTGTTACTTATTATGATTATGCTTCTAGTATGATTTTTAATAAGGGAATTACATTGTTCCTTAATTAAGAATTATGCTACCAGTATAATTTTAATTCGGCACATTCCAATATTTGAGGATCTTACAACCTCAAGCTCCTTCACCCGAGCTCCTTCTCCACGCACGACCAACCTCGCTGTCGACAGCTCACCTCTGACCACCTCAGCCCCTCCGTGTCATTCCGGTATGCCCTTGGTAGCATGTAGATGCTCATGTGCACACTCGTTAGTCGAGGGCGTTGCTCAATTGCGTTGTCGCCCATCGCCGTACTTGCTCCTCCGCTCGCCGCCAGCGCGAAGCCGCATTTGGCCATCTCAGGCCACGCTGTTGGTGCCGGCGGGTGCGCATTAGTTCATAGATCCCATTTTGGGCACTCATTGGCCTCGTTGAGCCTCACCTTGCTAGCGACACGCGCGAGCGCTCGCGCCACCACGCAGCACGACGATGACGAGAATTGTAGCTTGTCATCAGCGTGCCTAACCACAGCCATTAGGGCTAATTAAAACTTTAACTATTTAGTTAGTCCTAATGTTTCACTGACAAGTGGGACCGCTTCGTTAGTTCAAATCAAAACGTTATTTTCCTAATGAGTCTATGACATGTGGGCCCCATGGCTTAAGTGCACAGTGAAAACAACTCATGGACCCGTGCGCCGCGTGTATAGACCGTCGGTCTATACACTGTGCTCATGGACCCTTTCACTGACAAGTGGGCCCCACATGTCGGTTTAACTGGACAATCAAATGAAAAATGAAAAATACGCTTTCAGTTGTAACAAGAATACGCTTTCCTTTCCTTTTGGGAAGGCGTAAACTCCATTAGAACAGACGCGAGAATTTGTTTTCTCCATTAGAAAACATATTTTTCTTTTAAACTGGATTTATTAAACCGATTGAAATTGAAACCTTAATAACTTTTGCTACAAAACTCCAAATTGAGTGAAATTTTTCTCTAAATTCGTATAAAATCATAATCTACTTGAATATTTAAAAATACTTATTTTTGGTTATTGTTTAATTTGTAGAGTATTATTTAATTCGTTTTCGGCTCTTTTTAGACATCGATTATTCTATCTCCAGAACACTAAGAGCAAGGCAAGCACCCCCTCTGATAATGTTGATCCAAGTATTTTAATTATTGTACTTTGCTTTTGCAAATCCTATTATGCATGCGTGTATGTTGTATGAAAATGCTATTATCAGGAAATTGGCAGCTGTAAATCCTACTTGCTGCATACATCTCCTTGAAATAATGATCCCATACTATTGTAACCTTTAGAATATTGGTTAGACAATAGATAATGTCGATTGGGAATTTTTTAGTACGATTATCGTACAAATGCAACTAGAGCAATAGAATTTCTGAAAATTGATTAAAGGACAATATATAAATTTGTGAGTTTGGGATTATTTTGAAAAATACCCAAAGGAGTTACCTCTGTTATTTTATATGAAAATGACATGAAAACTTTAGACTTTAGACACGGACGAGTTATGTTGTATTCTGAAAGAGTGAGGATTGTAATTCACTAGTAGATAGGGTGGAGTTCTCGCCCGTAGTCAATTAAGGACTGAAGCCAGCAAATCCGAGACTAATACCTAATTAGACAACCATATGTGCTAGGAAGGGGTAGCTGTAGGTAACTAAGTTATCAAAATCTTAGCCTTGCATGATAGTAGAAAGAAGTAGTGCGCGCATTGCCGAGAGACTAGCATGTCGACACAACTGCGGATGCCTCACTTCAACAAGTTTCTATCCGGGTGAAGTGAGGGACTCACTCAACTGGTTTCTATCCGTGTGAGTGAGGCTCCTCATTCGATATGTACTTTTATTATTATCTTCATTATTATTATTATTATTATTATTATTATTATTATTATTATTATTATTCTCGACGGATGGGGATAATGATTTGCAGGGCTAGTGCAAGGCTAGGACTAGATAATGTAAAGGCTGTGTCGCAAACTCTAGGTTGCTTACCTTTGGCAGTCATCCTTTGGCAGTGAGCAGCGATATAGAGATATTCCAGGCAACTGGAATACTGCGCACTATGGGTTAAGATGTACACCTCTACAAAGTGATAAACTATTCAAATAGCCACGCTTACGGTCATGAGCATGCTTAGTGCGGCTGGTATGGCGGTAGTTTTGCTTTTCAAAAACTGTTTTGTTACAAATGATCGGGGTAATGACATGGGGTTTTTTATTTGTTGAGTTAACTGCCATTTTTATGGCTGTATTGCTATGTCTATAGCAGGACTGCCATTTCTATGGTTGAACATGAATTTGTCAGTGCCATTTCTATGGAAAAACCTGATTATATTTTGCTTACAGCCGATTAGGGTTGTGTGTGTTGTTGACACTTGTTCAGTTACTTTACTTATTGTCCTGTACTTATTTTTTCTTAAACTACTCTTTCAAATTCCGTTGCAAATTATTACTTATGAATATTGCAAATAAACCTGGCTTTGAGCAAAAGAACTAGTAAAGTAGAGCCATACATTTGACAGCTTTGCATCTAATATGATTTTTGTGATACACTACAAGTCTTGCTGAGTACATAAGTACTCAATCTTGCTATTGTTGTTGGTTTAGAATTTGCAGATGAGCTGATGCCAGATGATGATTTCCTTGCACTTGGCACCGAGGGGTTCGGTGACGGGTCTTCTTAGGTCTTGTTTCCTTGTCGGTTGACTGCGGGATTGGATGGGCATGCCGCTGGACTTTTGCTACTATTACTATGTCTTCCGCTGCTATTTACTTTTCTCTGATGACTGCTTTTATTTGGCCGGTCGGGCGTTGTTGTGATAACTATTTTAATAGCTTAAGTAGATTACAAATTTTGCTTTCCTATAGTATGTGTTGGTATGGAAATGATGTCAAACGATGTGAATGTGTGTGCTAGCCTTTACTCCTGGGACTAGCATGGTATACACATAAGATCCTCATATATTCCATGCTTGGGAGTCTAACAGCGCTTGGTATCAGAGCCATACTGACTGTAGGACAAGCCCTAGGTAGAATGGTTAAAAGATTAGGACTTAGAAATAAAAATTTGCAATCTAATTTAACCATAGGAATGGTTCTTAAATTTTAGAAAGGATTGCTAATTTTTTCCCTCTTAGCATTCTTTTCTCATCTAAAGGCTCTTTTTGGTCAACTCCACTCATCTTGTTCAAAATAGTTTTAGTTTTGAGAGATAGGATGCTCTCCGAAAATGAATGTATTAAACTACTTTTAGGACTTTAAAACAGAGTCAAAATGTTTTCAAAAGATCATCAAAACATCCCCATAAAGTCCTTTTGAAGAAGTCACCTTCGAACTACTAAGGATACCACTTTAGATCTCTCTTTTTTGAAAATTTCAGAATATGTTGCTTGTTGAAATTTTTGTAATGTACTATCTTATTAAACCTCCCTACCTTCACTTGGAGTTATTTTGAGTGAAATTATAAAGGTCTACTTATATAAAGACCAAGGGGGTATAAATGCTTGATTAATAGCCTTAAGGAATTAATTAAGTCAACCTAAGAATGGTTAAAAGTGTGTGCTGAAAATTATTTCCTATCTACTGTCATTTCTTATCCATATCTCTTGCCATTTGATCCCTAACTCTCCTTTTCTTTGTAATCATGTAGATGCCCAGCTAGTGGGAGCCACAATACCGCATGAGTGCCTTCAAGGAGGGCACGTTGCAGCACACTCTTTGGGTGATGTTGTAGCACATCGAGTGGCCACACACCCCGTAGTACGTAGTCTATAGTGCACCGGCGAGTGCAGCCTCCACTGAGTACCTCACCTAGGTGCTCATCCAAGGGAGGAACTTCGGCGACCCAGCTTTCTGTTGCTACGGGAGAGGCTCTATTGTCCGGATGTCCCTGCTTGATGCGGCTTATGTCGCTATCATTCGATTGCGGCACAAGCTGCCAGCGCTACGGGAGTCATTCTTTCACTTTCCGGCCCGAGCTATGGACCAGGAGGAGCCCACCAACCAGGTAGAGGGAAGGCAGTTCCTTACCCCTCACCTGCACCTCGCAAGCCTGGTGAGCTCACTTGACGGGTATCTCTGTCGGGTGTCTCACAAGCTTCTGGAGGCTCATCGGAGGATCAGCATACTGGAGGATAGCATTGCCCCTATGGTGGCCCAGGGTTTCTTCTCTAGGGAGTTGTTGCATGGAGAGGATGCAGTTCTGGCACCCGCCGAGGAGTTACCCCAGCCTATCGTCCGTCAGAAGCCCCGTACTCGACGACCTCGTATGTCGGTGACCGAACATCACCGCCGGGTGACGGCCATCTACACAAGTGCAGTGGACCCTTCACAGCCGTCGCAGCGCTACCACCACCACCACCTCGCTGGACGTGAGGACACCGAGCACCAAAGTACCCCGTCCTCTGCTGCCCTTGAGTCCTCAGGAGCTGCCCAGCGCGACTAGGATGACTAGACTACTGCAGTCGGCCCAGAGCTCACCTGTAGGTCTTGAAGTGAGCACTTTTGGATATTTTGTAGAAGTAGACCAAGGTGGGACCTCGCTGTAAAATTATTGTAATATGCAACTTGTTATGTTCTGTTTGCCCTCTCTTGTAATATGGAACAACGGGCATGTTTGCCATGTAATGTTTAACTGGTTTGTTGAAAATTCATGTGTGCTGCCCTTAAATCTTAAAAATATGCATGCTATTGAGCTACAATAGTTTGGGATGATGGTGCTTGCTGACTCACTTAACTTCAGCTTATTCCCTCGTACCTTGTGAATATTTGTTTACTCTGCCTTCTCATTTGATCAGGATTCCGGTAACTCACTCAGTTCGCCAGCTCATGGCAACGGGAGCCCCCTCTGAATCACAACAACTAGGGGTGAGACTCCTGTGCCTGCACTACCCAATCCTCAGCATCCGTCCGTGACAGCAGAACAAGCAGATCAACCTTAATCTGCCGCTACTGCAGAAACTGAAGTTCTACCACCGTCACCCACCATGGCCCAAGTGCTCACAATGATTGAGCAAGGATGGCAGACCAACACTCTACTGCTCCAGCAATTAGTTCAGAACACTGCAGCTCTCGTCACTGCTGCCAGGGGAAATGGAGCTCATGCGAACTCAGCCACCCGCCTTTGCATCAGGTGCCGATCCCCTCGACGCAGATGATTGGCTCCGTATAGTGGAGAGCTAGCTGGTCATTGCCCAGTGCACTAATGAGGAGAAGGTGTTGTATGCATCCTACCAATTTCAGGGTGCAGCAGCTACCTGGTGGGAAAATCATCAGGCTATGCTTCCTGAAGGCCAGACTCTTACTTGGGCCGCTTTCAAAGAAGCTTTCCGTAATGCCCACATCCCTTCAAGCATTATGGACATCAAGTGGTGAAAGTTCTATGAACTCCGGCAAGGGAACCAGACTGTGATGGAGTTCCTACACCGTTTCAACTATCTTGCCCGCTATACAGCCTCTGAGATACCCACTGAAGAGAGGAAGATTGCTCTTTTTCGGGAACGTCTCAACGACGAGATGAAGTGGTTGCTTGCTGCCCATGACATCTCCAACTTCTAGGATTTGATCAAAAAACCTATTCGGGTGGAAGATAGCACTCGAGCAGTAGTTGAGAGCCACAAGCACAAATGGCTTGCACAGAAAATCAGCAAGTAGCAGTCAGCCGAGACCTCGAGTTTGGTGGCCATCAAATGCTCGCCCTCCAGTACCCACCATCTCCGAGGTCTCAAGCGCCAGTTCCCCGTCCTTAGCAAGCAGTGGTTCAACAATATAACCGCCAAAGTCAGTTGCCCGGTACTCAGAACCCAGCAGCAAACGTCACGTGCTTCAGTTACAATGAGCGTGGACATTATGCCAACAAGTGTCCAAGGAAGAATATTCCAGCACCACCACCTCAGCCATTTGGAGCCCAGCAGTGACCCTAGGTCCCCGCTCAAGCCCAGGCGGACAGCAAGCGCCCAAGCCGGTGCAAGGCAACAAACGTGGTCGTCTGAATCACACTACTGCTGAGGAGGCCGATGAATCACCTGACGTGGTGATGGGTACAATTCTCGTACACTCGGTACCTACGTTAGTTTCATTTGATTTCAGAGCAACTCATTCCTTTGTGTCTAAAAAGTTTGCCCTACAACAAGAACTAGAAACTACAGCTTTAAAAAGCATTATGGTAGTTCACTCACCTGGATCTGTCATGAGGACAAAACTCGGATGTCTAGGTGTTCCAATTGAAATCAATGGGGTAGGGTTCAAAGCCAACCTTATCATGATACATACACCTGGGATAGATATAATCCTTGGGATGGATTGGTTATCCAAACATAAAGGAGTTATCGATTGTGCTAGACGAGTAGTTTCTCTAGTCAACTCTAACGAAGAGCGCCTCGACTTTGTCCCCACATATGGCGCAATATCGCAACAGCCCAAACTCAATTCCATAACAATCCTAGAACTTAGTCAAGTGCCCATGGTCTACGAATATCCCGATGTGTTTCTGGATGAACTGCCGAGAATGCCACCTGATTGGGACATGGAATTTGTGATCAACTTGATACCCGGGATAGCACCTATATCCAACCGGCCCTATCGTATGGATTCTGATGAGTTAGCCGAATTGAAGAAACAACTCAAGGAACAGCTGGACATGGGATTCATTTGCCCTAGCTCATCTCTATAGGGAAGTCCTGCATTGTTGGTCACAAAAAAGGACAGCAATTTACGCATGTGCGTCGACTACCGCTCTTTGAACGAAGTCACTATTAAGAACAAATATCCTCTTCTAAGGATTGATGACTTGTTCGATCAAATGAATGGGGCCTGCATTTTCTCCAAGATAGACCTGAGAACTGGATATTTTGAACTCAAGGTCAGACCTGAAGATATTCTGAAGACCGCTTTCACTACTCGTTACGGTCTGTATGAATACACCTTAATGTCTTTCGAACTCACCAATGCTCCTGCGAATTTCATGAACCTCATGAACAAGATCTTTATGGAGTACTTGGATCAGTTCGTAGTACACTTCATTGAAGATATTCTCATCTACTCCAAGACTACAGAAGAACACAAGCAACACTTGAGGATGGTGCTCGACAAGCTGCGTGAGCATCAACTGTATGCCAAGTTCAGTAAATGCGAATTCTGGCTTAAGGAAGTTGGATTCCTAGGCCACATTCTATTCAAAGGAGGTGTGGCAGTAAACCCAAGAAAGACCCGAGAGGTTCTAGATTGGAAGCAACCTTAAACCGTTCCTGAAGTCCGAAGTTTCCACGGTTTGGCGGGATATTACCACTAATTTATCAAAAACTTCTCCAAGATTGCAAGATCAATGACTCAACTTCTGAAGAAGGGAAAGAAGTTTGAATGGTCAGCCTCGTGTAATGAAAGTTTCCACAAGTTAAAGAAAAGGCTTACATCAGTCCTAGTGCTCACCTTGCCCGATATACACAAGGAATTCACTGTGTATTGTGATGCATCCCACCACAGCCTTGGATGAGTACTAATTCAGGAAGGTAAGGTAGTGGCTTATACCTCACGTCAACTGCGACCACATGAAGCTAATTATCCAACCCATGATTTGGAGTTAGCAGCAGTAGTACATGCTCTCAAAATCTGGAGGCATTATCTTAACGGCAACCGGTGTGAGATATACTCAGTTCATAAAAGCTTGAAGTATTTCTTCACATAGCTAGATCTCAACCTAAGGCAATGAAGGTGGCTTGAACTAATAAAAGACTACGACTTAGGCATTCATTACCACCTCGGTAAGGCCAATGTAGTAGCCGACGCTCTAAGCCGGAAACTTCACTACATGAATACATCAATCGAAGAGAATCAACCAATGCTACATGAAGAATTTTGGAAACTCAACTTAGAAATAGTTGAGGAAGGATATGTTGCTACCCTGGCCCTGTAACCTACTCTTGAATCACAAATCCAAGCCGCTCAACTCAGGGATCCGGCGATAGCCGAAATCAAGTTAAATATACAAAAGGGTGGAAAATCAGATTTTTCTGAAAGCTTGAGTGGATCAATTATGCGCGGACAGTAGCTCTGCGTTCCCAATGATCAAGATATCAAGGAGCCAATCCTAAGAGAAGCTCATGATTCTCTCCTCTCCATCCATGCCGGAAGCACCAAGATGTACCAAGATCTACAGAAACAGTTCTGGTGGCCCGGTATGAAGAAAAACATAGCTGCACATGTTTCCCAGTGCGACGTATGCCAGCATGTCAAAGCAGAACATCAACGACCCGCGGGTTTGCTTCAACCCCTGAATATCCCCGAGTGGAAATGGGACGAAATCGAATGGATTTTATCACAGGGTTACCAAAGACCCGAAAGGGGCACGACTCCATATGGGTTAACCAAGGTGGCCCACTTTATCCCAGTTAAAACCACCTATAATGGGGCCAAGCTAGCAGAACTTTATATGGATAATATCATCCGTCTACATGGTGTGCCAAAGATCATAACCTCGGATCGAGGACCTTAGTTCACTTCCCGATTCTGGGACAATGTACATGAACTGTTGAGAACCAAGCTATACTTCAGCATAACATTCCATCCACAAACAGGAGGTTAGATAGAAAGGACAAATCAAATACTAGAAGACATGTTGCGAGCATGCGTGCTATCCTATAGCACAGATTGGGAGAAATGCTTAGTGTTTGCTGAGTTTTCTTATAACAACAGCTTTCAGTCCAGTCTCTAGATGTCTCCATTTGAAACATGGAAGGAAGTGTAGAAGACCATTGTTCTGGTCTGAAGTAGGAGAACGACAATTCTTTGGACCAACTATCATCCAGGAAGCTCAAGAGCGGGTGGATGCAATAAGGAGACGCTTAAAGGAAGCACAGTCGCGACAAAAGAGCTACGCCAATCGCCATTGCTGTGAGCTGAGCCTTGAAGTAGACGATTTTGTCTATCTCAAGGTCTTACCAATGCGAGGTATCCGCCATTTCCAAGTTCATGGGAAACTGGCACCAAGATATATCGGTCCTTACTGAATTCTCACAAGGAAAGGCGAAGTAGCCTATCAGCTAGAGCTGCCACCTCAACTTTCGGATGTACATGATGTCTTCTACATATCTCAGCTCAAGAAATGTCTTTGAACTCCCACCGAATTTGTTCCTTTGGAGAGCCTTGATATCCAACCAGATCTATCTTACCAAGAGCACCCAATTCGAATTTTAGAAGAAGCCACATGACATACGTGAAGCTGTCTCATCAAGATGCTGAAAATCCAGTGGAGTAATCACACCGAAGATGAAGCTACCTGGGAACAAGAAGACCGCCTTAGAGCCGAATTTCCCTCTTTCTTTTTCGAGCCTACCGAATCTCGGGGACGAGATTATTTGTAAGGGGAGTAGGTCTGTAACATCCCAAAATCCTAATCTTGGGATTATGTAATATAAATGCATTAGGAAAAATTCCTTTGAACATTTGCATATGAAATATGTTATATTGAAAATCTTGTATTTTTTTTAAAAAGACGAAAAAAAACTTGAACAACAAACAAATAGGAGCTAAAAAGGAAATAGGTAAAATAACATAAAAATTTCTAAATGAGAGAATTGTTTCTGGATAATTATCCCAGGAACTATTCAACAAAAGTTTTACATGAAAACATGTTTAAAAAAATTTAAACAAAAAATTTACTAGAGAAACTACATTAGTCCAAAAGTCTCTACAAAAATTTTCATTAATTTTGGACTTTTCTGTCTAGTGAATTAATTTGGCAAAGAATTCAACAATTAATTCAAAAATAAAAAACCCTATCTACTCTTACCTCTCGCTGACCCTGGGCCCCGCATGTAGGGATCGTCGTCCACCTCGCGCTCAGCCGCGCCAGTGCACGCCCACGTGCGAGAGCTCCACCGTGCCTGTGGTTTTCGCCAGTGCCCACCGTTTTCACCCTGCCCAACCACCCTCGTCGCTTTGCCGGTTAATAGCGCACCCACTCCTACCCAGCCAAAGCCCATTCCTGCCCGTGCGCCGCCGAAACAACCGGGAGGTCCGCCATTTTTGCCTGCGGGCACCTCGATCTCTACCTCACTCTACTCCGCCTCTCCGACTATAAAATCCCACCTCGAGCTTCGTCTCCTCCTTTCCAACCCAGTGCACTCACTCACTTCGCTCCTCCCTCACTCATTTAAGCTCTAGAGCTCAGAGAGCGAAAACCCTAAAAACGGTCGTGCGCCACCGCCTCCATTGTCGGCCAACCAAAGGGTTCCTAGTTCATCTATTTGTGTCATATCACGTTCCAGATCACCTTGAGTCTTTCCCCTCACTCAATTTAGTCTTTCATTCACAGGATCGCCCAAATTGGCCCTTTTTCCTCATCTCCGGCTAGAACACGGCCTCAAGCCATTACCGGCAATTCGCTTCACTTTGGGCCAATTCAATGTACCCGAAGCATCGCCAGGACTCATTGAAGCACCTCCGACCATTGGACCTCAAGCTCCTTCACCCGAGCTACTTCTCCACGCGCGACCGACCTCATCGCCACAGCTCCCCGTCGACAGCTCAGCTCCAACCACCTCAGCCCCTCCGCATCCTTCCGGTATGCTCCTGGTACCACGTAGATGCTCATGCGCGCACTCGTTAGTTGAGGGCATTGCTCAACCACGTTGTCGCCCATCGCTGTACTTGCTCCTCTACTCGCCGTCGGCGAGACGCCGCGTTAGGTCATCTCAGCGCCATTGGTGCCGGCGGGTGCACATTAGTGTGTATATCCCATTTTGGGCACTCACCAGCCTCACCTCGCCGGTGACACACCGTGTGTGTGCTATATCACTACAGCGACACACGATGACGAAAATCGTAGCTCATCATCAGCGTGCCTAACCATGGCCATTAGGACTAATTAAAACTTTAACTATTTAGTTAGTCCTAATGTTTCACTGACAAGTGGGGTGCTTCATTAGTTTAAATCAAAATGTTATTTTCCTAATGAGTCTATGACATATGGGCCCCACGGCTTAAGTGCACAATGAAAACCACTCGTGGACCCATGTGCCGCGTGTATAGACCGTCGGTCTATGCATTGTGCTCGTGGACCCTTTGCAGACTGATAAACTATTCAAATAGCTGCGCTCGCGGTCATGAGCATGCTTAGTGCGACTGGTATGGCGGTAGCTTTGTTTTTCAAAAATGGTTTTGTTACAAATGATCGGGGTAACGACATGGGGTTTTTCATTTGTTGAGTTAACTGCCATTTCTATGGCTGTGTTGCTATGTCTATAGCAGGACTGCAATTTCTATGGTTGAACAAGAATTTGTCAGTGCCATTTCTCTGGCAGAACTTGATTATATTTTTTCTTACAACCGATTAGGGTTGTGGGTGTTGTTGACACTTGTTCAGTTACTTTACTTACTGTCCTATACTTAATTTTTCTTAAACTACTCTTTCAAATTCCGTTGCAAATTATTACTGGCTTTGAGCAAAAGAACTTGTAAAGTAGAGCCATACATTTGACAGCTTTGCATCTAATATGATTTTTGTGATACACTACAAGTCTTGCTGAGTATACAAGTACTCAATCTTGCTATTGTTGTTGGCTTAGAATTTGTAGATGAGCCGATGCCAGACGACGAGTTCCTTGCACCTGACACCGAGGGGTTCGGTGACAAGTCTACTTAGGCCTTGTTTCCTTGTTGGTTGCCTACGGGATCGGATGGGCATGCCAATGGACTTTTTCTACTATTACTATGTCTTCTGCTGCTATTTAGTTTTCTCTGATGACTGCTTTTATTTGGCTGGTCGGTCGTTGTTGTAATAACTGTTGTAATAGCTTAAGTAGATTACACCTTTTGCTTTACTATAGTATGTGATGGTATGGAAATGATGCCAAACGATGTGAATGTGTGTGCCAGCCTTTAATCCTGCGTCTAGCATGATATACACATAAGATCCTCGGGTATTCCACGCCTAGGGGTCTGACATTTTATTTGGATCAAATAAATTGTTTAAAACATATGGTTTGAGTATATATAAAAATGAGACGAGTAAATTTGTCATAAATAATACTTTCATAATATTGTATTTTTACAACTTCACCTAAAGGGGACCTGCTTTATCTCCACTTTAATACAAAGAAATACAAAAAATGGATAGAAAGTAAAATAGTTCAATCCTTTTTTTTGTATTTTAATAAAGAGTATATTTTAGTTTGCATCACGTTTTTTTTACCAAAGTTTCACTTTGCACCACCTTTTATGATTCTTCTCACTTAACACCACCATTTCTTACCTTTGTTTCACTTTGCACCAGGGGAACGCCTTACGAGTGAGAGGGAATAGGAGAGCCACACAGGCTCATCCGTGAAGTTCGCTGACAGCGAGGTAGTGGCAATCCGAAAAATGGAGAGAGAGAACATAGTGTAGGATATGGGTGGTGATGGCGTCAATGGACATGCATGGGCGCGCCTCGCAGCGGCGGGCGACAGACAGGACAGGGTAGAGGCGACAATGATAGCTTGCTGACAAGGAATTGAGGAAGGTGGCGCACTCAATTCGGAGGAAGAGCTCACCACGACATGAAGATGGACTGGAGAGCTAGCGGGAGTGTTGCGCAGGGAAGAAGGAACCATGGGGAAGCGCAGCAACGGGCGTTGGTGAGCCAGAGGGCTACGATGGTGCATGTGTCATTAGTTGGTCTCAAGCAATGATGATGTATAATGCTTAGACCTAATATCAGCATGGTATCCTACTTGTGTAATAGTACACTTAGGGGTTACCAAACGCTACTCCGTAACTGGGTAGTTATAAAGGTAGCTTTCGGATATGCTATGAAACATGCGGAGGGATGTGACGAGTCGAATATGAGATTTGCCCCTCCTAATATAATAGGAGAGATATCTCTGGGCCCTTGATGTGGACGGATAAAGAAAGTGCATGGTCATGCCACTAGTGGTCGAAGAGTCGGCCACATGAAGTTATCAGTCACTTAATTGAGAAATTATTGAACAGTCCACAGATGACAAAATATCTCACCTGGATTTCAACCAGATATCGTGAGGCAAAGGGAGAATATACAAGCAGGTCGTTCAGTCCGACCAAATACGAACTGATCGTACAGAGATACGGACTAGTCGAACATCATCACTAACTTGTCAGCGAATTGGTCGTAAGGAGTTACGAACTAGTCGTAACTAAATATAAACTAGTTGTAATTAAATATGAACTAGTCGTATAGATATACGAGCTGGTTATAAGTGATAAGGACCTGGTCGTAGATCATATTGCATAAGGTTCGTTCGATATAATATTTATGTGTATTCGAGAATCGTTGTCCTACTAGGAGCCACTAACAACTCGTGGTCCAAAAGGAGTTTCCGAGTCACAACCGATTACGTATGAACCTACAGGGTCACACACTTCATAGGTTGGAACAAACGAGTTGGACAGGATCCGTTATTGGCTCTTTATGAGGGGATGCAAGGGGCTGTTGGGACAAACGTGAGTTGCTCCATGGAAACCCTAGCCGCCATCATCCCGAAGGCCATGCTGTGCGCATTGGTGCTAGCACACCAGAGTACGGTGTTCCACCATTGCATGTGTGGATACCGTAGAGGCGCTGCTATAGTTACTACTGCGCTAATCGAGTTTGATCCATGACCTACGCAAGGAACATCATAGGTTGATATATGAGACGATCGGTACAGAGGACGTTGGACGATAGACTACAACCACTTCATCGACGCGCTTGACGTTGGATCAGACTACTCCAACTCTTGTTCCATTGCACTGCGTGTCTAGTGGCAACGATCTATGATCTCTTGTTTGCATGGCTTCCTGGTTTACGTGGTAGAATTTTTGAATTACTCGCTAGTGTAGCCTACCCGTATCCCTACAGTGGTATCAGAGCTATATTATGTAGTTTTTTATCTAGATTGGTCGCATATACTTGATCTATGGTAGTAATAGATTGGATCTACCATTGTTCTGATTTGGTAACCTAGATCATTTCATATGGATGGACCAGTTTAGGCACTGATTGATAAGATCAATCGGTTTCGGCTGTAGTAGATGAGTTTGCGGGAGGTATGAGTTGATATCACCAGATGATTAACAGCACTTGTTCATGATTGCATTGCATGATACTCCTACTGGTTGGAATTCTGCCATCGGGGTATGCCGTGATGTGTAGTCGTATGGAAGAAGTGATTAGATTGGTTTAGAATAGGGTTAATATGATTAATCCGATGAATACCAAGGCTCGATTACATGAATAAGATTCATGTCCTGAAAAAATTGTAATTGTTGACGTGTTATATAGTATTATGTGTTCATGTCACCCGATAGAGTTGGATTCTATGCATAACTCCTTTTGCAGGGATTGATGTGAATAGTATGGCCCATTGTGTATGTGATGCATGTATCGATTTTTTTTTCATGGCCAGCGCGTCATGCTGTGTTATAGCCATCGAGCTACATATTATTGTATAACAGTCTGCATGTTGACATGTGATGCTTGATATTATCATATGTAATTCATTACTAGCTTTTAGGAGTAATTTCTTAGTAGATGCATGATGGCTCGATGGACAGGAAGCATGGTGATAGAGATCGTCATGTTAAGGGTCGTACTATTTCATAGTTTAACATGCTTATCTATGAATGTTTATTTTGTGCATGTTATGCTATTGATCATGTTTTATCATTAGATGTTTTAACATGGTAGAGTAGTATCCCTCAAGAAAAATTAAGTAAATTTGATGCCTTTCCGATTGTTGTGCCTATCATGATTTTGATCATTAATTGGTAGGTCTACTAAAGTAGGTTGCCATTAACTATCTTAATAAGATGGGGTGAGTGGCAGACACCCATATGCATAGTATTGGTTTAACTTGACAAGGCTATCAAAATGGTTTTGAGCCTTGTGGCATAGTGTTGGTCGCCGAGGCATAGTGATGCCACCCAATAAACAAGAGTCATATGAAATATGATTGGCAAGGGGTTGGTTACCTAAATTACTAGGTTTCTAGCAGTAAAGCCCAAGCTCATTAGGACTTAAAGATATATTGATCTTGAATCCACTATATGAACTTAGAGGGAAACATGGTTTAGAACATATAGTGCGAGTATCTTTTGTTAAAGTGTTAATAGAAGATCTTACATAAACATAATGCTGAATTTTTGCATATACATATTTTCTGTTATAGATCATGCCACCAAGTACTTTCTACATACCTACCTTTAACTTGCGATCTATTCTTGAGAAAGAAAAACTAAATGGAACAAACTTCATTAACTGGTTTCGTAATCTGATAATTGTTCTCAAACAAGAGAAAAAAAGGAATATGTTCTAGAGGGTCCTTATCCCGAGGAACCGAATGCAGATGCTACTCGTACTAAAAAGAATGCTTATGAGAAGCATTGCAATGATGCAGTCAATGTACACTGCCTTATGCTTGCCACCATCAACTCTGAGCTTCAGAATTAATATGAGACCACAGATGCTTACAATACGATTGTGGGTTTGAAACGCATGTTTTAGGACCAAACAAGGGTAGAGAGGTACAATACCTCCAAGGCATTATTTTCTTGTTAGCTATAAGAAGGTAGCGCAGTCAGTCCTCATGTGATCAAGATGATTTGTCACATTGAGAGCTTGGAAAAGCTTTGTTTTCCCCATAGCCAATAGTTGGCTACTGATGTGATTCTCCAATCGCTCCCTACAAGCTTTGAGCCTATCATATTGAATTTTCATATGAATGGCATTGAGAAATCAATGACCGAGTTGCATGGCATGCTTAAGGGTGCTGAGGTGAGAATCAAGAAAAGTTCCAATCATGTGATGATGGTTCAAAAGACTACTAACTTCAAGAAGAAGGGTAAGTCTTGGGGAAAGGAAAAAGGCAAAGGGAAGACTCAAGATGAGATCGAGAGTCTCAAAGCTAAGCTTAAGAAGCTCAAGCTAGGTCCTAAGCCTAATACAAAATGCTACCATTATCATGAGACTAGGTATTGGAAGAGGAATTGTAAGAAGTACTTGGTAGAGATGAAAAAGAAGAAAGGAAGTAAGACTTCTAGTTCAGTTATAATTGTTATAGTAAATAATCTTGCCACTTCTACATGTTCTTGGGTATTTGATACCGGATCAGTTGCTCATGTTTGCAATTCGATGTAGGGACTGATAGGGAGTAGAAGTTTGGCAAGAGGCAAGGTTGATCTTCGTCTGGGCAATGGAGAAACAATTGATGCATTAGCTATTAGCACTTTACCATTAGTTTTACCCTTAGAATTAGTTATGAAATTAAATAATTGTTACTATGTTCCTGCCTTAAGCAAAAACATTATTTCTGCTTCATGTTTAGGAGCAGAAGGTTATAAGTTCAGAATAAATCACAATTGTTTTCAATTTATTTTGATGATATGCTTTATGGTCATGCTCCATTGGCGAATGGATTATATATTTTGAATCTTGAGGATGTGTCTATCTATAACATTGATGCTAAGAGACTTCGACCTAATGATTTGAATCCCACTTTTATTTGTCATTATCGTCTAGGTCATATAAATGAGAAGCGCATGATGAAGCTCCATAAAGATAGTCTTCTAAACTCATTTGATTTTGAATCATTTGAAACATGTGAATCTTGTTTACTTGGCAAAATGACAAAGGCGCCTTTCACAGCGATAGGTGAGAGGACAAGTGACTTATTGGCCCTTGCACATACGGATGTATGTAGACTAATGAGCACTTCGGCCAAAGGTGGTTTTTAGTATTTCATAACTTTTACTGATGACCTTACTAGATATGGTTACATCTACTTAATGAGGCATAAGTCTGAATCATTGGAAAAGTTTAAAGAATTTCAGAATGAGGTATAGAATCAACTTATCAAGATAATTAAATATATACGATCAGATCGTGGAGGTGAATATTTGAGCTATGAATTTGGTGATCATCTAAAGCAATGTAGAATTATTCCACAACTTACTCCGTCGGGAACGCCTCAATGGAATGGGGTTTCTGAACGATGGAACCAGACATTGCTAGACATGTATCGGTCAATGATGAATTAATATGATCTTCCATTGTATTTCTGGGGATGTGCTTTAGAAACAATGGCTTTCACTTTACACAGGGTTCCATCAAAAAATGGTAGAGAAGGCACCATATGAGATATGGATCGAGAAGTGTCTTGGATTGTCTTTTCTCAAGATATGGGGTTGTGATGTATGTGTAAAATGTTTAACGTTTGATAAACTCACACCCAAGTCGGATAAATGCTTCTTTGTAGCTTTTATAAGCGGGGTGATAACAAAGTGTTTGTTGCCCAAAATTATGTCTTCTTGGAGAAAGAGTTTCTTTCCAAAGGAGTTAGTGGGAGCAAGGTGCAACTCAAAAAAATTTGGGAAACATATGAAAATGTATCAACTCCTACTGAACGTCTACAGAATGAACAAAATGTTGTAGAACCTATAGATGCGGCATCAGCCCTACGTAGATCTAAAAGACCATGTCAATTGCCTATAAGGTATGTGCATGATGTTTTATTATTGAATAATGGTGAGCCTAAGGATTATGAGGAAGTGATGATGAGCCCAGATTCTGAGTCATGGCTTGAAGCCATGAGATCCGAGATAAAATCCATGTATGACAATCAAGTATGGAACTTGGTCGATCCACCTGATGGTGTTCAAACCATTGAGTATAAATAGGTTTTTAAGAAAAAGATATATATGGATGGAAATGTTCGCATTCATAAGGCATGATTGGTAGCAAAGGGTTTCAAACAAATTCAAGGTATTGATTATGATAAAATCTTATCGCTCGTCACTATGCTCAAGTCTATCTGGATCATTCTAGCTATTGATGTATATTTCGATTATGAGATATGGAAAATGGATGTCAAAATAACTTTCCTAAATAAAAACCTAAGTGAGGATGTGTATATGACACAACCTAAGGGTTTTGTCGATCTACAGGAAGCTAGAAAGATATGCAAGCTTCAGAAATCTATCTATGGATTAAAACAAGCATATCGGAGTTGGAATATTCATTTTGATGAAGTGGTCAAAGGGTTTGACTTCATCAAAAATGAAGAAGAACCTTGTGTTTACAAGATGGTTAGTGGGAGCAAACTTGTTTTCTTTATATTATATGCGGATGACATATTACTGGTCGGAAATGATATTCCTATACTTGAATCTGTTAAAACTTCATTAAGAAATAGTTTTTCTATGAAAGATTTAGGAGATGCAGCATATATTTTAGGCATTAGGATCTATAGGGATAGGCCTAAAAGACTAATTGGATTAAGCCAAGATATGTACATTGACAAGGTGTTGAAACGGTTCAATATGCAAGATTCCAGAAGGGGCTTTTTCCCCATGTCACATGGAATTAATCTTAGCAAGAGTCAGTGTCCTTCGACACATGATGAGAGAGACAAAATGAGTAGAATTACATATGCTCCAGCTATTGGATCTATCATGTATGTCATGCTTTGTACATGACTAGATGTGTCGTATGCTCTAAGTGTTACGAGTAGATATTAGTCAGATCTAAGTGAAGGTCATTAGATGGCAGTCAAGAATATCCTAAAGTACTTAAGAAGGACTAAGGACTAAGAATATCGCAGATCGTATTGCATAAAATTCGTCCGATATAATATTTATGTCTATTTGGGAATCGTTATGTCCTGCTAGGAACCGCTAACGACTCGTGGTCCGAAAAGAGTTTTCAAGTCACAACTGATTATGCATGAACCTACAGGGTCACACACTTAACGAGTTCGGATAGAATCCATTATGGGCTCTTTATAACGGGATGCATTGGGCTGTTGGGACGTACGTAAGTTGCTCCACGGAAACCCTAGCTGCCATCTTCCCGAAAGCTCTGTCGTGCGCATTGGTGCTAGCACACCGGCGTACAGTACGTTCCACCCCTAGACATGTAGATACCGTAGAGGCACTGCTGCGGTTGCTGCTGCGCTGATCGAGGACGATCCATGACCTATGCAAGGAACGTCATAGGTTGCTGTAGGAGACAATCGGTGCCGAGGACGTTGGACGATAGACTAAGACCACTTCATCGATGCGCTTGACGTTGGATCAGGCTGCTCCAACTCTTCTTCCGCTGTACTGCGTGTCTAGTAGTAACGATCTATGATCTCTTGTCTACATGGCTTGCTGGTTTACCTGATAGAATTATTGAATTACTAGCTAGTGTAGACTACCCGTATGCCTACACTAAGCCGGTCAAGCCAATGCATTTCCGTGGTGCAAACCAAAACAAATGGTCAAAATACATGGTGTTAAGTGAGAATATGTGCAAAGAGTGGTGCATTGTGAAACAATGATAGTATTACAGGGTGCATTGTGAAATTTACTCTTTAATAAATATCCTTCTCAAGATAATAACTAGGTAACAAAGTTATTTGAATAACTTTTTGAATTTTACTAGTGCCCCGGCCCCTAGCTCCCGAGTGGCCGGCATCCCAGCTATAGACGGTGGGGCGGCGAGAGGTCGTGGACGGCGTCAGCAGGTACCTAATGATTGAGTTTTGTTTTGCTGGACAACATTGGCGATCGACTTTGATTTTGGGCAGCCCCGCAGTGACGGTGGGTAGTGGAGCCATAGATAAGGTTGGTCGCTGGGCGGGGTTGGGGCGTTAAGGTAGGAAGATTGGGATTCGGGGTTGATGGGAAGAATGAAGGGTCGAACGTGGGGGTTAGAGCGAGGCGCCTGCTACATAGCACTCCCTGCATTGCATATCCAGGGATAGTAGAATAGCATAGCATGGCCGCTACAGCTAGTATTGTAGTTATCTTAAGATCAGTGGCGGATTCAGGATATAATTTTAGGTATGGTGAAGACACGGACTAAATTATATTACCCAAACCAAAAGAACTCATATGTGAACTATATTGCAATCACACTAAAACGATATAGGACATTAAACGGTATCAACAAGTGAAGATAAATGTAGGACATCGAGAAATACCTCACTAATGAAGCTTAATTAATAACTTGCCACCAAGTTATCAAACATAATAATTTGAATAAAGATAGTACATAGAAGAAGTAACCTATCAAAAATAAATAGATTAGTACCTTGTGTTTGTACCATTATCGCGCCGCCGTCTGCTTGTTCTCGTGCAACACCGACGGTTGTTGCATCAGTACCTTGTGTTTGTGCCGTTATCGCGCCGCCGTCTGGTTGTTCTCGTGCAACACCGACGGTTGTTGCATCAGCATCAGTACCTTGTGCTTGTGCTTGTGCGGCGGTACCACTAGCACCGGTACTTGGGGAAGAAACATTGCTAAAATATCTCTTCAAATTCATTTCTAACCAATTAAAAAAACAATCATTCAAAATTACACACAGTTCAATACTTCAGTAATATCAATATAGATATCTCTAATCTCTTTAATATCTTTCTATGATTATATGCTATCCAATTCAATTTTAACAACCAATTCATTATTCAATATGACATATCAACTAATATTCTAATTCATAGTTTCATACCACATGCCAGTAAATCACCATTTACGAGTCAACCACTTAAGCCACTTACTATTTATATTTATTTTTGACATTGCCCCTCAAATCTCAATGCCTCTGGCCGGCTGGCCCTCTGCAACTACCAGCACTAGCAGCATCCAGGACCAGGAGGTCCGAGGGGAGGCGGAAGCCAGAAGGAGCGGAGCTGCGAAGGCTGTGCATGGCGCCAATGCCGCTGGAGGCTGGTCATTGGACGGCTGGAGCACCGGCTGGCCGCAGCGTCACCCTCGAGCCCTCACCGGCGGCCGACGCGGCACCTGGCGCTGGAGGCTGGAGCGGTGGAGCCCTCGCTTTGGCGGTGGTGCGCTGGCGGCTCGACGCTCCGTCTCCTCTCAGCTCTCCTCGCCTCGGCCTCGCCCGACGCCGCGACTCCGTCCGTCCGTCCATTGGCGCCGCTGGCCTTGCCCGTGCTTGGCTCGCTGGTGGCCGCCTCACCGGCTCGCCCGCTTGCGCCCCTCTTGGCCGCCTCGCGCCTTGCCCGCTGCGCCTGGTGCCGCCTCCTCGCCTGGATCTGGGATTTGGGGATTTCCAAATTTGGGATTTTGGGTGAAAGACTGAGGGCGTGAGGGGCACTGGAAATATGGCATGGAAGCAGTGGGGCATCTAGGCGTGGGCACTTGAAATTTGGCCTTGATCTTGTGATGGTCTTTGGTGGGCATGAGCCCGCGAGGAGATCATGAATGGCTGGCCGCCCAGCGCCAGTGAGACAGCAACTCTTCAGACTTCAGCCTCTTCTCTTCTGATCTCAATTCATCTCATCTTCAACAACACCGGTGGCCGGAATAATGGGGGTAGGGGGGTCGGTGACCGGAAGGAGGTCTGGTAGATGCCAGACCTTGCCATATTGGCAGGTCCGCCCCTGCTTAAGAGTATTGTAGAGCGCTATATTGTAGAAATCAATCCACAGTGTCAATTTTTGTTCAAGCGATCGGGAGTGCAAGCAAATGCATACATCAATGAATCCTATTATGTATTCTTCTGTAATGCTGAAGACCGTCAGTTCATTCTTCATTGCACCCCTGAAATATCTGTAAGCTAATTTGATTGAACTGGTGCAACCTGATCGTGCATGTCTAAATGTTGAATTAGCGCTTAATTTCGATGCAGAGCCAGCAGAGAAGAATGAGGTTTGACTTGTCCGGTTCGGAAATAGACGGCTCTGAAAAATAAGGCATAATCAGTTCAAGTGGTCCCATGTATGCTTAATTTCTTTTTTGTTCAAGATCATGCGTGTTAATATCTTAAGGATTGCAGTACAATAATGCCAAAGATAATCGAGGAATTAATAGGCTAGCTGGGGAATATCTGGACGAGTCGGCGTATAGCGACTTCTGAACAAATTGACAACGCTTTCTTACGCAATGAAACTCAGGGCACGAAGCCGTTGTATGTATCAGTTGCAATCTGCTTACAACTTTTCTGTGTGGGAACGGCGTTTCTTTAAGTAGTAGTATAATATTTACAAGTCCATTGTTTAAAGGGAGATCTGATTATTTATCACTGCTAAAGATTTGCTATTTATGTGTCTATGATATGTGGCCTTAGGATCTAGATGTCATTCACAAATAGAATGGTAAATCCTGAAATCCACATCTTTGCCGTGACAAATAATTGATTATTCCTATTTAAATTATGAACTGTACCATTACGAATTTTTCAAATGTAATAATTAATTACACACATGGCTGGATACGAAGATGGTTGAACTATATTTTATTTCTATTCAGTGACAATTGTATATGTAATACTGCAACATTCGGTCAGACCTCTTTTGCACATATAAAAACAATGATTGAATCCGATAGAAGTGTTTCAGCAATACCTGTTTTATTAGAAGAGTTTACTTACCGAACTCGATGACACAATTCCTAATCAAGAAGAGTTCCCAGCTGCGGTTAACTGCTCGTGAAAGCATGCCGAATTCATAAACTATTTTCCTCGAGAAAAGATCCAGAAACTATTCCAAGACACTGTGATCACAAGTGATCAACAACACCGTGCACTGCCAAATCGGTCGGAAAATTTGATTGCATGCAGTGAAAGAAGAATAAAAAATGGTGACTTACCGGTCCATTGGCACCAAATTAACCCTTAACTCATGCCCTACGTATGACCGGTGGCTAGTCGAACCAGTATGGCATCAATGTCCTGTGGCTAGCTAATGGTTATGGCACGAGCCCCACTAATCACATAGTTTGCTGGGCTTACCTGACAACTTTCTGGCATTTGATGTCATGAGTCCTGACATCTCGGTTGTTTAGACTTAAACACAATTGTGATACCCAGCTACAGTGTTTGAGGTCGGAAAAAACACTATAAATACTTGCTTTTTTTTTACGCCAGATTAACCTGGAAACCAAACAAAACGCGCCCGCAGCACCCGGCCGGCCCGGGGCCCCGTGGAAAGGTAGGTGTGCCTGGCCACGACGTGATGTTTTACGTGGACGCAGCATTGACCAGATTGCCATGGCGCCTCGTCACTTCCTCTCCCCTGCTGCCTCCTCGTGTCTTTTTCCTCGCTACTGCAGAATAGCAGTGCGTACGCAGCGCGCACTCCCCGGCTCGCGCGGGGGGTACCAGTGTTCTTGTCTACTCTAGTCCACTGGCTTCTGTTTGTAACTTGACACAGTTATTATAGCTAGATGCTTGCCTGCTTGATCCAAGGTTCAGTGCAGCAGAGTGTGCTTAACGGAAGACTGAAGAGTGTAATTAATTGGCATGCACGCATGTAACTGTTTAAAAAATGGTTAGATCAGATCAAATTAAGCCATCCATCAATTTGGTTTATTACTTTATTTGTAACAGAGGTTTAATTGGACCAAATTCTAAAGAAGAACCAAGAAGCACCTTTTATTTCAGTTTGGTGATGACTTTTGAGCTAAAACAAATGTACGGGTGATTCGCAACTTTTTATGGCATATACCTAAATGATTTAGCCACCAAGAGTTAAGGCCACGGGACCAAATTCCAGAAACCACTAGCGAGTAAAATAACCAAGACAATAACTCGCAACAACCCTTAAAACATGGGTGTCTTGACTTGAACTCCGTTTATCACCAGCGCGACTCAGAATTTCCGAAACTCCATATCTACAGTTAATACTTTGATTTTTTTCCCTTCATTAACATAATACTCCTATACATGTATCGTCATGCTGTACTATCGTGACTTGTTATTGGCGCATGGTAGATGCACACCAATGGTCTCTAGTAGGAGTGGAGCCAAACTTGGGTCACACCCTAGACTAGGCTAGCTTTTCTAGGTTGAACCCACTATCTTTTTATTTTTTAGCAATTTCTCCATGAGCTTTACTTCCTGGGCCTGGATCCGCCCCTGGTCTTTAGTTTTAATGGATTCCACTAACAGTGGCCGTTGTTTAGATCATTTTGCCGATTCTAGTCACGCATACGGATGGAAGCATAGTGCCAACAATCAATCATCGTGTGTGATCCGTCTTGTTTAGGTATGCAGTGCGTACAATCGGATGAATTAACCTTCTTCTGCTTCTTTTGACTTGGAAGATAAGGGGGGAGAATCCACCTCGATCTCCATGCCTTTCTACATTGAGAAAATGTTCATTCTGGAACTTTTGCCAACTTCGAGGATTCGTTTAGAACATAGAAATTCCACATGAAACAATTCAATTTTCACAGGAATCATAAAAAGTTCCCACATCGTAAGCGGGACTGATCGATTTCTTTTAGTTGTTTGGTTTTTACATCTTGGCCATTTCCCAAAGCTCGGGGAGCAAAATGGAAAATTCAGAAATATACATAGCTTTGGACGAGCAATATTATGGCCAATAATTTCTCAAGAATCTAACTAGGCCTTCTAGAAGCTGTTAAACTTTGGCGAGTCAAGTCACACGCAAACGCCAATTAAGTGATATGACAGGCACATACGTACAACCGCTGCATCTATGGCGACCGACCCCCGGTTTTTCCGATCTCCGGAGATCGATCGCCTCACTGCAGCTGATGTTGAGCCGTTGATCGCATGCACTCTACCTAGTACGAGCGAGCCACCTGTGTAGCTCGATCGATCGACACTCGCAGCAATGATACAGGCTACAAGGCTGAGATTAATAGTCGCATTTGACAGCAATGAACAACGGATTCTTAGTCACATTATTACACGTTTCGTGGTTGGGAACAAGCCAAGTGTAGTGGACCAGTACTGCAATGTCATGTGCTTTTAATTAGCTTCGCGTCGTTCGATGTTATCCAAGGCGGATAGGGCTGCACCGGCTATGTCATAAGTCAAGAGCGCATGGTTGGTCGGACTCATTTGCGTACGTGGACGATCGACTTGGATATTTCCAGGGACACATGCACCCACGCCCCTCTGACGCGTAGTTCTCCCTCAACCACTTGCCTGTCGTGCTGAGACCGTATCTGATATGTGGTTTTAACCGGTTCGAGAAGAAAAGAGAAAGTATTAAATTAATTTAATATATTAGAGGGATTGATTTTTAAAAAAAATTTCTAAAGCAGGACTCTACCTAAGAGTCGATTCAAAGCATTAAATGAAAGAGAGAGAGTACGGTTGAGAGAAGATATTATTTTTTGTGGTTTTTAATATAACGTGGGTCACAGTTATTAGTAGGAATTAGATTAATACATTGAAAAAAAACAAGCTTAGATCTTTGAATACTTCCATAATATCTCTTTAAATTATCATCGGTTCAATATACTAAAATGCTTAGAGCATGGATATTTGTCAAGGACACTGCGTCAGAAGAAAAAGGAAAACAAGAACGCGGAGAACCAGCAGAATCAGAATGGCATCATCGAGATATTTACATCTCCCAATCGTTTCACTGAAAAGGTGTTTCTGTACATAACGTGCATGGATGCCTGAAATTCTAAATTCTAGCTTACTCGATCAGATAGAGAGACTACGGCAAGAGATTCTAGAACTACACCTCTCAAGTACACTAGGACATGTATAATGGTTCATCTATAGACAGCACTAAACACAACTTATATAATAGGTTTGTAGTGATACAGTTAGCTACAGAATTGTAGACATCACACAATCTTTTAATGTTTTTTTTGTTCTGGTGATACAGTTGGCTATAGGATTGTAGACAACACATTTCTCTCTTTTTATTCTCTTTCATCCATATCAGCTTGAATTCTACGTGGCAGAGACTATAGACAACTAATATAAACCCATTGTACATGACCTTAACATTGCGTTGAATTTTTTTTCTAATACAACACATTTTCATCACGTACTTGTATAATTTACCACGATCAAACTGTATTTACAAATATAGCACCGTTGGCGCACGGCCACCATGCACCAACGCCGTCGGCAGCCCGCCATGTCGACCGTTGGCACACGGCCACTATGCACCAACGCCGCCGGCAGCCCGCCACGTGTCCTAGGTTAGGTTAGGGTTAGGTTAAAATTGGTAAGAATTTTAAAATATAGCAAATGAGTTCCAAAAATTATGAACTTTTTTGTGGAGCCTCCCGACACCGTGTATTTGCTTATGTAAATTTGCCATAATTTTATTCGTTCATAATTTTTATCGCTATTTCGTATAAGTGTTCTGTTTGTACGAATTTGTAAATGTAGAAAATGAGCTCCAAAAATTATGAATTTTATTTTGAAGGCGCCTCACGCAGTGGACTTGATTGGGTAATGTTTCGGTAATTTTTTATGTGTTCTAGTACTGTCTCGAAAATTTAGGATTTTGGTCGCAAAAATTTCGATTTTAGGTTTCGGAAATTAGGGTTTCATGATTTCATGTGACTTAGAATGTATAGAAAAAACTGTATTGCAGCTCCATTAGAGATATCGATATATAATATGGCAACACACATAACAACCAAAATACGCGTACAAATATAGCAAAACAAAATCGCAGAACACGCGATACTATATGGCTCACTCATCTGAGTCACTACTCTTTGCTTGCTACGGCTACGTCCGCGTGCGCGACCTTGTTTTGCACCGAGCATGACCCGTGGAATACGTCCACCGGTCCGGAGAGCGCTTGTCGGCTCGTAGGGGGTACGGAGACCGTCGAGGTGGAGGTCGACCAGTAGGCTGACTCTGGAGCAGAGTCTGGTAGGCATACATGTCATCGCGATGAGCCATGCCAACCTAAGGGACACCGCCGAAGAATTCATTCACGATGGAGTCTATAAAATCACTTTGAGGGTACGGTGCCTGCAACTTTGGTTGCGCGGATGAGCTCTGGCCTTGGACATACGGGGTTCCCACATACTCGGAGGAGCTCTGCCCTTGAACGTACGGTGGGGCAGCGAACCAGGAGGAGCTCTGCCCTACGTACGCTCCAAACCCTAACTGCCATTGTCTGTACCCTAACGCCGTGTACTGCTCCCTGGCAGGAGCTAGGAGGCCCATATCGTCATCATCGGTCGACGTGAACTGAGTGTCACCCCCACGGCTGTCACTCACACAGCCAACGGAAGGCTGCAAGACGAAATGATGTTAGTACAAATAAACAGTCTGGACGTAAACTGAGAACCTCGTACCTCCCGGATGTGTAGTGTATATGACCAAGGGGGAGCGCCAGCCTGTGTACCAGGTATGGACGGGAGAGGTGATTCATCCCGACAGACCTACAGCAGGAGAACGACATGATGTTAGCGGAACGTAAGGCATAACCAAAAAAACTGAACGTAGATTTGTGCATAGCGACATACCTCCCCGCCGACCTGGCCCGCGGATGATCGATGGGGAACGCTACGACGCCTACCGGACTCGCTAGGCCGTGGTGACTTAGCAGGTGAGCACGCGATGTGCAAGACGTCGTCCGTTGAATGACCGCAGCTCAAGTTCTTTATTATCTTCTTCATCTCCGCCGAGATATGCTTAAAAAAAATTTATATCCTACCGGGGTTCTATCTAGGCTACAGAGGCCGGCCTCCGATGCGCTATGGACGCGATACACCCACTCGAACTGTAGTGACATACGTAACAGGTTCATTAACGAAGAGTACAAATATGATCAACGACTAGATTAGAGGTTGTCAGTGCCTTACGGCGTCGTCATGCCGCAAAGCGCTCTGATGATCGAATGAGCGGCGGAGGCTCTGGTGGTGTGTCTCCTTTGTCACTGGTTCCGAGCGCTGTGGTGGAGGAATGATGAGTCTTGCGCGCATCCGTGGCATGTACCACTCCATGTACACAACATACGTCTCAGGGTCGTACGGACGCGGGGCATGCAAGACATCGATGTGCGCCCTCTCCATCCATGTTGTAGTTCACTCATGTTGGACTGAGCGCCATTCTTAAGCATGCCCACCCTACCTCGATCGCCCGCATTTCCAGAAGGATTGGTGTTAGAAAAGAAGATGTAAGAACTGTAAGCATTACTCGGATGAAGTTTGACTCACAGGTGTACGGCTCGTGGTAGGGGCCTACCGTTTGGGGGGCACGACCTGGTGCGCACCAATCTGTCGCATTACGTGCCGCAGCGGGTAAGGCTCCACCATATGTGCGAACACTAGGTGGTGGTCCGTCGTCTACAGCGGAGCGTCCCGGATGCATTGCACAGACAGTCCGTGCGACGCTACCATGCGCACGACTGTAGATACCATGAATTCTATATGATGTCACTCTCATGCAACGACTCAAACTCGTTGTGGTACAACGAGTAGCACCTCACCACTCTTCCACTGGCCCAGTGCACACAGGCAGTTGTCCACCGTAAGCCCATGGTGGGCCCGTCTACCTGTTCATGTGGAACAGGGTACGGGTGCACCGCTATCTCGATGGTTGGCCGCCCAACAGGGAAGTGCTCCCAACTCCACAGCTGTAGGAGCATATAGCAGACGACCAGGTTGGTACCAGCGGTGCCGCGTTGCGAAGCGTCACACAACCCCCGGTATGTAGTGCAAAGGATGGCTGATCCCTAGCTGTACTGAGGCATTGGCCCAGCCCTGCGTTAACCAAAGACTCGGTGATGCGGATGAAGCTGGGGTATCTAAAATCACTCTTTGTGGTTGGAAACAGGATCCAACCAAAGAGCTAGAGAAGGTAAGCAATGAGGTGCATCCTAACGACCTCGCGAGGTGCATCCCGCGGGCACTTGTTGAACTGCCTCAGCCAAGCCCGAGGGACACCACGTATACGCTCCGGGAGAGGTTGGTCGAACTGCTGCTGTAGCTTGGCTTTCCAGTCCTCACCTAGAGGGCCTGGAACAAGCGGCTCACCACGGATCGGGAGATCGATGAAGAGCGAGACGTCCTGCAAGGTGACCGTCATCTCACCCCACCGAAAGTGGAAGGTGTGCGTCTTGGGCCTCCACCTGTCGACAAGTGTCGATAGCAGGCTAGCGTCTAGGGTGAATTGGCATCTGACAGAGATCATCCTCGCAAGGGGCAACAAGCCCGTGTCCTGGAGGATCGGGATGTAGCGATCGTCTAGCGCCCAGAAGTCCCTCCCTGCTTGAAGCGCCACGAGCAGAGGGCCATCCGCGTCAACGGTGAGCCACAGCTTGCACCGGTGGTCCTCATCGTAAAAGTGTTCCAGAAGCGCATAGAGACATGGCTTGCAACACATGGAATAAAGGGAATATTAGTGAGAAGGTGGCTAATGACCATAAAAGATTTTAAATTAAACATGCTAGCTTTTTAATTGCAGAGTAGTTTTCCTAGGGTGATAAGCTACATGATAAGCTAGCTTAATTAGATTATGCTCCTCTGTTCTTCGGTGAATGCATTTCTTATTATTTGATTTAGCTTTACGACCAAACTAACACTACAAATTAATGTATACTACTTTATTAATTAATTACTACTAATTATTTCATAACTAATAAACATTATAAATTAAAAATTACGACCAAACTACCTGTGAACGACGGCGGTTAATAACACTGAAATGTCCCAAAAAATATAAACGACAGAGCAAGAGAGCAAACAACTGCAAAATAAAATGAACGAGTGGAAGAACGAGCGAGAGACTGCGAAATAAAATCGCGCTCGCTCGCTTGCTCTAATTTATATCCGCTGCAGGAGGGAATCCTTATCTCGTGCACGCTAATTAAGCCGTGCATTTCGGGGGACAAAGATTTGATGGATGAGACAAGGAGGTGACGGGATGACAAGTAATTGATGCTTTCGGTGGAAAAGAAAGGCAAATGGAGGGAGTGCCTCATTCAGATGTTGGGTAAACAACACATGGTATGGTTTTCTGTTGATTTTTTTTGTTCTCGCACAAACAGTACACTTATACGAAATAGCGATAAAAATTCTGAACGAATAAAATTATGGCAAATTTACACAAGCAAGTACACGGTGTCAGGAGGCTCCAGAAAAATTCATAATTTTTTGAACTCATTTGCTATATTTTAAAATTCTTACCAATTTCAATCTAACCCTAACCATAACCCTAACTAACCCTAACCCTAACCTAACTTAGACACGTGGCGGGCCGCGGGCCGTTGGAGCATGGTGACCACATGCCAACGGCGGCGTTAGTGCGCAGTGGTCGTACGCTAACGATGCTATATTTGTAAATACGGTTTGCTCGTGATCAATTGTGCAAATATATGATAAAAAGGTGCTGTATTAGCAAAAAAAATTCCATTGCATTGCATGCATGTACATGTACATACTTTTTAACTGATGGGTCATTACTGAAGTATCTGTAACAAGTAACTACCACCGCATACTCATGTATAGCCATGAGAAGTCAAATCAAAGGAAGGAAAATTCAGAGGCTACAGAAACAACTCATAATTAAGCCAACACTGCTGGGTTAGCTATTCACAAGTCAAAAAGAGAGGGAGCTAGAGATGGATTAGTAATTTACAGGTTCCACAAGAGCGCACCGAACCCGACGATGCCGTCCGGCTGCGACCAGACCTGTTCCGGCTCGAACCCCAGCCCGGCCACGGCCAGCTCGTCGTGCGCTTCAATGCCGGCGTGGTCTAGCAGCCACGCCGGCTCGTACCACGGCTCGGCGGCGGGGTCGTGGAACGTGCCCCCGAACACGAGCTCAGCCGCGATGTCCTCGTCGATGGACGGTAGCTCGATGATCTCCTCCAGCTCGTCGTCGACCTGGCCGAACATCTGCCCGGGCTGGGACGCGGGCTCCGTCGACGCCGCCGCCGGCATTGGCGCCGCGCCCGCCGACGCGCCCGCGGGGTCCATGGCCGCGGCGCGCGGCCGCGGCCTGGACGTCGCGGGCGCGGCGGAGGCCGGGCGCGGTAGGGACGCGGCCATCTCGGGGAAGTTGAGCACCGCCGCGGGGCCCTTGACGACGAGCGCGGCGGCGTCGTGCGCGCGCGCCGCCATCTCGGGCGTCGGGAAGGTCCCGAGCCAGATGCGCGACTTCTTGCGCGGCTCCCTGATCTCGGACACCCACTTCCCCCACGCCCGCATCCGCACGCCGCGGTACGTCGGGGGCCTGCCACCCGCGCCATTGCCCCCGGCGCCCCTGCCCCGCTTCTCCCCGCCGCCGCGCCTCGTCACCTCGGTCGGCGACGGCGGCGGCGATGCGGACGACGACGCCGGGCTGGTGACCTCAGAGTCCGGCATTGCTAACGCCAAGCGCGCGCCTGCGCGCAACGGTGCAACGCAAATTAATGCAGCGGAGCAGGAGCTAGCCTGTGGTGTAGTAGCAGCTAGTCGTGCGAGACCGAGTCGCGGAGATGGATGGATGATTGAAGCTGGGGAAGAACCTCAAGGGGGTTTTAGTAGTGGATGGTGGGAGCGTCTGACGCTGACGGCTCAACGAACCCTACTCTACTCTCTCTTGTCGCGGCTGTCGTCGTCACTCTAGATCTCTCTCTCTCTCTTCTCTCTCTCTGTATCCATGCGATGACCTCTGAATTTTCCGTTGTTTTTGGTCATGGAGTGAATGTACCGAGGAAGAATGCTACCTAGTGCAACGGATAAATTTTCAAAGAGACCATTGCAGCATGCAGGATAAAATTGCTTTACGAACATCAACTTAATTTGTTGTTTATCAGTGCAATGTACATGTTTTTTTAGAGAGACGAGTGCATTTTACAATTTGTTGGTTACCAAATTTTACAGCGATGGATTTGAGTTTGACGTTGCAATATCAACTAGAGGGGATACATAAGGAATTGGATGGTTTTGTGGCAACCCATATATGTTGACAGCTAGAGCCTTTGCTTATGACAGAAGTTGTTACAAGATAATTGTGATAGCATTAGTGGTGCAGATATTGTCCCTATTATTAAGACAATATTTTATTCTCTGATTAAGATATTTTCGTAATGATGAAACATATCAGCAAATACCTGGATGTACATGATCTCCATTAATTCTCAGTTTCTCTGTAAGTCCATGATCTCCATTAATTCTCAGTTTCTCTGTAAGAAGTCTTCATAGATGTGCGTGTCCGATGACTTGTCCATCGTACCGTCAAGCGATGTGTAAAACACAAAAACCACTCGACCACAGAAAAATAGTACTAGTATATATAGCTCAATGGCCTTTG
The DNA here is from genome assembly GCA_036346405.1 of Phyllostachys edulis. NCBI lineage: Eukaryota > Viridiplantae > Streptophyta > Magnoliopsida > Poales > Poaceae > Phyllostachys > Phyllostachys edulis. Next base: position 28,015,945 of record CM070555.1, on the reverse strand, counting down.
GTTTCGGAATTTTTTTTCCAAATAATCTATTTTTTTATTATTAATTACAACATTATACCCGCGATAATATTTTTTACAGAAATATACTTCTGTCGCCGAACGGTTGGGCGACTGGACCTAGTAGCTCAACGGTTGAGCGACTGGCTCCAATAGCTCAACGGTTGAGCGACTGGCTTCAGTAGCTCAACGGTTAAGCGACTGGGACATGTCGCTCAACGGTTGGTCCTAGTGTGCAGCTCACTCATCTATCCAGACATGCATTGTGCCCGTTGGGCGACAAGTGTCCCAGTCGCTCAACTGTTGAGCTACTGGGTCTAGTCGCCCAATGGTTCGGCGACGAGAGTTTATTTCTGTAAAAAATATTATCGCAGGTATAATGTTGTAATTAATAATAAAAAATGGATTATTGTGAAAAAAAATTCTACACATATTATACATTTCTACAACCTAAGGGCATATACAATGGTATAGACAGCTGCTGTCTATAACAACTCTTCATGTCACTAGTAGACAACACTAAAGACAGCTCATACAATGGTTTAGACTGTTGCTGTCTTTTTAGTTGTCTTTATAGAACACACAATCATTTAATGCTTTTCTTGTTTCTGGTGCTATAGTCAACTACAGGATTGTAGACATATCTTTCTCCCTCTTCATTCTCTTTCATCCACGTCAGTAAAAATCCTACGTGACAGTGAATATAGACGGCTGACATAAGCCCATTATACATGCTCTAAGTGTTGGGCATTCTAGCATAATAATATGTCTACAACCTAAGTGTTGGGTATTCTAGCGTAAGGGTATTCTAGCGTAATAATATGCTGTGCTACTGCCTTGATATTTAACTTGTTGAGCTCTTTTTAACGAGAGTACTTTTACCTCTACCTCCTAGGGATCGAATCCGGGATAGTCATCGTGCATCTTTAGGCTTCCACCACTAAACAACTGCTGGCTATTGCAATTGCAGCACCACAGAAGATCTCAAAAGGAATAATGTAACAGCCCAAAACTTCATAATTGTAAAAATGAGGGATTTTTAAAACTTTTTGTATAATGTCTATTGTTGTTCGGTTGCCTGCATCTTTGAGCGTTACTTAAGGACATTTTGCTTCTCTTCTGCTCTCATGATTTTATCTACCATCCTGTCAATTTGCCTTTTCTTAAGTCTATCTAGTTTTCCTTCCTTCTCCACCTACCTCCTTTAGCTAAAATGTTGATCAGCCTAGTGTCTAATCCGACCCACCCTGCTCCCGTGCATTCCCTTTCCTATCCTTCTGACCCACGGCTGGTGAAGCCCGGTGCAGCCAAGACCTTTGGCTGTAGACTAGGGTAGTTGGCTCTCTCTTTTTGCAGGCGCCAATTGCAGCAGGCAAGAGCTTAGGCATGAGGCTGTTAATCGGCCATTAATGACCATCACAACACCTACACTGTGCCGCCGCTCCATCAACAGCACCAGCCACTACACATTGTCGGGCCATGACAAAGTGCCCACATATATATATAGCTGCTCCAAGCCCCCCCATTGCTTTTTCTTTGCCATTCCAGTGCTAACCTCATTCTCCTCCTTCCCCCAAAAGAATTTGAGCTCTAGTCAAGCTCAAGCGCCACCCTGTCGCAGCCTTCGCCGCCCACACCATCGGATACTGCAAGACCTCCTTGAAGGACCAGCTGCCTACCCCATGGCGCTACATTGAAGATTGAAGACCACCCCTTTTCGTCAAGCTGCTCCTGCAACGCGGAGTTTCTCTCATTGTCTTGGTCCACCGACGACGGCTCAACTCCAGCTAGCCCAATCCCCAGCTCCGTACTGGTGAGTTCTTGGTAACCAGATGCTCTTCCTAGTTTGAGCCACCATGCTATTTTTTGGATGTTTCTCTGGTTCTTCCTTTGGCGGTTCCACTAGTTCAATCGACTGCAACAATTTAGTCGAATCTGTGTTTCTTTTGGTCACTGTTGTGTAATTGATCACTTCTCTCGATCGACTACACACGGTTAACACCCCCACGACCTCCCTCCTTGTGTGCATGTAACATCCCAAAGTTCTGTTACCAAAATAAAAATAAATAAAGTTATTATTTTATTGGATTTTCTAAAATTAAAAGAGTTTTATTGCTTTTCTTGAATTTACGAAGTTTTAAAAGTCAAAAATAAAAATTTATTAAAGTCTTTGAAGTTTTATTTGAGTTGAAGTTGAAAAATAAAAAATAAATTAATTTCTAGAATTTTCGGAATTTTAAAAGCTTTTTCCTAAATATTTTAAAGCCAAAGTAATTTATTTGCAAAATTAAAAGCCAACTTTAAGTTGGAAATAATTTTATTAAGCCCAAAATAACTCTAGGAATTTCTATGAATTTTTCTAGAAATTTTATGGATTTTATTTGCTATTTTCTTAGCCCTTTTTATTTAATCAGATTATTTAAAATTAGAAAATCATTTGAAATTCCGATTAAGGGTTTTGGGTTGAAACCTCCCAACCCATTTCCGTTTCTGTCTTGCACCGCCGCCGGCCTGCCTGCCTGTTAGCCTTGTCGTCCGCTCCTCACAAGACGCTCTTGGCCATTGGATGCAAATCCAACGCGCCACGCTCCCTTCCCTTTTCGGCCCGTCACTGCCATGTGGGTCCTGCCCAGCGCAGCTTCTTCCTCCTCGTTTCTTCCTCGCACGGAGCAGCACCCGACCACCATTTTCGGCCACGCTGAGCTCCATCACCGCCGCTTTTGCCGCCCCTTTCTCCACCCGTTTGCACGCGGTCAAACCGCCACTCGCCACCGCCCCCATTTCCACCAGTTTCCCCTTCAATCACACACTCGATCACCGAAACCGCGCCATTTCCACCACCATTCCCATGCACACGATCTCCCCCTCCCATACCCTTCCGCCCCAATAAAAGGGAGCCTCGGGAGTGCCTCTCTCCACTCAACCCAACACCACCACTCACTCCTCCTCCCGTGCTCTCACCTCGCCGGATTTGAAGTTTTTCCGCCGCCAGCCACCGTGCGCCTCCGTCACCTCTAGCGCCTCTGTCGACGACGCCCCAGCCCCCGCAACCACCACCAATGGATTTGCAGCTTCGCCGCAATCCTGGTGCGCGCCTTGCCTTTGTCGGAGCGCCTCCCGAACCATCGCGCTACCTCCGAGCCGCACCTCACCACCGCCGTCGCCCTCGCCACCGATCAAATCCTCGCCTTCCTGAGAAACTATGGTGAGCATCTTGGTCCTCTCGCTCTCCTCTCCCCGATGCACCTGTCGCCGGCCGTCGCTGCACCACCAATCGCCGGCGAGCCCTGGGCTCCCGTGCCTCCGCCGTTCGGTGTCGACGTGGCGTCCACGCCATTGCCACCGAGGTGCCCCATCACCCCTTTTGGCCTACGTGGCTGCCCCGTCAGCAGCCGTGTGGCACTCCCATTGAAACTCCATTCCAAAACCTCGTAGACCAGATCCACCGTGCACCACTCCTATGACAAGTGGGCCCTACCTGTCATAATCATTTCAATTTCTTTTCTCATATTCTTCTAGCCGAAAATCCTCTGATGATGTCAGCTGACATCATATTCATCTTTTCCTTCACAAAAATAATTCCAAAATTCCAAGAATTTCAAATTTCATCATTTCATGTGAATTGTAAACTTCCCAGGGTTCGTTCTCCTTCATACAAACTTCGATTTCGTCGATTCAAATTTCTAAATTCATATAAATTCAAGATCTACTATATAAACCAAAATTATTTAATTTGGAGTTCATTTGAATTTTGTTTGAATTTGGCTTATTTTCGCGTTTAGATTTCGACGACTTCGGAGAGTCAGATTTCAATGCCGTTTGAGAGAAATTGTAATACCTCGAATATCAAATAGAGAGAATATTATTCGGGAGAGGGAATTTATTCAATTTCGAATTTCTCCTAACAAAGAAAGTATCCAACAGCAGTTATGTAATATTCATTTAAGATTAGAGAATTAATTGAAATGAGAAAGATATTTAACAGAATTAAAAAGAGAAATCAGATTTTTAGAGGAGAAATAATCTTGGGCTTTTACCACGTTGTTTGGCCCAAGTGGGAAGTTGGTTTAAGAAGGAGCAGCAAACCCTAGGCACTTTTTTCTTGTAGCACGCCGCCACTGTAGCAAATCCTCCCTCCTGCTGCCACGCCCTCCATGTCGCCCCTTCTTTGCTCCTTCTCACGGCCATCGGGAGGAAGAAGAAAAGGGAGAAAGGAGGAGAAGAGAAGGGATCATCTTTTTCGAGGCTTGATCATCGTCTTCCTGTGGGTCTACAAGGGTAACGAAATATTTTCCCCACTATTTTTTGATGATTAGAGGTGATTTCGATTAATTGGGTTGGATCGTTTTGCTGCCGGTAGACATTCAATTCTGTCTGGTACATTGCGTCTTCGATTTTGGGTTCTTAGAGACAGAATTCAAGATGTCCATCTCCTAGAGATTTTTAGATAATATTTTTAGCTTTCCGTGGCCACCAAGAACACCTAATTCGGACATACGGATCAAAAGTTATGATAGTTTCAATCATGCTGCCCAGAATTCTGACGAGATTGATCTGTTAATTTATCTTTTTAATTTATGTTCATGTTAGAGGCAAATTCAGGGTTTCCACTCATCTAGATTATTTTATAAAATTTCATAAAATTTCCATAATGTCAAAGAACGCCCTAATCGGAGTTGTAGATCAAAAGTTATGCTATGTTCTTTATTGCTGTTCGTTTCGTCTGGGCAGAATCTGTCTTCTGAGTTCAACTGCTTGTTAGCATTTTATTTTGGCCGAATTGGGTTATCTCGCCAACTAGAATGTTGTAGATATGTTCGTTAAGTTTCTTTAGGAACTAGGCTCACCTCGTTTTGAGTCCTAGGTCAATAGTTATGGTTATTTTCGTTCTGCTGTCCAGATTCGATTCCGTGGTTGTGTTGCCTATTTTCAGATTAGGGATTATGGCTATTTCTTAGGTGTTCGGGAGGGTATTGTAGAACATTAATGGTAGTGTCTTGTACCATGTTGTTCTTATTTCGAGTATATATTGTGTAGGTGGAGAGGCTTCAGATTTAGAAGTACCGTCATTGCCTACTAACGCGTCGCATCGTGGAAGGCAAGTACTTTGATGTTTTTATGATTAGAAAATGTTGTATGCTTGATGTTGTTATTGTGTTTTCTGTGATCCATGAGAATAGTTAATGTTCATGTTCTATCCATATGTGTTATCTCCATGATTAGAGATGTTGTCTTTCAATATTCATATTCCATTCCATGCATCTATTATTCATGTTTCATCCACGGGAGTGGATTAAAAAGACCCATCAATTCTAGTATGGGCACGTAAGACCCACCATTTCAATGTGGGCAGTTTGGGACAATCGTATGAAATGTTCTTCATACGGGGTTTGGATCCCCGCATTTTGTTAAATGCGGGCTTAGGTGAACACCGACGGGTGTCTCACTAGCTATACCGGTATATGCATGTGTGTGGTCCCTTCATTTCATTCAATCCATTCATTCCATTCATTCAAATATTCGTTCTGTGATTTATTCATATTCTTCAATGTTGTTGTCATGATCATGTTTGTAGTATGTTCCATTTATTCACTGTACTTGCTGAGTCTCGGACTCATTCTTGTGTTGTTTGTTTATTTTATGTGATCATTGATGTTGGCTCGATTGGGAGGGAGTAGACACGCACTACTCATTCACTTCACCCTATTCAAGTTCAAGATTACAAATTAGTTCTATCTTTCATTCGTTATTGATGAACTGTAATAAATAAATTTAGATGGTGATTGATACCTAGTGCTATGTTTTGGTTGATTTAGTAGTACTTGTGATCTTTGATTATTCCTTCGATATAAATTGCTTAGATTCATACTATTTTCATGCCATGGTTCTACTAAATGTTGATCTCTTTATGTCATTAGATGAGATAGTGTTCAAATTCTTCCGCTTTATGGTTGTATGTTAGATTATTTAGGTGACATCTTGGCTTCCGAATAGCCAAGGTGTTACGAAATTAATCAAGCAAGGCAAGTTACATCTTTGATCATATTTGATCCAATTATTTCAAATTATTTAAATTCTATATTAAATTATTATTGCATGCTTATTTTTATTCAAGATAATTTAAATTCCTGTTTTAAATTATAGTTATTCTTAATTCCTTTGTACTACCCATTTTGACACTTAAATAAACCTACCTTGACACCTTAGATGAAAATCTAGTTTATGCAATAGTATGAACTAGAACTTTTTGAGAAAAATTATGCTTAGCCATGCTTAGACCTAAAATATTTGATTTGAGAATTTTCAGCCAAAAATCAAATGTTGATTAAAATGTATCCATAGCATCGGTGTGCCATGGAAGTTTGCAAATGATTTTGGAAAATAAAATCAAATTGAAAACTAGTTTGGACTTGGGTGAACTGGATAGTTGGTGGGTACAAGTTTATGCACGAGCTCAATGTAGCGAATGGTTGAGGCCTAGGGATTATTTTGGAAGTCGCCCAGTCAATTAAGGACCGGTCTGCGAGCTGCGGATTGTTAAGCAAAAATCGTAATACCACATGTCCTGTATGGGCGGGATCTGGCTAACTAATTTGCAATGTTTCAATATGGTTGTGCCATCCGGTTGTGTGGGTGTCATGAAGACTTATTATTAATACTCACATGGCACAAGACGGGGTTATCGTTTGGTGCGAAGCCTATGATAGCGAAACCTTAGCGGGCATAACTACTTTGGGATGGCGCATTGTAAAGGTCTTGTGATAATCACTTAGTCGCACACTTACGGAAGTGTGTGAGCGGACATTAAAAGTTGATTATCTCTTGTGGGTAAAGCCGTACAACCTTTGCAGAGTGTTAATCTATTTGAATAGCCGTGTCCACGGTCATGGACATGCTGACCAAAGCCTTTCGCGGATTAGACTTTGGTTTTGTTTTCAAAAGGTTTTGTAAAATTTTTTTTGGCATGGATGGGTGTCCATGAGAAAAGTTATGGGTTGAAGCCCCTGGTTGGTGCCCATGTTTAAGTTAGTGTTAGGTTGGTGCCTACACTAACTTTATTAATTAAGTTAAAACTCAGTTTAAATTATTGTAAAAATTGAGCCTTTGAACTTAGTATTGTATTTAAATGGTCAAATATTGCTTTTGCACAAAATAACCCTATAAGCCATCCTTTGTTACATCCATACATGCATTAACTCTGTTATTGGGTGTAACTTGTGAGCACGGTAGTTGTGCTCATACTTGCTTTATGCAAACAAATTTCAGAGGAGAAGGACTTCGCTACCGGTGTGGATCTTGACGACTAGGCCGCTACCTCGGTCGATTGTCTGTGGCAGATCAGCTGGACTCCACTACTTATTCTTCGTCTTCCGCTGTGTTATTTACTATTGGCTTGTAAGCCTCTTTTGTAATAAACTCTGTCGATTATTAATAATATTGTGCGATTTATGGATGTTACCATATCTGTTTACTGTGTGAACTAGCTACTGATCATGGGACTAGTTCAGAAATGCACAGAGGATTTGGGGTGTTAATCCTGGGTTTGACAGCAGACCTCCAATTTTACAAAGACCACCCCCGTGGTCGCAACATCCCATTTTACAAAGACCACCCTCTCAATCGTGACCTCTCTTTTTGCAAGGACCACCTTCTTGGTCTTTTGCAAAGACCACCCTCTTGGCTTTTCTGCAAAGACCTCCCCAGGTCTGGTCGCAACACTCTCATGACCTTCCCCTGGTCCTGGTATCTCCAGGACCTCCTTTGCGTTCATCTTGACCGTCGGGACCTCCTTTGTGTTCATCTTGATCGTCGGGACCCCCTTTGCGTTCATCATGATAGTCGGGATCCCCTTTGCATTCATCTTAACCGTCAGGATATCCTTTGCGTTCATCTTGACTGTCGGGACCTCCTTTTCGTTCATCTTGACCGTCGGGACCTCCTTTGCGTTCATCTTGACCGTCGGGACCCCCTTTGCATTCATCTTGACCGTCGGGATCTCCTTTGCGTTCATCTTGACTGTTAGGATCTCCTTTGCGTTCATCTTAACCGTCAAGACCTCCTTTTGTTCGGATCTAAGGGTCCAAATTTCCTTCCGTTGGATCTGAGGATCCAGACCTCCTTTTGTTTAGATCCAACGGTCCAGACCCCTCTTCATTTAAATCTAAGGTCCCAAATCTCCTTTCATTTAGATCTGAGGGTCCAAACCTCTCTTCGTTTAGATCGAACGGTTCAGACCTCTCTTCATTTAAATCTAAGGTCCCAAACCTCTTTTCATTTAGATCTGAGGGTCTAGACCTCTCTTTGTTTAGATCTAATGGTCTAGACCTCTCTTCGTTTAAATCTAAGGTTCCAGACCTCCTTTCATTTAGATCTGAGAATCCAGACCTCTCTTCGTTTAGATCTAACGGTCCAGACCTCTTGTCGATTAAATCTAAGGTTCCAAACCTCCTTTCATTTAGATCTGAGGGTCCAGACCACCTTTCATTTGGATCTTAAGGGTTCAGACCTCTCTTCGTTTAGATCTAACGGGCCAGATCTCCCTTCGTTTAGATCTAGGGGTCCAGACCTCCCTCTCGTTAGATCTCCCTCGTGGTCTTTTTGCAAAGACCACCCTCTTGGCCTTTTCGTAAAGACCACCCTCTTGGTCCACGACCTTCCTTAGTTTTAGCATTCACACGACCTCCCCTGGTTATAGTGATTCCAGGACCTCCCCTAGTTACAGTGATTCTAGGACCTCCCCTAGTTACAGTGATTCTAGGACCTCCCCTGGGTACAGTAATTCCAGGATATCCCCTGGTCACAGTACCTCCAGGACCACCCCAAGTCATAGTACTTCCATGACCTCCCTGTCGTATCTTTCTAAAAACACAGTAGCTCCGACGACCATGACAGATCCGACAACCACTGAGTTTTCAACTATGCTGGTCTCATATTTCTAATCTACGCTTTTGCATTATTTGGAGTTCTTCGCATGTTTGGAAGCGATTTGAGTTGGAATATATGCTTAATTGCCTTTTCGGTTGTTTCGCGATTATAGAAGCCGAGGCGACCGAAGAACAGTTTGTTGATCAGGATCTCGATCAGTAGCACTTTGAACGAGGCGAGTCAACACTTTGATCATATTGCATCTACTTTTTGCAAATTATGTTGTTTCAAATTAAGAAATTGCATTGCTATATTCTATCAAACTAAATTGGTCTAGATCATAGTTAATGCCTTAACAAATACTTGTGTATAAAATTTCAAATCCTTGAACTTGGACACTATCCTTTGTCACCCTAGACTTAATGGATTACCTGCTAGTTAATAAGTCTGTATCTAAGTGTCATGCCTAGCCTTGCTTAGCTACAATGTTATGCGGGCATTAATTTGCCTGACCACAATCATTAAAAACTATAGAAAATGATTTGGGGTAGTTGAGGCTGGGAGCTTGGCTGGTATGTTGAAGTAAATGGTTATTTTCCAAAACAATAAAACCTAAAAAACTGTTTTCGACTGGGGCTATTAGAAAGAATGGCTGGTGTTGGGGGCACGAGAAGATGCTGATATGTGGATGTGCTGCCCTAGTCAAGTAAAGACTGAATCTTGTGATGACCTCTCATGCAAAAACAGTGCAACCACAAGTCTATTATGGGTACGACCTGGCCGACTAATTTGCTCGCCTTGGTGTAGATCCGCCATTGGGTTGATTGCGGGGGGAGAATGAAGCCACAGGAACCGCATTGGCACAAGAGGGGGCCTCCCGGAGAGCCTAGGGAGTGGGCTCAGGGTGATAGAAACCTTAGTGAGCGGATGGAGTGCGTTGAGGTTGAGCATTGTAAAGGCCTTGTGGTAATCTCTCCTTGATTCACATGTCTAAGGAAACATGTGTATATATCAAGATGATTACCTCTTGTGGGTAAAGTGTGCGAACTCTGCAGAGTAAGAAAACTATCATGATAGTCGTGCTCACGGTCAAGAGCGGTGCTGAGAACTTGCTTGATATACTTTTCATTTTTATAAAACCATTTGTGTTGGAAAAGAAAGATGGGGTGGGATCCTAGGGATTTGAGAAAGGCCTGGTCGGGGACCAGTGGTAATTATGGGAATACCCGAGCATTGAGTGGATGGAGCCACTCAATGGTATAGGAGGTGGGACCTCTGCTAGTACTTTACAAATGAAAACTCATTTATGAAAACAGATTTGTTAAAAATGCTAAGTCTCAGGATCTCCTACTACTCATTTATTTCAACTTGACTTTGCTTAAATAAAAGAACTCTAGAGCTTCCCTTGACTAGCCCTGCATCTATACAACTGCATTGTGTGTTGGCTCATGAAATGCGGTTGTGTACTCAGACTGCCATTTTAATATTTTCAAACCCAAATGATCAAGACCCCTACCAGTACTTCACAGAAGCTGATCCGGATGGTGGTGACGATAATGAAGCTTAAGCCAGGACCCCAGTCGCTTGCCTGTGGGCAAAGTGAATGGACCCACCACGATTTATTTTGCTTCCGCACCTGTTTTATATTCAGTACTCTTGACTTTTGTAAACTTCCACCTAAGTGGCGCTTTTGTAAAACAGTTGGCCGCACGGCCTGATGACTATGTAATATATTCTGGGCTTGCACTATTCATAACGAGTACCCTTTACATTGAGGAAAGTTTACGATCAGTTTGTTTACAAACACTAAATAGATGTCTTAAGACCACCCCTAGATGTTCTAAAACCACTGCTAGGTGACTTGGGACAACCCTTAGCTGGTTGAAGACCTCCACCAAATGACCTACGACCACCTCTAGTCAATCCAGGTCTGCTACCAAGTGACTCACAACCCCCAAGAGTTTATAACCAGCTCTAGAGAGTCTAGGACCTCCACATGACCTCCAAGACCTCCTCAGGAACTCCTAGGACCTCCCTTGATCTTCGCAGGAACTCTCAGGACCTCCTCATGAACCACAGGAACTCTTAGGACCTCCCTTGATCTTTCCTGGATCTCCCCGGACCTCCTCAAGAACTCCTAGGACCTCCTTTGATCTTCGCAGGAACTCTCAGGACCTCCTCATGAACCACAGGAACTCCTAGGACCTTCCTTGATTTTTCCTGGATCTCCCTGGACCTCCTTATGAACTACATGACCTCTCTTGAACTTCCCCGGATCTCCCAGGACCTCCTCATGAACTATAGGACCTCCTAGGACCTCCCTCAACTCTCTAGACTTCCTCAGGACCACCCCTCAAGACCTCCTTAGGACCTCTTTTGACTTTTCAGGACCTTCTCAGGACCACTCATAGAACAGTACACGAAGAGATTAGTGACCAACAAAAGGATCACTCCAGGACCTCTTCAAGATCACTGCAGGACCTCTTCAAGATCACCTCAAGACCTCCTCCAGATCACTCCAGGACCTCCTCGGGATCACACTTGAACCATTCTAGAACCTCTTCGAGACCTCCTTTGATATCCTTTTTCCATCCAATAGTGGTCGTAGCTGTGAACCAAATTGTGTGTCAACTTTGAGCTCCCGACGTTATGTGAGTGAACCACGACGTAACTGTATGTGTCAGCTACTGATCCAGGGAATGACACGTTATACATAGTGGATCCCAAGCTCCAAATTTGGGGTCCGACAAATAACAACATTCAACTGTTGTTCAGCCTGTATGAATATGCATGGTAAATATTGTTGGGGAACTATGGGCTTGGTCCAGAAGCTAGCTCATGTATGGGCTCCTCATCTCAAACCCTAGTAGAGTCTCTAGGCTATAAATAGGCGGTACTATTCATTGTAAACGATTGATCGATTGATGAAGGAACAAAGAGAAGCAAGAAGCCCCCTATATCTCTGTGTTCAATCTACTATTTTGTACTTGTGTTCTTGCATTGTTCTAAACGATTCTACGCTTGTCTACGAGGTAATCGCTCGGACTGGACTCGCCAGCGGCGGTTCCTCAACACGTTATTAGCACAATCGACTCTGGCCTACCTTTAGGCCTACTCTACATGGATCGAAAGGTAACCGTCGTAATACGACACTTGTATATGAATCGTATTTTCTAGATCGCTTTCCATTATGCAAATTTGGCTTTCTAGATTAATTCCTATGGTGTAAATCATCTCTAATCTACCACGAGCCTACTTGAAGTCGCCGACCAAGCCGATCGGTTGGATTGCATGAAAGAGATGATGTTGATTGCACCATAGATCATTGCATGAACAATAATCGCAGTCGGTGAATAGTGCATGCACCCGGTGAATAGTGATCGTGCCCGATGAACAATACGCACTGGATAAGCGATGTCGTGGCGGTAAGCAAAGTCGCACTGCGTGAACAATCTCATGGTGGCGAGCGGTCTGCGCTGATGAAGCGGTACTTGTGCCCCTTGAGCGATGTCGCGTCCGATGAGCGGGCGTCGTTTTACGATGATCGCACAATGAACAGTGCTTGCATATGAACAGGAAAAGAAAGGAAACTCCAAACTAGCCATCATGCAGACACGTAGTCGCCAGCACAATGTCAATCGGTCAAGCTAGATGCATGGGAAAATTGAAGGCAATGACATGAAAGGCACCATGTGCGTGCCACCGCCTGCAAGCGGCCATTACCACCTTCGCGATACGTTACCGGTCGGCTAGTCCGCCACAACGCATCGCTACGGAGGCAACAACAGAGCCACGCCGCTAACACATGGCAAGCATTAACCGTCGACTGGAGCGCACCACCACTGCCGCCATGCCATGCGCGCCAAGCCCATTGCCCCACACGGGCTCTGTATGAGCCCGCCATTATCCACGCCATGAAGCTGGCCGCTCGTGCTCGAAGCCACCGGCCCCCATGCGTGATTCGATATCTCGCATGTGCGCTTGAAGCCGCCGCGCCACCACGCTGTCGCACCCACAGCGCCAAGCCACCGCCGCCTCTAGCGCATAGGGGCAAAGGGAAACCCTAAATCCCCCAGCTCACCACAATTGAACCGGCCTATGGGCCAAAGTGGGTCGAGCATGGACCGAAACAGGGAAAGACCTAGCCGAAAAGAATTTTCGGCCAAAGAAAGACGAAAAAAGTGGAGGAGAAAACCAAAAATTCTGGAAATTTGCAAATAAACCCTTGAAGTTCTGAAATTACGAGGAAATATTTTGGGAAAGAAATTCTTACAGAATAACCCCTCGAAAATTGAAAAACTGCGCAAATTTTTTTCTCAGAACAGAAAATTAGCGCTTTAGCTCTTGGAAATTGCAGAATTCACCGAAAGTCATATTCCAGCAGAAAAAAGCCTCGGGAATTCAAATTTTGAATCATTTTTGAACTTTTGAAGCATGTTTAACTCTGTTATTATTATTTCTATGCAATTTATTTATTGTATTTACTGTTTTGATTATCTGTGATTGTTTATATTACTTTTAATCACTAAAAATAGCAATATATCATGAAAATGCATAGAAAAATACGGGATCATGAACCGGGAGTTCGAAGAGCATTATGAGAATTTTGCAACTATTTTATGTAAATTACCAGCAGTAATCTTATGAACTTTTTGCATGAATATGGAAATGACTGGCATCACGAACCAGGAGTTCGAAAAACTAACCCAACATGGCCAGAATTTGTACAAGTCTTCAACATGAGCAGAAGATTAAGAAGACTCTCTTTATCTTTCACCCAAATGCGGTGCAATCTGCACGCAACTATCGTCAAGACGACTACAAGGAGTATGCTGCATTAATTGACACCGTGCAAGTTATAGAAGCTCAAGCTGATGTTCTAAGGAAGAACTACATCTCACAACAACCTAGTAGCAATGTTGGATGTGAAACCAATGCTAGTAGGTACAAGGTGATGAAGCCTCTCATGAAGGAGAGGGACAAGAAGGGTAAGGTCGTGGGTCGCACGTTATTTTCAGTCTAAGAAGAAGGTCATAGCACAGCATGATGCACACCTCGATATTGTAGGCACGGAAGATCCACATCCATTAGTTGCACTCATGGATGTGGAGAGCCTAGTAGCAGCCCCCATCATCCCTCCTTTGGACATCGCAGCGGCCCCAGCCATAGTTGCCCAAAAGGAGAAGATCGCCATGTAGCAGATTGAGGTAGAAGTTTCTAAATACTTCGCCGATTCGATCTAGTGCACGCATTGCACTTGAATCTTTTATAGTAACTTGTAGTTTGTAATTGAAGCAGAACATTGAATTATTTTATTCTTTGAATAATGGTTGTAAGCTCTAGGAGAGCAAAACGTTAAATTCTTATGATAAGTCTTGCAAGACTTATTCTCATATTTACAATAGCAAGTTATGTTCTGATATCTAAAGTATTTTATTTATGTGTTACTTGCTTTCTGTTGCATATTAATAAAGTACATTATATTAGAATGTGTGTGGCGCCATATGGAGGACGTGTGCTTAGCAGGATAGTGGCACAACGAATACCACCTTGAGAGAGACGAAATTCTTTTAGTCGATCGGCAAGAATGCTAGTAGTCTTACGACAATCACAGACAGTGATACTTGTATAATAGGCTTGGGAAGGGCCACAATTATACTCCAAATGGGCACGACTTTGGTCATTAAAGAAGCCTTGTTGTACCTAGAATCGACTAGAACTCTCAAGGATATTCGCGCTAACGGTTTCCACGTAGAGACTGAAGAAGAGTATGGTAAGGAATACCTGCTCATTACAAAGCGTAAATAAAATGAAAAAGAGAATAAGAACGACTTCCTTCATATGAAACTGGGCTATACTATACTAATATTAAGGCGCCTACATCCTATACTGCCCTGAAAACCGTATTTAGAAGCTCTTAACCTTTTCTATCTCTCGCAAGATAGATAATGCCACCTAGGTCTTAGGATGATGAGAAATATAACTAACAATTCACAGGGACATAATATCAATATAAAGAATTTTCTGAATCAGAAAGATTTTGTGTGCCCCACATGTGCCCCCGGGAATTTAATTACTAAACCTTCTGCTCTAAAAGCGAAAGATGAAGTCCCTGCATTTCTGGACTGTATCCAGGGATACTTTTGCGGTCCTATATAGCCCCTGTAAGGGTCATTTAGGTATTTTATGGTGCTCATCGATGCTTCCTCGAAATGGTCGCATGTATGTTTATTGTCTACGAGAAACCACACTTTTGCAAAGCTAATCTCGCAGATAATTAAAATTAAGAATAATTTTCCTGATCATCATGTGAAGTCCACCAGAATGGACAATGTTGGAGAATTTACTTCAAAGGTATTTGATGATTATTGTATGGCAATGGGAATTAAAGTTGAGCATTTTGTACCGCATGTCCATACCCAGAATGGACTAGTAGAGACATTAATTAAAAGGCTTAATTTTTTTGCCTAATCACTTTGAAGAATTGTAATTTACCAACTACATGTTGGGGACACGCAGTCCTGCTCGCAATAACTCTCATCAATTTTAGACCATCAACATATAACATACATTCACCTATGCAACTAGTGCAAGGGTCAGCACCGAAAATTTCTCATCTTTGAAGATTTGGTTGCAAGGTTTATGTACCTATACCACCACCATAGTGAACTGCATGGGTCTTCTCCGAAAGTCTGGGATATACATTGGTTATGAGACAGCATCCATAATTAGGTATTTGGACCCTATGAAGAGAGATTTGCATACTGCCTGATTCGCTGATAGTATATTAGATGAGGATAGTTTCCCGTCATTAGGGGGAGGAAATCAACCCCTTGATGAAAAATGTCAGGAAATATAGAAGTCTAGAATATAATTGAAGTCCATGCACATGACCCGCGCACTAGTGAAGCAAATAGAGAAGTCCAGAAGATAATTGTAGTCCAAAAGATAATTGAAGTCTAGAAGATAATTGCAGTCCAGAAGATCATTGAAGTCTAGAAGATAATTGATTTGCAAGCATTAGCGAATCAACTGCCTAACCACTTTAGTGATTTGAAGAGCATGACCAAGTCGCATGTGCCTGCAAGCAATGCACTAGAGAGGATTGAAATACCAATGAAGGTATCCCTAATCCCGCCCTAAGGCCTCTGTAAGGATGAGAACTCCGGCCCCTCGAATCCGAAGTAATCAGGGACGCCTGGTAAAAAAGGATAAGAAGGACTTGACATAGTCGATCACCGAAGTTCCCCAAAACCAAAATGGGAGCCAGTTAAGACCTGGCACCAGTATGGAATCTTCAGAATAAGGCATACTAGAATTGAACATCCCCATGAAGGGAGACATCAGCACGGATGTGTGCACACACATCGGAGCTAAAAAACTAAAGGGACTTGCCCCCATAATTGAAAGCAGTGGTGAGCAAGTAGAAGCATTAGAAGAATTTCCTCATGAAGAAATAGCTATAAACTTTGTGGCCTCGGGATAGTCTATGAATAAGACAACAGCCAATGTCGACATTTATTTGCAAAGAAAATTGTCACAATCATCGATCTTGATCCAAAGCCTGTATCGCTCGCTGAATGTAAGAAAAGATCAGATTGGGAAGATTGAAAGAAGGCAATAGAAACTGAATTATTCTCTCTAAATAAAAGAGAGGTGTTTGGGCATGTAAGTCGCACGTCTCCCCATGTGCACCCTATAGGGCATAATTGGGAATTTGTTCGAAAGAGAAATGAAAAGAAGTAAGGCTTGTTGCACAAGGTTTCACTCAACGTCCAGGAGTTATTTATGAAGAAACCTATTTCCTGGTCATGGGCGGAATCACCCTTTAGATATTTAATCTCAATGACAGTAAACTTGAAGTTAAAAGTGACATTGATGGATGTGGTAACTGCATACCTTTATGGAAACTTGGACTCAGATATTTATATGAAGGTACCTGAATGTATCTCTGTCCTAAACCAAGAAAAAAGAAATAGAAACATGTACAGTGTGAAACTCAGAAAGTTACTATACGAACTTAAGCAATCAGGCAGCATACGGTATAATCGCTTAAAGTGACTTTCTATGCAAGAAAGGCTACACAAACGATGAGAATTATCCCTGTGTATTTATACACCGATCCCAGGATGGATTTTGTATAATCTCAGTGCATGAAGATGATCTGAATATCATTGGAACCCTGGAAGGTATTAAGAAAGCAAGCTCTTACCTAGAGTCAGAGTTCGAAATGAAAGATTTGGGTAAAACCAAACATTGCCTAGGCTTGTAACTTGAGCATGCCCCTAAAGGGATTTTAGTACATCAGTCAACCTACACTCAGAAAGTGTTAGAAAGGTTCGGTTTTGAAAATGCATATCCTTCGAAAGTGCCGATGGTCGGGAGATCCTTGCAGCAAGACAAGGATCCATATAGACCTAAAGAGGGGGGGGGGGAGAGTCCTGGGGCCAGAATTCCCATACTTAAGTGCAATAGGAGCACTCACGTACTTAGCAAAATGTACTAGATCGAACATTGCATTTGCCGTGAACCTATTAGCAAGGTATAATGCAAAACCTACCAAAGACATCGGTAGAAAATGAAGGACATCATCCGATACCTCCAAGGAAGCAAAGAACTTGGTCTGTTCTACAGAAAGAACCGATACCTAACTACGAATGGCTATGTAGATGCCGGGAACCTATCGGACTCGCATACAGCTAAATCACAAACAGGCTATGAACTCCTATGTGGTGGAACTGCAATTTCATAGAAATCGTCTAAGTAGAATCTTGTATCGACTTTGACGAACCACTCAAAAATAATAGCACTATACGAGGCCTCACGAGAATGTGCTTGGCTTCGCAGGATAATTCACCACATCTAGCAGTCTTGTGGATTGAATACCGTGCAAACCCCCACTATTATCTATGAAGATAATGCAGCTTGTGTTGTACAAGTGCAAATAGGTTATGTGAAGAGTCCTCTCACTAAGCATATCAACCCCGAGTTCTTCTATGCTCATGAATAGCAAAAGATGAACGAAATTAAAGTACTGCATACTAAGTCATGTGAAAATCTTGCAGATTTATTCACTAAAATGACATGAAAACTTTAGTCTTTAGACCTGGGCAAGTTATATTGTATTTTGAAAAAGTGAGGATTGAAACTCACTAGTAGATAGGGTGGAGATCTTGCCCGTAGTTGATTAAGGACTGAAGCCAGCAAATCCGGGACTAAGACCTAATCGTACAACCATATGTTCTGTTATGGAATGGTCGTAGCTAACTAAGTTATCGAAATCTTAGCCTTGCATGATAGTAGGCAGAAGTAGTGTCTACATTGCTGGGGTATCGGTAATGCTGACACAACCGCGAATGCCTCACTTCGACGGGTGTCATCCGGGTGAAGTGAGGGACTTACTCAATGGGGACTGTCTGGCAAGTAAGGCTCCTCATCTGATGTGTTACTTTGTTACTACCAGTGTTATTATTATTATTATTATCCCGACGGATGAGGATAATGATTCGTAGGGCTAGTGCAAGGTTAGGACTAGATATTGTAAAGGCTGTGTCACGAACTCTAGGCTACTTACCTTCAGTAGTGAGCAGTAATATAGAGATATTCCAGGCAACTGGAATACCGTGTACTATGGGTAAAATCGTACACCTCTGTAGAGTGATAAACTATTCGAATAGCCGCGCTCGCGGTCATGAGCATGCTTAGTGCGGCTAGTATGGCGGTAGCTTTTGTTTTCCAAACTGTTTTGTCACAAAATATTAGGGTAATGACATGGGGTTTTACTTTGTTGAGTTAACTGCCATTTCTATGGTTTTGTTGTGTTGTAGGTGTAAAAACCAAACACGAGTGAGGGGGTGGACATCGGCCGTCTGACGGGCCATCGTCCACGAGGGTAAAAAAATGACACGAGGATTTATACAGGTTCAGGGGTCCGAGAGGACCGCCCTACTCCTGTCGGTGAGCCAACGGGGGGTTACCTCCGGAGAGGGAGCCCCCGAGGGCTCACCAGTTGGAACATGTTTCTTTATTGCTCAAGAGAGCCATCCCTTTGAAAGGAGGGATACATGGGGTATTTATAGGCTCTTGGGCCTGTACAAATGACCAAAATACCCCTTGGGGGATAGCTACACTATGAGTACAAGTGAGGGGTATTATAGTCTTTCATGAGTATAACTGCATTTCTGTGATCTGTATGCAAGTCTTCTGAGAGGCGGGCCCCGTCAGTATGATAGATGAATTATTCTTACAACACTAGCCCCCCTACCCCTTGGCATTTTAGGGGAAACGTCGAAGGGGTAGTCTTGAATTGTGCCTTTTATGCAGAGGTTGATCCTTCAGAAGAATTCCAGTAGAATTAAATAGTGAATGTGTCCGGAAGTATGAGGAAGCACCTTCTCCACTATAAGTTTCTTGTGAGGCTACACCTTTGTACGTGTATGCGGATATATGCCAATCGAGGCCACAGTAACTAGGGACATAGAGGATCCCATGTTGATAGGCCAGTTCAGGGAATCCAAGGCAGTCTGTCCTCATGTGAAACAGTAGAGATTATTTAATACACTGAGGCAGCAGGACCTATGGAGGCCATCGGCCGAATCCAATGCAGGCAAGGATATTTTTCTTTTCTTCTCCTCAATCCCCATTGCTTCATCGTTTTTCTTGGTGATTTGCTCCGGCCGACAACCCCAAGCTCCCCATCTTCTTCTCTTGCTCACCCATGGTGGCTGTCTCTTAGGCGCCTTCTCCTGGAGGCTGCCCGGCTTTGCCTTGGCGTGGCCTCGGCTCCGCCTTTGGTTCGGCCGGCGTGCTGGCCAGTGCAAGCCGCGGCCGCGACAGCCGGCGCCTTATGAAGCGGCGCATGCCCGTGGAGGCGGCAGGCGGCAGCGACCATGCGGCGGAGGCGGCGCGCGGCGTCGGCTTCGAGCGGCGGCGGTGGCGTGGGAGGCTGGAGGCGGGGCTGGTTTGGCTGCTACTGCGCTTCGCCGCGAGGCGGGTCGAGTGTGGCGGCGGCGGCGTCTGGCGGCACGGGAGTTGGCGGCCTTGAAGGCGGCGATGGAGTTGGCTCCGACGACGGCGGCGGCTCCGGCGGTGCAAGCGGCGGCGCGACGGTCGGTGCCTTCTGCGAAATCGGTCGCGGCCCGTGGGGCGGCGGTGACCGTCGCGGAGGAGAAGCGGAAGCGGCGTCGGCGACTTCGGCGGCGGCGGTGGGCAAGCCTCGGCGACGGCGCCTCGATTGGCCGCTGCGCAAGACGATGGCGCAGCAGATTGGATCTGCGGATGCTCTCTTTTTGTGTGTGTTGTATGCTGCTTGCTGTTGTTTGATTTGTGGTACTATTTGTTCATGCATGAATGTTGTGTTTGCTTGTTGATGGTGAACAATAAGGCTCGTGTGCGAGGGCACGGGCTCGCGAGGGCATGTGAGGACCTCAGGCGCGAGGGTACGTGCGAGAGTTTTGTGAAGGCCTTGGGCGCGAGGGTTTTGCGAAGGCCTCGATTGCGAGGGTTTTGCAAAGGCCTCGGGCATGAGGGTTTCGCGAAGGCCTCGATCGCAAGGGTTTTGCGAAGGCCTCGGACGCGAGGGTTTTGCAAAGGCCTCGGGCACGAGGGTTTCGCGAAGGCCTCGATCGCAAGGGTTTTGCGAAGGCCTCGATCACGAGGGTTTTCAAAGGCCTCGGGCACGAGGGTTTCGCGAAGGCCTCGATCGCGAGGGTTTTGCGAAGGCCTCGCACGCGAGGGTTTCTGAGGCCTCGATTCTGAGTCTGAGTCTTGCGGGGGCCGGGCATGAAGGCATGCGCGATGGCCCGATGTCGACGAAGGCGCAGCGTTGTTGTTATCGCAGGTTCTTCCCGCGGCACGCGTGAAGGCACACGAGGGCATGCGAGGGTGTGCGCGGGCTTCAGGCGTGAGGGCATGCGCGATGGCCCGATGGCAACGAATGCGCGGCGACGGCCCTCGGCGGTTACACAAAGTCGTCATGCAGGTGCCCCGAGGCCAGGGCTCGTGCGGAGGCGAGGTGATAGGATTACTCAACACTAGCCCCCCTGCCCATTGTGTGCCTACAAGGACGTCCGAGGGGCAAAGAAGAGTGCTGAGGTCTTGTATCTTGTGGATGAATATGCTTGGCCAAGGACTTGGCGAATTCGGCTTTTGCGGGAATGCAGGGCTCGAGGTTTTGCCAAATTCGAGGAATATCGCAAGGGCTCCGTGACTTAGCCAATTTTGGCTTGGTGGGTGCGTGGGTGCCCAAAGACTTATCTTATTTTGTACTCCATATCGTGTGAGTGCTCCACGTGAGGCGGTACTAAATTGGCGCTTCTCGTTGGCCCTTCGTGTGGGGTGGCTTTTGTTGCTCCATCCACGAAGATGAAGTATCTTGAATCTTTGAGGCACCCACCGAGGCACAACCCTTAGGGCGGGGTGCATCCAAGCGAAACTGTCTTGAGCAAACTCATAGGCATAAGACCAGCCCACCAAAGCACTGACCTTCGGTAGGCGGCGCATCGTGTGGCTTGGCGTGTAAACGAAGTCATGGGCGAGACCATACTGTCGAGGATAGCTTTTGAGGTGGAAGGCATGTTGGAGCGAAGCCTTTGTAGGCGAAGTCTTGGACGCGAGGCCGCCGAGCCGAGGCATAGCCTTCGAGGCCGGTGGTGCGTCGAAGTGAAGCCTAAGTAGGCGAAGTCTTAGATGCGAGGCCGCCGAGCCGAGGCATAGCCTTCGAGGCTGGCGGTGTGTCGAAGCGAAGCCTAAGCAGACGAAGTCTTGGACGTGAGGCCGCCGAGCCGAGGCATAGTGGAGGCGACGGACGCCCAAGCCACCATGGACTTTTGTTAGGGGAGACCATGGAGGTCATATGCCCTACGCACTACGAGGGTGGTCGCTCATGCCCTAGGTCCAGTAGGACACGAGCCGCCATGGTGGAGGTGACGGACGCCCAAGCCACCATGGACTTTTGTTAGGGGAGACCACGGAGGTCGTGCGCCCTACGCACCACGAGGGTGGTCGCTCATGCCCTAGGTCCAGTAGGACATGAGCCGCCATAGTGGAGGTGACGGACGCCCAAGCCACCATGGACTTTTGTTAGGGGAGACCACGGAGGTCGTGCACCCTACGCACCACGAGGGTGGTCGCTCATGCCCTAGGTCTAGTAGGACATGAGCCGCCATGGTGGAGGTGACGGATGCCCAAGTCACCATGGACTTTTGTTAGGGGAGACCACGGAGGTCGTACGCCCTACACACCACGAGGGTGGTCGCTCATGCCCTAGGTCCAGTAGGACATGAGCCGCCATCGTAGAGGCGACGGACGCCCAAGCCACCATGGACTTTTGTTAGGGGAGACCACGGAGGTCGTGCGCCCTACGTACCACGAGGGTGAAATCTCTTGGAGGGAAAATGTCTTGAGAGCCCATACGAGATTTATATGTCGGGACTGTCCCCTAATAGTAGCATGTTAGGGGGCAGCCCTCGTAGCGAGCCTTCATTGCTCGTGCCGTATGGATGTCATGTGTCCTGAGGGTGATGGTTGGCCTCAGAATCCTTAGCCTTCTGGCTGCGAGGGTGCCTTGAACTGCTCGCCCTTGGCTGGACCTCGCATTGACTCGCACAAAGGAGGAGGTGCACATGGGAGCCCCAGGGCATGTTGGACGTTGCCATCCCGAGGTGGATGGCCCTGATCTCCGACGAGGGTGCTCGGCTGGGGCTCCTTCAAAGAGCGGATGGGTCGTCCACGAGATCATTGCCCTCCAGAGCCGGAGGAGGTTTCGTGGACTTAGAGTATTTTTTGGTAGGAGACATAGCCTTTCATCGATTAGCTACGTCCCCACGGCCGGCGCCAATGTTGTAGGTGTAAAAACCAAACACGAGTGAGGGGGTGGACGTCGGCCGTCTGACGGGCCGTCGTCCACGAGGGTAAAAAAATGACACGATGATTTATATAGGTTCAGGGGTCGAGAGGACCGCCCTACTCTGTCGATGAGCCAGCGGGGTTACCTCAGGAGAGGAGCCCCGAGGGCTCACCAGTTGGAACATGTTTCTTTATTGCTCAAGAGAGCCATCCCTTTGAAAGGAGGGATACATGGGGTATTTATAGGCACTTGGGCCTGTACAAATGACCAAAATACCCCTTGGGGGATAGCTACACTATGAGTACAAGTGAGGGGTATTATAGTCTTTCATGAGTATAACTGCATTTCTATGATCTGTATGCGAGTCTTCTGAGAGGCGGGCCCCGTCAGTATGATAGATGAATTATTCTTACAACATGTTGCTATGTCTATAGTGGATTGTCATTCTATGACCGATTTGCTATTTCTATAGCAGTACTGCCATGTTTATGGTTGAACCTGAATTTGTCAGTTCCATTTCTATGGCGAAATATTGGTTATATTTTTGTTTACAACCAGGTAGGGTTGTGAGTGTTTGTTGTTACTTTATTTACTGTCCTGTACTTACTTTTTCATAAACTACTCTTTCAAATTCCATTGCAAATTTTTACTTATGATTATTGCAAATAAATTTTGCTTTGAGCAAATGAACTTGTAGAGTAGAGCCATACACTTGTTAGCCTTGCATCTAATATAATTTTTGCAATACACTACAAGTCTTGCTGAGTACACAAGTACTCAATCTAGCTATTGTTGTTGCTTTAGAATTTGCAGATGATCTGACGCCTGATGACGAGTTATTTGCACTTGGCACTGAGGGTTTCAGCGACAGGTCTACTTAGACCTTGTTTCCTTGTCGGTTGCCTGAGGGATCAGATGGGCATGCTGCTGGACTTTGGCTACTACTACTATATCTTCCGCTGCGACTTTACTTTCTCTGATGACTGCTTTTATTTGGCTGATCGGCCGTGGTTTGTAATAACTGTTGTAATAACTTAAGTAGATTGTCCCTTTTGCTTTACTTTCGATTATGAATGTATGAATGTGATGCCAAATATTGTGAATGTGTGTGCTAGCCTTTATTCCTGAGACTAGCAAAGTATACACATAAAATCTACGGATATTCTACTGAGGGTCTATGATCTTTGTACCACCGACCAATGACCATGCGGTGCCTAATGCCCTCGCACGCCGCGACGAAGTAGAAGAGGCCGTACCGGTCAAACTTGAACTTGGTCTCACCGTCGGTGAAGCGGCTTGCCGGCACTACCAGAAACATGATGTTTCCCGAGTGCCAAAAACACTCGGGAAACTGGGGTAAACACTCGGGAAACGTCTTTCCCGAGTGTCACACTCGGGAAAAAACACTCGGGATAGATTAGTCGGGATATAAACAGTTTCTCGAGTGTTACACTCGGGAAATATTACTTTACCGAGTGTATATTTATACACTCGGGAAACTCACACACTCAGGAAAAAAAACCCTGCTGAACGCCTTCTCCGCCCGTAACGGGAATTTGTCCCGAGGGTTGACACTCGGTAATACGATGAAAAAACACTCGGGAATGTTTCGAATGTTCGACCGACGAAATCAGGAAAATTGACACCTGGCCGTGTTTCCCGAGTGCATGGCGAAAACGGCACTCGGGAAATCTTCCGACGAATCCGACGAGAAAATGCCATTTGTCAAGTGTTCTCGAGTGTCAACACTTGGGAAACTTTTGGTCGGTTTCCCGAGTGTCGACACTCGGGAAACTTTTTGTCTGTTTCCCGAGTGCCAAAACACTTGGGAAATCTAAAAACACTCGGGAAATCGATAATCCAGCAGAACCCCATTTCCCACAAATTCATTTAAAATCCATTCCACAGCAATCAAATAATCCATCCATCCATTCCACAATATGTATATATATATATATATATATATATATATATATATATATATATATATATATATATATATATATGTATATGTATGTATGTATAGATCGAACAAAAGACATCATAACAGTTCCCGAGCTCACAACATTCAAGTTCAAGTTGGAAAATGTAAGCATAAGGCATTATACATATGACAGTTCCAAATAGTAATTTCATAGTCTTATATACATAAAACAAAAGCAAGTATCACTACAACCATTTGCATGCACAGAATTTCCTGCTTCAATCTTCTGTGCACAAAAGCATCATTTTGGGAGTTCTGCAGATAGAGCAAAACTTAATATTAGTGCCATCTTACAACAAAAGTTTGGAATTGATATTACATGAAAAATAATTAACCCAAGTATTGACAAAGCAAGGAAATGACGGTAAGCAAGGGAAATGAGTAATGACTATTGAGTAGTGACCAAGAAAATGCTATGTCCGTGAGCAACACAACATCATGAATCTGAACATAGTGGTTGACCATCATTAAGAAATATAATGACATGATTGTGGTTTTAGAAGTCAAACCCAAGTACCCAACATCCGGAAAAGGATCTATGACATGTCGGCTTCATTACATTCAAATTGATAGTAAATATGTTGCTGGAAGACAGGAATTGATGCTGTACAATAGGTCCTAAAAGCATCTCAATATTTTTAATATGTATCTCCACTCCCCCCTCCACCATAAGTAACAAGTAGATATGACGGGGCAACTTAGGTTTCAATTATTTACCACATCATCCAAAAAAATAAGCAGACATGCAGGGGAGAAATTACTTAGTCAAGGTGCTATTGCAGGCATTACCGCAATACATTTTCATATTTAGCCATCCCTCATAGCTTGCTTACGTCAGGTGATGAGAAATTTAATTTGTAGTTATTAAAAAGGTAAAAATGTCAAAACAGTAGATCATGAAAATAGCAAGCACCTGGTGGTGGCCTCTCGGCGATGGACGCATTCACATGATCTTCAACATTAGCACCAAACATCTTGACATGAGCGGTAGAAGCAAGCGATCCCATAGTTCCTGCATTTTCATAAGAAATCGCATTATAAGAAATTTGCGATAGCGACCAATAATTACATTGCATGTCATTTCAATGTCTTCTGAATCAAGTAGTCATAAGACTAACAATATAATAATCAGTATGCAGTTACTAACCGGAGCAGATAAGTGAGGTAGTGGTTCCCCCGACGGAGGGACATTAAGTCGAGTCCGGTCTCGAGTGCACGTGCATATTTGTTTGCACATTGCCATACATTAGCCAAGTATGAATATATATATATATATATATATATATATATATATATATATATATATATATATATATATATATATATATATTACTTTGTTATTGTACTACCACGCTCCAACTAACTCAGAGGAACATTTGCTCCAACATTTGCCTAGCCTCAATTTCTGTCAGCATTGCTACCAAGGTCGAAACACGAGGATCGAAATCATGTGATGGTCATTGTCGACTTTGAAAGTGTACTTCATCCGTTGATGCAAAGACTCGTGGATCGGACCTCCGAGAGGGTTGTCGGTGTGCTAATGTAGCCGGCACCCATGAAGAAACGACCATGTTTCTTCCCCTTTCCAGCCTTGTACACAGCACTCGCGTCTAGTGGTGAATTCATGACGTCGTAGTCCGGGCCATGAATCTCCTTAGCGAGATCGATATATGCAACTACTTTGGACAAAATCATCAGGGAGCAAAAATCATCAGGGACAAAATTATCAGAAATCGTACCAAGTTCTCTATCGCGCGCTGGCTGCACAAGCTGCCCTCCTGATCACCCCTCCTAGCTGCTACATATGCCTCTATATCGGAGACAGGCCTCTGCTTCTTCTTTTCCTACACCCAAAAAAACCACGGCGGTCAATAAATATGTATCTGCAACATACAATCAATATGAACATGTTGACCTACCAGGTTCTTCTTGTAACGAGCCATGGAGGAGCTGCCTTGACGATGTGTTGTCCCGTCCATCAACAATCTCCGCTCCCTAGCAGCACGAGAGTCCTGTAACCATCGTTCGTTGCACCACCTGTCTTGGGCAATCTGCCACCATGCATTTTCACACTTAAGGACACACCAAGGTATTGCCTAAATTAACCAAGTGTTAAATATGAATAAACTAGAATTGATTGTAATCAAGGACATCGTTTGTTCAGTTGGTTACCTGCATGTACTCGTCCAAAGTGATATGCGTTTGGCAAGTGTTGGCCCTACGAATTTGCTGCTCAAGGACTTGTGTGTGGTAACAGATCACCGCTTGGATGCGTGCTTCGTAGAACATCTGTGGGATCAGCTTCTTAACACAATTACGCAAACACTCTCCTAGAATCGACTTCTGTCCCTCAAACTGTCGAAACCACCACTACAATCCAAGAATAAAGAATTGATAAAGAATAAGATGATTAAGTTAGTTGATGAAAGCGAAAAGGAATTGATAAAGAATAAGATGATTAAGTTAGTTGACATTTATTACTTGGCTACTAAATATCCAAAAGAGGTAAATTAAACATGTCGGACTACGAAGTTTTAGTACCAAACAAGTGAGATTAGCGAGTTAGGTTTGCATAAAAACACAAAATATACAACTTTGTCCTCAAATGGCTTCTGTGTTCTTCAAAATGTTAGTAGTCCTTGTGCAATTTTATCCTCGGGATGTCTTCCACACAAATCTTTACATTGCTTTAGTGATACATCTACCATTACTTTAATATCAACACTTCTACGAGCAAAAGGTTAGTGCGTTGGAAGTTAGAATTTAGATAGGTGCTGGACGAAAACTACCATTTTTAGCCATGTACCGGCTAATAAATAGTTGATGATGATTTAGTTATGCGTCACAATTAAGATAACTATCCGAACATGAATAGATTGAGCAAAACTAGCCTAATCTACCGTAAGTTAAGTATGGTTGTTTAATGATCTAGTTTGTATTAATACCTTTGGAAAATATTAATCTTTGAGTTAAATAGTGGTTGTTAGTTAGGTGATTGAACATTGGGGCCATTATTTTACCCAAACATTTATGCCTCATCTAGTCATCTAGTCACAAAGTAGAAAATATATTTCAATTGTTGGCTTTCCTCGTCTGTTGCATCATGTAGAAGTACATATTATTTGGGATTAGTGTGGTAAGTTAGTATAGTAACTAAATTGAGACTCAAGAGTTGTGACCAAATCAACCCTAACATGCATAGGAACACATAGAGGCAGATTTGAATATTGATCACTTACCCAAAAACTTTCCTCCACCAGCGCAAGCAGGTTGTCAAATGGAACCTCTCCTTGTGGCGGTATCTTCATGCCTTGTAGTGGCACCATGTCCATGCAGCTCCGCCGTCCTCTGAGGTGACCAAGCCGGAAGTGCCATCGAATCAACACGCCAATTATGCCATTCGAAGTCTACATTTCTCACCCCGCCTTCTTCTCGCCATTGCTCGCATATTAGTTTTTTGAGGTATGTAAGTAAGTGGGCTAAATTAGTGAAAGTGTAAACAAGCATTTACGTGTCGCCAACAGAACGATGATGATCTTCTCCTCCTCTCGGGTTGGTCGTCGTGGCAGGTTCACGAGTCCTCGCATCCAAAATTCTTGTGCCTCATGGTGCTCATCCTCCTCACCCTCCACCTCAGGGTGCTCTTCCTCCTCACCCTCCGCCTCACGGTGCTCATACTCCACATCATCAGGACGCGAGGGTTGCGGGTCTGAGATCTGATCTACTAGAGGTAGACCCCCGCTGCCCCCTCGAGGGGCCGCGGCTGCCCCTCTGCCTCCTCGAGGGGCCATGGCTGCCCTTCTGCCTCGTCGACTGACCGCAGCTGCCCCTCTGCCTCCTGGAGGGGCCGAGGCTGCCCCTATGCCTCCTGGAGGGGCCGAGGCTACCCCTGTGCCTCCTGGAGGGGCTATCTCTGCCCCCTGCCTCCTGGAGGGGCTACGGCTGCACCTGTGCCTCCTAGAGGGGTCGAGGCTGCCCCTGTGCCTCCTAGAGGGGCCGCGGCTGCCCCTCTGCCTCCTCGAGTGGCCGCGGCTGCCCCTCTGCCTCCTCAAGTGGAAAACAAGCGTCTGCCTCGACTAGAGTATGATGCCTCGCCACTCATTTTTTGGTGTCCTGAAATGAAATGAAATAAAATAAATCAATTAATATAGCGTAATCAAGTAAGCTCATAGAAAAATGTAATATAACGTAATCAAGTAAGCTCATACAAAAAATTAAAAACATGCAGCAAATAAATGGAAGACATACAAGATCATGCTTAGAAGTAGTCATCTACAATGGGATCCTCCACAGATGGGCCCTCCAAAAGTCATAAATCACTATCATGAGGTGTTGACTCAACCTCATCCCCTTCGATGCCATCAATGTCTAGCGATTAAGTAGTTCCAAGTCCTCTTGGTTTACAACCTCATCGGCATCGATTTGAATATCATCCATGTGATCGTCCTCTTCCTAATTATTATTTGAAAAGTCCACAGTAGCCCATCTTCTTGAAAGAATAGGTCAACACCATTGTTGGTCTCCATGTTGTAGTCCTCGCTCACTAGGGGTAGGTAGTTTACCATATGGTTGCACCTTATGCTACCCACCAATCCACTAGACTACTCATAGTTTTGCATGGAGTGCGGGATGTAGTATACTTGGGTGGCTTGTCGAGCCACAATAAATGGGTCATTGCTCGGTAGGATTGATTGATGTGCAACTTCAACCAGCCCAAGTGATGTATCTGTCGACTCCCTAAGCGGATGGAACCAATGACATTTGAATAACATAAGTTTGAGAGGTTTGCTACCATGGAAATATAGTTCAATTATTTCTTCAATTACTCCATAGTATTCAATAGGTGTATCGCTCCAATCTTGTCCTATAGTCAGCAATCCACTATTAATTGTTGTTGCATTAGGCCGTTCCCTCTCATGTGTCGATGTTCGGAAGCGGTGCCCATTCACATCGTAGGTACTATAGGACAGCACCCGAGTGTGGCATCCTTGAGCAACTTCCTTCAATTCGCTGCTTATAGACTTGTCCTTCAAACTCTACAGCATAAATAGAATGGGTTTCATGTATTAGTTCCTCTTTATTTAGTAAATATTACTTGCAAGGGGGACTAGCTAATAGAGAAGTTACTACGATAGAACCAAGTCGGAAATTAGGTTTACAATTCCCACCACCCTTCCTAAGAAGGGTCTCAACTTGTTTTTTGGATGGGTCTCGACGTTGCTTCCACTCGCTCCTAACAAATTCCCTATAGGCAACAAGACAAGTAGATTAAAACACTCATGCATCAATTATTGGGAAAAAGTAATTGTTGCATACCTAATGTAATCATCCACTTCGAGAGGTTGGTAAAGACATACAACATCACAGTCAACCACTCATCCCGCGATAAAACTTTGGGAGTACCACCGCTTGAAGTGTCACCTCTTCAGGTGAAGAGGCTAAGTTCACAATCATTTTGAGGGATGCCAATATTATATCATGAGGTTTGATTGTGCACCGTGCGAACATTGTCAGCAAAGTATATTGATGTGAAATGGGAAATTTTCTCAATTATGTACGCCTCCACTATGGATACTTCAACACGCGATCGATTTTTTGCTTTGCCTCGTAGTTCCTTTTGTTCCCTCTCAATTGGATACATCCACCGGTTTTGCACTGGTCCCCCCATCCTAGCTTCATAGGAAAGATGGAGAATCAAATGTTGCATTGGATTGAAGAAGCCAGGTGGAAAGATCTTTTCTAACTTGCAAAGCAACACAGGTACTTCACGCTCCATAGTTGACATTACCATGGGATCTATCTCTTTCGCACATAGCTGTCGATAAAAGAAGCTCAACTCCGCCATCACTTGCCAAACACACTCGGGGACGTAGCCACGGATCATCACAGGCAAAAGGCATTCCATGAATATGTGGTAGTCATGGCTCTTTAGGCTATTGATGTGCATGGTAGCTAAATTCACCCCTCTCCTTAGATTTGCTGCATACCCATCAGGAAACTTTAGGGTCTGAAACCATTCCAAAATCTCCTTCCTCTGAACCCTAGTTAGGCAATAACTAGCTCTTGGCTTCTCCCACTTGCCAGTAGCTGGCTTATGGATCATATTCAGCGAGGGCCTGTTGCAAAGCTCCTCTTGATCAAGGCGAGCCTTCACATTGTCCTTCGTTTTGTCTGGAATGTCAAAGAATGTGCTAAATATGGCCTCTGCAACATTCTTCTCATTATGCATTACATCTATGTTATGGGGAAGAATGAGCTTATGGAAGTATGGCAGCCGCCACAAACTTGGAATGTGAGTCCAATTGTGCTCCTCACCATATTTCTCGAACCCATCACCATCATCAAGAGGCTTCAAAGCATCTAGCCGTGCATGAACGTCCTCACCTGCCAGACGACGTGGTGGTCCACTGCGGACAACAATATTGGCCATAAATCCAGTTGTGTCACTTCTGAAGTCGTGCTCAATTGGATGGAATTGACGATGACAATCGAAGAAGGAGTGCTTGCGACCATGCTTTAGCCAACAGCCACGCAACGTCTCCCTACAGATTGGGCATGGCATCTTCCCATGTACAGACCACCCACAGAATATCCCGTACACCGGGAAGTCATGCATGGATGTGTGGTACGCGACCCGCATGGTGAAGTTCTGTTTCAATGCCTGATCATATGTCACTATGCCTTGTTCCCAAGCATGTAACAATTCATCCACCACCGGCTCCATGAATACACTCATATTCTTCCCTGGGTATTCAGGACCAGGGATTATCAAGGAAAGGAATATGTACTACTTCTACATGCAAACACCGGGTGGGAGGTTAAGGGGAATGACAAACACAGTCCAACAGCTGTATGGCATAGCCCCCATACCAAATGGGTTAAACCCATCAGTTGCAATTGCAATTGAATGTTAGAGGCTCATGACAAACTCTACATAGTCTCGGTCAAATTGCTTCCATGCTTCACCATCGATGGGTGGACCATCTTGTCATTATGGTACCAAGCGATCATACTTGTGCCATACCATTTGTTTAGCAGAAACCTCAGACATGTATAACTGTTGGATTCATGGCACAAATGGTAGATAGCGAAGTATTTTTCTACCAATAGGAAGCTGCCTCTTCTGACCATCACCGGAGTCAACCTCAACAAACCTAGACTCACCACACTTATCACAGTGATCTTTGTCCACATTCTCATTCCAAAATAGCATGCAATGATTTGGACAAACATCTATCTTCTCATATGGCATATTTAGTGCGCTTATCAATTTCTTGGCCTCATACAAGTTAGCGGGCAGTTTGTGACCATTTGGGAGAAGGGTGCTAAACACGCTTAAGAATGCATCAAAGCAAGCAATGCTTGTGTTGAACTGAGACTTGACAGCAAGTAGTCGTGTGATGGCATCTAGTTGGGACACCTGTGTTTGCCCATGAAGTGGTTGACTCACTGCGGACAACATATCAAAGAAAGCCCTTGTTGCAGGCTCTGGTTCTTCCTCAGTAGGTGGCCCATATGCATGACGTACATCATCTAGCATGTCTTCTATCCTACTCTCATTGTGGCCGCCATCATCCATTTCTTCCCTTAGCACATCTGATCTGCTATGTTGTGACTTGCCATGATACACCCACACGGTATAGCCTGCCCTAAATCCATACTTGCACAGGTGTGCGATCATTGTTGCCCTCATTTGTGGCCGTGTGTTCGAACAACGAGAACAAGGGCACAACACACCCCGTCCATTACTCCTAGCAAATGCTTGATCCACAAAATCTGTCGACTTTTCCATCCATTCTTGGGTACAGTCACCCATCGCTCTACGCCCAGTGTACATCCAACTACGATCGTCAGCCATCCTAGTGTGCAAAACATAATGCATATTTTAATCCAACTTTTATTTATGTCAAAAATTACAACTATAGAGCTAGCTAGAAGCTACCCTATGATGCATGCCCTATATATGTACACTAAAAGCAGTTGACATGTAGACAATATACATGATCAGCAGACATAAAACACTTTCTTTCAATATATATGAATACCTTTATTTATTAACACGTTAATGTAGCATTGTAATGACAAGCATATCAATCCACCATAAATGGACAACACAAAAGAAAATAAGCAAACTTTATTTCTTTTCCACTTATCCATTACCTTACAAGACTTCTTGGAGTGAGGGAGCTGCGGTGGGGAAGATGGTGCTGTGTGTGTCGGTGGAGGCAATCGGCGAGGGAGGCAAGAAGATCTTGTGAGGCAAATGCCGAAAACAATCAAGCCTCGGCAAGACCTGTAGTATCTCGGGACTGTATTGAAAACCATGAGCTATATTAGGACAGAATCGGCACTTAAGCATTGAAATTTAGACAAAACAAAAACAAATCGCTACACACAAACTAATTAAGTTTGCACGGGAATGTGTACGTTGAAAGTGCTCTGAGAACCAATTGTGGTTTCATGTTTGTCCATATTGATATAGCTCAACAAATTGTGCAAGCGATATCATTTTCTAGTACTATACCCATTAATAACCCAAAAGGGAAGAAAATATCACTCATGAGTACTTAACTTTCTATCTCTATTCTAATTCCTACTCAAGTGATCTTTTTCCCTAGTAGAAGATCATCTACAATGAATACTTATTTACTTGGTACACTATACTTGCACACAACTATATATATACTACCAGCTAGTAGTATGTATTAGTATCTGTTAGGCCTATGGTTGGGCATTTTTTGGTAGATTCGGTGATGAGTGTATAAGCATCAACTTCTACACAGAGGAGTAGTTTTAAATTTCTTTGGGACCTTTCCATCACAATAGTTAAGGGAGTAGTCTAGCCCTAGCCCTCGCTAAAATGTAGGATATGTTGCTCTTTTGGTTACAACATTAGGGTGACAAGAAGAGATTTCTGGATGTGGACCCCACATAGATTGCCAGGGCCCACATAGATATGGATCACATGCTGAGATTTAGTCGATCCAGCTGCTGATCAAGCAAGAATTTTCCAGTCTCTAGAACACGGCGAGTCAATCATGCTAACAGTAAACTTAGTATAGCAAATTACTAGCGTATATAATCCATAGACCCTAGAAGCAAATTAGTGTAAGGCATGAGAGTAATATGTTTGAGAAATCCACAGTTCGACAAACTTGATATATAGTTGATATCCCTACAATTAATATATAAGACATGCGATTAGTCAGACCAGCTAATTAAACCACATTTTCTTTCAAAGACATTAGACTAGAACTATCTAATTTTAGAGACAACTGATCGATTGCAAGCTAGCGTGCCAACATAAAACTTATCAACACACCCCGATCACTCACACAACAATAAGCCCCCCGAGCTCTAATGCAAGGCACCATCCCATAGTCCCACCCACTAGCTAGGCACATGCATGAAAATGAAGCTCTATTGCAAAGTCTCATTAGTTAAAGAAAAAAAGGACGTCGATCAGGTTGAACAAGAGCATGTGCTAATTAAGGGTCATATGAGAGATAGGCTTATAGGCAATGCTGGGTTAACAGCTAGCACACGTCAAATTAAGGTCACAACTTGCCGACCCTACCATTTATTCTTTCACATATAATATATATGGGCGCTAGTTGTTATTGTACACACTTTGTTCTAATGGCATCTAGCTTTTGACTCGCACACTACTGAGTTACATTGGTAGTTTATAGGTGCAATGCGTGAATCTACAAGCTAAGGTCTCTCACCCAATCATTTGGATTTTAGTACATGTGGTCCCGAGTACTCGCTCTCTTACCCTCCCATTATTTGAGCATGCATGCATATATGCTACATCAACACAAGAATAAATTCACACACAAAAGACAATAGAGATATCCATTTATTATGAGTAGTAGTCAGTGTCAAAGTTTGATCATAGACCAACTCACCAGTTGAGACTGACCTATCTAGTTCATTCTATACATTAAGTTATAGACAAGTTAGTTATATCCATAGTATCGAAATTTGATTATCTACTAAGCATATATGGTTAACATTGAGCTATTATTCA
The DNA here is from genome assembly GCA_036346405.1 of Phyllostachys edulis. NCBI lineage: Eukaryota > Viridiplantae > Streptophyta > Magnoliopsida > Poales > Poaceae > Phyllostachys > Phyllostachys edulis. Next base: position 27,981,220 of record CM070555.1, on the reverse strand, counting down.
CTGCACATTATCCATCGATCCCTTCAACAGTACTTCCTCCGCAATTATTCCATATACAATACAATTGGACTTGTCACACAACATGCTTGCAGGAGAGGTACCTTGTAGACTACGGAGGAGGATGACGGTATTTGTCGCATGCAATGGCTTGGAGCCGATTGACTCCCACAATCAAGATAGCTGCGGCTTCTCGCCATAATGATCAAGCACATTGAGAGTAGAGACCTTCCCAAACTTGAAACACCAAGCAACAAAGGACACTAATGGGGAGAGGGCGAACACGGAGCCCGATTGCAGCTCGAGTTGCCGCCCTTGCTCGTCGATAGCTCAAGAATGCACCTTTTGGCGCCTCTGCGACATGATTAACCGCGATTAACAAAATAAATCACCAAAGCAATCACAATGTCGCGGATCGGAGACCGAATTGACCTTAATCTCGCTCCGGGCGTGTGGCGAACGACGCAGACGAGCGGCGGAAGAGGTGGGACGTCGATCTTGCAAGGGCGGTAGACGACGAGGAGGCCATGGCGTCGGCATTACTGAGATGGAGGCGAGGCGATGGGGAGGGCGGTGGGGTCCGGATATGAGAGGGAGGTGGAGGGGGCGGCGAGGCGGCGGAGGAGGAAGAGGAGGACGGGAGGCGGCGCCGATCGTGGAGGTGGGGGAGGCGGCGCGGTCGCGGGGTGGGGAGGAGACGAGGGAGGTGGTGCTGGTCGCGGAGGTGGGGGAGGAGACGAGGGGAGGCGGGCTGGTCACGGAGGGGAGGAGACGAGGGAGGCGCCGATCGCCGAGGTGGGGGAGGAGACGACGGGAGGCGGCGGATGTGGCGGTGGAGGACGAGGTGGTGACGGCGGCGGCTGAGGCGGTGGAGGCGGCGGAGGCGGCGGAGGACGGGGAGGGAGCGGCATTGGTTGTGGGGGAGAGAGCAGCATAGGGGGATTGGGTTGAGGGGAGCGATGGCGGGGGGTTTAGGCGAAGAACGGGTCATGGGGAAGAAAACGGGCACGCGGTGTGGGGAAAAATGGCGCGGCACTATAGTTTTAGCTCCTGAGTGTCTGCAACGAACGACACTGGGAAATAATTTTTCCCCATTGCTCCCGTCAAAGTTTCCTGAGTGTCCGATCGGACACTCAGGAAATTTAAATTTCCCGAGTGTTTTCTTCGCGTCCCGAGTGTTTCGTAAGGCACTCGGGAAGTTCCCGAGTGTATTATTCAAAACACTCAGGAAACTTATGAGCACTCAGGAAATTAGACGATTCTGGTAGTGCGGGCTCACCTTGCTACATTGCTTGTAGTCGTCATGGTTCACCAGGAGCACCCAGTCGTTCACGTACTAGAAATCTGCACGCCACACGAATGCAAATTAAATTAAATACATGAATGCATGCAAGAATCAAGAATACTGCATTAACTTGTGATGGTACCTACTCCGATCCTAGTACTTACCCAAGATGTCGCCTACTTGGAAACTGTTTCTTTTGGCCCAGTGGTTGTATGTTTCGGTGCCTCCCCGCATGGCCACGTCGGCTCTTATGCCACTGCACCAGTGCTTGCTTGCATCGCCGGTGACCGACCCGCCATGCCCACACGCTCTGAGCCCCAAGTTATGATACCAAAATAAAATTAATAAAGTTATTATTTTATTGGAATTTTTGGGATTTAAAAGAGTTTTATTGCTTCTCTTGAATTTCCTAAATTTTAAAAGTCAAAAATAAAATTTATTGAGTTTTCTAGGTTTTATTGGATTTAAAGATGAAAAGGAAAATTTAATTAATTTCTTGAATTTTTTGAATTTTAAAAGGCTTTTTTCTATTTTCCAAAAATTAAAAATAATTTATGTGCAAAAATAAAAGGCAACTTTAAGTTGGAATTAATTTTATTAAGTTCAAAATAATGCAAGGAATTTTTGTGATTATTTCTAGAAGTTTTGGACTCTATTTCCTATTTTCTAAAAGCTATTTGATTTGTTTCTATTTCTGAAATTCAAAAATCAAACAAAAATCTTCTTTTTCATTTTGGGCCGAAACCCATTTGTTCCGGCCTATTTCCCCTCTTTTCGGCCCTCCTAAGCCAAGCCTACCCGCACCCCTCCTCTCTCTCCCCCTCTCTCACCGACAAGGCGGCCCCACTCATTTGTCCTTCCTTCCTCCTCGCTTTCTTCTCCGCTCGCATGACCGCCAGTGCCGCTCCTCCAAAGCTCCGCACCGGCCGCCATTTCCTCCCTTTTTCCGCGCTCGCGTGCGCAACCTCCACCCCTTATCCCGCCGCCCTATTCCTCCCTTATTCCTCTTCCTTTCTCGCGCTTGTTGCGTTAGAGCCGTAACTGCCGCCGCAAGAACCGCGCGCCCAATCTCCTCCCCCTGGCCTCCTCTGGCCCTATAAAAGGGAGCCCCGTGCACCTCTTCCCCTCCTCATTCTGCTCCCTCAACTCACCGCCCCTCTCTTCACTTCTCGTCGCCGGAATCCGCAAGCAAAGCTCACCGGCCGCAAGCTTTTCTTTTGGCGATTGCACTGCCGTCGACGACTCCCCGGCCACCACAACCACCTGTTCGTCACCGCTGTCTCACGTTCTTTACCATGCACCCACCATCTTCGCTGGAGCTACGTTAGAAAGCCCGGGCCGCGCGTGACCCGATTTGCTCCACCGTCGCCACCCTTGCCACCGGCGTTCCCCTCGCTCCCAACCGCAACTAGGGTGAGCCCCGTATTCCCCACGTTCCCCACTTTCTTTTGAAGCTCTTGTGAGACCTCGACGTGGCGCGTAGCGTCGACGAGCTCCACACCTGAGCAGCCACCGCCGCTATGCCGACGTGGCTACCACATGGCAAGCCACATCATGGGCACCTCATCGCCCAAGCCCACGTGGCATCCAACATGTGCGCTTACGTGTCATCGCTTGCGTGGCAAGCACTATTTCATGAGCCGATCCACTGTGGACCAAACCCATTTCCATGGACCCAGTCCATAAAACCCTAGCCCACCTCTCATTGACTTAAACCATTTTCCTTTAAAAAATAATTCGATCGGAAAACCTAAAATCCCCTCGCTGACGTCATGCTGACGTAATAAAGGATTTTCCTTTAGAAAGATAATTCATAAAATCTGGAAATTCCAATTTCATCATTTCATGTGATTTTCAATATGCTAAGAGCCCATTCTCCTTCGTTCGAGCTCTGATTCAAGTGACTCAAATTTTTAAATTCATCAAAATTCAAGATCTATATATCTAAACCAAAAATATTTAATTTGGAGTTTATTGGAATTTTATTTGAATTTTGCTTATTTTCGCGTATAGATTTCGATGACTTCGGAGAGTTAGATTTCGACACCGTTTGAGAACAAATAATTGAGCAAGGCAAGTTACATCTTTGATCATGATTGATCCTATTATTTAAATTATGTTTTAAATTATTATTGCATGCTTATTTATATTCAAGTTAATATAAATTCCTATTTTAAATTTATAGTTATTCCCAATTCCATTTGTATGGACAAATCTTGACATTGAAATATCCATACATTTTCACCTTAGATAAAATCTTGTTGATGCAATAGTATGAACTAGAACATTTTGGGAAAAATTATGTTTAGTCATGGTTAGACCCAAAAATATTTGATTTGGGGAATTTTAGCCAAAAATCAAATGTGATTTAATTTGTATCCATAGCATTGGTGTGCCATGGAAGTTTATAAATGAATTTCAAAAAAATAAAATAAAATTATGAAAACTAGTTTGGACTTGGGCGAAATGAAAAGTTGGTGCGTGCAAGTTTATGCATGGGCTCAATGCTGTGAATGGTTGAGGCCCAATGATTGTTTTGGAAGTCGCCCAGTCAATTAAGGACTGGCCTACGAGTTGCGGATTATAAAGCCCTTCCGTACTACCACAACTATGGTATGGGATAGACTAGACTAATTAATTTTCAATGTTCCACTATTAGTTGTGCCATGTTTATGTGTGGGTGTCGTGAAGACTTATACCCACATGGCGTAAGGGAGGCTTCCATTTGGCGCAAAGCCTTATGGCAGCAAAACCTTAGTGGGTGTAACTACTTGGGGATGACGCATTATAAAGGCCTTGTGATAATCACTTAGTCGCACACCTTCGGAAGTGTGTCAAACGGACATTAAAAGTTGATTATCTCTTATAGGTAAAGTTGTACAACCTCTACAGAGTGTCAATCTATTCGAATAGCTATGTCCATAGTCATGGACATGCTGAGCAAAGCCTTTCGCGGATTATACTTTGGTTTTGTTTTAAAAATGATTTGACAAAAATGATTTCATGGATGTTTATTCCATGTGGGAAATTTAGGCAAAAAGCCTAGTGTAAGGGAGTTAGTCTTTCACCACTTGTGTATGGAGATTTATCCTACACTCAAGAATTGATGAATAAAAATATAATTTGATTTTAGATATTGTAAAACTTGAGATTTTGAACATAGTATTGTATTTAAAATGTCAAATACTGCTTTTGCACAAACAACCCTATAAACCTTCCTTTGATAATATCTATGCATACATTAACTCTATGTGAGACCCTCAAATATTGGAATGCGCCAAATTAAAATTATACTGGTAGCATAATTCTTAATTAAGGAATAGTGCAATTCCCTTATTAAAAATCATACTAGAAGCATAATCATAATAAGTAACAATTCCAACATTCAGGTTCCCGGATATATACCATGCAATAGTTCCCAGGATCAGTGACTATTGCTCATATATCCTTAAACAACATTGCATCATACACATACAAGTCACACATTCACATAATTATACATCAATTATACATCAGATCACATTGTAAATTCGGTTGCTACAGTAACCGAAATAGCTACAGGAACAGATGACCTTGGGTCATCACAAAAGAACAACAGCAGAAGCAAAAATAACCATAAAACCACCAATGGCCCCATCCCGCAGGCTATTGCGTGGAGACTAGAACTAGCACTACTCGTTAGCGTCACCCAGATCGACGCTAACGGGCATCTCATAAAGATAACCATCTTCACCTGCAACAAGAGGTTATAAACCTTGAGTACGAAAGGTACTCAGCAAGACTTACACAAACTAACAAAAGAAAGTGTTTGATAGAGCCTATACAAAGGAATAGAAAGTTTTACATGCATAAGGTTAACAACAGAAGGCTTAAATGGTTCAACTTTTGCATAAAGCAACACACCTTAACCTATATTGGCTAAATTTTGACAAAGCAATGTTTAATAAACCAATTTGGACTAAAAACAGTAGCATTAAAAGGTATGAACATAAACAGTAATAATAATAAATCACAGATCACTATAAAATTTTACATAACCCTATCCTACCGAAATTATTCCCAATTCCAAAATTAGAGCAAAATCTATACAGGTGACATCAATTCAAGTATCGTCCATAACCGTGGACACGGCTATTCGAATAGTTTTATATCCTTGCAAGGGTGTACATCTTTACCCACATGACTTAGTTAGCCCGTAAGCCTCCGGAATAATAGCACATTGCCTTTGGTGTGCGGTAACGTAAACTAAGATTTGGTATTTTCAACAAGTTGACACTATTGAGTTGGATGACCCATGTGAGACTGATCCCGCTTAAACAACAACTGATAGCATATATTCAACGGGGCCCACATGTTGTACAGGAATGCCGACCCAATCAATTAAATGCAAACTCGTGTTAACCACACATATTAGACCGCAGTCGGGGCCCTGAAGGTACGTACATGCGATGGAACGCATCTACGCCCTTACCCTTCTAAGAACATCTGATATCAATATAAACTCCACATGGCATACGACACGGCCCGAAGACTTAAGCATCTATGCCATATGAAATCAATACACATGTCCTTACTCTCCTGTTTCCAACTCAATAGTATTAACCCTTTACTTAACCAAACAGTGCCCATACACTGCGTGTGGAAGTACGTTATGGCTTGAATTAGATTGTCAGAGTTCAGTCCTTAATCAACCCAGACAAGACATCCATATTTCCCAATTCTCGTGCACAAAGGCACCATCACTAGTATCCCCTTGTCCAGATTTGAATCAATTTATTAACAAGATCAAGGATTATTTCAGATTCAAATAAACTGAACAAGAATCAAAAGAAATAAAATTTATTTGTTGTCCCTAGGTTTGACAAGATAAGCTTGCCAAACACTACTGTTCTATGGACTGCATGGCTAAGCCAAATATAAAACTAAGTATATAATACTACAGACTACCTTAGGTTAAGTGTATGATTCAATTTAAGGTCAGCCACAAGCTCAGGTTATAACTAACTAAGACAGAGCACAAATAATTTTTAGAAAATTTGCATGCAATAGTCATCACTGTATTTATAAATCTACAGTTCAAAAGAGTAGGATCAATATGATGCAGAGAGGTAGCTTGCCTTGATAGTAATATATAACCTCTTGCTCAGGTTCTGGTTGGTCAACAAAAGACTCGACAATTTCAGAAGAACCAGTATCTAAAAAGAAAATAAAATCCAATGAATCCAAGAAAAAGAAATAGAGAGTAGAATGCATAGAAAGCATGTATGGTCAATGGAGTATTGCATCATTAGCAACATGCTGAGGTATATTAATTTAATTAAAATAGTCAACTATAACTATTCTTTATTAACACTATTACCACAGTTTAAAGTTTGGATTTGAGCTACAGTATCAGTTTTTAGAAGCTAGAACAGGACAACATATAATTAATTTATTTATCTATCTAAATCCCAAATAAAGGAAATACTGTGCTGTAACTAAATGTATTAAAGCTAGTGTTGCCCTAACCGATCACTTAGTGCTATTAATGGAAATTTTAAGATTTTGGGCTCTTTACTGCCTGGGGTGTCGGTTTGCTTTACAACCAAAAACAGCAAGAAGCTTTTTACCATATTTAGTTGGCTTGGAAAGCTACGCAAGACTAAAGTTTAAAAGTGGAGTTATAATCACCTGGGGAGTATTTAACACTACACTCTTTAATGCTAACCTTAACTATCCGGTTTAAAAGAAGAAAAAAGAGAAAAGCTTCTTTGCCGGTTTAGACCAAAAACGGCAAAAGAAACTTTTCCAGATTTCGGCTAGTTTGAAGTAATACACTAACGAAGACCTTAACTGGAAGTTAGAGTTACCAGGAAGGTGATTAATACCATGAACCATCAATACTAACCCTAACCGCACAGTTTAAAGAAGGAGAAGGAATATAACCCATTTGTCGGTTTTAACCGACAATAACTTAACAGAGAGGAGGTCAGCAAAATAAACGAAATGATGATCCTAAAGTTTTAAGGAAATATTACTGATGATGCTAGGGTTTATCTAGGACTTAAATAGGATAATATACTAATAAGAGAAATCTAAAGTTTTTGAAAACGATATGAAAGACCGAAAAGTTATAAAACAACTTTTCATTTTAAAGAAGTTTGGAGTATTACATGAGCAAATGAGTGCTGCATGTGGGTTAGTGAGGTCCTTAGAAAGCTCACAAAGACAAGAAACCAGGTCTAGACTTACCAGCTAGGGTTGATGAAGAAAAGATAAGTTCTTGGTCAAAAGAAAAGATCCAGTGTCCTTTTCTTAGTGCTGACCAAAAAGAAAACGGTGGAACTAAGATCTAAAGAATATTAGGCACATTCTTGCTAAGGAAAGATGGAACTCAACTCACCAGGAGGAGCTTTTCCCAAAATGGTGCTTCACAGGGTCAAGGTGATAGAGAGAAAAACCTTTTTGTTCAACCCTACAAGAAATGTCCAAAACCACATTAGTATGAGATTTAGACCTTCTTGAAGTTGAACAAGGGTGGAAGTAAAGAAGCTTCACTGGGAAGGAAGGCAACTAATGGAGTTCTCCCTGGTCAACAATGGCAGAGAGTGGAAGACTAGGGTTTATATAGTGTTGGAGCTTCCCAGATTAACCGAGAGTTCTCTAGAACCAAAGAGGTGGCACTTAGGATAATTATCAAGAGAAATATCTTCATTTTCATTTGCATAATCGCCACCATTCCGGCGACAATAGTGTTCATGGTGTATAGCAAGAGAGGTAGCAAAGAATTTGTCATTGACACGTGGGTCCTGTGGTATTCTGACCATGCACATATGGTGCCCCAAAGAACCCTGACCCTCCGATTTTGTTTGGTAATTTGTGATGTGGTGGCCAAAACACACTGAAACGGTATCAAGATATATGGACCGTGCGATTTCCAGCGGACGGCTCAGATTTAAAGGACGTCCGGGGTGGTCCGAACACCCCAACACACGAGAGCCGTGCGATCTCACTTCAACGGCCCAAGATCTCAGCGCGCTGGTGCGCTTCAGCCCACGAAGGCCATCGCCGTTAATTTGCAAACTAACGGCTAGGATTGAGGGAAGGTACAGATGATCTGAACGGCCCAAAGGCTGTGGTCCACCCGATCTAAAATCAACGGTGGATCTCGAGTGGCGCCTTCGGCCGGTCCGAACGGCCCAATGGATCAGGGCGGTCCATTGCGCATCTAACGGTGGCCGAATGTGAGGAGGTTTACGAAGAGTGAGATAAGATGCGATGCCGTCGAATTGAGATCCAACGGCGGAGATCGCGTGGGCGTTAGGACAGTCCGAACAGCCCAACAGATCAGGGCCACACGTTGGGATTTCGACGGCCCACGTGCTTTTCAATTTCACCTATTTAGGATGGATTTGCCTGGGGATCGCGCACCACACGTTGCTGATCCAACGGCCAGGATGAGAGGGTGGTTTGGAGAGGTCCGTCACCCAATACATCCGCCCGTTCAGCATGAAATGGACGGTGATCGTTCTGTGAGGTTGAGGACGGCGCGGCATAACGTGACGCGCCGCACCAGGTGCACCGGTTGGACTTAGCTGCTTAGGGTTGAGCCGCTACAGTGCCCGACTTGAATTTAGACCGAGAGGATTGACCAGCCTAGTTTAAATTTTTAAAAAGGTTTGACCGGGCCTTTAAATATAGCAATAAAATTTGTAAAATCATGAAATTTTGCAGAATTGCTACTGGGATGATATATTCCCCAATTAAAATTTGAAACCACTGTTTCTTATTTAGAAATACATAAATAATTCATTTAGACCAAATAGGGTTTATTTAAAGACAAATATTTTTCTAAAAATCAAAATAATTTCCAGAATTTCCACAAAAATTATTTTTGGCCATAATAATTCATCTGGTTTTTAAATAAAATAGTTCCCAGTCTCAATACCAACTTTGGGTGGTATTTCCTTCTAAAGCTTTGATCAAGTTGGAGTTTGTAATAGGAATTTGGGAAAATAGATTGTAACATGTTGCCTAATTTGCCAAAATGAACAGTGATGCTATGAACAGCACCTAATTACTGTTTATTAGGGCTGAGGTTGTTACACTCTATTATAGGTGTAACCTGTGGAGTACATTTTTGTGTTCACCCTTGCTTAAAAAATGTTGTTCAGAGGATAAGGACTTCGCTACCAGTGTGGACCAAGATGACCTGGCCGCTTCCCTAGTCGATTGCCTGTGGCAGATTAGCTGGGCTCTACTACTTCTTCATCGTCTTCCACTGTGTTCCTTTATTATTGGCTTGTAAGCCTTTCTTGTAATAAACTCTGATATTTATTAATAAAGTTGTGCGAATTATGGATGTTACCATTTTTGTTTACTCTGTGAACTAGCTACTGATCATGGGACTAGTTCATAATATACAGAGGATTTGGGGGTGTTACTCCCGAGTCCGATAGCGTCTTTGAGCGACTCTCGAACAATCGCGTCAACAACTGGACTTTTTTCTAGCTACCTGTGTTGATCCTGAACCCTCCGATACCGACGAAGTCGCCTACATAGTTTTGAAGACGGAGATAACAGGCTACTTGGGCCGCTAGAAAAACTTGATCTTTTTTATTTCTACTTTTTTTAATCTTTTGTAAGAAGTGACTCGACACGCTGTTTGGCCATATATAAATACAAAAATTGATTAAAAAATCCTATTTGGAGTTGAAGTAACTGTCTATGTTGAACATGTTTACCGAATAACATGTTTATCTTATTGTCTTCTATGTGAAAAACAAGTCATACATATTTACTCCTGAGGCTAGTCGAAAAACAAAATATTTTTTAGCTAGGGAAAGAACTATCACAGGCGGTTTAGTGGAACAAACTATCTGTGACATATATCACAGACGGTTCTAAAATAGAACCGTCTATGATATATAATTATCACAGACGGTGCTTGTTAAGAATCTTCTGTGATTCATAATTATCACAGGCCATTTGTATTTAAGACTGTTTGTGATATTCAGAATACAGAATAAGCTATACTAGACGCCTCATCACTAATGGCTAGAACCGTCTATGATACATAATTATCATAGACGATTTTAAATACAAACTGTCTGTGATGTCTCTGATGATACACAGATGGTTTTGAACAAGAACCATATGTGATATGTGCCACTAAAAACCTAGTCGTCCTGACAGATCTGTCTATAGTGATCTTTGTCTGTGATATGTGGCTACATTGAAGGAGGCGGCCGACTTTGGGGCATTTGGTAAAAGAAATACTGTAGATTTGGAAGTGTGCTGGTAGATCTATTTATTCTTGGTGATCTAAGGTTAGTATTTGCTTCTAAATATATGCATTATAATCTGGAGAGATCATAGCTACGTTTAGATCTAGCTTGGTAGTTTGCTGAAATTTAAGAATGGGTCTCACTACTCCTTGTCTACTTAAATGTATTCTTGCTTGATATATATATTGCTTCATGAATAGTTTGTAGCTAGCTAGTTTAGGATCATTAATCTAATTTAACACTAATTTGTTACGTGCTTAGTGTACGTAGATAGACCAAAGCTGGATGTACGTTGAGAACCGTGTGAGTGAAGAGTATATTGATGGCGTGTCTGCTTTTAGAAGAGCTACCGTGCAGGATATGTTGAAGGGGATAAAATTTATGTATTATCCGTGCATTGATTGCGATAATCTAAAGATGTTTACCAACCCAGCGCAGATCGAAGCGCTCTTGATTCGAAGGGGATTTAAAGAGGAGTATACATGTTGGACCAATCACGGTGAAGAGCAAATTATACCGGAAGGTAGTAACATCATCAACGATATGCTGGATATGGACTGCGCTTTTGATGAGGGTAGGTTTCATGATGATAATTTGGATCAGATGCTACGCGATGTAGAACGGAACTATAATCAGATAGTTTGGTAAATTTGAGGGCTTAATGGAGAACTCGGGGAAACCTTTGTTCCCGGGCTGCAAGCCAAGATACACAATGTTGTCATCCGTGCTTAAACTGCTAAAATTGAAGGCTAGCAATGGTTGGTCCGACAAAAGTTTCACGGCATTATTAGGTCTCCTAGCGGACGTACTTCTGGAGGAAAACGTGTTGCCCAAAACCACCTACCAAGCCAAGAAGGTTCTTTGTCCATTGGGAATAGAAGTAGAAAGAATACATGCATGTCCGAACAATTGTATCATCTACCATAAAGAGTATGCAGACATGCTTGTATGTCTGGTGTGCAAAGCATCCCAATACAAGCATAAGAATCACTCCGATGACGGCGAGGGCACCGAGGTGAAGCAAGGACCTCTTGCTAAGGTGTTGTGGTATCTGCCTATAATTCCCCGTTTGAAGCGTTTATTTACGAACCAAAAGGAGGCAAGATTGCTGCGTTGGCACTCGAACGAGCGTAAGAAAGATGGAAAGCTAAGACACCCTGCTGATTCTACCTAGTAGAGAAACTTTGATTGGAGCTTCTAAGACTTCGGTGTTGAACCGAGGAATATAAGGTTTGGGTTGGGTACAGATGGAATGAATCCTTTTGGTAACATGAGCAGCCGACATAGCACCTGACCCATGAATCTATGTATGTACAACATTCCTCTTTGGCTATGTATGAAGCGGAAGTACATTTTAATGTCACTACTTATCCAAGGGCCGAAGTAACTTAGGAATGATAATGATGTGTACCTAGCACCATTGCTGGAAGATCTTGTAACACTGTGGAATGAAGGGGTACATGTATGGGATGCGTACAAACGAGATAACTTCACATTACAAGCCATATTGTTTTCCACCATCAATGATTTTCCTGCCCTTGATAACTTGTCAGTGTTTAGGACAAAAGGATCCAAAGCCTATCTGCACTGCTTAGATGATACTGAGAGTGTGTGTGGCTGAACAACTCGCGCAAAACTATGTACATGCATCGCCGTAGGTTCCTACCCATGTATCGCCCATATTGCAAGATGAAAAAATAATTCAATGAAAATATGGAGGATGGTTCAGCTCCAAGGGCTTTTAGAGGTAAAGAGGTCTATATATGGTTAAGGATATCGATGTTATGCTTAAAAAGGGGCGTAAATTGAGGTCTCGTCAAAAGAACATCTAGAATGAATAAACTTGTTTATATGGAAGATTTGAAATTAATTGGAATGAAGTCTCATGATTCTCATGTGCTGATGACACAAATGCTTCCTATTGCAATTAGAAGTATTTTTCCGAACAAGGTCCGAGTGGCAATCATGAGGCTGTGTTATTTCTTTAACTCAATTGCTCAGAAGGTCATCGATCTCGATGGACTAGATGCTCTGCAGGCCGAGGTGGTAACGACTCTATGTCATCTTAAGATGTGTTTTCCTCCATCATTTTTCAATATCATAGTCCTTCTCATTGTTCACCTTGTGAAAGCGATAAAGATATGCGGCCTTGTGTTCCTACGTCATATGACCCGTTCGAGAGGTACATGAGAATTCTCAATTCCCATGTACGGACTTGATCTCACCGAGGTTAGCATCATCGAAGGTTATGCAACCGAAGAGGTCATTGAGTTCTGCATCGACCGCATGGCTCAGGTTGAACCGATAGGTGTGCCTCTATCTTGTCATGAGGGGAGGCTGAAGGATATCCGGACCATCGAAAGGAAAGCAATCACTCCCGATTTTGATACGTACGCTCAAGCCCATTTTACGGTCTTACAACACATGACTGAAGTGTCCCTATACATCGACGAGCACAAAGACATGTTACGCCAACAGAATTCAGGCCCGTTGGAGGTTTGGATCACGAGAGAGCACAACCATTGTTTCAAGTGATGATATGCTGCGATGGCTGGCAAAAGGGCCAAAATTTACAATTGTGAGATGGCAAGGATACGACAGAAATGGGTACACATTTTATATAATAGCTCAGGATAGGAAAAGCATAGTACAGAACAGCGGTATCGCATAGATGCATTTCATGAGTAGTTCAATACTGCTGGGCCAAACATATTGAAACGTGGATTGAGCTCCTATTATGGGTTCGTTGTTGGTGATATGCCCTAGAGGAAATCATAGAAATGATGATATCATGTTTATGTTTATAAGTTAATGAATAAATGGTATATGTTCCTTGAATGAATCATTGGTTATTAAGATTAACAAGCATGTGACTTGTTGGTGAAACTCTTTTAACTTATATGATGTCGTTCTAAATGTATCCCTAGTCGGAACACTAGTGATCCTATCGACCAGCACATGTATTGATTGATGACCATGTTTCACCAGTCATGGATATAGGGATATCGAATCAATAATGTGAACACATGTTAGAGAACATGGGGTTGGATTGACCCACCTTGAGACACTGTTGTTATTATGATTTTATGTGTCGTCAGTTGGTCTCAAGCAATGATGATGTATAATCCTTAGACCTGAGATCGGCATAGTTTTTTACATGCGTAAGAGTACACTTTGGGGTTACCAAACGCTACTCCGTAACTGGGTAGTTATAAAGGTAGCTTTCAGGTATGCTGTGAAACATGCAGAGGAATGTGACTGGTTGGATATGGGATTTGTCCCTCCTAACATAACAGGAGAGATATCTCTGGGCCCCTCGATGTGGTTGGATAAAGAAAGTGCATAGCCATGCCACTAGTGGTCGAAGTGTTTGACCACGTGAAGTTATCTGACACTCGATCGAGAAAGTATTGAACAGTCCATGGATGACACAACATCTCACCTAGAGTTCAATCAGATATCGTGAGGCAAAGGGAGAATACGATTGACTACGACCACTTCATCGGAATACGATCGACTACGACCACTTCATCGACGCACTCTTCGTTGGACCAGGCTGCTCCAACTATTCTTCCACTGCACTGCATGTCTGGTGGTAACGATCTATGATCTCTTACTTGCATGCCATCCTAGTTTATGCAGTAGAATTTTTGAATTTTCAGCTAGCGTAGCTTACCTGTATCCCTTCATTCGTAGAGGAGATTTGGGAGCTCGACTACGTACTTTTCAAGTTCCCCCAGTTTCGGTGCCATTGGGTCAAACTTCCACAGGGTGTGAAGGTCAACAACTACAGCATCACTACTGTGGATCTCGAATGTGTCAAATACAAGGACGAACCACTCGTACTCGCTAAGTAAGTTGTTCAAGTTTTTTATGTAACGGACCTGGCAAATAAGAACTGCCACATAGTTCTTCATGGAAAAAGAAGGATTGTCGGAGTTGAGAATGTTGTGGATGAGGAAGAGTACAATCAATTTGACGATTTGCCTCCTTTCGGAGATGACATCAGGCTTGAGGAAGAACCCAGTGAGGAAGCTAGCTATATGCGCATCGATCATCATGAAGGGCTATTTTTTAATTAAGAATTTATTCCGTTGTAATTAAGAAACTCGGCATGTAATTATGAATTTTTCCATTGTAATTGATTTAGTAATTAAGAAATTATTCCATTTGTGATTGTATTTGCTTTCTTGTTTTCAGAGGGCATGGCTAGCATTTCCTAAGGCTAGCCGAAAAACAAAATATTTTTTGGCTATAGAAGGAACTATCATAGGCGGTTTAGTGGAACAAACTGTCTATGATATGTATGACAGACGGTTATAAAACACAACCGTCTGTGATATGGTCGCATATCATAGACTGTTTTTAAAATAGAACCGTTTGTGATATGGTCTTATATCGCAGATTGTTCTATTATGGAATTGTCTGTGATATTTATCACCGACTATTTATTGCAGATGCTTGCATAATAGAACAGTTTGTGATATCCCTTTATTAGTAGGGCCTCGCTAGGGTTTGCGCTATTACTCGTCACTCGCGCATTCCCCTCCCCACTCGAGCGCCCCTAACCTTGTCGCCGCTGCCCCTAACATCGACGTTGTTGCTCAATCCCCTCTCTAACGTCGCCCTGTGTCGGCCGCCACTGAATCCTCCCTAACGCCTGTCCCAGTCGCGGGTGCCACCCGAGTCCCCATCCTCGACGGTCGCCCCCCAAGTCGCGTCGGTTTCTCCCAAATCCCCCTCCCCGATGCCTCCTAGCCCAAGCCGCGCCACTCAGCCTCCTCCTCCATGCCGTGTGGGGACCCTGATATCGAACCTGCTTCTAGTCAAGTGATTGTGATGGAGACGCAACCCTTAGCAAGAAAAGGAAATGATTTCACGTACATGGATATGCGTCCCATGTTAGCTCCTAGGATCAGCATCTAACATGCACATATCCAACAACATTATATCACATGCATACACGATCTTTGCCTAACTTTGGCCATGCTTGCAACATAAGTTCAGAAGAGACAACACAGCTTCTTGTTATTACATTTCGCTTGTCTTTCAACTTATATTTGGACATGATTGATGATTGTCTTTCAACTTATATTTGGACATTATTGATGATTGCATTGCCTTACATCTTGCTTTGTTCTAAGAATCTCTCTAGTTTTAATTCGTAGCCTTTGTTTGAACCGAATTAGGTGTATCACTTTTAGTTAGTGTTGTAGTAGGAAACTAATTAAAGTGGCAGCCTTTATCATATTTATTCTAATCTTTTACAGTAATTCTAGTCGAACTGACAATAGATTACAAAAAAAGACTGCCTCTTTGTCTTACTGTTAATTGAACAAAAGTCTAGATTGTATGTTAGATACACTACTACAAAAAGCTAATATTGGATGCCTCATCACAGACGGTTGACCAAAACCGTCTGTATTACATGCAATCACAGAAGGTTTTGGTTTAGAGACCGTCGTATTATCGCTGCTTAAAGCATGCTCGTGATAATTCTACATATCACGACGGTTTTCAACAAAGAACCATCAGTAAAACATCACAGATGGTTCTAATAATAACCGCTCATCATATTACCACATATCACAGACGGTTTTTTGTCATAACCGTCTGTGATAATATCGTTATAGCCCGTTTTTTGTCATAACCGTCTGTGATAATATTGCTATAGCCCCAATGCGTTTTCTTCTTCGTCGTCATCCGCTTCGGCTCCCCGATGCGTCTCTTCGTTGCATCGATCTGCTTCGGCTCCCCGATGCGTCTCTTCGTCTCACGCTCCGAATTTATACCTTGTTTTATAAAAAGGATCATCTGCCATCATACTTATAAAAAAACAAAAATGGCTGCCTCTTCCTTGTCGCTGGCATTGATGGCCTACCTGGCCACACTGTACGAGCACCTCTCTCGCTGTACGTTGAACCGTGCTGCGGAAGAACACTATTTCAATAGTGTCTTCACTCCTACGTCGGCCGAGAATTTGCCGGAGTAGGTGACGGCCACCTTCCACCGTCTTGACATCCTCCTCCGCCGCGTCTTCCGGGTGATCTCCGACTTTCGGCGAGTTTACCACGTCATCGAAGTGGTCCTCCAAAACAACGTTGCACGTCTCTAGGAGGCTTGACATCACTTGGACTGCGTAATCGAGGCGGCAGGCGACCGAGTCGACCAAGCCGAGACCCCTCAAGCAAGGGAAGAGAGCCTATGGGCACAATTCTTCTTGGTTCAACAGTCCGAGGGTCTTTGGGCGACACTCGAACGAGCGCAACAGCGGGTGGATGCATTTTAGGCTTCGTTCGCTGATGATCAGGAACCGTCCGATGCCGATGCCGTCGCCTATAAAGTATTGAAGACGGAGATAGCAGCCTACCACCGCCACTAGAAAAACTTTGTTTAATTATAGGTTTCTACTTTTTTAATCTTTTTGTAGCGTTTAACGCCATTTGTTTAGCCATATGAAAATTCCAAAATGAAAAAAAAAGTTTGGAGGTGAAGTTAATTACTATATTAATTATATGTTGAATTATTACTCTCTCTCTCTCTCTCTCTCTCTATATATATATATATATATATATATATATCGTAGACAGTTTTGTGAAAAAAAATCTAGTTTGGAGGTGAAGTTACAATTAATATTAATTATATCATAGATGGTTTAGTGGAACACATTAATTAATTATATATATATCCGATCTGTGATATATACATATGTATAAATAGTTAAAGCAAATTTTCAGAATATTTAAATGGCAAAATTGACATATAAACATGTAATTTCTTCATGTCATGTAAGTGTATATACAAGATAAATATACTTGAGAAAAAACCATTTGACAGACGGTTCCATTATGGAACCGTCTGTGATAATTATTGTCGAAGTTCTGAGACTAAGCAGAGAGTGAGGGGACCCTCCGATAATGTAGAAGGGTCCTCAAAAAGGACTAGCTGTCCAAGAAGTCAACACACTTGTATTACCATGTGATCCTTATACTGCTTAAAACCCTCCCCTGTAAGGGGCAAGGGTGGCTACTTATAGCTTTCTAGGAGGTATCTGAGTTACAAGTTTACCCCTACTAGACCCTATCTCGATAGGGCTGCATAGGACCTTTCCTACCCCTAGTGCTAGCTTCTAACACGTGGTGGGCAGCCCTAGACATGGTCTACCCTGTTGGTGTATCGGTCCAGGGGTGCAGTAACCCCTCCGGAGCCCCTGGATCTTCGAGCCCTCCGCAGCCCTTCGGGGCACTTTGCTGGGCCTTCCCGCTGCTGGTGGCTCGGCGCTGAGCGGACCCCTTGGGATCCCTTTGGAGGGCTTCGGGACTCCTTCGGAGGGCTTCGGGACCCCTTCGGAGGGCTTCGGGACCCCTCGCACATCTTCCGCAACCTTCGGGGACGTGCGCGCTTCGCTCTTCGCCAGGTCGTGGGGGCCGTTGTGCCGCCCCTACGACAAGACCCTCGCGGTCGAGGTCTTGCTTCATCATGGCTGAAACCGCGCTTCTTCCCGGAGGGTACAGGTACACCGTCCCCTTCGGCTTGGCGAAGCGTTAGTGCTGTGGTCGTCGTCGGGTTTCGTGCGCCATAAATCTGCTCGCTCTTCGGTTGTTTCGTTCTACACGCCTTTTCGCTGTTATGCGCGTGCTTCGAGGCGCCGCCTCGCGTTATGGTGGCCAAGTTGGCACGTACTTCAATGTGACACCTCGATTGTCGTGCGCCCTAATGGATTGCTGCTTGACACGTGTCGCGTCTTGCTTGGCGCTAGGCTCCTCGTTTTCTGTGATTTGGCGGGGCCGCCTATAAATAGGTGGCCTTGGGTCCCATCGCCTTCGGTTCTGTGCATTTGTTCGTGGCGACTTCTTCTTGTTTGGTCTTCCGCTTCTCCCACGCCCTTCGGTTCCCGAGGAGGCTCGTGTGTTGCTTCCAAGGTTTGCTTTCACCACTGCCTTCAGCGCCCGGAGTGTTTTAGCTCGTGCTTCTTGTGATGACCAAGCGGGCGAAGGATGGAGGTGGCGCGGTGTCGCATAACAAACAATTTGGGTCGGTCGTTAGTGGACCTTTGATTCTGCGGGCCTACCAGCGAGGGAAGATCGCGAACACAGGCGGCGTTCGCGCCCGGGTTGGAGGTTGTTCTGCCGAGGAGGAGAGCGATCGTCTTAGTGGTGTACTGGATGCGGGTCTTAAATGCGCCTTGCGTTGACACTGCCACGCCCTTCGGTTATGCGAGGTGGACTGGCCCGATTGACACCTAATTCGATCGTCAAGCTTGGGGTCTTCGAGTGGGTCTTTGCACACCGGGGTGATCAGTAGCGAGTGTGATTTGTTTGCATACCTTCACGACGGGCGGTGCCAGCCCAAGAAGAAGAAGGACACTGGGGAGACCCTGAATTTTGGCAGTGTGAACTTTCAACCGAAGGCGCGCCTCCTCCACTACCTACCCGCCCCAGCCGCACGGAACAGGTGGGATACTGATTGGACCCGGCGCTGGTTCTATCATAAGTGTTTCGACGAGGCCGGGCTTCGCTCCGCCGGGGGGCCTATCGAGCTTATCGCAATGCCCATCATTGACCTTTCACCCCGGGAGGAGGGTCTACTGCGCGTGCTACTTAACGCGACGCGGCGCATGTCGACACGGGACTTCGTAGAGGAGTTTTGTGCGCTCCGGGTGTGGCCGCTGGCGCAGAACTGGGAGGTCATGCTTCATGAGCCGAGGGATGGGATGCCTGTCCTGAAATTCGGGGACCGCACAGGTGTGTGTGTGTGTGTGTGTGTGTGTGTTTTTTTTACATCTGCATCCCCTGCGCAGTCTTGCCTCTTGCGGAGGCAGAGCGTCTTGCGGAGCAGCTTCTTGGACCCTACATGGGGGAGGAGCATTCGAAGCGGGCGAACGCTGTGCACAAGCGTCGGTTGAACCGTGCGTTCCAGGATCCGAACACCTGTTTACTGGAGCGGCCCGACCCTGACGCCGGGAAGAAGAAACAAGTTCGTGGTCCAGAGGAGCTCGAGTGCCTAGGCCCAATTAGCACTGTGCTGCTGCGCGCTGTCGCGAGCGCCGTGGCGGTTAAGGCAGGCCTCGCTGCGGGTGGCTCGGCTGGGCCATCCTCGAAAAGTGTGTCGCGGGAGCCCGTGGTGCTGGGACAGGCGAAGAGCGCTGTGAGCTCGTCCACGGGGTCCCTAGTTTCTCCTCCGCTGGCTCAAATTACGGAGGCAGTTGCCAGCTCGTTTGGGATTGCCAGCATGGCCCTCGAGGATGCGTCCTGTGGCACCCCTTCGCATGTTTATGGTCCGAGAACCGAGGATACTGTGGTTGAGGCTCGCACCGATCTCCCAACTGGGCGGGTCGGTCAGGGGGATCGTGGAGCCAAAGCTGCCTCTGTGGGCGCGCCGCCCGCGGTGGGCCCTCGGGATGAGGACGAGGATGTGGTGGCTGACGGCGGTGCCTGCTCGGAACGAGAAGGCGTGGGCGTTGCGGCCTTTGCCGCTGCGGGCTTTGCGAACCTGGGGCCACTCGTCTCTTCTGATTTCCGGGTCAGCCCAGGGGCTGCTGCCGTCTGCGAGGAAGTGTCGAACTTTGCCGCTCCGCCCTGCGTGTCTGAGCTCTTCGTGAAATGGAGCACGGAGAAGATGTTCAGGAGCGTCGAGGTGAACGCGATGAAGGTAGGTCCCGATAACTGTCCTCCTTGTTATGGGCGAATTGTTGACATGTTTCTTGGCAGACTATCATTCTCTCACAGTCGCTGGAGAGGGACATCCAGAGCGGCTACGCAGAGATTCAGCAGCGAGTTGACCTAGAGTTCGCTCGGAGCAAACAGCTGGTTGCCGCGCGTTTGGCCCTTGCTGAGAAGGCGGAGGGGTTGGAGGCCAAGGTTGCCCAACTAGAGGGTGAGCGCCGCACCCTTCAAGAGGAGGTTGGGAGTCTGCGCAGCGCCCGCTCCGTGCTCGAGGCGGAGGTTGCGACTGAGCGGTCTGTCTCGGCTACTGCGGCGAAGGCTAGCTGGGAGGCATTGGACCGCATGGAGGGCGCCATGCGTGAGCTCGGTGCCGTGCCCCCCCCCCTCGCGGAGGCATACCGTGGACCAGTTAGTAGCCACCCTCGACCGCCTTCGTCTTGCAGGGGAAGTCTTTCTCCCGGCTGCTCGTGCCTATGGTAATCATTGCGCGAAGGCGGTGTGGACGGCCGCCTTTGTTTCCCTGCAGCGTGGTGGTTGTGGTCACGTTGATGCGCTCAGAGCTAGCGCCATGCCCATCACCTCTGCTGCGGAGGTTGCTTTAGGTCAGAGGCAGGTGCGGAGGGCGAGCAATGCCCTTGCCAAGGAGTTCTAGGCTTCGTTTGGTCGGGACGCCACCATGGAGTCGCTCTGGGCGTCTTTGGCCCAGAAGCAGAAACTAAAGGGTCCTGCGGATGGTGCAAGCATAGCGGAGCGGAGGGCAGACCTTGGAGGCAAGGTGTGACCCTTCGGCCATCTTCCTAGGGGATCGTTGTTTTAGGGTTTGGGCTTCCCTCTTTTTTTTTGTTGCTTCACCTGGCACCGCTACGTGGGCCAGTTGTTGACTATCCAGGCTTGTAACCGTTATTTTGTCAATCAATATACACCGAAAGGGGGGGTTTCTTTGCTGGTGGGTGCCTGTTTCATGTTGGCGTTTGCTCTACTCAGGGGAGGGATGTTGTTTCGCCGTACCGCCGGACGAGGTGCGGTTCCTCCGTGGTGGCGTACGAAGTCCTATGCTCCTTTGCGTGATTGGAAAGATGAACGACTACTGGTTTGCAAGTGGCCTCGGAGGATTTGTTACCGCGGTATAGTGTGCCATGGTGTGAAATGGAAACGGTGGAAAAAGGAAAATTCGGAGGGGTCTATGAAGAGGTTCTTTCGGTTGCGCGAGCGGAAGGCCTTGGAGGCGCAGGATGAAATACTATCATACCGGTGAATCGCAAGGTGGTGGGTGCCTTAGGGCCATCTTCTCAGCCTCTTCCTACGGTCTCCTCGAGCTCTTCGGAGGAGTCAACAAGCTGTGCTGTGGAAAGGGAGTATGCGCGCCTCATGGCCACGCATCCATCTGACAAAGAGCTACTCGAGTGGGTCTTTGCGGGAAGCACAGCGCGCGAGGCTTGACGACTTTTGCGCCGCGTCTTGGCCGATAGGTCGTCTGCTCGCCATTCTGTATGGCCGTGTATTTGTGTTGTTCCCCCCTACGGGTGTATAATGTATGTGACGGGTGAATGAATCAATACATATGCATTTTTATTTTCTCGCTGCATGTGTTTTATCTTTGCATTCGCGCCGGTAGTGCTGCAGGCGCCCTCTCGCTTTGTTGCGAGGGGGAGGCAAAGCTCGCGCCGTCCCCCATACTTTTTTAGATAGGGCTCCGGGGAGCCCTAACTCTACATATCTCAGGAGGAGGAGCCTCGCGCCGCCCCCATACTTTTAGATGGGGCTCGGGGCCCTAACTCTATATATTCTGGGGGAGGCGGCCTGTGCCGTCCCCATACTTTTTAGATGGGGCTCGGGGGCCCTAACTCTATATATTCTGCATGGGGGGAGGCGGGCTGCACTGCGTCCCCATACTTTTTTAGATGGGGCTCGGGAGCCTAACTCTATATTCTGCAAGGGGGAGGCGAAGCCTCGCGCCGTCCCCCATACTTTTTTAGATACGGCTCCGGGGAGCCCTAAATCTATATTTTTTTGCGAGGGGGAGGTGAAGCCTCGCGCCGTCCCCCATACTTTTTTAGATAGGGCTCCGGGGAGCCCTAAATCTATATTTTTTGCGAGGGGGAGGGGGAGGCGAAGCCTCGCGCCGTCCCCCATACTTTTTTAGATAGGGCTCTAGGGAGCCCTAACTCTATATATTCTGCGAGGGGGAGGCGAAGCCTCGCGCCATCCCGCATACTTTTTTAGATAGGGCTCTGGAGAGCCCTAAATCTATATTTTTTGCGAGGGGGAGGCGAATGTAACACCCTGGCTATTTGGAAGCCAAGATGTCACCTAAATACACTAACATACAACCACATTGCTGAAGAACTCGAATAAGATATCATATAAAGGCATAAATAAAACATCTAAAACATGGAGAAGGTATCCTTCCTTCACCATTTAATTTTTATTTATTACAGTTCATCATTAATCTAGATTCACAAGCAGTAATAAATCAACAGTATCATGGAGAAGGTATCCTTCCATCCCATCTAGATTTATTTATTACAGTTCATTAATAATGAATGAAAGATAGAACTAATTTATAATCTTGAACTTGAATAGGATGATGTGAATGAGTAGTGTGTGTCTACTCCCTCCCAAGTGAGTCAACATCAATGATTACCTAAAAAAACAAACAAGCATAAGAATGAGTCCAAGACTCGATAAGTACAGTTGAATAAATGGAACATACCACAAACATTAACAAGTCAACATCATTGAACAATATGACGAAATCACAGAACGAGTATTTGCATGAATGGAATGAATGGAGTGAATGGAATGGAGGGACTACACACATGTATATACCGGTATTGCTAGTGACACACCCGTCGGTGTTCACTTAAGCCCGCATTTAACAAAAGGCGAGGATCCAAGCCCCCGTATGAACAACATTTCATACGGGTATCCCAAACTGCCCACATTGGAATGGTGGGGCCCACATTGGAATGGTGGGTCTTACATGCCCATCCTGGAATTGATGGGTCTTTTTAATCCACTCCCGTGGATGGAACATGAAAAATGAATGCATGGAATGAAATATGTATATTGAAAAGACATGCTCTCTAATCATGGAGATAACACACATGTGGAAGGAACATGAACTTAAACATTATCATGGATCTTAGAAAAAAACACAGGGTCAACATCAAGCATTCAACATTTCCCAAATATCAGAACATCAAGGTACTTGCCTTCCGCGATGCGACGCGTTATGAGGCAAAGGTGATACTCCTAAACCCGAAGCTTCACCGCCTAAACAAGTAAATAACTAAAATAAGGATACGATGAACACGACATTACTGAATAATGTTCTACAATGCTTCCCTGGCGATTCAATATTTAACTAGAAACTCTAAACTGAAAACCAGCGCATTCTGCCCTAAACCGCCTCTGGACAGCAGCACGGTAATTAACATATCTCATGATCTGGAATTCGAAAAGAGGTGACCCCAATTTCTGTGGATTCTTAACTGACCAATCTACAATACTCTAGTTGACGAGATAAACCAATTCGGCCAATAAAGTATGCTAACAGAAGGTTGAACTTTCAGAACAAAAACTGCCTAAAAGAACAAACAGCAGTATTAAAACGATCATAACTTTTAATCTATAACTCCGAATTGATCGTTCTTTAACAATCTGGAAAGGTTATCAAATTATCTACAAAAGTCTAGTTGGGTGAAAACCCATATTCTCCCAATTACATTTTCATATGTTACGAAATAGCAAAACAGATTAATCGCGTCAGAAATCTGGACAGCAGATACTAAATCTATCATATCTTATGACTCGAATGTCGGAATCAAGTGAACTCAGTGGCCACAGAAAGTTAAGAACAACCTCTAGATATCTCAATGAGATGAAAACTATTGGTTCGGCCTCTAAGACATCGAAACAGCCCACGCAACATACTGGACAGATTTGATCTACAGCAGGACGAACTCGATCCAATCAAACTAATCTAATTTTGCATCTAAACAACATCAAAACAGCGGCGAAACGAATTGATACCCTTGGAGACGCGTGAAACGCTGAATAAAAACCCACGAAGATGATCTTCTTCTTCCCCTCCTTTCTTCTTCTCCCTTCTTCTCCTTCCACCATGGCCGGCGGCACCTCGGAGCTTCTTTCTCATCTTGGTAGAGCAGCAGGGAGGGGGGGCTGCTACAGTACCACATGCTACAGTGCGCGCGTGGTACTGTAGCATAGGTTAGGCTTTTGGGGAAGGGCACCTCCTTCTTGACTCCACTACAAGGCCAGCCCACTTGGCTAGGACGCCTTGGACCGAAAGCCCAAGGTCTAATCCTCCCTCAAATCTTCAATTTTCTTTTAATTTTCCTCTAAACTTTAGTGCATTCAAATTTGAATAAATTTCTCTTCCGAATAATATGTTCTCTCTATTTGATATTCGGGGTATTACAGCGAAGCCTCGCGTCGTCCCCCATACGTTTTTAGATAGGGCTCCGGGGAGCCCTAACTCTATATATTCTGTGAGGGGGAGGCGAAGCCTCGCGCCGTCCCCCATACTTTTTTAGATAGGGCTCCGGGGAGCCCTAAATCTATATTTTTTGCGAGGGGGAGGCGAAGCCTCGCGCCGTCCCCCATACTTTTTTAGATAGGGCTCCGGGGAGCCCTAACTCCATATATTCTGCGAGGGGGAGGCGAAGCCGACGCCGTCCCCCCTGGCCTGGGTTGGCGGTCGGACGGCCTCAGGTCGGGCTATGATTTGCGCGTTACACCTGCTCGTGTGATTCGTTTATACACATGCTCGCAGCGGGCATCGGTGTGCCGGGGCGAGGCCATGCTGTGATAACCGTTTATACACTCGTGCCCTAGCGAGCATCGGTGTGCCGGGGCCGAGGCCATCTTGCGGTAACCGTTTATACACTCGTGCCCGCAGCCGGCATCGGTGTGCACCGGGGCCCAAGGCCATGCGCGGTGGCTTCGTTTATACACTCGGAGGGACCAGTCAAAGCGACGAGGCATACAATTTTCACCATTTGGACAGATGGACCTCCGGGCGAAGCCGGTTTGTAGCAAAAGTCTCTG
Organism: Phyllostachys edulis; assembly: GCA_036346405.1. Lineage (NCBI taxonomy): Eukaryota > Viridiplantae > Streptophyta > Magnoliopsida > Poales > Poaceae > Phyllostachys > Phyllostachys edulis. Next base: position 27,955,934 of record CM070555.1, on the reverse strand, counting down.
TACATGCCCCAGCCTTGTGAAGGCAGCGGGGCTATTCTCTGGGCGTAGCCGGTTTTTACACGATTGCTAAGGGTAGAACTTTCGTAGGGATTTGATGTTCCAGGTATGGCCCAACTGGTCTCCCTCCGGGGTTGCGATGCGGAACGCGCCAGCCCTTGTCACGCTTGTAATGACATACGGTCCTTCCCACTTGGACTCCAACTTGCCAAGCGCTGCTTGGTTGGTGGCTCGTTCAGACAAGATCGCCTGGGCGATGTGGCGGCTTTGACATACATTGTATGCCTGGCGGCGCTGCAGGTTGTATCTTTGCATGGTTGAGACAGCCTGTACGCGTTGCTCCTCGAGGAGGTCGAGTGAGAGCTCCCGTTCTCCTGGGTTTGTCTAAGTTGTAGCTCGGAAAGAACTAGCAGCGAACTCTGCTGGCGTCATGGCCTCATCGCCGAATAGGAGCTTGAAAGGAGAAAAACCTGTGGCTCTGGTGGGCGATGTGCGTATTGACCAAAGACATACGGAGCTCTTGAACCACAGATCCCTTGGGAAGACATCTGGCGCTTCTTGACCAGAGGAGGTTGCCGTTGGCTCGCTCGGCAGCTCCGTTGGACTCTGGGTGCCAGCGGAGGCGAGCACAATGTTATGCCTAGGTCGTTCTGAAATTTTGGAAATGGTGGAGTCAAAGCGCTTTCCGTTGTTGGCGACGGCGTGCCTTAATGCGCCGTCTCAAGCAAATGATGTTTTCAAACAAATCCTTTGGGCGGCTCTGGCGGTCATGTTGGCGATCTTTAAGCCGACCCATCTTGAGAAGTATTCGATGGCGACGAATGCGAATCGGAGGCTACCCTTGGCTGCGGGGTACGGGCCGATGATGTCCAACCCCCAACGTGCGAAGGGCCACACTGGCGGCACCGGCTGCAAAGGAAGCCTTGACGCCTTTGGGTTCTTGCGGCAGCCTTGGCACCCCTAGCACTACTAGACGAGGTCTTGTGCGTCTCGGAGCGTAGTCGGCCAGTAGAAGCCTTGGCGGAACGTCTTCCCTACTGTGCCCCGGCGCTGGTGTGCGCCGCATATAAGCCCTCATGGGCGTCCTTGAGGGTGATTGGCCTTCCCGTGATACCGGCGCAGGAAGAGCACTGAGCGCCCCAGTACAGCCCTCCGGAGACCATATAGTAGTTTCTTGCTCGGCAACGGACGCGCTTTGCTTGGCCAAGATCTACAGTTCTTCGGCGAGGTACTTGATAATCACGTCTCGCCGATCCCTTGCGAGGAACTGCTCCACGTTCTGGGCGACCACCGGTATCTTTGTTTCTTCCTCTTAGGCGCCAGACCCTTGCGCCAGGCGGAGCCCTGCGCTTCGGGTGGAGCCCCTTGCACTTCGTTTGGGGCGGAGGGTTTTGTGAGGACCGTGAAAACCTCCAGGGGTCCCTCTCCAGAGCTTGCCATTTTTGCCAGTTTGTCAGCTGCCTCGTTGTTTCCTCTAAGAATGGCTTGGCGTGATTCCGTGGAAGTGCCGCCACCAGCGCGCACCGCTGGCTAAATGCTGGCTCATCTCGGGACACCTTGCGAGAAGGTCTTGTCAAAGTGGCCTATCACCAGCAGAGTCGCTCTTGATAAGGATGCGCTTCGCTCAGGGATCTCGCTTCTGGAGGCCAATGGCGGTGCCGTACTCGGCAGCGTTGTTCGTGGTTGTGAAGTCGGTAGGCGGCATCGCGATGGCGGTTCGCTTCGTCCGGGAAACTAGGATGGCATGGCGCGGCCGCGGGCGCACCATGACCGTCGTGTACATTACCCATGGTGTTTCCACCACGGTGGGGCTGTCCTCGCTTGCGAGTCCACTCAACGAACGGTTCCGCCTTAGCAGCTGCGATTTGATGGCCGTTCTTGCCGCGAAGGTGACGTCGAAGGGCGCCAGCTCCGCCGCCCATTTGCCTATCCGCCCGGAGGCATCTTTGTTTCGGAGCATCAGCGCCAACGGGTAGGATGTGGGGACCTTGATGGGATGCGCCAGGAAATAGTGCCGGAGCTTTCTTGATGCCATGAGCAAAGCGTACACGAGCTTCTCAAGCTCCGTGTAGCAGATTTTGGCTCCTTGCAAGGCCTCCGATACATAGTATACCGGTCGCTGGCCGGTCCGCTCCTAGACGAGCACCGCGCTCACCGATGACGGAGTGGTGGCGATGTACAGCAGCAGCTCGGCTCCCTGCTCCAGACTGGTCAAGCTTGGTAGCTATGCGAGGTACAACTTCAGGTCCTCGAAGGCCTTCTGGCATTCCTCTGTCCACCGGAATGGCTCCGTGCCCCAGAGTGTCCTGAAGAACGGTAGTGCTCTCTCGGCCGAGCGAGACAAGAAGCGCTAAGAAGCGGCGTCGCGGCCCCGTCGGTTTTAATGCCGTGGCGTTGTGCGGGGGCTTCATCTCTTGGATGGCCCTAATTTTCTCCGAGTTGGCCTCAATCTCTCTCTCTGAGACAAGGAAACCGAGAAGCTTCCCCGCCTTTACACCGAACGCACACTTTTCGAGGTTGAGTTTTATGCCCTCCGCTCGAAGGTTAGTGAAGGTTTCTTGGAGGTCCTGGGCATGCGTCCCCACAAGCTTGCTTTTAATGACTATGTAAATCGGCGTATGCTTTAGCGTTTAAATCCAATTTGGGTGGCTAAGACCTTCGTGATGAGCCGGGCAAACTTCGCCCCAGCGTTCTTGAGGCCAAAGGGCATGCGTTTGTAGCAATATGTTCCCCATCGGGGTGATGAAAGCGATCTTGATTCGTCCTCCTCCGCCATGTGCACTGGTGGTAGCCGAGTATGGCGTCGAGAAGCTCATGAGCTCATGACTGAAGTAGCGTCCACTAGTTGGTCGATCACGAGGTAAGGAAAATCATCCTTAGGCGAGCCTTGTTGAGGTCGGTGAAGTCGACACACATCGCCATTTGCTGTCTCCTTCTTAGCGAGGACCCGGGTTTGCGAGCCACTCGAGAATATTTGATTTCACGGATGACTCGCCTTTCGACAACGAGAATCTCCTTCTTGGCGGCCTGGTGGCGGTCGGCCGACATGCGCCGTAGCTTCAGCTTTTTGGGCGTCGCGTCGGCTCGAAGGGCTAGCCTGTGCACGATCATTGCCCTTGCCACTCCTGGGAGGTCTTCGAGCCCCCAAGCGAAGGCCTCCGCGTTGCTGCGGAGCACCCCTAGGACTGTGTCGTACACCTCCGGGTGGAGGTCCAAACTGAGGGCCACCATCTTCTCTGGTGAGCTGTCCCTTAATGCCACTCTTTGGAGGTGACCTTGCGGTTTGTGTTTCGGGGCCCATCTTGCGAAGGGTGGTGCTACTTCGCCCTGGTTGGGTCCCACAGCGTGTACGTGGTGGCCGGAGCGATGCCGAGTTCTATGTGCCGTGCGAGGTCTTGATCTCCGCGGACCGTCACGATGCCCGATGGGGCGGGGAGCTTCATGCACAAGTAGTTGTGGTGAGCTATTGCGCCGAAGGTGTTTAAGCGTGGCTTACCGAGGATGCGTTATCTTGGTAAGCCATCTGGACCACATCGAGCGTGACAACCTCGGTTGGAGATCTGAAGTCGTCGGCTGAATGTGGCGGCAAGCGGATCTGTCCCAATGCCGTGTGAGCGTTCCTCGAAACCTAGTAGGGGATGCGGAGGAGTTAAGCGATCACGAGGAATCATCATCTTGTCGAAGACGCCCACGAAGAGCAGGTCCGCCGAGCTCCTTCGTCGGCGAGGACGCGCCTTGAAATCGCGATGTTGGCGAGATGACAAGGGATCTTAGTGCGGAAAATACACCCAGCGGGCATCTTGGTCGAAAGATATGGGTATTCGAGATGGCGGGGTGGGCTCGGCGGGTACGTCACCGGTGGTGGATTTGTCGGGCATCGCCCGCCTCGCCTCTTCGAGGAAATGCCGGCGAGAGCCTCTGGTGATCATGTTGATGACCCTCCGGTGTGCCTCGGCCCGGCCACCTATGCGCGGTATTGGCGGTGGTGCGGGGAGTCGGTTGTCAGCTGTGCCCCGGCCATCATGCTCCGTCGGTTGGTCGCAGCGCATATGTAGTCTGCATGGCGGCGATAGTGCGACATTATTTGGTGGTGTCGCGACTCGCCATGGAGGTCACAAAACTGCGAGGGTGCTCCGTTGCGGTTATCGGGCTGGCGTCCCAAGTTTCGGCCGCGGCCCCGGCCGCGGCCTCGGCTCCAGTGGCCTCCACGTCTTCCTCCTTCGTTTCGTGGCGCGCTGTCTACGTGGTAGACTCCCCAACCTTTTTGCCTGTAGTCATTGTTCCGTGGCCTGCCGGATGCTCCGGCCGGTGTCGTGGTGACCGCTTCGCCGAAGGGTCACAGATTGTGTTGAGTCGTCATTGTCGCTCCCCTTCGAATTATCTTCCTCCCTTTCGGGCGTACTCCTCCATTTTGTCGAAGAGTTCGTCATCAGGCGCGCTGGCTTCTGCGCCAGCCTCTCCGAAAGCGGTCCGTTGCGGAGGCCGCACGTTGCTGCGTTGATGGTGGTTGTCTCGTTGACGCCTTGTACCTGGCACTTGACCTCTGTGAACTTCCTGAAGAAGCTGCGAAGGGATTCATCCGGCGCCTACCACACTCCGAACAAGTGTCCAGCGTCCTTCGGCTCCGTGTAGTTCCCTTGGAAGTTGTTGCGGAGTAGGTCCCGCAGCTGCTCCCACGCATATACGGAGTGAGGAGGTATCGTGAAGAACCAAGTCAACACGACGCCCTTGAGCGCCAGGGTGACGCTTTTTGCCTTCGTGGTATCGTCTCCTCCGGCGGCCTCAATGGCGGTCTCGTATACCCGGAGGAATTGCGAGGGGTCTGTGGACCCTTCGTACGGCGCGACCTCCGGCATCTTGAATCCTCGAGGCCACCTAGCCGCCTCCAGCCCGGCGCTCAATGGAGAATTTGGGTCGCCTTGAAGCACCGGGGTGTCGGTGGCGGGGATGGGTTCCTCATTCGGTAGCGGTTGTCGGAGCGGGGCCGGTGGAGGTGCGATGGTGGGCTCCGTTCCGTTCTGCGCCATTTATCGGAGTGGGGTGGCGAGGGTTGTCTCTGGCGGTTGCCGGAGGTCTGCCAGCTCCCGGCGGAGGGCCGCTAGTTCTTGCTGGAGAGTTTCATATGATTCTTGACTCGCTCCCCCGTGCGCCGAGTTGTTCGCTTCTTCCTCCGAAGCTTGGGCGGGGGGCGCACTTGCTGCTGCGGCACGGCTCCTTTTGGCCCTCGAGGTTGCAGGGGCCAAGGCCGCCGTGGCTGCTTCGGCTACCGAGGCCTTCGGTCTAGCCCTCATTCGGGGGGCCATATTGATATGCTATGCTAGTGCTTCGCGGCTTACCTGCCGGTCCCCACGGACGGCGCCAACTGTCGTAGTTGCGAGACTAGGTAGTAGAGTAAGGGGGGACCCTCCGATAACCGAAGGGTCCTCAAGAAGGGACTAGCTGTCAATAAGTCAACACACTTGTATTACCATGTGATCCTTATACCAAGCCAAAAACCCTCCCCCTGTAATGGGGGCAAGGGTGGCTACTTACAGCTTTCCTAGGAGATATACAGAGTTACAACTTTACCCCCTACTAGACCCTATCTTTGGTAGGGGGCTGCGAGGACCTTTCCTACCCCTAGTGCTAGCTTCTAACACGTGGTGGGTAGCCCTAGACTTAGTCTACCTGTTGGTGTATCGGTCCAGGGTGCAGATAACCCCTCCGGAGCCCTGGATCTTGAGCCCTCCATGACCCTTGGGGCACTTCGGCTGGGCCTTCCGCACGGTGGCTCGGCTGGCGGACCCCTCGGGATCCCTTTGGAGGCCGGGATTCCTTGGAGGGCAGGACCCCCCGGAGGGCCGGGACCTCGCACATCTTCAGTAACCCCGGGGCGTCGCGCCGCTCTTCGCCCAGTCATGGGGGCGTTGTGCCGCCCCTCGATAATTATCACTGACGGTTCCATAATAGAACCGTCTGTGATAAGTCTCTTTATTAGTAGAAGCCCGGCCACTAGGGTTTGCACTCACCCTAACTCGACACTCCCCAACGCCGCTAGGGTTTGCGCTTGCCCTAACTCGTCACTCCCTAGCGCATTTACTCTCGTCCGTTCCCCTCCCCACCTCGATGCCACCGCTCGACCCCGTCGCCGTCGCCGCAGGTTGTGACACCACTCTGCACTACACAAGATCGTACGATAGTCGTAGTGTCTTGTGCAGTGTCAGGGTCGTGCCACAACAACGGTGACGCCGCCACCCCGCGTGTCACCTGCGCCGCCATGGCTTGGTTCTCCTGCTCGGCCTCCTGTGCTCGGGCCCTGGCGGGGCTTTGCTTTCCCCATCCTCCCTCTATTCTCCTCTAGATTTGTTAGCTTAATGTCTTTTGTTGAGTTTGATTTTTATGCTTGAGCCTTAAGTTGTGTCCTGATGTTTGTGTGATTTATACAAGGTGAAGGAGATGGATGAGGGTTGTGCTGGTGGTGGGGTCGCCGCCGTGGTTGCGCTGTACTGAGGTATCACCCTACCTTACTCCCTCTCTGTCTCTACCCCCCTTGCTCTGTGATGAAAATGGCTAGTGCTCTGCGATGGATGCCGAGGGCTACTACTAGTGTGGTGGGTTTGGACACCCTTGGTCTTGTTGTCTTGCTGATGAACTGCTCAATGATGTCAATAGTCTTATGCTAAAATTGAATTGATAATTAGTTCATATTAATAGTCACCTTGCTCTATGATGTAATGATGTCAATAGTCTTATGCTGAAATTGAATTGATAATTACTTCATATTAATAGTCACCTTGCTCTGTGATGTAATGATGTCAATAGTCTTATGCTGAAATTGAATTGATAATTAGTTCATATTAATAGTCCCCTTGCTCTGTGATGTAATGATGTCAATAGTCTTATGCTGAAATTGAATTGATAATTAGTTCATATTAATAGTCCCTTGCTCTGTGATGTAATGATGTCAATAGTCTTATGCTGAAATTGAATTGATAATTAGTTCATATTAATAGTCCCCTTGCTCTGTGATGTAATGATGTTAATAGTCTTATGCTGTCTCTCGCCATTCATTTCACCTTTGTCTGTGTAACTGTGTTCATGCCGGTCAAGTTCTCCTACCTCTTGCGTCCCAGGTACGTCCTACTAGAACACCAACAAGAACACCAAGCAACCATTCTCACATTTGAAAAGAATTCTCAACTTGTTGCTTGGTGTTCTTGTTGGGTTTAAAGACAATTACATGCTCAAGAATTGTTGGTTGCTGATAGATGATGCCACTTTCCAGTCGGAGTACCTGCGCGTCCACGTCACTTTCTGAACATAGCGAAGTCCAATTACCTATCGACAACATCCAGGTAATTGGATGTCCTAACGCTCTCCTTGCATCCATACTTCTTAAACCTAGATGGGCTCAATGAGATTGCTCGTGGCTATTGTCTCACTCATCCTTCTCATGCTGTGTGGACGACCCCCCGAAAGTGGCTGGGGACTACGAACAAGCAGCCACTACTTGGAGACTTTATAGAGAAGATATTATGAATGGACTAGTAGGACGTACTTGGGACGCAAGGTAGGAGAACTTGACCGGCATGAACACAGTTACACAGACAAAGGTGAAATGAATGGCAAGAGACAGGTGAAGAGGTGTTCTAGTAGTTTTTGACTAATTTGGTCTTGTTTTCGAATACAATACACACCAAGCCTAAACCTTTACAAATCTGAAAAGTTAATTGCAGCCAAGCCCACTACTATAGAAAGCCTCATCACAGACGGTTCGGAACCGTCATCACAGATGGTTTTCGAACCGTCTATATTTACTAGTCTGTGATATCACGTAGTTATCGCGAGCAGTTCAAAAGCGATCAGTGATCGCACTATCCTGAGCGGTTTTTGTTGAAACCGCCTGCGTGAAGGCTATTATCACAGCGGTTTTCATCAAAAACCATCGTGATCGAGAATATCACCAAGCGGTTTAATTTACAAACCGTCTGTGATGACATTTTCCTGAGCGGTTCTTGTTGAGTAAATGCTCAGTGATAGCTACTGAGCGGTTCTTGTTTAGAACCGTCTGTGATAGCCTACTTCGTGCAAAAACCGAAAACGCCGCTAAAACCGGAGGCTGTTTTGAGGCCATAAACGACCTTTTTTGGGGGTTTTCACTTTGTTTGGAGTCTCCTGAGCCTCACAAATGAATTTGATATGGATTTTCGAATTGAACTTTTCGTTAGCTTTCCAACGAGCCAAAGAACGTCGCAATCCGAGTTCGTATGCAAAAGTTATGGCGGTTTTACCTGACAGTGCGCGATCTACCATCTATATTTTTGCCCAAACCAAATAACTCAACATGAACTACACATGCACAGAGAGCCTCCAACAATAAACCACAGCATCACCCACATCACAGTAGCATCAACTCAATCCATTTACAGAGCACTAACACTAGCTCTTAGTAATCCACATCACAGAGCAAAGGGGGGAGTAGAGAGAGTAAGGTCGTGGGAGGCCGGGGCGATGAAGTGGAGGAGGCTGAGGGCGACGAGGTCGTGGGAGGCCAGTGACGATGAGGCCGAGGCGAGGTGGAGGAGGCCGAGGGCGACGGTTCGGAGGAGGCCGGTGACGATAAGGCCAGGGCGAGTTGGAGGAGGCCGCGGGCGACAAGCTCGGGGGACGCCGGGGCGCAAGGTGTGAGGAGGAGAAATGGCAGAGGAGGAGATGGAGGTATGAGGTGTGAGGAGGAGAGACGGCACAGGAGGAGATGGAGGTTATATAAAGCGAGTTTCGGCAGCCCCCCCATTATGTTCAAATTTTCGTTTCCGCCTAACAATCGAGACGGTTCTTGTTAAGAAAATGCGTGATCTACACCTATCATGCAGCGGGTTTTTAATAGAACCAAATGCTGTGATCATTCCTGACGGTTCTAATTACAAACCATCTGTGATAGCGGTGATTATCATAGGCGGTTTTTAATAGAACCGTGCATGAATGATCCTGAGCAGTTCTATTAAAAACCGACTATGATATGTGCATATCACAAACGGTTCATAATAAGAACCGTCTGTGATAGGCTATGCCCGGTCCCGATAGACCCAACACAGACGGTTCCATAGAACCGTCTGTGATGGGGCGTCTACTATAGCCTATTTTGTAATAGTGGCCCCATCCGAACCACATCCAATATAAGCCAACCAAGCACAAAGCTAGAACTGGCATCAATAACACTCAGTATCCATCAGAGAGCATTAACCAAACCCACCATCCCCATTCATTTTTGTCAATTTGAACCCACAGCATGAACTAAGCAAGATGCATATATATAGAATGCACATACACCAATAATAGCCCTCAGTTTGCATTTCACAGAGCAAGGGGACTATTAATATGAACTAATTATGAATTCAATTTCAGCATAAGACTATTACATCATTGAGCAGTTCAACAGCTAGCAAGGTGCCACTAGCCAACAAGCATCTGCATGATCATTGCATTCATTTGTATTTATGATTTCTCTATACTTCTCTCTATATGTATGTATTACACATTTACACTTCTCTGCAATGATGCACTTCTCTTCATGTATGTATGTATTACACATTTAGCATCTGGGCTCTGGCCAATGGCCATCAGCATCAACCAACAACCAGACAACATCAAGAAGACAAGAGGGGACTTACGCGTTAGTGGGAGGCGGAGAGGTTGGGCGTGATGGAGGTCCGAGGTAGCCTGTGCCGCGGCGAGAGGGAGTAGGAGCTGAGCTGCATCATAGGGAGGAGGTCGGGGCGGTGGCGCGAGGGGTGACTAGGAGTTTGATCCAACGGTGCAGGGAGGAGGGAGCTTGATCCGGAGGTGCGAGAGCTGGCGGTAGGGAGGACGAGCTCGGTTCACATGAATACCAACAGACACAAACCAATAGGTGATAGATCTGTCTTACCTCAACATCGTCGGTGGAGAGGTAGTCGGGGTCGCGTCTGTTGGGAGGAGGAAGAGGGGGAAGGTCTGGCGTCACCGTGGTTGTGGCACAATGGTCACACTACACAAGACACTCTTATCGTCTGAGTGTCTTGTGCGATGGAACTAGTAGGCCGCAACCGTCGGCGACAGGAAGAATGGCGGCTACTGTGGAGGGGTCACTTTCGGGTGGGGAGAGCGAGCGAGTAAGTAAGGCAGGAAGTGACGAGTTAGGCGCAAACCCTAGCGGTGGGCTCCTACTAATAAAGAGACTTATCACTGAGCGGTTCTATTATGGAACCGTCGGTGAAACTTATCACTGAGCGGTTCCACAATAGAACCGTCTGTGATATATCCCATATCCTGACGGTTCCATTATGGAACCGTCTATGAAATAGTTTTTCTCAAGTATATTTATTTTGTATATACACTTACATGACATGAAGAAATTACATGTTTATATGTCAATTTTGTCATTTACATCTTCTTTGAAAATTTGCTTTAACTATATATACATACATACATACATACATACATACATACATATATATATATATATACATACATATATATATATACATACATATATATATATATACATACATATATATATATATATATATATATATATATATATATATAAAATTTGTTCCACTAAACCGTCTACGATATAATTAATATTAATTGTAACTTCACCGCAAACTAGATTTTTTTCCACAAAAGCTGTCTATATATATATATATATATATATATATATATATATATATATATATATATATATATATATATATATATATGTATGTATGTATATGTATATGTATATGTATATGTATATACCACATATAATTAATATACTAACTTCCCTCCAAACTTTTAAATTTTTTCATTTTGGAATTTTCATATGGCCAAAGCAAAGTGTGGCGTACCGCCATTTAAAAGATTAAACAAAAGTAGAAACCTATAAATAAACAAAGTTTTTCTATTGGCGGAGGTAAGCTGCTATCTCCGTCTTCAATACTTCGCAGGCGGCGGCGTCGGGGGCGGACGATTCGTGATCCAACGAAGCTCGAAATCGTCCACCACGACGCTCGCTCGAAAGTGTCTCCGAAGACCCTCGGACTATTGAACCAAGAAGAATTGAGCCCATAGGCTCTCTTCCCTTGCTTGAGGGGTCACGGCCTAGTCGACTCGGTCGCCTGCCACCTTGATTATGCAATCCAAGTGACGTCAAACCTCCTAGAGACATGCAACGTCATTTTGGAGGACCACGTCGATGACACGGTAAACTCGCCGAAAGTGGGAGATCACCCAGAAGACATGGCAAAGGAGGATGTCAAGACGACGGAAGGTGGCCATCACCTGCTCCGGCAAATTCTCGGATATTGAAACAGTGTTCTTCGCAGAAGACGGTTCAGCGTCTGACAAGAAAGGTGCTCATCTGAGTGCGGCGGATAGGCCATCAATGCCGGCGACAAGGAAACAGAAGAAGCATCCATTTCTGTTTTTTTTTGTATAAGTGGGGATGATCATCTTCGATGGAGGACGATCCTTTTTATAAAACATGGAATAAATTTGGAGCGTGAGATGAAGAGACGCATCGGGGAGCCGAAGCGGCATTGATGCGACGAATTGAGACGCATCGGCGACGAAGAAACTCATCGGGCTTCAACTGGGAGTTGTAACAATATTATCACAGACGGTTATAACAAAAAACCGTCTGAGATATGTAATAATATCATAGGCGGTTATTGTTAGAAGCGATGCGTGATGTTTCACGAATGATTCTTTGTTGAAAACCGTGCGTGATATGTAGAATTATCACAGAGCGGTTATTAACAATAACCGTCTATGATAAGTCACAAACGGTTTTAGCTATGAACCGTGCGTGATATTACCTCTTCACTGAGCGGTTTTAGCGCGGCCCGATAACCGAGCGGTCTCTAAACCAAAACCGTCTATGATTGCATATATCTGAGCGATTTTGGTCAACCGTCTGTGATGAGACGTCCAGTATTAGCCTTTTCGTAGTAGTGAAGATACTCGGGAAACACATAGTTACCGAGTGTCCAATCGGACACTCAGGAGATTACGATGGGAGCCACTCGAAAACGGCGAACCGACGCGTTCTCAACGGGGACAACTAATTCCCCGAGTGTCTGTTCGTTGCATACACTCGGGAGCGAATAAATTAGTAGCGCCATTTTTCCCCCACGCGTGCCCGTTTTTTCGCTACCGTCACGAAATCGAGTCCTAACCCCCGTACAGCAAATCCCCAATCCCCCACCTCCTCCACTGCTGCTCCCTTCTCCTCCCCACCTCCGTGACCGGTGCCGCCTCCCCGTCCTCCTCTTCCTCCACCGCCTCTGCCGCCGCTGTCTCCCCCTCCTCCACCACCTCTGCAGCCGTCTCACGAACTGAAATCGGCGCCACCTCCTCGTCTGCTGCCGCCACACCTGATGCCTCCCCCTCGCCTCCTCCCCCACCTCCACGACCGGCACCGCCTCCCTGTCCTCCTCTTCCTCCATCGCCTCCGTTGCCGCCGTCTCCCCCTTCTCCACCACCTCTGCAGCCGTCTCACGCACTGAAATCGGCGCCGCCTCCTCGTCTTCCTCTTCCACCACCTCCGCCGCCTTCCCTCGATGCTCCACTGCCTCCTCCGCCACCGCTACCGTCTCCCCCTCCTGCACCGCCTCTGCAGCCGCCTCACACACTGAAATCGGCACCGCCTCCTCGTCTGCCGCCGCTGCACCCGACGCCTCTCCCTCGTCTCCTACTGCCACACCCGACCCCACTGCCCCCCTCCACCCGACCCCGCCGCCCCCCTCCACCCAACCCTGCCGCCTCCCCATCCTCATCCTCCTTCTCCCTCACTGATGCACCGCATTTGCCGTCTCCCACTCCTCCACTACCTTTGGTGCCGTCGTCTCCTCCTACTCCCACTCAGCAGGTAGTATGTACTGACTAGGTCATCTGTTCTAGTTAGTGAACTTGTCTTTTGCCCTTAAGGTGTGCATGAATGATTACATCAGGTCATCTGTTCTGGTTTTTAGGTTGCAAGATGATTTTATCGATGAATATTTATAGAATTAGTGCCAATAGTATGTTGGTCGTATGTATGTGTATGTATGTGCCAGGGAGTGGCTGTGTGATGTGTGCCTTACAAATACTATCATATTGTGATGTCGTTATTATTAGCAAAGATACTAGCTTGCGAAGTTCGCAAATATAGGACTCACATTGGTTTGTTTGTCATGCAAGGTGTCATTGATTCGTTGAAATTATCAGTTTGAATGTTGACAAATAGAGCCAGCTTACCACTAGCTCAAGCAACACATGGGAAGAGAAACAAATGGATGAAGCCAACTCTACATGTAGCCATGCGGTAAATGTACTGAATTACTACTTTTTTTACTGATAATGTACTGAATTACTTATTAGTGAGACTAGTGTGATCATCCAAATGGTCCTCCACGTATGCACTATACTTGCCAATGACACCTAACTTGTGTTATCATGTCTTTGATACTGGATAAGACAAGATAAAACAACAAGCTTCTCATGATCATCTATCTCTGGTCTCCGCCTAACTGATTAAGGCCTAGACCTAATTAACATTTCCTTTGTTTTTTTAATGTGCATATGCATGGTAGCTTTTAGATGTGCCCATGTTTATCATTTACTGAAGAGTCTTGTTTAAGCACTCCTTTTAGATAGAGAGAGACATTAATAACTTAGTGGCTAACTATGGAAGTTTCACTTGGAAGTAAGATGGAAATTCAATCCATGCTGATGATTAGTTAAGTCTGTGGAATTGAAAGTTTAGTAACTTAATTTGTTCCATCCTTTTGTGCTTGCCCTAGTGCATCAGCACAGCATCTAGAGCAGCTTTCAAGAAGGCTAGGACCCAAGAACCCTCCCCGACCCAATCTACTGTTAAGGTCCTCTCTCTCCCTCTCTCCCTCTCCCCCCCCCCCCTCTCTCTCTCAATGAGCATGGGCCACCATTGAGCAATCTAGCATTGAAGCATGCATCTTTGAAATGGACAGCATGGAATCGGTGTGGGGTGAGAGAGAAGGTGAGATAGGTAGGGTCGAAATGGTGGCATTTTTAGTAAGTTTTGCTTGTTCTTTTGCATCAGGTGAGGAAGGAGAAGCTAGGGGATAGAATAACTACCCTTCACCAACTTGTCCCCCCATTTGGGAAGGTATATATCACTACATATCCTCTTCAGGACTATAAGTTTCACCATATTAGTACAGACTAGTCTCTAGCTATAATTCTCATCAATGAAAGAGTTATTGTTAGCATTAGACTTATATCATATTTAATTTGAAGAAGAATACAAACAATGTGTTAGTCTGGTGAAGTTACTTATGATAGAATAACAACCTAATTCAAACAACTACTAGATGTTTTCTGGTCAATCAATAGCTGATCAATCCAAGAGAAACAACTAGTCGATCAAAAAGACAAAGGATAGGACAATATTAATAAGACATTATATGATCCCATAATGTACAATCAAGTAGTGCCTTTTTAGCCTCCTCATATCAATTGTTAATTATCCATAGAATGATTAGACCTTGTACCTAATATCGAAATAGAGCCAGCATATATAAAATAAGATAAAACATATATGTTAATTAACATGCATATATTCTTGCATTGACATGTTTCTTTTCTTTCAAGAACATTTATGTTACATACATATATACTTAGTTAACTTTACTTCAAGCATTGACCGAACATATATGTTACATGCATGTTTGTGTAGTGTTTTAAGTACACTCAGATTTGGTCATCATGAAGAAAAGCTGAGATCTTTGGGGCAGGATCCTGGCCTCTGATTGAACCTCTTCTTCTCAGGTGTGATTGTGTGTTCTTGATGTTTCTTACATATGTAGAATCTGTTGATCATTTATATTGTCTTCATGTCAATCTGTTATAGTGTACATATATAGGGTATGTATCCTATAGTAGCTTCTAGTTAGCTCTGTAGTTGTAATTTTTGACATAAATAACAAGTCGGATTAAAATACGCATTATGTTTTGCATACTAGGATGGCTGAAGATCGTAGTTGGATGTACACTGGGCGTAGAGAGATGGGTGACTGTAGCCAAGAATGGATGGAAAAGATAACTAATGTTGTGGATTGAGCATTTGCTAGGAGTAATGGATGGGGTGTGTTGTGCCCTTGTTCTCGTTGTTCGAACACACGGCCACAATTGAGGGAAACAATGACCACACACTTGTGCAAGTACAGATTTAGGCCAGGCTATACCGTGTGGGTCTATCACGGCAAGTCACAACGTAGGAGATCAGATGTGCTAAGGGAAGAAATGGACGATGGCGGCCACAATGAGAGTAGGATAGAAGACATGCTAGATGATGTGCGTGATGCATATGTGCCACCTGTAGAGGAAGAACCGGAGCCTGTAACAAGGGCTTTCTTTGATATGTTGTCGCTGTGAGTCAGCCACTTCATGGGCAAACATAGGTGTCCCAACTAGATGCCATCACATGACTACTTGCTGTCAAGTCTTAGTTCAGCGCAAGCATTGCTTGCTTTGATGCATTCTTAAGTGTGTTTAGCACCCTTCTCTCAGATGGTCACAAACTACCCGCTAACTTGTATGAGGCCAAGAAATTAATAAACGCACTAAATATGCCATATGAGAAGATAGATGTTTGTCCAAATCATTGCATGCTATGTAGGAATGAGAATGTGGACAAAGATCACTGTGATAAGTGTGGTGAGTTTAGGTTTGTTGAGGTTGACTCCGGTGATGATCAGAAGAGGCAACTTCCTATTGGCAGAAAAATACTTCGCTATCTACCATTTGTGCCACGAATCCAACGGTTATACATGTTTGAGGCTTCTGCCAAACAAATGATATGGCACAAGTATGGTCGTCGGTACCTTGATGACAAGATGGTCCACCCATCTAATGGTGAAGCATGGAAGCAATTTGACCGAGACTATGTAGAGTTTGTCGCGGAGCCTCGGAACGTTCGAATTGCAATTGCATCTGATGGGTTTAACCCTTTTGTTATGGGGGCTGCGCCATACAGCTGTTGGCCTGTGTTTGTCATTCCCCTTAACCTCCCACCCGGCGTTTGCATGCAGAAGCAGAACATATTCCTTTCCTTGATAATCCCTAGTCCTGAATACCCAGGGAAAAATATGAGTGTATTCATAGAGCCAGTAGTGGATGAATTGTTACATGCTTGGGAACAAGGCATAGTAACATATGATCGGGCATTAAAACAGAACTTCACCATGCGGGTCGTGTACCACACATCCATGCATGACTTCCCAGCATACGGGATATTCTGTGGGTGGTGTGCACATCAGTCAGTCCTACCAAGCAATGACCCATTTATTGTGGCTCAACAAGCCACCCAAGCATATTACATCTCGTACCCATGCAAAACTATGCGTAGTCTAGTGAATTAGTGGGTAGTACATAAGGTGCAACCATATGGTAAACTACCTATCCCTAGTGAGCAGGACTACAACATCGAGACCAACAATAGTGTTGACATATTCATTCAAGAAGATGGGTTGCCAGCTACTTTTCAAATAATAATCGGGGAAGAGGACGATCACATAGATGACATTCAAATCGATGCCGAGGAGGTTGTCAATGAAGAGGACTTGGAACTACTTAATCGCTTAGACATTGATGGCACTGAAGGGGATGAGGTTGAGCCAACACCTCATGATAGTGACGATGACCTTTTAGAGGGCCCATCTACGAAGGATCCCATTGTAGACGACTACTTCTAAGCATGATCTTCTTGTACGTCTTCCATCTATTTGCTGCATGTTTTTAATTTTTTGTATGAGCTTACTTGATTACGCTATATTACGTCTTTCTATGAGCTTACTTCATTGTGCTTACTTCATTGTGATATATTAATTGATTTACTTAATTTTATTTCATTTCAGGACACCAAAAAAGAGTGGCGACAAAGAGGCAACATACTCTAGTCGAGGCAAACGTCTGTCTTCCAAAGTGGTAGCACCATGTAATGGAGGCAGAGGGGCGGTCGCGGCCCCTTGAGGAGGCAGAGGGGCGGCCATAGTCCCCAAAGGAGGCAGCGTGGGGTCTACCTCTAGTAGATCAGGCTCCTCTACCCCACAGTTCTCACGTGCTAATCATGTGGATGATGAGTATCATCCTAGTGAGGAACAAGGTGAGGAGGATGAGTACCCTGAGGCGGAGGGCTCTACTACAACATAAGATTTTTGGTTGCGAGGACCTGTGAACCTGCCACCACAACCAACCCGAGAGGAGGACAAGACTATCACCGTTCCTGTTGGCAACACGTAAGTAACTGTTAGCACTTTCACTAATTTAGCCCACTTTCTTGCAGACCTCAAAAAAACTAATGTGCAGGCAATGGCGAGAAGAAGGCGGGGGTGAGAAATGTAGACTTCCAAATGGCATAATTAGCGTATTGATTCCATGGCACTTCCCTGGCTTGGTCACCTACAAAGGAAGGCGGGAGCCTGCAAGGACATGGTGCTACTACAGGGCTGCTGAAGATATCGCCGCTGAAGGAGAAATACAATTTGACAATTGTTTGCAGTGGATGGAGGAAAGTTTTTGGGTAAGTGACTGAAATATTTGCCGTGATATATTTTTGAAACTGCTGGTTTGTATGTATTATGCTTCTCACTTATGTTGTTTCTAGGATTGCCTTAAATGAATTAAGAATAAAATTGTCATTCTTTGTAGTTAGGCTGTTGTACCATTTTTTGTGACGTAGATAGTAGGGTTGTTGTATGTTTTCTTGGTGTATAGCAAGAGTTCTTCTATTCCTTTTGGATAGATGTAGAGCCAAGAAGAACCAGCCTAGATACAAATGTATATCTGTGTTATTTTTGGCATGCATTTGGAATCTCTTTCTATGCTAAATTAACTATAAAATGGGTCTTCAATTATCTACCCGCTTTCTACTATCAAACATGTAGCAAGATGATCTCACTATGAGCAAGTCATACCTTTGGACCAATATTTTTTCCATTTCTTTCCACAGTTGTTGCATGTAGAGAAAACTATTAGTTCACCCAAGTTATTCAAATATAGAACACAAATCAGATAGCTTACACAATTTATGCTATGACAGAACTTGTAATGTATATGCTGTAAAGATCCAAATTATAAAATTAGGGCTCTCATGTACTCACTCAAATTACCAAAAGAGAGAGAAACAAAAGTTGCCATGATTTGTTGATTTGTGTTTGACTCCTGCTTGGACTGTTCCTTTGAAAAACTATCAACTATGCATTATTGATTTAGAGGCATGCTTCCAGGTTGAAAGACAAGTTTAAAGCTAGTTAGTGTTAAACTTTGGTCTAATCATAGATATAGAATCCAATCTCACTTTTATTTAGGTTTTAACAGAGAAGCGCATGCATCATGTTTTTCTTATGCATGACATGTTGCACATGCAAAGGACATATATATAGTGTTTGTCATATCTGTATAGTGTATGAGTGATGCATCTATCTAAATTATTGGAGCCACTCACTCTCTGCAACCACTTCATAGAACATGCCATTTATTATGTCAGTAATTAAGAAACATCAATTTCTGTGTCCTATAAACATTTAAGACTGCAAAATCAATTTTTGGAATACATGATGGAGTGCAAACACCTCGGATTCATCCTCTCATTAACCGCAAAATCTGTATAATCGAGTGCTTCTATTTTTAGTGCTGCATAGAATTATTTTCCTAATACAATTACAAAAAGGGTAAATCAAAATCAAACATTAAGCATATACCATTTTTGGAATTGTAAGTTTGATCAAATTAGCTTGCTACTCCTAATACTGCCACTAAGTGCAGCTATATATATGTGTATATAGCTTACTCACCTCTTTAAAGATAGAATAAGGCTAGTACATGTTTGCATGCTTTCATCTGCGAAGTTGTTGTTACCATTTCCAGTATATTAACTTCAGTACTAATAAAGATCTGATTAACAAGATGGGTATTTTGTAGTTTCAAAACTAAAACTTTCATTTATTTTACTACATTGGCATGCACAAAGGTGTATTATCATTTATTTGTTTCCAATATATGTCGGATTGTAGTGGTAGTTTAGATGGGCTGAGGGACAGGAAGCTAATTCTAGGAGAGTGGTACGTAATTCTATTAAGAAGCTGATCCCACAGATGATCTACGAAGCACGCATCCAAGTGGTGATCTATTACCACACACAAGTCCTTGGAAAGAAAATTCATAGGGCCGAGGCTTGCCAAACGCATATCACTTTGGAGGAGTACATGCAGGTAACCAACTATACAAATGATGTCCTTCATTACAATTAATTCTAGTTTATTCATACCTTGCTGGGCCCAAAAGTGTGAAGATGCATGACAGCAGATTGCCCAAAAGAGGTGGTGCAATGAACAATGGTTAGAGGCCTCTCGTGCTGCTAGGGAGTGGAGATTGTTGATGGGCGGGGTAGCACACCATCAAGGCAACTCCTCCATGGCTCGTTACAAGAAGCACTTGGTAGGTCAGCATGTTCATATTGATTGTATATCGCAGATACATATTTATTTACCTCTGTGGTTTTTTTTTTGGTGCAGGAAAAGAAGAAGCAAAGGCATGTCTCTGATGTAGAGGCATATGTAGACGCTAGGAGGGGTGATCAGGAGGGCACCTTGTGCTGCCAACGTGCAACAGAGAACTTGGTACGATTTCTGTTGATTTTGCCCCTGATGATTTTCGCTCCCTGATGATTTTGTCTAACAGGCTGCATATACTGAGGCTGCTAAGGAGATTCATGGCTCAGACTTCGACGTAATGAATTCACCTTTGGATGCATCGCTTGTGTACAAAAGGTGGAAAGGGAAGAAACATGGTCGTTTCTTCATGGGTGCCGGCTACATTAGCACATCGACAACCCCCTCGGAGGTCCGAACCACGAGTACTACATCAGCGGATGAAGTACACCCTCAAACACGACTGCAACCATCAGATGACAGGTTTTCTCAGCTTGAGGTGAGGCTGCAAGAGGAAATCGAGGCTAGCCAGCGGTTGGAGCAAATGCTCCTACAGGTTAGTTGGAGCGTGGTAGTACAATTACAAAGTAATATGCAAAAATATATATATATTCGTACTTGGCTAATGTATGGCACTGTGCAAACAAATATGCAGGCACTTCAAACTCGACTTGATGGCCCTACACCGGGGGAACCACTGCCTATCTTATCTCCTTCGGTTAGTAACTACATACTGATTATTATATTGTTAGTCTCTTATGAGTGTTTGAGTCAGAAGACATTGAAATGACATGCAATGTAATTATTGGTCGCTACTGCAAATATATGAGTCTATATTGTGTATGGTTAGAGGCTAGAATGATAAATGTGCCAGCTTCATGGATGGCACGAACTGCTGCGACAAATCTTCCTCCATATGGGTTATTGAGTAATCTTTTTCTTTCTACATCTCAATTCTAATAGCTTAAACTGTTATACATGATTTAAGAAACAACAGTTCTACTGATAAGTCACCTGTTTGCGTTGATATAGAATTCTGAGCCTCATCATAATCGTTATGTAAGTTTCTTTAGTTCCTTCTATTGTCTTTTCGTGTTGTCTTGAGGAGATACGATATTAGTTCTGTTTGTTTGAAGTCATAGCCTCTATCATAGGATGATATTCCTTGCTTCAGAGTTCCTCCAAAAGTATTCTCTAAAAAATCAATTGGTTAATTATTAATTCCCTTGCATATATCCATAGCTTGTGATCTTGCATTGTAAAATCCCCACAAAATATGAGACTCGTCTAAAGATTCTATTGAATGGAAATTGTACTAAATTGCTATTGTTGATCCAACAACAGATTCGATTAAATAAACAATAGAAGATCCCTTTTGTTTTACTCTGTGCTTCAGTTTCACAGTGGCCTATTCGAATTTGCACATTAAGACAAAAGTTAACAAGATAATCTTATTGACTAATTCGGTTTGATGCGAGACATTTCGATTTTGGGTTAACATTTTATCATTTTGGGGTGGAAGGGTTATCTGCTGTAATGAACTTATAGCTATAATGAAACTCGGCCACATGCCTATGGTCTAAATTTTGGGGTGGGAGGAATAACATATGCCACTTCCCACTAACCTCTTCCTGAGAACATTTTTGTTGAAGAGAAAATGAGGTCTCAATTAGCAGTAATTACTTAAAGTAAAAAAAGGTTGATTCAATCTTGTCTGATGGTCATGGTCTGAAGTTTCAGAATTACCAATGTTCTTCATATGTTGATGCTGAGGTAATGTTTGATCATGAGCTGCTTGATCTGCTGATACTCTGATCCATGGTGGGTAGTTTATGCTGTGTGTCCCATGCCAAGAGGTAGGAGTCTATAGCATTCCATGTTTGTGCGATTCAGTTGCCCACCACATGTTTGTTGTAATGCCTAACTGAGAATTAGATTTCTTGTCTACCATTTTTTTGTATGGATCTACAGGTAATTTGTGTAATATAGTTGCCCACCACATGTCTAGAGCATTGCTGTTTGCAAATAATGATTTATAGATGTAAAATATGTTGCAATGCATATGTTCAATGTTCATGTATTTTAAAAAACCGACGTCCGAAGATACAGATGGCCATTGGATGTGATAATAAGAGAAGATTACCTTAGTTTGGTTGCCATAATCAATGCAGCGATGGTGGTGAGTTTAAATGCTTTTTCCTCCACATAATATAAGTAGCAATTTGTTTTTCGTCTATTTTGTGTTAACATCGCAATCACTTCTTTGTACCCTCTTGTGATTTTTTTACTAAACTGGAGTTAACTCTCTAGAATACCATGAAAATAACAATTAGTTTTATTTAACAAATCTTTAGCTTGTAATTTCAGCTATCAAATGTTGTGTTATGTTTATTTATTTGATGTGAACGGTTAACCTTTCAATATCATTTTCATCATTGTGACGATTGGTTGGGTCAATGATATTTCTGTACTGTCTTTCATTGGATGTGTTATCCCTTAAACTGTGTTAGATGCCTTCAATGGTAGATCCAGCTAAAATGCATGCTCTCATTGAAAATTATGCATTATTTGATGAAATGAACAATCTTGATCTGAAATGAATGCACTCATTGAAAATTATGCATATTTCTTATGAAAATATAGGGAACGACGGGATCAATGGTAGATCCAACTGCTTCTGGTGCTTATTCTGGTGCTAATGCTGAAGATGATGCACGTGTTAGTTGCCCAAACGAAGATCATGTGAATGTGTCCATCGCCGAGAGGCCACCACCAGGTGCTTGCTATTTTCATGATCTACTTGTGCAAACATGAACATTCATAACAAGTGATGTTTTCATTGTGCAAATATGAGTCTAGATTATGTAATTAACAACTAGTAAAAAAAACCATTGTCTCATATGAATCAAAGCTTAGTGCAAAATTTCATGAGAAAGAGAGAGAGAGAGACTCATATTTTGTTTGTTTTGTCTCTATAGATCATGCATGTTTGTTCAAGTTGCCCTAGTTTATCAAATGGAAATGGTATAAATCATGAAGACAAGCATACTGAGATTTCATCAACAACATTGATAACAAGTGATGTTTTCATTATGTTAGAAAGTAATACTTGTTCTCAGTCAAATGCCAACAGACACCATCATAGCAATCAAGCTAGATTATATTGTGATGTGTTGCTAGTTCTGAAACCTCAGATCAACTTGTGAAGTAAACCAAATAGCAAAATAACCAGGAAGGGAACTTTTTGCGTACAAGAGTATTACCAAGCTCGGTAAAACTAGGTTCTATTTTTGCCTGGAAAGATAGAGTTTCAACTACTTCTTTCTGGTTCATATAAAGCTGAAGACAATGTCCAATGAGATTTTGGACCTGTAAAGATGTTTTTGTATGAGGACTTATTGCTTTAAGTAAATATGCAGCTTCTTTCAAGCATGCACAAAAGAACTAGCACAAAATCATATCCAGAGGAATAGAAATTCCAACCATAACTTTGTACTGTATCAAACAAATGCATACCATATACAGTAATGACAATTGATTGTGTGTACAATGTGATAAACAATCACAGACAGTGAGGTTTTGTTAAGGGGAGGGAAATGGATTTAAACTTGGGATGTTCTGTAACACCCTGGCTATTTGGAAGCCAAGATGTCACCTAAATACACTAACATACAACCACATTGCGGAAGAACTCGAATAAGATATCATATAAAGGCATAAATAAAACATCTAAAACATGGAGAAGGTATCCTTCCTTTACCATTTAATTTTATTTATTACAGTTCATCATTAATCTAGATTCACAAGCAGTAATAAATCAACAGTATCATGGAGAAGGTATCCTTCCTTCCCATCTAGATTTATTTATTACAGTTCATCAATAATGAATGAAAGATAGAACTAATTTATAATCTTGAACTTGAATAGGATGATGTGAATGAGTAGTGTGTGTCTACTCCTCCCAAGTGAGTCAACATCAATGATTACCTAAAAAACAAACAACGCAAGAATGAGTCCAAGACTCAAAGCAAGTGCAGATGAATAAATGGAACATACCACAAACATTAACAAGTCAACATCATTGAACAATATGACGAAATCACAGGACGAGTATTTGAATGAATGGAGTGAATGGAATGGAGGGACTACACACATGCATATACCGGTATTACTAGTGACACACCCGTCGGTGTTCACTTAAGCCCGCATTTAACAAAAGGCGGGGATCCAAGCCCCCGTATGAACAACATTTCATACGGGTGTCCCAAACTGCCCACATTGGAATGGTGGGGCCCACATTGGAATGGTGGGTCTTACATGCCTATCCTGGAATTGATGGGTCTTTTTAATCCACTCCCGTGGATGGAACATGAAAAATGAATGCATGGAATGAAATATGTATATTGAAAAGACACGCTCTCTAATCATGGAGATAACACACATGTGGAAGGAACATGAACTTAAACATTATCATGGATCTTAGAAAAAAACACAGGGTCAACATCAAGCATTCAACATTTCCCAAATATCAGAACATCAAGGTACTTGCCTTCCGCGATGCGACGCGTTATGAGGCAAAGGTGATACTCCTAAACCCAAAGCTTCACCGCCTAAACAAGTAAATAACTGAAATAAGAATACGATGAACACGACATTACTGAATAACGTTCTCTGATGCTTCCTGGCGATTCAATATTTAACTAGAAACTCTAAACTGAAAACCAGCGCATTCTGCCCTAAACCGCCTCTGGACAGCAGCACGGTAATTAACATATCTCATGATCTGGAACTCAAAAAGAGGTGAGCCCAGTTTTTGTGGATTCTTAACTGACCAATCTACAATACTCTAGTTGACGAGATAAACCAATTCGGCCAATAAAGTATGCTAACAGAAGGTTGAACTTTCAGAACAGAAACTGCCTAAAAGAACAAACAGCAGTATTAAAACGATCATAACTTTTAATATATAACTCCGAATTGATCGTTCTTTAACAATATGGAAAGGTTATCAAATTATCTACAAAAGTCTAGTTGGGTGAAAACCCATATTCTCCCAATTACATTTTCATATGTTACGAAATAGCAAAACAGATTAATCGCGTCAGAAATCTGGACAGCAGATACTAAATCTATCATATCTTTTGACTCGAATGTCAGTATCAAGTGAACTCAGTGGCCACAGAAAGTTAAGAACAACCTCTAGATATCTCAAGTAGATCAAAACTATTGGTTCGGCATCTAAGACGTCGAAACAGCCCACGCAACATACTGGACAGATTTGATCTACAGCAGGACGAACTCGATCCAATCAAATTAATCTAATTTCGCATCTAAACAACATCAAAACGGCGGGGAAACGAATTGATACCCTTGGAGACGCGTGAAACGCTGAACAAAAACCCACGAAGATGATCTTCTTCTTCTCCTCCTTTCTTCTTCTCCCTTCTTCTCCTTCCACCATGGCCGGCGGCACCTCAGAGCTTCTTCCTCATCTTGGTAGAGCAGTAGGGAGGGGGGCTGCTACAGTACCGCGCGCTACAGTGCAGCGCGGTACTGTAGCAGAGGTTAGGGTTTTGGGGAAGGGCACCCCCCTTCTTGACTCCACTACAAGGCCGGCCCACTTGGCTAGGACGCCATGGGCCGAAAACCCAAGGTCCAATCCTCCCTCAAATCTTGAATTTTCTTTTAATTTTCCTCTAAACTTTAGTGCATTCAAATTTGAATAAATTTCTCTTCCGAATAATATGTTCTCTCTATTTGATATTCGGGGTATTACATCTTCATTCTGAGGCAGTGAGGTTTTATTAGCTTGTAGGTTATATGTGTTGTCAATAGTTAGGTTAACTATCTTTTCATGTAATGTCAATTCCTTTCTTTTGTTGTAAGATGGCACTAATATTAAGTTTTGTTGTATCTGTAGAACTCACAAATTGATGCTGGAATAATACGTATGAAACCCCCATGATCCCCGTCGCATCCTCCACAATAACATAGCATAGAAGATTGAAGCAGGAAATTCTATGAAAATGGTAGCAGTGATATTGTGCTTTTGTTTGATGCATTACGGATAAGACTATGTGAAATTATTACTTGGAACTGTTATATGTGTCATGCCTTATGCCTAGATTTTTGAATTTGAACTCGAATGTTGTGAGCTCGGGAACTATTATATGTATCATGCCTTTTGTCCGATCTCTCTCTCTCTCTCTCTCTCTCTCTCTCTCTCTCTCTCTATATATATATATATATATATATATATATATATATATATATATATATATATATATATATATATATTGTGAGCTCGAGGAATTATGTCAATATTGTTGAATCTATATATGTAATGAATTGTGGTATGTTTCTTGTTGTGGATGTATGTATCATGCCTTTTGTATGGATTATTTGATTGCTGAGTTTTCTATCAGCGTAGTTCAAAATTAAATGCAGAATCAAATGCAAAATCAAATGTACAAAATTAGTGAAAAATTGATTGGTGATGTTCGAAAAATTCTCGAGTGTCGACACTCGGGAAATCTACCAATAATTTCCCGAGTGTTGACACTCGGGAACTCTACCAAAAATTTCTCGAGTGTCGACACTCAGGAAAGGTTGGCCATGTGGCAATTTTCCCTATTTTTGTCCCTCACCAGTGGAAACTTTCCCGAGTGTCATTTTTGCCATACACTCGGGAAAGGCTGGCCACGTGGCAATTTTCCCTGTTTTCGTCCGTCACCGGTGGAAACTTTCCCGAGTGTCATTTTTTCCATACACTCGGGAAAAGGTTGGCCACAAGACAATTTTCCCTATTTTCGTCCCTCACCGGTGGAAACTTTCCCGAGTGTTTCTTTCAGTACGTTCCCGAGTGTCCACACTCGGTAAAGGTTTCCGTTACGGTTGAACAAGCCGTTGAGGCGTATTTTCTCCCGAGTGTTTTTGTTTCCCGAGTGTATATATTTGCACTCAGGAAAGTTTTAGTTCCCGAGTGTTACACTCGAGAAATGGATTTTTACCCGACTAATCTATCCCGAGTGCTCTTTCCCGACGGTCGACCTTCGGGAACTTTTCTCCTTAGTGTTTTTTTCTAACTTCCCGAGTGTTTTAGGCACTCAAGAAAAACCGGGGTTCTCGTAGTGTACATACATATTGGTACTATCGTGTGGACGTATCTAGCCACGTGTCCAAGAGCTTTTGGTTATGGAGCTGGATGGCATTAATTTGTTTTAGTTCGGTTCGATCTTCTTATGTCACGTCTAGTTACATAGTCCCATTGAAATTCCTTATTTGTATTAAGGTTACGACATTGCTACGTCCAAACTAAATCCAGGCTATAGATTACAACATCTGAAAGAAAATAGATGATCATGATGTTTTATTCTATCCGATTAACATGGGAATTTCTAGCTATTTTTATTTTTATTCGATTAATGTACAAATTTCTACAATTTTTACCTTCCTAGGATTAACATGAGTGCCTCTAAGAGGACCTCCAATTAGTATAAATATAGATAGATAGATGTTGTTGAACTGGCGTACACGATCTACCATTTGGATTGGGAGGAACTAGCGGATGTTTTGCCTGACTCTGCCACCGTAGAGAGAAGCTGGTCCTAGTCCTAAGGGTTAATTCCTTATTTGTCATTGAAAGTTGATCGGCTCCCCAAAATGCCATCGTTAAATTGCCCATCATTTTTTTTGCCACTCGTTCTCAACTTCTCCCTTTTTTGCCACTCCCGTCAGTTGACCGTGAACTTGACTGTTGACTTCGCTGTGAAAAGACGATTTTGCCCCTAAGTGAATTATTTCAGGCTAAGATCTTTAGGGAATTATTTGACTTAGTGATATAGTTCCAACAATTATAAAAAATTTAGGGGAAGTTTCTGACATAGTGTAGATTATTGTGTAATTTTTATATGGTTTTATTTGCAACATGTTTTTCTCTAAAATCTTTCAATATTTGGTTTTAAGCATTTTATTATTCTATTTGAGAAAAGTTTGTAAAACATGTTTTAAAATCTAAAGATGATGTAATGATACTGTCAACAAAATGAGAATTATTTAAAACATGTTTTTACCAACTTTTCTCAAATAGAATAACAAAAATGCATAAAACCAAAATTGAAATATTTTTAGAGAAAAACATGTTGTAAATAAAACCCTATAAAAATTACACAATAATCTACACTATGTTAGGAACTTTCCCTAAAAATTTCATAATTTGTGGAACTATATTACTATGTCAAATAATTCCCTAAAGATACCAACCCTAAATAATGCACTTAGGGGCAAAATCATCTTTTCGCGGCCAAGTTCATGGCTAAGTTCACGGGAGAGGCAAAAAAAGGTAGAGAATTTGAGAATGAGTGGCAAAAAATGGATAAACAATTTGGCGATGGCATTTTAGGGAGTCAGATAACTTCCAATGGCAAATAAGAAATTAACCCTAGTCCTAAAGACCAGTGGGGGCCAATCTAACTGCGTATGCTTAGATAACTTAAGAGAAAAAAAAGACTACTTTAGTGTCATGTTAGTACCTAAGTGGTAAAACTAAGCACTTCATTTTTCTATTTCTATGGGCTGGGGCCATAGCCCCTTTTGCCTTGGAGAAGCCCCGCCCTTGTTCACGTAACTGCATAACACTATCAGGGTATCTTCAATAGTTAGAGATAATCTTGTCTCTAGCATATGCTACATCATTTGTATTTTATAATTTTTCTTTAAAACGGTTCTACATGTCAACTAGAGCAGATTAATATATTATATCTTGTTTCACGTGCACGACCGTCTGTTCAGGAAGAAACGATATGTGCTCTCTCTCCTCTACGTAGAATTTTATTGACGTGATATAACTAAAAAACGATAATAAATACACTATTAGATATGCTCTCGGTTGATAACGGTGCAGTCGCATTCATAGTTGCATGGCCTACCACGAACCCATCTAGTTACTGCAGCGCTGGGGAACCAGGAGTACTTGCTGCGCGGCTGCGCCATCATAGACGTGTCCTTGAGATTCCAATAATTTGCGGCAAAGCGCGCGGCATGATTGGTCGCGCGTTTGTTCCTCCTAGCTTGCAGTACGTACGTACTAGCTAGTATATGTCGATCATTACTCAATATTTCTGCATGGCCCCGCGGGCCTCGGCTAGCGTCCTGGCCTCTGGGTGCAATCACGTTCTTGTCGATCGAGTGAGTGAGCCATCCAAATAACACCTATACAGTTGAGTGATCGATAAGCTTCCATGCGCATTGCAATTTTGTGACCCCCAACCAAGCTGATGATCGATGTGCGGATGGTATATAAGCTGTCTAATTAACTGGGATGTTTATTTATAAGATGACTTATACTTTCTTATGTATAAGTCATATTTTTTAACCATTACAGGATCAAAGTCAGAAATAGACACTCTGGTACATGTCAAAGAAAATCCAGGAGCTAGGAAAATCAACCTAGAGTTAACCAAAAAAAAAAATCAGGCAACATACAAATATCAAAATCGTTAATTAAGATACACAAGGTGATACGAAGGATGAAATATAACTTGCAGTACCATAGACTGACGAACAATAGCTGCTCACCCACTGCAAGACGCAATGAACTTGCAACTCTTTAATTCACCTAATCACACGCGCGATGATAGCTCCACTAAGACCACTGAGTCAAGGGAATCAATCTCTCAATTCCTAGCGGAAAGACAGAACGACCTTTGGTATAAGAGCACCCAATTCCCCTGTGGAGATCATGTGTATGATCGTAATCTTAGTGTGGAACAATTGGCATCGCTGTGGAGGGGTTTTGGGATCAAACCCTCGGTTTAACAAATTATCGGATTTACTGCCAGCCAGCCTTATTTTAAAGATAAAATGAAAATCGCCTCTAGAAAAGTGTCTCTACAGGGGATTTCTTGTAGTGAGCCTTGGAAATCCTAATTTGTGAATTAGGAAAGTGGAGAAAATAAAGAAGGCTAGGGTTTGAGAGAGATGGGCTGTGAGTTTGTGTGCTCATGGTTGAGCTTTTGTCCTCCATAATAGAGTGGATGTAAACCTACTATCCTTCTAATCAATCCACACAAGTTTGTTTCAAGGTAAGTTCTTCCTTGTTCTTGTTCTCCCCCCCCCCCCTTCTCTCTCTCTCTTTGGTAATTTTGGGGGTTTTTGAGTTATAGGGGTTTTTCCTTTTTATCTTGCTGTGATCTAGCTTGCTAAGACTTGTGGGATCTGATCTAGGGTCACGAGATCAAAAGTTAGATCAATTTATGGATCCTTCGGGCTACAGTTTTTCAACCGGAGGTCAGATCGGCCTCACCTGCGGTCCGACCAGTGAGGTCATACCGTCACCGGCGATCAGACCGAACATGCTCAGCGGTCAGACTGACGGAGAGTGCTCGGGGTTTGTTGGTTTCAACTCAAGACTTCTGTTGTGATCTTAAGCTTTTGATCTTCATACCTTTTATAGATATTGGAGTGCACCTATCCCCCCCCCCCCCTCGTCGCTATTTTGGTCCAACAGCCGCTTTACATGTTGCGGTTGTGCCAAGCCAATAGGAAGAACGAGCGTTGACCACTGTGTAGATACAAAAGCAATCTATTTTCTTAATTAAATGTGGTCTAAGTTACATGAACGTGATACAATGACTTATAACCATCCTAGGATAGGATAGTTAATTGAAACAAGAATATTGGGTAGCACTATCCTAGGATAGTTTCAAGGTACCCATGTTGCACCTACTAACATACATATTATGATGGCACAGTGTCACGTTATCTTATGACGATAGTGTCAGGCTAACCAGCCATACTTGCCCTTTTGATTTTATTGTTTCTCTGTGCCTTTGGTAAAGAAGAAAAACCATGTGATGTCCATGCGACCCTACAATTTCTTGTTTCTTCACGCTGTGGATAGCAAAACCCCAGGTGTGCACGTACCGACTCGCCCTGTGGACGTGCGTCAGGAGCACTGTGCACAAGTACCAGGGCAGCCCGGGGAAGGTTGTCCTCTTTTGGATCCGTCCTATGTCGTCTCGCAAGACGACGTGCATATCGATGGGCTGATGGCTCTGGCGTCCATATATCGTCGATCATCACCTTGAGATCATTGTGCATGCTTTTGTTTTGAGCTTATGTGATTTGGACTTGACTGCACGTAGGGACCAAGGGAGAGAGACATGGGAGATGCGTTTCATCCTGGCGCTCACCACAGTGTCTCCGTCCTGAACTGTCTCCCTAAATATTTGTCACTTTCTCACCTCGTTTGTGTTTGGGTTACTAAGCTAGATAGCTAGGCTAAGCATGCATGAGTCTACCGTAGAGGGAGGCACTAAATTACCCTACTGTTGTAGGAAGTAGATGAGTGCGTAGTACAATCATAGAGTAGGTGGTAGGACAGTGGAACATAGGGATGTGTCGACTAGTCGACGTCCATGTGTTCACATGTGCATTTACATAACATATGTGGTTTTCTCTGCAGAGAATATGTACAGACCGTACTAGCTTTCTGCCTAATCGCGTGAAGAATTCACTGGTAGCATTAAATGGAATCAATGCTATACCTCCTAGCTAAACTTTTACAAAAAAAAATCAGCTAAATAAGGACAGGTAAAAGGTCAGATAAAGAATAGGAAAATAGGAATCATGCACGGATGCATGCATGCGTTTGGATGTGAGAGGTAGGCCATGCATGGGTTGATTAAAGATTATGCTCTTAGCTAGATTTGTTAGGCTGTTCTCAGTGCTCTATCCTGACTGGTATCATAAGATTGCTATGTAGGCAAAATAATGATGTGATACTATAGTTAATGAAGAGAGATGATACTCTAGTATCTAATCTGAATACCGGTTCAGTCTCGAAATCCAACGTATAAAATTTATTGTGATCGATCCCGTACATTGGAAAGATCATGCATGCATTGCTTTAGTACACGCCACAAATAGGCCACAATGCTCAAATACTAGTAAAGATCATACATGTAATTAAATGAAACAGCCTAAGATACTACACCATAAGAAATCATGTATTAGAAAGATAATATCCTAACACTTCTTATGTACTAAAGAAACTGCACTAAGATACTGTTCATTGGGAATAACCTTATGAGACGTGAGGGAACAATTAAAATTTTTTTTGCATGCATGCCTGCCAGCAAAATTAACGTTATGGACAACGCTCAAAGGGAACATAATCTTTGCATCGTTGGCCTGCGAGGTGTGGCTCGGTTTCGACCGCGTGTGCAGTGTGCATTTGGCTGCACGCATAGCATGCATGCAGCCACTTGTCAAGTAGACGTGGCGATCGATCGAGAGATCGACACTCTCTGACACGGGCACCGTTGAATGTTTACCGAAAGCACAGCCCTCCGATGGGCCTCGACCAATCGCCATGGGACAAGCACCGTACGCACTGGCTCGGTGGGGCCAGTCAAAAAGAGGCTTAGCTTTATACTGGTCCACGTCAAGAGGAACGCGACAGGATGTGCATGGTAACGTAACAAATTCCAGCGCCCCGACGGGCCTCGACCAATCGCCATGGGACAAGCAGCGTACGCACTGGCGCCAGTCAAACAGAGGCCTAGCTTTATACTGGCCCAGGCCAATAGGAACGCGACAGGATGTGCATGGTAACGTAACAAATTCGATCTTTGCTCTCGTGCATGATGCATGCCGGCGCACGACAAAAAAAAAGCTGGTCACTGGTCACTGGGCAGCGCAGCGTTTGGATAGCGACGCAAGAGAGGGTTTGACGGTGTCGTGTTGTGCAATTCTCCCTCGTACGTGTTCAGCTCTCTGTAATGGACACTCCACTATTCTATATCTGATTTGTTGTTGTAGTACGTAGCAGAGATTGCAGCCCATGCTACGCACTGACGATCTGGACTCTGGAGTGCATCATTAGATGGAGATTCCAAACTATAGACCAAGCTGGCAAGCTTGGGGACACATGTTTGCTTGCAAAGTAAGTGCTACTTACACATCGAATAATCGCCGAGGTACACGTATGCATAGTACTCCGAACGTAGGCAAGGACGACACCGGTCATCGCAGGCAACCTTGTAGATCAATTGTACGTATCGACTCACACATTGATAAAGCGAACATAGGCAAGGACGACACAGGTCATCTCATGCAACCTTCTAGATCAATTGTACGTATCGACACACACATTGATAAAGCTATGGGTTAGCTAATTAACTAGCTTCGCACGTTGACTATGGCCAGGGCAAGTACATGCGACTATTTCTTATCTTAACTAACACAAGAAGGAGTTTATTCCCGTACAGCGGGATGATGTTCTTTCTCTCGTACACGTAGTTGGCCTCTTCCACCTCTCCTAAATTCCTCGTCGAGGAGCACCAACATGTACATCCAACCTGATAAGGACAAGGTCTCGCCCCACCATCCCCTGTGACTCACGAACGTATCCATGCCGCCACTTCTTCTGCAACCACCCAAACCGTCGTAGCCCCACTTCTTCTTCACATGCACACACTAAAATTTATTGCCGTCCACTCAATTCCTGTGTCGCGCCGCGACTCGCCACCTGCGCCTGTCCGGCATTCGTTTTGTCTCTCAGAGATCCCGACCCCCTCCGACACTCAGTCCGCAGGTTGCAACAATGACGTGCACGGGGATGAGGGGATTCAACAGTGTAGAAGGCGGCGGTGTGGGGAAGTAGCACCAGCGATAGGAGGAGGTAGTAAGGAGGAGAGGTGGCGTCGAGGACAGGAGAAGGCACGGGGAGAGAAGAGAAGAGAGGAGGAGGCGCTACCTTGGAAGAGAAGCGACGGCGCCAAGGAAGGGAGGGTAGGCAGCGATGGCACATGAGGAAGAGGCAGAGACGAATGCGTCCTTCCCATGCCACACCATTGTCTCGAGCTCACCGCATCATGTCCTCTTCATCCTAATACTCCCCTGCGCCGCCGTCGCTTTCTGCTCCGCGCTGGCCGAGCAAGCATCGTTGTATCCTCCTCGCTTACCACCACGCCGCCGCCACCACCACCACCTCCCCCAGCCTCCCAGCTCCTCGCCGCAATGTGCGTGGCGAGGGCTGAAGAGGCAATGGATGTGAGAACCGAGTTGTGGTTTGGGTTCAGGGTGGAAGAGGATGGCCATCAACGTGGAGCCCTCTTCCTTGTGAGCTGACAATGGCTGAAAATAAGCAACACATTGCGGAGGAAAGTTGGCATCAACTTCAACTTCCAAAATAAACAATCTATGAGCTCAAAATTTTAATTTTCTAGTAGTAGTAGTAGTAGTAGTAGTAGTAGCAATGAAGAAAGATCGGGAAGCGGCAAGAGTAGCAAGTGGCGGCGTAACACAGCAGCGATAGTAGGAGTAGTAGTAGCAGTAGTAACAGCAGGAGCAGTAGCAACAGGAGGAGCAGTAGTAGTACCAGGAGTAGGAGCAGTAGTAGGTGATGCAATAGGTGGAGTTAATGTTTCTGTTTATATGTGTGTGTAAGAAAATTGATATTTATTATGCGGTTTAGGATCCTGTCTCCTAATATATATGATGATCTTTTGGGACTCCGGTTCAACATACGGGCACCCTACTAGTACTAAATTATAGGGTAGCACTGCCTCCCACATAGTTGCTTGATGCATCGGATAGAATCAATAGTGAGTACCAAATCAAGGGGCCAAGGGCTTTCAATTAGCAAACTGTTAAACTATATATGTAGATCCATTTGAAGTTAGCTTTAATTAAGGCCATATTGTAGGGGGCAGCCCCCCGGTCCCAGCGACATGGCGAAGACACCAAGGGGCACCCCTAGTACCCCTTCGTACAAAGTGAAGGGTACAGAAAAGCCATCGTAGATAGCTTTCATTGAAGAGTACAACACACCATAGAGCGAGGGGGCCTAGGGAGCCTTTGCTCGAAGCCATATCGCACGGAGCGAAGGGAGTCTAGGGTTCGCTCCGGGTCCACCTCGCATGGAGCGAAGGGGGGTGTCTAGATGACTTGTGGACCAAGAGTACAAGCATGGTGGACAAGGTCCATGAAGGTTCACCGTGCACCAAGGCTACGCCTGAGAAGGTGAAAAGACCGTGAAGCCCCTATAGTCATTTGACATTTTTAGGGGTAGAACTGTAATGTCCTATACCCCTAATGTAACACTATAAATAGTCTATTCTCCATTGTAGTTAAGGAGAGGACTATTGGAAATAAAAAGATACATTTACTCGCATTAATATTGATTCCCTATATTCGAGGACCTTCGGGGATTTGCCCCTTCGCATTGTAGGGAACCTGGGGGTCCTCCTTCTCTACTATCTAGTTTGTAGCAATGATAGTTAATGTCATCCACGGGGAACGGCAAGGAAGTCATATTAGCATGGCACCTCTCAAGAAGAAGAGCGTGCCTAAAGCTTCGGCAACCGAAGCGGTCGCCCCGCCAAGGGCACCGTGGGCCAAACGCAGCAGGATGTCTGCTGCCACAGTCGCTACCAAGGCCACCAAGCAAGAAGCCAACGATTCCACACATGGGGAGATTGTCGGAAGTGACACCCGACGCATAGATGCCCCACTACCCGAGGACCACAGGGTGGGGCCTCCACCACCCGCCACCTTGGGCATGGCCAGAGAGACATACGAGGCAATGCAAAAAGAACTGGCTGACCTTCGCTAGGAATTGCTGAGCCTTTGCCACCCTGTGGCGATCAACAACCCTAGCAGCCACTGCCCACGAACCAAGCCCAATGGGCGGAGGGGGTGCTGTAGCTCCAGCACCCCTTGCTGCAATGCGGATGGAACTGTTGCTCTGGGGGGGACTCGAGTTCCCCGATGAGCGTTGGCCTTGAAGCAGCCCAGTGGCTCGTGAGCTTCAAGATGCCTGATGTTAAAGCATACGAGGGGAACACTGACCCCACAGAGTTCCTTCGGGCCTGCGAGACCTCTATCAATCTTGCCGAAGGAGACGACACCACTAAGGCGATGAGCATCACCCTTGCCGTCGTAGGCATGGCATTGACATGGTTCTTCACCATACCTCCCTGGTCGATATAGGTGTCGGAGCAACTTCGGGATCAAATCTGCAATAACTTCAAAGGAAACTACACTGAGCCGAAGGACATGGGGAACCTATTCATAACGAAACTGGCATTGGGTGAGTCCCTGTGTAGCTTCTTCAAGTGGTTTGTAGAGGTAAAGTGCCAGGTGAAAGAAGTTAATGGGACTACCGTCATCAATGCGGCGACCTACGACCTCCAAAAGGGCCCCTAGTGGAAAGGCTTGCCCGAAAGCCCATCTGAATAGTGAAGGAGTTGTTCGACAAAATGGAAGAATATGCCCAGGCCAAAGAAGATAACGCTGGTGACAAGCGAAGGAGAATCCCTTACCAAGAAAGTAGCACCCACTACTGAGGTGGCGGAAGGTGCGATAGCACCACGCACCGACGAACACCAAGGTCGACCAAGGCGGTGGACCTGCCAAATATAGCACATGGAAGGCGGCCATGCCCCCAAAGGAGGAAGGTGAGGCAGCCGCGTCGGTCATGGTTGTGGCCGCAGCTGACGACGTGGGGTGGCCACAACCTGGATGCATGGGGTAGCACTGAAGCACCCATGTTGTGCTGCGACCTTCACAGTGAAGGGTCCTACTTGACTAAGGACCACTGCAGCGTAGCATCCATGAGGGACTCCATGAACCGTGGGCCCCCCATGGTGAGCTGGAAGGGGGAGGAGGCCCAACAATGAACAACTGGCTGCACCACCAAGACCCCGCATCGAGGCGGCGGACTGAGACCACCCGCGAAGAATCATCAACACAATTATCGCGAAGTCCTCGCTTGGCTTAGGGTCCAAGAAGCAATGGTGCGCCTATGCTAGGCAAATCCACCTTGTGGCAGCGTACCCTACTAACAAGCCCCGAGATACGTGGAGGTCCCCATCATTTTCAGTCCCGAAGCTGTGGGAGGGCTATACTTCCCACACGGAGACCCCCTCGTCATCTCCGCAAATACCACGGACTTTGAAGTTAGGCGCATCCTCGTGGACGGAGGTAGCTCTGCTGACGTTCTCTTCGCAAAAGGATTCGACAAACTGATGATCCCCTGAGACCATCTATCCCCATCGAACATACCGCTGATAGGCTTCAGGGGTAGATCTGACCCGTGACGGCTCTAGGTCAAATTGACTTATCTGTAACCTTCGGCGATGACACCTTGTCCCAAACGGGGGTCATCAAGTTTGACATCGTCAGCATGCCTTACTAGTACCACTACTACAGGAAGCCTCATCACAGACGGTTCGGAACCGTCATCACAGACGGTTTTCGAACCGTCTATATTTGTTGATGCTGTGATAACACGGTTATCACAGACGGTTCAAAACCGTCGTGATACGCACTATCACGAGCGGTTTTTGTTGAAACCGTCGTGAGTCACTGCAGCGGTTTTCATCAAAAACCGTCGTGAAGGCTATTTCACCGAGCGGTTCTTGTTCGTAACCGTTTGTGATGAGTTTTCCTGAGCGGCTCTTATTTAGAACCGTCTGTGATAGCCTTTACTCGGGCAAAAACCAAATTTGCTAAAACTTCGGAGGCCGTTTAGAGGCCCTAAACGACCTTTTTGGGGTTTTCACTTTTTGAGACCTCGCAAGAGAATTTGACCTTGACTTATGGAATTTGGATTGAGCTTTTCGTTAGCTTTCCAACGAGCCAAAGAATGTCGCAATCGGAGTTCGTATGCAAAAGTTATGATGATTTTACCGACAAAGTCGCGATCTACCATCCATATTTTTGCCCAAACCAAATAACTCAACATGAACTACACACATCACAAAGAGCATCACCCACATCACAAGTAGCATCAACTCAAGTAATCCACATCACAAAGCAAAGGGGAGTAGAGAGTGAGGTCGGGAGGCCGGGCGACAGTGGAGGAGGCCAAGGCGACGAGGTCGTGGGAGGCCGTGGACGACGAGGTCGAGGCGAGTTGGAGGAGGCCAGCCGACAAGCTCGGCGGAGGCCAGGCACAAGGTGTGAGGAGGAGAAATGGCAGAGGAGGAGATGGAGGTATGGTGTGAGGAGGAGAGACCGTAGAGGAGGAGATGGAGGTTATATAAAGCGAGTTTGGCTGACCGCCCATTATGTTCAAATTTTTGTTTCCGCCCAACAATCGAGACGGTTCTTGTTAAGAACCGTCAGGATACGCTTTATCACGCTGACGGTTTTTAATAGAACCATCTCGTGATCATTCATGAATGGTTCTAATTACAAACCGTCTATGATAATTGCGGCGATGGCGATCAAGGCGGTAGTGGCGATGGCGGTCGGCGAAGGATATCACAAACGGTTCTTAATTAGAACCGCTCGTGATATACATACGCACGGTTCTTTACTAGAACCGCTCGTGATTGGGATTATCACGCAGCGGTTTGTGAATAGAACTGCTCGTGATAATCCTGACAGTTCTATTTACAAACCGCTGCGTGATATATGACTATCACGCACGGTTCTAAAAATACCGCTCGTGATAGGCTTCCCGCGCCACCCGCTGGTCCGGACATACCCAACACAGACGGTTCCAAAGGAACCGTCTGTGATGGGGCGTCTACTATAGCCTGTTTTGTACTAGTGTACAATGCTATCCTCGATCGTGCCAACTTGAATAGCTTTGGTGCCATCGCACATCATAATTACTTATGCAAGAAGATCCCCACACAAGGAGTGGTTGTCACAAATCCATGGGGACCAGAACCTCGCTAGGCAAACAGAGCTAGAGTCCACGATGGAGACACGTCATGTCCACATGGAGGAGCCGAAGGAAAAGAGGCACGAAGACCCATCCCTAGCGAGGTGGGTACCCAAAGCCAATCTGAAGGGACAGCTCAAGAGAGTCCCCTGGAAGAAGAAACCCCTGAGAAAATGGTGGCCCTATGTAGGGATACGGGTAGGCTACGATAGCAACAATTCAAAATTTCTACCACGTAAACCAGGAAGCCAAGCAAGAAGATGATCACAGATCGTTACCACTAGACGCGCAGAGCAACGAAAGAAGCATCAGAGCAGCCTGGTCCAACGAAGAGCGCGTTGATGTACTGGTCGTAGTCGATCGTCCAGCGTCCTCGCTAGTCGATCGTCTCCTCTAGCACCTCCGCAGTTCCTTGCAAAGATCGCGGATCGTCCTCAAGCGCAACAATGTAGAAGCGCCTCTATGGTATCCACACGTCCAGGGAAGGAACAACTGTATGCCAGTGTGCTAGCACCAAGTCGCACGGCAAGGCTCTCAAGAAGATGGCGGCTAGGGTTTCGGGAGAGCAACTCACGTCAACTCGTCTAACGCCCAACAGCCTCATGCATCTCCTTATATAGTGCTCGTGACGGATCCTATCCGAATACGCTTTACGAATCGTATCTGTACTGGTTTGTTCCAACCCGTTAAGTGTGTGACCCGTTAGGTTCATGCGTAGTTCGGTTGTGAGTCGGAAACCCTTTCCGACCACGAGTCATAGCGGTTCCTAGCAGGACATTACGATTCCCGAATACACACAAATTATATCGGACGAACCTTAATGCAATATGATCTACGACCAGGTCCTCATCACTTACGACCAGGTCCTATCTCTATATGACCAGTTCACATGTGGTCGTGATCAGTTCGTAACTCATTACGACTAGGTTACGACCACTCTGTGATTACGTTCGACCAGTCTACGACCAGCTCGTATCTCCATCGACGATCAAATGGCGGGTCGAACTAAGCATTTCTCATGTATTCTCCCTTTGCCTCACGATATCTGGTTGAACTCCAGGTGAGATGTTGTGTCATCCATTAACTGTTCAATACTTTCTCGATCGAGTATCGGATAACCTTATGTGGTCGAACTCTTCGATCACAAGTGGTATGGCCATGCACTTTCTTTATCTAACCACTTCAAGGGGCCCAGAGATATCTCTCCTGTTATGTTAGGAGGGGCAAATCCCATATCCGACCAGTCACATCCCTCTGCATGTTTTATAGCATACCCGAAAGCTACGTTTATAACTACCCAGTTACGAGTAGCGTTTGGCAACCCCTAAGAGTGCTATTACACATGTAGGAAACCATGCTGATCTCAAGTCTAAGGATTATACATCATCATTGCTTGAGACCAACTAATGACACATAGAATCATAACAATCTCAATACTGTCTCAAGGTGGGTCTTATCCAACACCATGTTCTCTAACATGTGTTCACATTATCGATTTGATATCTCTATATCTATGACTGGTGAAACATGGTCATCAATCAATACATGTGCTGGTCGTAGAGTCACTAGTATTCTGACCAGTGACTTTTGACCAGGGATACCTTTTAGAACGACATCATCATAAGTTAAAAGAGCTTCACCAACAAGTCACATACTCGTTAATCTTCATAACTGATGATTCATTCAAGGAACAAGATAACATATTATCAAATATTGTGAACATAATGAAATATAATCATCTCTAAGATTGCCTCTAGGGCATATTTCCAACACCCTAGGGGTAGACCTTGCATCCAAGGCCGAAGTGGACCTACTCAGGGTCCTTCGCGAAAACGAAGACATCTTCGCTTGGGCCTAAAGACATCCCAGAGTGGCTTGGGAAACCATCAAGCATCGCCTCACGGTCAAAAGAGAGGCAAAGCCTAAAAAGCAAAAGTTGCACCGCATGTCCGCTGATAGGTTGGAGGTCACGAAGATCGAGGTGGCAAAGCTGTTCGAAGCCAGCGTCATACGAGAAGTCAAGCACCCACAATGGCTAGCCAACCATGTCCTGGTACGGAAGGCCACCAGTAACTGGCACATGTGCGTCGACTTCACCGACCTAAACAAGGCATGCCCCAAAGACGACTTCCTGCTCCCCCGCATAGACCAGCTTGTGGACGCATCCCCTGGTTGCGAACCAATGAGCTTCCTGGATGCCTACCCCGAATGTCACCAAGTATTCATGGCAAAGGAAGACGAGGGGAAAACGGCCTACATCACCCTATTAGGCACATATTGCTTCACACACATGCCCTTCGGCCTAAAAAATGTCAGGACAACTTTCACCAAACTCATCACAAAAGTATTGGCCACGAAGCTCGGTCGCAATGTCGAAGCATATGTCGACGGCATAGTGGTTAAAAGCCTCAAAGCAAGCTCCCACCTGGCGAACCTACAGGAGACTTTCACTAACCTTTGAGCAGAGGGGGTAAAGCATAACCCCAAAAAGTGTGCCTTCGGTGTCAAGGCAGGGATGCTCTTGGGGTTCCTCATCTCCGAAAGGGGCATCGAGGACCTGAGAAGATTCACGTGATATAAGAGATGAAGCCCCCCTTCAACACTCACGAGGTGCAAAAGCTAACGGGGTGACTAGCCACCCTCAGCCGCTTCCTATCCTGCTCCGCAAAGCGATCGCTACCATTCTTCAAAATGCTCCGCGGGGCAAAGCCTTTCTGTTGGACCGAAGACTACCAAAGGGCATTTGACAAACTCAAGCAATACCTCACCCAGCTCCCAAGCCTGGTCGGTCCGAAGCATCATGTGAATCTGCTACTATACCAGGTAGCTTCGACGACCGCGGTGAGTGTGGTCCTAGCTCAAGAAGATTGCGATGTGCAGCGCCCTGTCTACTACGTGTCGGGGGCCCTCTATGGGGCCAGGACCCGGTACACGAAGCTGGAAAAGTTGACATATGCTCTCATGATGGCATCCTGCAAACTACACCACTACTTCATGGCACATGAGATCACCATACCATCATCCTACACAGTGTCAACATAGATTAATATCATTCCACACAAGACGAATATAAGAATAAACGACTAATTTGATTAATAAACAACAGTTGTGGCCTTATGGTCAAGTTTACACTTATTATGCCACATAGGGCTGACACTAAATAAAGAGACGACATCAGAACGGAAAGAACTTCAGCGGGAACTCATCGACTTGCCACAGGCAACCGACTAGGATCAAGACCTAGCGATCAACCTCCTCATAAAACTCCTCCTCGAAGGTAGGCGAAGACACCTCCACTTTAGCTGAATGATTGTTGTAAGAATGCGTACTATGTGAACTCAGCAAGTTGTACACAGAATGCAATTATAGATGATGGCTTATTCCAAGCGAAATGGCTTCAATAGTTATTTTGCAAAAAAAACAACACTTGTATTTGAATACAAATAATAGGTTGAAAGCATAATTCAAAACTAATAAACATTAATAGTTTTAACATTTATTTTCACAAAGAACACAAAGCTTATCAATTTCTTTCATAGCCATACGAGTTTAAATCCCACAGCTGTCCCTTCCCAATGGGTTTTATGAAAATCTACCCCTCGTGTGAAATCCCCGAGCATGTCCATGACCGCAGACGCAGCTATTCGAATATATTGATTAACACTCTACAGAGGTTTGTACACTTTATCCACAAGATATAACCAATGTATGTAGCACCAATCATAACAAAACACTTCCGAAACTTCATCTTGAAAATTGACCCTCCCGTTGTGCAATACTGACGGCACCAAACCCCCACACAGGTTGTTGGCCCGTCGCACATTGTTAGACCTGGACACAGCGATCTGTCACATAGACATAATCACATCTCCACCTTGGCACACAGCTTAACCTAGCGGCCTGAGTAGTCAATGCTACCTACATCTTGAACTCAAGCAATTATATCTTGAACTCAAGCAATTATATCAAAAGGATGAACTAAGATCACACGCAGTACTCAATCAATCTTAACGAGGAAGGGTTATCAACCACAGCCAACATTATTTATTATAGTTCATCATTAATGAATGATTAAATTGAACTAAAATGTGATCCTGGACTTGATTAAGGTGAAGTGAACGAGTGGTGCGTGTCTACTCCCTCCCAATGGAGCCAACCTCAATGGTCACCTAAAAAAAACAAACAACGTAAGAGTGAGTCCTAGACTTAGCAAGTACAGTAAATAATGGTACATACAACAACCATATTCAAGATGACATCATTGAAGAATATGAAATAAATACAGAACAAGTATTTGAATGAATGGGATGTATGAATTGGATGAATTGGAGGGACTACACATATGCATATACCAGTATTGCTGGTGACACACCCATCGGTGTTCACCAAAGCCCGCATTTGACAAAATACGAGGATCCAAGTCCCGTATGAAGAACGTTTCATACGGGTGTCCCAAACTGCCCATATTGGAATGGTGGGTCTTACGTGCCCATACTGGAATTGATGGGTCTTTTTAATCCACTCCCGTGGATGAAACATGAATGAAGGATACATGGAATGAAATATAAATATTGAAAAAGACATGCTCTATAATCATGGAGATAACGCATATGGAAGTAACATGAGCATTAAATATCAACATGGATCTTAGGAACACACTACCAACATCAGGCATTCACATTTTATAACTAAGAACGTTTAAGTACTTGCCTTCCGCGATGCGACGCGTTAGTAGGCAATGGCGATGCTCCTAATCCTGAAGTCTCTCCACCTACACAATATATACTCGAAATAAGAACAACATATAACAGGATGCTTCCATTAACGTTCTACAACGCATCCCTGAACACCCAAGAGTTAACTAATAGACCTTGTCTAACACGGACAACACCAACGCATAAGTGAATCTGGACAGCGGCACGGAAAAGACCATAACTATTAACCTGGGACTCAGAACGAGGTGAGCCCAGTTCCTAGAGAAACTTAACAACCATATCTACGAAAACCTAGTTGGGGAGATAACCCAAATCAGCCAAGCAAATATACTAACGAAAATTGAGCGTGAAAGACAGGTTACTGTCCCGGCTAAACGTCTGCGAAAAGAAAATAGCGTAACTCTTGATCTACAACTCTGATTGGGGTGCCTCTAAGAACTCGAAATTAACCACGCAATCTTCTGGACAGAATAGAACTACAGCAGAAATAATTCGACCCAATCAGATCTGATCCAACTCGCATTAACCAACAAATCAACAACTAAGAACGACAACCATTACCCTTGAAGAACCTAGGAAGGTGATGAGCGAGCTCAAGAACCTCCTTCAACCTTCTTCCTTCCTCCTCTTGGGCGGCCACCAAGGGACAAAGACCAAAAGGAGACTCGGTGGGCGTAAGAGGCGGGAGAGGCGGCTTGGAGAAGACCTTGGAGGCGGGCACCCGAGAAGAAGGCGCCAGGAGGAGATGGAGCCAGGCGCCGCCGAGACTTGGAGGAGGCAGCCGAGGATTTGGAGGCGGAAGGTTTTGGGGTTTGGAGGAGGCGGCAGGTTTTGGGGGCAGCCAAGGGAGCTAGGGAAAAAAAATGCCAAAGCTTAGGGTAAAAGGGGTGGGGCGCATGGGCTTTAGGCCCATGGTGCCTCCCCTCTTGGGCTGCTAGGCCCGCCACAAGG
The DNA here is from genome assembly GCA_036346405.1 of Phyllostachys edulis. Classification (NCBI taxonomy): domain Eukaryota; kingdom Viridiplantae; phylum Streptophyta; class Magnoliopsida; order Poales; family Poaceae; genus Phyllostachys; species Phyllostachys edulis. The sequence goes on along the minus strand of CM070555.1, from coordinate 27,912,138 downwards.
CCAAGGTATCCTGGGCCAGAGGCCCACCTCTTTAAACCCCCTTCCAAAACTGAAATTTATACTAAAAACCTTTTCCCAACTTAATTCTCACTAAATTAATTTCGGGATATTACACCTAACCAACCCACCTTGGTGCTATGATAATACCAACTAGTAATTATCCAAGCTAGGGTGACAAAAGATCATGTTAATACAATGAGCAAGGTGGATATAAACAAATAGGTGTATAGCTAATCCCAAAACATTTAAAGAATTAAATACTTGAAATAACATGCAATAGTTTGAAACAAAGTAGTTTTGGAAAAACTGGGTTCAACATGGTCAAAGGAACAACTTGCCTTGGAACAAGTCTTGGCACTCGTTTTGAGCTTGATCAACTGCTCCTACCTCGAAAGTGCTGAAGTATCAATGTCTAGTCGCAAACGAAAGCAAAAAACCAAATAAATTCAAACCAGACCAACAAATAAACTCCAAAAATTAAATAAAAATCTCAGGAAGATAGGTCTTGAATTTAGATGAATTTATAAACTTGAATGGGTTAATTCGAAGTTCGTATGAGGAAGAACGAGCTCTTAGAAGATTTAAATATAAGAAAAAGAGAAAGAAAATACTATTTTGAATTTTTCAGAATTTCTCTCTAAAGGAAATTCCGAAATATTGCATCAGCAAGATGTCAGCAATAAATTTTGGAATTAAAAGAAAATCCAGATAATAAGGAATACAGGCTGATAGGTGGGACCCACAGTCTATGGACCGGGTCCATGGCTCTAGTCTACTAGTCTATGGCTCACGGGTCTATGGAATGGTGAACCTAATATGTGGGGTCCACATGTTAGTGGGTGGGTATACCGTGGACCAAGTCCAAGTGGACTGACTTTGGGTGCATGCTAACACGGCACTAACCTGGTAGACACGTGTGCAAGAGGTTGATGTGGCACTGATGTTGTGGGCACGTGGCTGACACCTGGCCTCCACATTAGCTTGACAGCGGCGAGGCTCGGGGTCCGATGGTCATCGGCATTCTGGGCTGCGGCAGAGCAAGCAGAGGGGCGCAATAGGAAGCTGGTGCGACGGGGAACTCAACGGTGTACTCACGGACATGAGGGGATGATTGGGTTGGCCGGCAGCGAGGTCGAAGCGGCGGAGGCGCACAGTCATCAATAGAAGTGGGATTTCGGTGATATTCTAGCGATCTCGATGGCGGGTATGATGAAGCTCGGGGTGCACTGACGGTGGAGGAACTCGACGATGAAGGTTGTGGCGGTGGCTTTTCTTCCTCGAGTGATTCCGGCAGCTAGGGTTCGGGCTTTGGAGCGGCGGTGGTGCGGTTGGAATGCGGAAGCCAAGGGCTACCTCCCCTTTATAGCGGGCTGGCTGGGAGTGTCCCAGGCACGCACACTGAGAAAATGGGGTGGCGGCGGAGTCCAAGTCGTGCCCGAGTCGGAGACGATGAACAGTCCCATTTAAGCTTTAATAGATTTAAATAAAATTTGGTGAATTTTTCTAAGGGACTAAACTACTCAAAAGGGTTTTAAAACTCAAAAAAATTGGGATGTTTCACCAGGGGGCTTTACGAAGCCCACCTAGCACGAAAGAGCCTCGCTATGAAGGCCCTTTGGCAAGGCCTCTATTGGCCCACACACTTGTGCAATGCCCACGACCTTGTGTAGAAATGCCAAGGATGTCAGTGGATAGGACACAACGCCAAAGCACCACCAACACCGCTACATCCCACTACCCCCAGTATAGCCATTCATGCGATGGGGTCTTGACAGCACCAGACCATTCCCCCAGCCAAAAGCTACCTCGACTTCGCGTTCGTCACCATCGAAGACTTCACAAGATGAGTCGAAGCGGAACCGTCACAAAAATAACAACGACGATAGCTCAGAAGTTCAATTGGAAAATGATCATATGCCGCTACAAAGTGGCTCGGGAAATTGTGACCGACAGCTGCTCCCAATTCTACTCAGCCAAATTCAAAGATTTTGTGAGGCTTAGGAACCAAAATATGCTTCGCATCAATAAGGCACCCCGAATCCAATGGAGCCATCGGAAGAGAAAATGGAAATCTCATGGCTGGGCTTACGAAGTGCCTGGTCAGGATGCCAAAAGGCCTTTGGTTCGAAGAACTCATCAAGACACTTTGGGCAATCCGAACTTTGCCCACAAGGGCGACAGGATTCTCAACTTTCAAGCTCCTCTTTGGAGATGAAGCCATGACCTCGGGCGAGCTCACAGCATGCTCGCTACATGCCCAAGCGAAGCAAGTGTCGGTAGGGCGAGAGATATCCCTGGATCTCCTCGAGGAAGATAGACTACAAGCCATAGCAATAATGACATGCTACATGAAGGGGATTGCCACTTCGTACAATAAGAAGGTCAAACTGCGACCCCTGGGCCCCGACGACATGGTACTCAAGCGTACAGCCAACGCCACCTCGGTGGGCAAGCTGGAGTCCAAATGAGAGGGTCCTTATGTAATAACATGCATGGCAAGGGTAGGCGTGTACTGCATTGAGACGATGGACGGAGAACTAGTGGGCCACACATGGAACGCAAAAAGCCTCTGTGTGTTCTACCCCTAGAAGCACAAGGGGCTCTGCCCTCAGGATAGATTTCCTTTTTGCATTACACCTCGGGATGCAAGGAAGTTGTCCTTGTAAAAACTAGTTGCACCCAGAAAAAAGCCTTAAAGCCACAAGAATGATATGATTCATGTAAGCCACCCGCCCATCTACACATTTTGGCACATCGCCCGCATCAATGAAAAGAACAAAATAGGGGGCCCATCACGATACGAAAGCAACCATGTGGCCTCGCATGTCGGTACACACCTTAACGCCCCACACAAGTGCACGGTGTATAAACGAAAGCCATCGCGCATGGCTTTACACCCTAGTGCACACCTTGACACCACAAGAGAGAGTGCGGTGTACCAACACAAGCCACCACGCATGGCTTTACTCCCCGGTGCACACCTTGACTCCACACACGAGTGTGTGGTGTATAAACGAAAGCAACTACGCATGGTTTTATGCCTCGGTGCACACCTTGACGCCCCCACGCGAGTGCGTGGTTTATAAATGAAAGTCATGACGCACGGCTTTATGCCCCGGTGGACACCTTGATGCCCCACGTGAGTGTGAGGTATATAAATAAAAGCCACCACACATGGCTTTACACCTCAGTGCACACCATGACACCCCATGAGGGAGTGTAGTGTCTAAACAAAAGACACCATGTGACGAACCACCCTGTGATATACAGCAAAGGTCCGGGAGGACCCCTTTTTTTTTGCGGTACTTCAGGGAGGTCTACCAGACTTCAGAGTGCAAGACCTCCTGGAGGTCATGGCCAACCACCAGCCGAGGTCCACGGGACCTCCCAGAGAGTCTTCAGGACCTCTGGAGGTCTTAACCAACCACCGATTAGTAGCACCTCTTAGTATATCACAGAGAGGTCCGACAGGACCTCGAGCTAAGTCGTGAGGACTTCACGGAGGTCCCCTTGTGCACCGAGCTAGTCCCGAGAAGCAGTTGGCTAGCTCGCATGCAGATCCGGCACAAGTGTAATCAAATCCATACACAAGCTAAGAGGAGCAAGAGACAAAACAATAAATATAAATATATTAAGGACCAAACCGGCCAAGCTTCTTACAAGAGATGCCTCAAGGGCTACAACAGAATAACAAGAACAGCGGAAAGCAAAGCTTCAACGATAGGTCAACCGATCACCCCATGGCTATCAGTGGAGGGCGTCCCCTAGGTCTCAAGGTCTCCAAAGACCTCTTCTTCATCGAGCTTTGAGCTCCTGGAACCTCCTGCAGTTGCTTGATATGAGCAGAGGGCAAAAGCCATGAGTACATTGAATGTACTCGAGAAGCCGTGAGGAATGTATGCATTAGATAATTATGCAAGGCTTGCCAAAAGAGAGTCAGAAGGTTAGTTGCATAAAGCAGTGTTTGACAATAAGTAATAAGTAGATTGAAAAGCTCAAGTTAAAACATTAGTACATAAATACATTTGATTTCAAAAGGGGCTGTGAGCACCCGCTCACACCCAAAGACACCCTGGAGCACCCACTCCAGAACTACCCAAGCCAACCGTGGGAGGTCTGGTCATACCCATGACCAGGACCTCTCCCACGACCACCCTGGAGCACCCACTCCAGAGTTCCCCAACCAGCCCCTGGACCAACTAGTGAGCCATCCATGACCCCTCTGGAGCCGGCCAAGGTCTCTTCAAGGCAAAGCCATGACCTCTCACCCAAGTGTCCAGGGAGCACAAGTTCACAAAGCTACCCCTTGCACCATTTCACTGAGCATGTCCATAACCAAGGACTTGGCTATTCGAATAGATCTTACACTCTGCAGAGGTGTACAACTTTACCCACAATCCACGATCTCTCCAGCGGGACGGGTTCCGGTCACCCTTGCTCACTTAGAAGGTGAGCGATCTGGAGAGAGCGACAAGGCTTTACAAAGCTTTGAATTGACTCAGAGCTGCCGCTAAGGTTTCGCTAATCCCCCTTTGGTCTAGAAGTCCGCAGGTTATGGGGTGCCCCTCTTGCGCCAACTAATCACACGCTCAACCCAAAGAGCCCCAAGCCAATCCATTGCTAATTATTCAGCCAGCACCATTCCCATAAAATGATCTTGTGGTTGCAATCGATTGGCCAGATCAATGAACACAAAGTAAAGTCCTTATTTGTGCTCAGGCAAGACATCCACAACCCCAAAATGAAGCATCCACTACTCACTCCCGACCTTCTTGCCCGAGCAAAACAATTTGTAATTAACCCTGCCAAAAGACCACCCAGTCCTGGCACAACAATTATTAATGTGATCTCGCACCATAATCAACACAACTTAGGCATCCTGCCATAGTTGCTTAACAATGGCACCAACCACAGGTTCCATATTTCAATTAGTCAAGATTATTAATTGATGAGGCATGATTCACAGACCCACGGTTTCTAAAGCAAGGCTAAGCATACAACATACGGTCCCAAAGTTGGCAATAACAAGGAATACCAACCAAAATATCCATCCTAAGGTGTCCAAAGAGTTCATGTCAACATGTTCAGTTCAAGTATATCAAGGAGGCATAATGTCAAGTAGGAAGATAGCTCGCCCAAAACATGCTTTATAAAGATAGCCATGCAAGTTTAATGAATCAAAATAGCTTTGCAAAGTGGGATCAAGATGATCAAGGGCCACGACTTGCCTCTGTTGGAGAAAGAAAAGCTTTATGAAGGAGCTTGATTCACGAGTTCTCAACGATCACCCGAGATCTACACGTTCAGCAAAAGAAACCAAATAAGCAAATAATTTCCAAGAAAACCAAAAGAACTTACTCAAAACCAAGAGAGAAGAGGAGATCCACAGGAGGAGGAGGAGATCCACCAGTCGAAGGAACCGAGGAGTTGAAATGAGGAGCAGGAGGGCGGGTGCCCTCTGGTGCTCTATTTAAAGAGCAAGGAACAGAGCACCAACCCAAAGAAGCGACCATGTTCAAGGTTTTAGGACAAGGGCACACTTGCCACAAGGTACGAAAAAGAAATAAAGAAGGCAAGGGATGTGACACAAAGTAGAAAAAGAGTACAAAGGTAGGTGGCAAGATTTAATGTGACTCGACCCACATTAATGCACTAAGACCGCCAAACGGGCGATCAAAAGGTGCTGTGAGACTACCAAAGGACATGGTCCACGGTCCAAATAGGAGGTCCAAGGAGGAGGTCCAAGAAGGAGGTCTCATGAGGAGGTCCTAGGACCAAAAGGGAGGTCTAGACCGCAAAGGTCTAAACACAAAAGGGGAGGTCTAAACCTAAAGGAGGTCCAAACACAACAAGGAGGTTCGAACCTAAGGAGGTCCAAACACAACACAGGGAGGTCTGAACCTAAAGGAGGTCCAAACACAACCGGGAGGTCTGAACCTAGAGGAGGTCCAAACACAACAAGGAGGTCTGAACCTAAAGGAGGTCCAAACACAACAGGAGGTCTCGAACCCAAAGGAGGTCCAAACACAACAAGGAGGTCTCGAACCTAAAGGAGGTCCAAACACAACAGGAGGTCTGAACCCAAAGGAGGTCCAAACACAACAAGGAGGTCCGAACCCAAAGGAGGTCCAAACACAACAGGAGGTCCAAACAGAACAAGGAGGTCTCGAACCCAAAGGAGGTCCAAACACAACAGGAGGTCTGAACCCAAAGGAGGTCCAAACACAACAAGGAGGTCCAAACACAACAGGGAGGTCTGAACCTAAAGGAGGTCCAAACACAACAAGGAGGTCTGAACCCAAAGGAGGTCCAAACACAACAAGGAGGTCTGAACCCAAAGGAGGTCCAAACACAACAGGAGGTCTCGAACCCAAAGGAGGTCCAAACACAACAAGGAGGTCTGAACCTAAAGGAGGTCCAAACACAACAGGAGGTCTGAACCTAAAGGAGGTCCAAACACAACAGGAGGTCTAGACCACAAAGGTCAAAACACAAAGAGGTCCTAAGGATATGAGGTCCAAAAGACAAAAGATAGCTGGACTTCAAGGGAGATCCAACCTCAAGCAGATCTAGACCCCAAGGAGGTTTAAATCACGAGAGAACCAGACCTCAAAAGAGGTCCCAAGCGCAAGGGGTAAGGCGCTCGAGGAGGCCCCGAGAGCAGGAGGTCCGACGGTCAAAATCTCCCAAAAGGGAAAATCCGGCTGACCAAGATATCAAAAGGAGAGGACTGAATGGTCAAGATCAAAAGGCAAAGGAGGTCTGGCGCCAAGATCTCAAAAGAAGAGCCTGAACGGCCAAGATCTCAAAACGGGAGGACCTCAGCGGTCTAGATCAAAGGGTGCGGGAGGTCCGACGGTCAAGGATATTCAAGATTAAAAGGGTGGTCTTTACAAAAGAGACCAGCAAGGATCGAGGAGGTGGTCCTTGCAAAACAGCCAGGGGGAGGTCCTGGGATCAAGGAAAACGCGCAGCAAAGCAGAGCCGTTCGATCAGAATCGGGCGGTCTAGAAAGGAAAGGAACGTTTGGACCATCCAAACGTCACTTGTTGAGCCGTCAGATCCAGATCGGATGGCGAACGAGGGCCGTTCGGACCGGCGAACAGAACCAACAAGGCTAGGCCGTCGATTTAGATCGGACGGCCCTTAGGTGAGAAAGGTAAAGCCTTAAGCGTCTGACCACAAGAGCCAAAGAGGTCCAAGCGCTAAGGAGGTCTTGGGCACGAGGAGGTCTGGACCTTTGGATCCAACGAAGGAGGACTGGACGGCTAAGATCTCCAGAGAGGAGGTCCTAACGGCCGATCTCAACAAGGGGAGGTCTGAGCGGCTAAGATCTCAGAGAGGAGGTCCTAACGGCCAGATCTCAACAAGGGGAGGTCTGAGCGGCTAAGATCTCCAGAGAGGAGGTCCTAACGGCCAGATCTCAACAAGGGGAGGTCTGAGCGGCTAAGATCTCCAGAGAGGAGGTCCTAACGGCCAGATCTCAATAAGGGGAGGTCTGAGCGGCTAAGATCTCGAGAGAGGAGGTCCTAACGGCGAGATCTCAACAAGGGGAGGTCTGAGCGGCTAAGATCTCAGAGAGGAGGTCCTAACGGCCAGATCTCAACAAGGGGAGGTCTGAGCGGCTAAGATCTCCAGAGAGGAGGTCCTAACGGCCAGATCTCAACAAGGGGAGGTCTCGAGCGGCTAAGATCTCAGAGAGGAGGTCCTAACGGCCAGATCTCAACAAGGGGAGGTCTGAGCGGCTAAGATCTCCAGAGAGGAGGTCCTAACGGCCAGATCTCAACAAGGGGAGGTCTCAGATGAACACAGGGAGATCCAAAGAGGCAAGGGAGGTCCCAAAGGAACTCGGGACGCCCAAATGACCTCAGAGGTTACAAGAGAACGCTAAGAGAGGTCCACGGGAGGTCCAAACAAAGAAAGAGGTTTAGACCAAGGAAGATCCGGTCAAAGATGAACGCTTAGACCCAAAGGAGGTCTAAGCACAAAGAGATTCAAGCGAACAAAGGAAAGTCCAAGCAGAAGATTACAAAGAGAGGTCCAGAGAATGAAGGGTTGAACCTATAAAGAGGTCCTACTGGGAGGAGGTGCAGGCGAAAGGAAGGACCCAAGAGAGGATGTCTCCAAAAAGGGAGGAGAGACTAGCCTGGAGGACAAACAAGGCCAGTAGAGAAAAAGAGGCTAAAAGCCAAAGAACAGCAATAACTCCAGCTCAACCAGAAAGGGATTAATTTGAAGTTTGGTTAGTTCAAGTTACACCTCCAAATTTCTGAAATCTTCAAATTAAGCTTTGAACTCTCAACAAAAGCGAATGGTTATTATTTTTACCAGCTTTCCAAAATTCTGGAAAAACGGGACGTTACACACCACGCATGGCTTTACGCCCCGGTGCACACCTTGACGGCCCACATGAGCATGTAGTGTATAAACGAAAGCCACCGTGCATGGATTTACACCCCGGTGCACACCATGACACCCCATGAGAGATCATGGTGTATAAACAAAAGCCACCGCGTATGGCTCTATACCCCAGTGCACGCCTTGATGCCCCACGTGAGTGCACGGTGTATAAACAAAAGTCACTACGCATGGATTTACACCTCGGTGCACACCTGTAACATCCCAAAGTTATGTTACCAAAATTAAAATTAATAAAGTTATTATTTTATTGAATTTTCTGAGTTTTAAAAGAGTTTTCTTGAATTTCCTATATTTTAAAAGTCAAAAAGAAAATTTATTAAGTTTTCAGGTTTTTCTTGGATTTAAAGTGAAAAATAAAATTTAAATTAATTTCTTAAATTTTCCAAAATTTAAATAGGGTTTTACTATTTTCTAGAAATTCAAAGTAATTTATGTGCAAAATTGAAAGCCAACTAGCTTTAAGTTGGAAATAATTTTATTAAGTTCAAAATAATTCAAGGAATTTTTGTGAAGTTTTCTATAATTTTTGAACTCTATTTGCTATTTTCTAAAAGTCCTTTTGATTTCTTGTAATGTTTGAAATTCAGAAAAATATTAAAAATCCAAATATTGCGATCGGGCTAAATCCTTTTCCTGGCCCGTTTCTTTTTCCCCACACCAACCCACACCTACCAACTGACTCCTCCCCCCTCTCTCCCTCTTACACTGCAGTCCCACATGTCAGCCGCCACCTCCCCTTTCCTCCTCATCTTTCCTTCTTCCTCAACGCACTGCCGCCATTGCCACACGCCACAAGCTCCTCAGACACCGCAATTTTCTCCCCCATTTCTCACACCAACATGAGCATTAAAACCCCCTCATCACGCCGCTCCAATTTTTGACCGTTTTTCCCCCTCATTCATGTGCGTTTATGCCAGAACACGCAACCACCGCCATGATCTCCGCCGCACCAATCTCCCGCCCCCGTCCTTCTACACCCCTATAAAAGGGAGCATGAGGTGCCCCTCCTCCTCCTCCTCTTACCCCTGAAGTCTCTCCTCCTCTCTCCCTTTCCTCGCCGCCAACCACAAGCGACTCCACTACCGATTGCACTGCCTCCCGTGGAGCTCCGCCACCATCGATCTCACCAACGGCTTCGCCGCACCGTGTTCTACGCCGTGCGTGCGCCCTCACCGCTGGAGCGTCGCCAGAGCACCCATGCTGCCACGGACCTGAACACGCCGCCGCCACAGTCCTCGCCATCAATAATCCGTGCGTGCTTAATCGATGGTGAGGTGAGCACCGCCCTCCCCCGTCTCGTCCTATCTCCATTTCTACCCTCGCCACCAGCGTCGTGCCACCGTTCGTTGGCGACCACCAGACCCCATGCGCCACCTCCACCCGCTCTCCACATCACTGCCACCTGGTGCCACCTCAGCGCCCTTGCTTACGTGGCTACACACGTGTCATGTTTGCATGGTGGCTGACATTGTTCCGTGTGTCGGTCCACCGTGGACCAAGGCGCAAATCCATGGACCCAGTCCATAGACACTTTTCCTTTTTCTTTAGAAAAATAATTAGGCTGAAAGTTCAATTATCCTCACTAACGTCATGCTGACGCAATAAATTGTTTTTCCTTTAGAAAAACAATTCCATAAATTGAGAATTTCTAGTTCTATCATTTTATATGAAATTAAATCTTCTAAGAGCCTGTTCTCCTTCGTTCGAGCTCCAATTCAAGTGATTCAAATTTCTAAATTCATATAAATTCAGTATATATCTCCCAGAACTGAAATTATTTAATTTGAAGTTTATTTGATTTTTTTGAATTTGGCTTATTTTCGCATATAGATTTCAACGACTTCAGAGAGCCAAATGTTGGCGTCGTTTCATAACAACAATTAATTGAGCAAGGCAAGTTACATCTTTGATCATGTTTGATCCCAGTATTTAAAATTGTTTAATTTTTTTAAAATTATTATTGCATGCTTATTTTTATTTAATATAATTTAAATACCTATTTTGAAATTGTAGTTAGTGCCAATACCTTTGTATGACCAAATTTTGACATTGAAATATCCATACCTTGTCACCTGATATAAAATCTAGTTGGTACAATAGTATGAACTAAAATATTTTAGGAAAAAATAAGCTTAGGCATGACTAGATGTAACATCCCAAAGTTCATTACCAAAATAAAAATTAATAAAGTTATTATTTTATTGGATTTTCTAAAATTTGAAAGAGTTTGATTGCTTTTCTTGAATTTCTAGAGTTTTCAAAAGTCAAAAGTAAAATTTATTGAAGTTTTATTTGATTTGAATTGAAAAATAAAAATTTAATTAATTTTTGAATTTTAAAAGCTTTTCCTAATTATTTTAAAGACAAAATAAATTATGTGCAAAAACTATTACCAATTTTAAGTTGAAAATATTTTATTTAAGTCCAAAATAACTCTAGAAATTTCTGTGAATTTTTCTAGAATTTTTGGACTCCTTTTGCTATTTTCTAAACCCTTTTTGAATTAACTGAATTATTTAAATTTGCTAAATCTTTAAAAATCCTCTTCACCGTTCTGGGCTGAAACCCAAAACCGTAGCCCATTCCTCCCCACACACACGTGGCCGCTCGGCCCGCTCCACCACACGCGCTCCATCCGGCCGTTGGATCTAAATCCAACACTCGCCGCTCCTCTCTCCCTCTCTCTCACTGCCCACGCGGGTCTGCCTGTCAGCCGCCCATCTCCTTCTTCCTCCCCATTTTCTTCTCTGCTCAGATGTGCTAGCTCTTCCGCCATAAGCGCACGGCCAAGCTCCTTCACCGCTGCGATTTTTGCCTCCCTCCTCTGCGTGAATGCGCGCATTAAAATCGCCATTCACGGACGCGCCCGTTACTAGCATTTCCCCCTCCATCTACGGCCTTAATCACCTCAAATTTCGCCGCTGCTCCCTCTCGGCCTTCTTGTGCCGCACGCCATCCCGGCCTCGCCCTCACCTATTTAAGCACGCCCTGGGTGCGCCATCCATCCTGCAACTCAACACCCGAAGTCCCTCCTCTCCTCTCCCTCCTAAACGTCCGAATTTTGAGTTCTCGCCCGCGCCGCCGAAACTCGAATTTTCTTCAATTCGGGTGCCACCAGCGACGCCCTGGCCTCGTCTCCACCACCGTCGACATTGTCGCCTCGCCGCGGTCCTGGTGCGCGCTCTCATTTCGCTGGAGGATCTTGGGAACGCCTTCGCCGCCATCCACCGAACCTCGCCGCCGCTAAACCTTGATGCTGACGACCTCTCCATCATGCTCCACCACTGAGGTGGTGAGCATCAGGTTCACCAACTCCCCCTCTTGCGATTGCGCCCATTCACGCAGCTCGCCACGGCGTAGAACGCGGGCGAGCTCGTCGCCGGCTTTGCCTCACCGTCGGGCTGACGTGGCTCAGCCACATCATTGCCATGTAAGCGCCACCTCAGCGTAGGGTCCTATGTGGATCCGACATGGCACCACGTGTGTCACAGCCTGCACACACACCCCGTACACTTTTTCATAGGCCGGGTCCACGGTGGACCTTTGACCGGCCGTGGGCGTGGTCCATTGACCACAGGCCCACATGTCAGCGACTCAACAATTTTTGATTTAAAAATAATTTGGCCAAAAAATTGTTATTCCAGGCGCTGACGTCATAAACCGGATTTTCCTTTAGGAAAATAAATCGGTAAATTCGTTTAAATCCGAAATTAGGCTTTAAAACTTCCCAGGGTTCGTTCTCTTTCATACAAACTCTGATTTCATCGATTCAAATTTATAAATTGATATAAATTCAATATCTAGCTAGCTAAACTAAAATTATTTAATTTGGAGTTCATTTCAATCTTCATTTGAATTTTGTTTGAATTTGGTTTATTTTCGCGTATAGATTTCGACGACTTCGGAGAGTCAGATTTCGACGCCGTTTGAGAACAACAAATTGAGCAAGGCAAGTTACATCTTTGATCATATTTGATCCCATTATTTAAAATTATTTAAATTCTGTTTTAAATTATGGCATGCTTATTTATACTCAAGTTAATTTAAATTCCTGTTTTAAATTATAGTTATGCCTAATTCCTTTGTACTGCCAATTTTGACATTGAAATAAACCTACCTTGACACCTTAGATGAAAATCTAGTTTATGCAATAGTATGAACTAGAACTTTTTGAGAAAAATTATGCTTAGCTATGCTTAGACCTGAAATATTTGATTTGGGGAATTTCAGCCAAAAATCAAATGTTGTTTAATTTGTATATGTGGCAATGGTGTGTCATGGAAGTTTACAAATATTTTGAAAAATAAAATTAAATTAAATGATGGTTTGGACTTGGGCAAAATTGGATGGTTGGTGGGTGCAGGTTTACGCACGGGTTCAATCTAGGTAGGATTGAGACCCAGGGTTTTGGAAGTTGCCCAAGTTAGTTAAGGACCGATCTTCGAGTGCATTTTGCTACGCCTCACCATACCACCACAAGTCTGGTATGGGACAGACTTGGCTAATTAATTTGCAAAATTCCATCGTGGTTGTGCCCCGTTGATGTGTGGGTGTTAGAATGACCTACTTTTATGTATTCCCACATGGGGCAAGAGAGGGCTTGAATCCGGCGGGTGGTTAACCCAATGGAAGTGAAACCTTAGCGAGGTGGGACCACAGTGGGACGATGCTTTGTAAAGGCCTCGTCATGTGCTCTAGACTGCTTACCTAAGGTAGTGAGCAGTGGTATCGACGGATGCCAAACAAACTAGAGAAGTCGTGTCTTGTGGGTAAAGCTGTACAACCTCTGTAGAGTGTTAAGAACTATTTGAATAGCCGTGTCCATGGTCATAGACATGCTGAGCAAAGCCACTCAAAGTTAGACTTCGGTTTTGATTTCAAAATGATTTTTGAAAACAATTTTGACATGGATGGGTGTCCATGAAAAACGTTATCGGTTGAAGCCCCGGGTTGGTGCCTGTGTTTATGTTAGTGTTAGGTTGGTGCCTACACTATCTTTATTAATTCAAAAATCAATTTTAGTTATTGTAAAATTTGAGCCTTTGAACTTAGTATTGTATTTAAAATTGTCAACTATTGCTTTTGCACAAATAACCCTATAAGCCATCCTTTGTTACATCCATACAAGCATTAACTCTGTTATTGGGTGTAACCTGCGAGCACGGTAGTTGTGCTCATCCTTGCTTTATGCAAATAAATTTCAGAGGACAAGGACTTTGCTACCGGTGTGGATCTCGACGACTAGGCCACTACCCCAGTCGATTGCCTGTGGCAGATCAGCAGGACTCCACTACTTCTTCGTCTTCCGCTGTGTTCTTTTTTGTTGGCTTGTAAGCCTCTTTTGTAATAAACTCTGTTGATTATTAATATAATTGTGTGATTTATGGATGTTACCATATCTATTTACTGTGTGAACTAGCTACTGATCGTGGGACTAGTTCAGAAATGCACAGAGGATTTGGGGTGTTAATCTCGGGTCCGACACTAGACCTGAATTATTTGATTTGGGAATTTACAGCAAAAAAATCAAATGTGGTTTAAATTCTTTCCATGGCATTGGTGTGTCATGGAAGTTTACAAATGATTTGAAAAATGAAATAAAATTAAAATCTGTTTTGGACTTGGGCGAAATGGATAGTTGGTGGGTGTAGGTTTATCCACGGGCTCAATTCAGTGAATGGTTGAGGCTCAGGGTTATTTTGAAAGTCACCCAAGTTAGTTAATCATCGATCTTCGAGCCGCATCTTACAAAGCTCCACTGTACTACCACAAGTCTGGAATGGGACAGACCGGGCTAATTAATTTGCAATGTTCCATTGCTTGTTGTGCCATAATGATGTGTGGGTGTTGGTTAGACAGTATTCCCACTTGGCGCAAGAGGGGGTTTCCGACGGGTGGCTAGCCCAAAGGAAGTGTAACCTTGGTGGGCATAACTACTTTGGGATAGCGCATTGTAAAGACCTTGTGATAATCACTTAGTTACACACCAACGGAAGTGTGTGAAGCGAACATTATAAGTCGATGATCTCTTGTGGGTAAAGTTGTATAACCTGTACAGAGTGTAAAACTATTTGAATTGACGTGTCGATGGTCATGGACATGTTGAGCAAAGCCACTCAAAGTTAGAATTTGGATTTCTTTTCAAAATATTTTACAAAAAGGTTTATGACATGGATGGGTGTCCATGAGAAAATTGTGGGTCGAAACCCCAGGTTGGTGCCCATGTTTAAGTTAGTGTTAGGTTGGTGCCTACCCTAGCTTTATTAATTCAGTTAAAACTCAATTTTAGATATTGTAAAACTTGAGCTTTTGAACTTAGTATTATATTTAAAATATCAAATACTGCTTTTGTACAAATAACCCTATAAGCCTTCCTTTGATAATATGTATGTATGCATTAACTCTATTTTGGGTGTAACTTGTGGAGTACATTTTTTGTACTCACCCTTGCTTAATAAAATATTGTTAAGAGGAGAAGGACTTTGCCAGTGCTGAAGAACTCGACAACTAGGCTGCTATCCTAGTCGATTGCTTGTGGTAGATTAGCTGGGCTCTGCTACTTCTTCTTCATCTTCCACTATGTTTTTTATTATTGGCTCGTAAGCCTTTCTTGTAATAAATTATGATATTTATTGATAAAATTGTGAGAGATGTGGTTGTTACCATATTTGTTTGTTGTGTACACTACCCACTGTTCCAGGGACTAGTGTAGAATACATAGAGGATCTAGGGGTGTTACTCCCAGGTCTAACAACACCATGACACTCCACGAGAGAGCGCGGTGTATAAACAAAAACCATTGTGCATGGCTTTGCACCCTGGTGCACACCTTGACGACCCACGCGAGCACGCGGTGTATAAATGAAACTCACACAAGATGGCTTTACACCCCAGGGCACACCATGACGCCCCACGAGAGAGCGTGGTGTATAACCAAAAGCCATCGCACATGGCTCTATGCCCCAGTGCACACCTTAACGCCCCCACGTAAGGGCGCGGTGTATAAACAAAGGCCCACAACACCTCGCTAGCTAAAGCTCTCAAACGATCCCTATGTAATATCCCAAATATATTTAAGAGATGAAAAATACTTTAGAGAGGAGAGTTTAATTAGAGAATGGATTTGACAAGATTTTTGAGGGGGGGCATTTTTTCTTAAGTTTGAGAACCTGGGCTGTGGACCGAAAGCCCACAACAGTTTTTGGGCCCAAGAGGGCAGGCAAACTTTAGGCCACCCCTCCACCTTCCACCCTCCAGCTGCCACCCCCCATCTCCCTTGCGCCCCTCCCTATCCAGCACTCCTTGTGCCACCCCCTTACTACCGTTGCGCCCTGGCTGCTGCCCCACCTCCCTGTGCCGCCTCCTTGGTGCTGCTGGCCAAGAAGTGAAGGAGGAAGCCTCCTTGGTTGCTGCCGGCCAAGGAAGAGGAAGAGGGAGAAGGAAGAAGGAAATGGTTCCCACGAGTATTTCAGTATTCATCGACGTGGTTCTAAGGGTAACAAATAGATCTCCCTTGTTTTGTTTAGCACGTTTGCTAGTTGGGAGGATTTGCGTAGCAGATCGGGTATTCTGTTGTTCGTATGGCGCTGTAGATTCAGATAATTTCAGTACAAAATCTGAGGATGTTGCCTCCTAAAGTTAAGTAGATAATTCAAATAGCTTTCCACATAGTATTTGCACATGATCATTGGATGGGTAGATAATTAGTTATGATTTTTTTTACAATACGACTGCCTGTTCAGCTCCTTGGTTTCGAGAAGCAAGCATGGTTATATAAATTAAAATTGGAGAATGGATGAATTTGTACTTTTTATTTGTAGGAAATAGGTAGATGACTTTGTAATGATTCTAGAAATTCCAAGATCACATTTGTTGGACAAGTATAATAGGAGTTATGTAATTTTGAATTATGCAATTAATTTCTGACTTTCTGTTAGGAACAGTCGGAAAAAAATGTTAAGATAGCAAAGTTTGTTGCAGAATATATGTGGGGACCCCTGGGTTATTTCCGTAAGACCAAGGCATTCCCGGCCTTATGGAGATAACTCTGGGTCTCCTGTGAATGGATTCCAACTTAACTTCAGCTAAGTGATAGGCTTGATCGAAAACAAGAGTCTCGACGATCATGCGTACTGCACCTCTACGAGTACTGCATGATAATCGGTTCTCCAATGGTCCAAGCACTACACTTAGTGAGTTAAATTGGAAGCCATGGATAGCGAGCATGAGATCATGTTGGCTCCCAAGATCAACGACCAACATGCCCCAAGTGCTGCTCGTGTTCTTTATCAGACTTAGAGTAGATAAGGATGTCATCGATGAACACAATGACAAACTGATCCAAATATTCCATTAAAACCGAATTCATGAGGTTCATGAAGTAAGCCGAAGCATTGGTTAGGCCAAAGGACATAACAGTATACTCGTACAAACCATAACGAGTAGAGAATGTAGTCTTCGGTATGTCTTCAGCTCTAACCTTGATTTGATGATAGCCCAATCGTAAATCAATCTTGGAGAATACTTGGGCTCCATTCAATTGATCGAACAAATCATCAATCCACGGGAGCGGATACTTGTTCTTGACAGTGACTTCGTTCAACGGACGATAGTCAACACACATCCGCAAACTCTTATCTTTCTTCTTAATGAATATAGCTGGGCATCCACAGGGTGAGGATATTGGCTGGATAAAGCCTTTATCTTGGAGTTCCTTGAGTTGCCTCTTCAATTCTTCCAACTCATTGGGAGACATACGGTACGGCCGTTTTGAAATAGGCGTAGTACCGGGTGCAATCTCTATGACGAACTCAACTTCTCGATCAGGGGGCATCCCTAGGAGTTCTTCAGGGAATACATCTGGATACTCACATACTACTAGCACTTTCTCTAATTCAAGGGAAGTACCAGCTTCCAAGGCATAGAGATGAGAATTCCCCACTAAAGGTGCAAAAACGACTTGATCGCCATCTTCGCTTGTGACGGAAATAGACCGTTGAGCATAATTGATTTGCCCTAGGTTTTTGGATAGCCAATCCATTCCTAATATCACATCAATATGTACTGAAGTTATAACAATTAAATTTTCCAAGAAGTTAATCCCTTGAATTTCCACTTTTGCGTCCCGGCAGACTTGATCGGTTTGGAAAACCGATCCCGGCGACTGAATCTGATAAGGTAGCTAAAGTGTATGCATTTCAAATTGATGGTGTGCAGAAAAATACTTCTTGATGAATGAATGAGATGCTCCTGAATCAAATAAGACAGTAGCTGGAAAAGAATTGACAAAGAGAGTACCCAAAACGATGTCGGGTGCGTCGTTCGCCTCCTCGGAAGTCACGTGGTTCACTCGGCCACATGTAGGGACTCGAGGAGGGGTAGATGATGTCCTCAGGGGTGGTGAGGGTCTTGCTGGAGCTGGTGGTGGTGTAGGAGCTTGATAAGTTTGGGGCATCCCTCGTTACCTCGCAAGGCATTGGTGCGCATAGTGGACAGGGCGACCACAATGGAAATAGGTGACATTGGGCTTGAATGTGCTGCTGTTTTGGGAGCTTTTGCCCCCATTACACTGCTGTGACACTGGTGGAGAAGGTCGTGGAATCGCCGTTGGAGGCCTCGGTGGCACCGGTGCTTGAAAGCGGGGCGCTTGAGGCGGCCCGGTGCGCTGTTGAGGGAAACTACCGCTTACTGAAATTTGGGCGGCTCTCTTCCTCTTCCTAGACTCCTCCAAAGCTATACTCTTATGTTCCACCACGATGGCCTTGTTAACCATGTGCTGGAAATTCCTGAAGTCATGCATAGCGAGGGCTAGCTGCATCTCCTCCGTCAGGCCGTTGATGAACCGACTCTGATGACGGACATCTGTAGACATATCATCTGGAGAATAACGAGCCAAAAAGTTGAACTCATGTAGATACTCCATAACACTCTTCTTTCCTTGCTTAAGGGCAAGGAACTGTTGCTGCTTGATGATCATCACCCCTTCCGGGATATGAGCCTCACGGAAGGCCGCTTTGAACTCATTCCATGTGGGAAGGTCTCCATTGGGTTGCATGGTGGAGAAGTTATCCCACCGCGCACTTGCGGCACCTTCACTGGGAACTCGTCCAGAAGATGATATCTAGGGGATCCTATGTCATTAGGGTCTTCTGGATTTGTGAGGCGCAAGGGTGACCACTCATCAATCACATGATTTTCCACTTCAGGGAGTCGATATTCCGGTGGTGCAGACGCATACGGGGAAACCTCGTTTGCACCGTACACAACACGACGGTCAACGAGCCCCATGTTGTATAGGTGTAGTAGACCCCCTTGTGCCACTATGAGATGACGTTGAGTCTCTCATAGCTCATGTACGGTGCAATGGTGAACCTGGTTCATAATATGAACCAACCTCGCCAGTTGCCTCACTTGGGGATCTTCCCCGTACTAGATCCTAACAAAAGTGTCCACCTCCGCGCCATGTGCTTGCATAGGAAAATGGTCATACGGTGGCTGAGACAACTCTGTTAAGTCATAATGAAGATGACTCATAGCCATACGAGCCACTTCCTGCAATGCCATGGCCTCGGAAGTGCCACGTGCCTGAAAACGCTATGAAATGCTTCATGTAACTTGTCTTGCAATGATGTGGATCTCAGCCTGATAGTCTTGCATTCCAAGTCCTCTGTCATGATGGTAGATGGAGTATTGGGGTTGATATGTGAAGTTGGCCCTCCACATCATGTCTCTGAGTAGTGCCGGGTATCCATCCACATCTTCTACTTGAGTTTCCTTGACAAGGTGAGTTAGTTTTGCAAATCAAAACAAGAATAAGGTGAGAAGTGATACTAAGATGGATGAGAAACAAAAGATATCATACCTTAACTCTCTGAAATTATTTTGATAATTCAAAAAATAATTTTTGACCAAGGGACTTGCTAAACTTAACGCCCGTGCTATTTCTAACCTACAGTTAGTATGGCTCTGATACCAACGCTGTGGGGACCCCCGGGTTATTTCCGTAAGACCAAGGCATTCCCGGCCTTATGGAGATAACCCTGGGTCTCCTGTAAATGGATTCCAACTTAACTTCATCTAAGCGATAGGCTTGATCGAAAACTAAAGCCCCGACGATCATGCGTGCTGCACCTCTGCGAGTACTGCATGATAATCGGTTCTCTAATGGTCCAAGCACTACACTTAGTGAGTTAAATTGGAAGCCACGGACAGCGAGAATGAGAATATGTTGGCTCCCAAGATCAGCAACCAACATGCCCCAAACTCACATTTAGCATTAATCACATCCATACAACATTCATACATTCATAGTTCAAAAGACATACATCATAATAGTTCAGGGCTACAACTATTACAAGTGGACGACCGGCCAAACTCAAATAAGAACATAAAGTAACAATGGAAGCAATATAAATAAACCAAAAGTCCAGCATGGTATGCCCCATAACCCATCGGCAACCGACTTTGAGTTAAATAATAGCACTACTCGTCAGTGTCGCCTAAATCGACACTAACGAGCTCATCGGGCTCAAAGTCTTCCTCACCTGAAATTGCAGCAACCAGGTTGAGTACAAAAGTACTCGCAAGTCTTACACAAATAAAAATTAGCTATGCTAGAGGTTGTTCCAAAGGATGGCACGTAGGGGTTTAGTTTTGCGAAAAAGACGCAACAAGTTTCAACCTGCACATACTAGTTTTTCATTTGCCATTTTGAAATTAGATTTGAAGTAGAAGTAAAGCATATGATAAAGTAATAAATTGAATAACAAATGAATCAAACAATCGACAAAGTGGCAACCCACTTGACACAACAAAATGCATGAATATCCCATTCATGCCGAATACCGAATTTTCCCACAAATTAAATACAAAGTCTAATAATAGTAGCTCCTGAACTCAAGTGGTTGTCCATAACCATGGACATGGCTATTCGAATAGTTTTATATCTGCAGAGGTGTACTGCTTTACCCACATGACTCGATTAGCCCGTAAGCCTCCGGAATAATGACACACTTCCTTAGGTATGCCAGCTAGGGTGAATTGAGATACGGTCGTTTTTGGCAAGGAAATTCTATTGAGTTAGGTCCCCCATGTGAGATGTTCCCTTACTTAGTACAAGTGACATATAGCACTTGCTAAGCGGCTCACAAATTGTATTGGAAATACCAATGCAATGTAAATAATGAAAAATGGTGCTCACTTGCACACTATAGAAAATTACATCGGCTCCTACGGACAAATGATCAACACAAGTGCCCATACACCACCATGAGACTTCACCCAATAAAACCTTCCCCCTACTTGACCGTACAGTACCCATATCCTGTGTGTAGTAGCACAAGTTTACTTGAATCAACGACGTTACCAAAGTTCGGTCCTTAATGGTCCGGACAAGACAACCACATACCCAATCTCATGCACGAAGGCACCCTCACTAGCAACCACTTGTCTAGATCCAAAACTCATTTAAAATGACAAAATTTATCTCGTAAAACAGATACAAAGATCTGAAATAAAATGAATGTAAGAAAGTGAGTGTTTCCTATAATTGTCGGGTTATTCCCGACAATCAAACTACCGTTTCTAGACTTGCATGGCTAAACAACCCAAACAATATAATTCACACATTCCTATCTTAAGCATGGGGTACTGGAATAATTCAAGATTAACCTCAATGAATAGGATATAACTATTCTACACATCACAAAAAATAGCGACATTATCAAAATGGCATGCAAGCAATTATCATTGCACTAACTTAACAAAACTGGGATCAAATATGATGCAAAAGAAAGTTCAAATGATACTTGCCTTGCTGGTAGTTCAGTTGTTCACTCTCGGTGGCATACGAGTCAATATCAATAGCCTCGGAATCTATAGAATTAACGATATCGATAAACACCGAGAAATACTTCAAAAATAAAATTGCTCAAAAATGCATGATTTTCCTACAGTGGCTAGTGCATGATTTTATATGAATTTAGGTGAAATAATTATTCAATTTGGAGTTATTATGTGAAAGTTATAGCAATTTGAATTTTAGATTCCAATATGTCTTAATTCATGTAATTTAATTATTTGGTCAAAATTTGTAGAGTAGTAGGGGATACAAGGATTATATAGATAAATAGAGAATATTATTACAAGTCCAAAATATCTTAGTTCATCTCATTTGGAGTTTTTATGATTTAGTTATGCATTTTTAAAGTTATCAACCTTTTTCTATTGTGAAAATAATAGAGTTATGGATCATTTTCCAAAGTTCTGCTCTCTGCTATAGAGACAAGTTTGAAACCAATTTTAATATAAAGTTCATTAAAAATGAAAATTATCATCCATTTTGGAGCTAAGATGAATTAGTTATGTATTTTTGAAGTTATTCATATTTTTCAGTGTGCAAAATAATAGATTTCGAACTTTATAAACTATTGAATACTTTTTACACTAGCGCTGCGCTAGCCATAGTCACTGACCAATGGGATCTGAGGAATAGTGCGTTTTCCTTTTTACTTCCGATTTAAAAATCGGCTTTAACATGTGGGACCCGCTGTCAGCGACTTGGTCCACTGAGCTTGGTCCACCTGCACGTGTGCATAGCGCACAGCGCTTATGGCCTTGGGCCCACAAGTCAATCTCTCTTCATTTTCGTTTAACCCTGCCGTTTTCTGTGCACGGGGCCCGCATGTAAGCGACTGATTCATTCACTAAGACAGTCATTTAAGACTAATGATTACTAGTTATCGCCTAATCACCTAGCTACAGTGCTGGTCGGCGTACGACAACGGGGAGTTTGTCCTGTGTGTTTGCCCGGCGGCTCATCGGTGCTACATGTCGCAGTGGAGCCAGCCAAGACCAGAGATAGATGCGCAATAGTAGTGCGCACCTTCTCAAACCTACGGCGACGTCGGAGGTGGACCGTACCGACGGCTAGCCGAAGAGGGGTAGAGCAAAGTTTCGGCCAAACATGCATGCAGTAAGTAAAGCTCCGCAGCGATCCAGATAAGTGGGTGCCCAGCATCTAAGGACTATAAGAGAGCTACATGAGCAAAGGAGAGTGCTCGGGGAAGCTTGGAGCAGTGTCGACGCTGGAGAAGACAATGGCGGCGATGCGGCTCAACGTGGAGAGAAAATCCTGAGCAAAACCAAGACCAATGAATGCTCGGGATAGCTCAAAGACCTTTAAAGGATGCTACGAAACCAAGGATATGAATAATGGCTTACCGAATCACAGTGGGCGGTGAAGAGTTAGTTCCTCGGGCGAAAATGCAATTTCTTCAAATCCACGAAAACCTGTCGTGCATTGTTGAAATTGACTGAGGGGTTTTCAACCACATACCCTAAGACATGATTGTAACACCCTGGCCCAAAATCCGCTCAATGCCCAGCCCACCGTGGGGCGGACCCACGCACACATAGCACCCCACTTACACTTTCGTCCTCGCTTCGTGTAAAAGGGTTAACCCGGAGGTGCTATGTTTGGACCCAACAGGCATTATATACTAGTACAACTCACTTTAGACAAGCAATGTGGGACTAATCCCACCACACAACTCCTCATGGGCTACATGGGCCGTATACGAGTAGGCCGAGGTATTACATTCACCCCCCCTTAAGGGCTAACGCCCTCGGCAGCACACCGCATACGCGGCAAATGCCCAGAACCACCCCTCGGTACACGTCCGTGCGTCCAGTGCCGGCACATATGCCATGCCGTGTGTCCACTCCGGGACCACACACGCCATGCGCCATATGCCCGCGCCTGTCCCCACACGCTACCAGGCAAACAAGGTTGATGCTCTGATACCATCTGTAACACCCTGGCCCAAAATCCGCTCAATGCCTAGCCCACCGTGGGGCGGACCCACGCACACATAGCACCCCACTTACACTTTCGTCCTCGCTTCGTGTAAAAGGGTTAACCCGGAGGTGCTATGTTTGGACCCAACAGGCATTATATACTAGTACAACTCACTTTAGACAAGCAATGTGGGACTAATCCCACCACACAACTCCACATGGGCCACATGGGCCGTATACGAGTAGGCCGAGGTATTACATTAATGTAATATCCCGTTCAAATATAAAACATATAAGTGACTAGTATTAGAATTAAATATAATTAGAAAGGGAAAATTCAGAATTTTGGATGAGTTTTAGAACTCAGGCCTTTGGCCCATTGCTCTTTGGGCCCATGTGGCGGGGAACTAAAGCCTAACACCTAAGTAATATAGCATGGTACTGTAGCGCCGCCATCACTGTGGCACGGCGCTACAGTAGCACGCCCCTCCCTTCCAGTGCTTCTCCATTGTTGCCGGCCATAAGGAAGAGGAAGGAGAGGGAAGAAGAGAGGAGAGGAAGAAGAAGAAGGTGGGGTTGATCTTCGCGAGGGCTTTGCGAAGGTTTCAGCGGCATCTCGCGTCGTTCTTGTGGGTAAATTCGTGATCCCAATTAGTTTTGATAGATAATTCGTATGCGATTCGTATTCATTAGCTGTTCTGAGATTTCTGTAATAGATCGGTTGAATCTGTCTTTTTGTTGATGCACGGTTTTTGGTTAGATTTGAGCAGATTCAGGGATTAGTGTCTCCTGGAGATAGATTAGAATTTTCGTTATCTTTCCAGAAAGTGCTAATTCATAATTTTTGGATAAACGGTTAATTAGTTATGAATTTTGCAAGACAGGATGCTAAATCAGTCTCAGGATTTGTGCAGCGAACATAGATCTGTAAATTTGATATGGGAGACGGCCGAATTGGGTTAGTTGGTCTCCTTGAGAGTTGTAGGTATTTTCATTGTGATTCCATAAAGTTAAATTTCATGATCTTTGGATTTCTAGATCAAAAGTTATGAATTTTAGAAGCTCAGGCTATAATCTGCATCTCTATTGTGGACAGAAGAGTTTTACTTGACTATTTACAACATTTGTTGCATAATGGAAATATTTGAAATAATTTTATTGAGATACCTGGTTTCCAGAAAGTATTAGAACAATGAGTTTGGTTGAGCCGAACAAAAGTTATGAAATTCACAAGTTAGTAGTACCGGAGATGGCAGATCGGTCTTCGGGATTAAAAACAAAGACTTAGATGAATTAGTTTGATCTTTCGGTCACCTGAAAAGTTATAGCTAGGCTTGTGTAGGTTCTAGGAAAATTGGATTCATGGCTTTTGGAGTTTTGACTCAAAAGTTAAGAATTTTTCCTTAACAGCTGTTCGTTTGGACAGATTTGAGAATTTGAGAGAGTTTTCATTAATTGTTGGGATTGCGATTAGGGATACTTGTTCTCTTTCTGTGTCATTGCATTGCTGTACACTTTTGGTTGGTGTACTTAGTATATTGTTTTACGGCTGCCAAGTAGTGGTGAACCCTGGGGCTAGAGCTTTCTATCGTTGACTTCTGAATCACGGTTGAGGCAAGTACAATTGATTTGTCTTGTTTGTTGTTTGTTCCACTTGATTGATGAATATGAAATGGGTAATTTCGGTATTCCTTGTTTCCCTTCATAGTGGATATACCATGATTCTTCAATAATAAGACTACGTTCCTTACATTCATTCGTTCCTTCACTCCTGTTCACCCACGGGAGTGGGTAGTGAAGTCCCATTACTCCAATATGGGCAAGTACATTGTGTAATGTACTACTCTCGATTGTTTATAATGTTTTAAGTTCATGCCATGACTGAGTACTATGGTATGTGAGTAGGTTTTCTTGACTTCTAGTTCGTTTCATGTATGTGAATCATGCTTCTTGAGTTTTCTTCTTGCAAATTCATATATATTTATTCATTCATTCATTCATGGTTCATGATTCACCCACAGGAGTGGGATGTAAAGACCCATCAATTCCAGTATGGGCACGTAAGACCCACCATTCCAATGTGGGCAGTTTGGGACACCCGTATGAAACGTTCTTCATACGGGACTTGGATCCCCGTATTTTGTTAAATGCGGGCTTAGGTGAACATCGACGGGTGTGTCACCAGCTATACCGGTATATGCATGTGTGTAGTCCCTTCATTTCATTCAATTCATTCATTCCATTCATTCAAATATTCGTTATATGGTTTATTCATATTCTTCAATAATGTTGTCATGATCATGGTTGTTGTTTGTCCCATTTATTTTCTGTACTTGCTGAGTCTCGGACTCATTCTTGCATTGTTTGTTTTTTTAGATGATCATTGATGTTGGCTCTATTGGGAGGGAGTAGATACGCACTACTCATTCACTTCACCTTAATCAAGTCCAAGATTACGATTTAGTTCTATTTTTTCATTCGTTAATGATGAACTGTAATAATTAAATTTAGATGTGGTTGATAACCCTCTCTATGTTATGGTTGATTAAGTATTGCTTGTGATCTTCGATCACCCTTCGTTATACTTGCTTGAATTCAGAATATTTTCATGCCAAGGTTCTATTAAATAGTGATCTCTTTATGTCATTAGATGATATTATTCGAATTCTTCCGCATTATGGTTGTATGTTAGATGAATTAGGTGACATCTGGTGGGTCTTATGAGTTTGTCTTGTTCTAGAGTGAGCTTGTTAAAAAGAGGTTTGCTTCAACTTTGTGGCTTTCGCACTAGATTTCTTTTCTAGAATGAGTTGTTTTTACAATCTTATATGGTGATGGAAATTCTATGACATGATTTGTTGTGTTCCTTTTGGAAGATTTATTGATGTGATGGTAAGGTATAATGAATGTTACCAAGAATATATGTTATTGATGTTAATAAAATGTTCAGTAATGTGAGGGTGATGTTGATTCTTTTATGGAGAAAGAATTTTGATCGTCTTTTGTGATATCTCTTAAGTGAAAGCATTTCAAAAGTTGCATTCATGATCTCTTGGTGTTCAATAATTATGTGGTAGTTGAATTTTTGTCGAGTAAAGCGTCATGTTGCAAAGCTCTATTGATTCTTGAGTGATTCAAGTGATTTGATCTTGAATCACTCGTTTGTTCCTATTCTTTAAGGTTTGATATTCCCTTCTTGTGAGGCTTGTGCCTCAATTGTGGTCCTCCCTTATGTATTATGCGTTCATTGCCTAATCGATTTTTTTCCTCGGTCCTGTGTTCACTACGAGTGGTGAATGTTTTTTTCTAGATGGTGAAAAACTGTTTTCATTAGCCTTTTCTTTTGAGAAGGAATCAACCTATTCGTTTCACATGGGTCTTCCGAAGTGTTTATTAATTGTTGTTGTGCGACCTTGGGTTGTGAGCTATTTGAGGAGCATTAGAGGATGAATTGATTTCGTGTATAATTCTTGGAGAGAATCTTAGTTATACCTAATGGTTGCCTTTGGGCTAAATTAATTGCATTGTTGCAACTATTAAAACCTATAGTGATTTGTGGACCAAGATTCTTTGTTCATTTTGTGGTGTAGCGTAACGAGGGAGAGATTAGCAAGGTAATCTAATCGTTAAAGCAATTTATGAGATAGTAGAGATTGTTGGATTATTTGTCAGGTATGGCTTGGTCTCAATGAGTAACTCTTTTGGAGTTAGAATCTTTCAAAAGATTATTTGGTTAAGAGTATAATTGTCTATTGACCTTATTGGTCGAGTATGGTTAGGTTGTGGGAGTTTATTCATCGAATCTGATGATTTCCCTACCCTTTTACACCAGAAGTTCATTCTAGGGGTCCTGGAGGTTAAATTTTTGGGCTTCGCCTTTTATATGCTGGGACTTTGGTCGCCCAGGGTTTTGTGTAGCGAAAGTATATTAAGGGTGGATTTCGGATTGTGGGATGATTATTGATAGGACCCTTTTGGTGTAGTACCTGAGAATACGTGATGTCAACTATGATTTGGTTATTATTAAAGGATTGAGGTGACATGATTGAATGTGAGATCTATTTTGAGATACATTGGGAGTCATCCGTCAAAGTAATTCCGTCAGTAGAGGAGTTGGTAAGAATAAGTCTTGTGGAGTCAAGAGAGCCTCCCTTTAAGCGGGTGGTTGATGTATTCGTTTGAGCTTGGCGTTGAGGCTGCCAATTTAAGAAAACGAGTTAGTGTCATATGATGAATTTGAAATTCATAATTTGAGAGAAGTTCTATTCCTAAAAGAGAAACTGAGAAAAAGAATGTTTCCTCGGGTAGTGAAGCGTTTTCTTTATTCTTGCTTGAGCTTTGTGTTGTTGACCGATGTCTTCCGCAGTTTGAGTTGGCGCTGTGTTGGCATGTTTGATTCTTTCCAATTCAGACAAACCAAAAGAAGTATTTGGTTTGAGCATTCGAGTGATTTCTCCTTTGGCTTTCGTGTTCATTCATAAACTGCCTTTAGAAAGTGGAATTGTTTTCGTGATGAATTGTCAAATTTGGATTTGACCCTTTTGTTGGAGAGTTGGCATTGCGTGGTTGCGATGAGAAGTCTTTATTTTAAGTTGGATTCTCTTTTTAAAACAGTTGTTTAAAAACAAGTTCCGTTGTGCATTATTAAGATGAAGAAACCGATTGAGTAGTGGGACAAGAGTTCCATGTGTGTGGTGCATGTTTGTGCTTTTGGTACCAAAGGGAAAGTTGGCCCGAGGTACATTAGTTTGTTTTTCGATTGCGAGGATTAGGAAGCGGGCGATCGCTATGGCCGTCTCGGGTCCATATGCTTGTGACGTAATGTCCGGTATGTTTCGTGCCGAGTGAGTACCCGCGATTTCAAGCTTGGGATTTCGATTAGAGCCGTTGCACAACGAGTAGGACCTTATCTTTGAGTCATGCATGTTAAGAGAACCTGTGGGGGTCGAGGCGAGTGTTGAGGTGTAAGCCGTTGGTATCCATCATTTGTGATGTGGTTCCATATGTCTGAGAGGAAAGCGACATGGAAGCAAGGGTCTCGCATGCGCGAGCAATATCCGAGTCTGTTCACGACTAGTATGTGTAATTTGTTGTTTCATTTCAGTGGCAGTTGTTCTTCTGTTTATTTCGACGGTTAGAATTCGAAGTCGAATTCTGTTTAAGGGGGGTAGAATGTAATATCTCGTTCAAATATAAAACATATAAGTGACTAGTATTAGAATTAAATATAATTAGAAAGGGAAAATTCAGAATTTTGGATGAGTTTTAGAACTCAGGCCTTTGGCCCATAGCTCTTTGGGCCCATGTGGGGGGGGAACTAAACCTTAACACCTAAGTACTATAGCATGGTACTGTAGCACCGCCGTCACTGTAGCACGGCGCTACAGTAGCACACCCCTCCCTTCCGGTGCTTCTCCATTGTTGCCGGCCATAAGGAAGAGGAAGGAGAGGGAAGAAGAGAGGAGAGGAAGAAGAAGAAGGTGGGGTTGATCTTCGCGAGGGCTTTGCGAAGGTTTCAGCGGCATCTCGCGTCGTTCTTGTGGGTAAATTCGTGATCCCAATTAGTTTTGATAGATAATTCGTATGCGATTCGTATTCATTAGCTGTTCTGAGATTTCTGTAATAGATCGGTTGAATCTATCTTTTTGTTGACGTGTGGTTTTTGGTTATATCCGAGCAGATACAGGGATTAGTGTCTCCTGGAGATAGATGGCAATTTTCGTTATCTTTCCAGAAAGTGCTAATTCATAATTTTTGGATAAACGGTTAATTAGTTATTAATTTTGCAAGACAGGATGCTAAATCAGTCTCAGGATTTGTGCAGCGAACATAGATCTGTAAATTTGATATGGGAGATGGCCGAATTGGATTAGTTGGTCTCCTTGAGAGTTGTAGGTATTTTCATTTTGATTCCAAAAAGTTAAATTTCATGATCTTTGGATTTCTAGATCAAAAGTTATGAATTTTAGAAGCTCAGGCTATAATCTGCATCTCTATTGTGGACAGAAGAGTTTTACTTGACTATTTACAACATTTGTTGCATAATGGAAATATTTGAAATAATTTTATTGAGATACCTGGTTTCCAGAAAGTATTAGAACAATGTGTTTGGTTGAGCCGAACAAAAGTTATGAAATTCACAAGTTAGTAGTACCGGAGATGGCAGATCGGTCTTCGGGATTAAAAACAAAGACTTAGATGAATTAGTTTGATCTTTCGGTCACCTGAAAAGTTATAGCTAGGCTTGTGTAGGTTCTAGGAAAATTGGATTCATGGCTTTTGGAGTTTTGACTCAAAAGTTAAGAATTTTTCCTTAACAGCTGTTCGTTTGGACAGATTTGAGAATTTGAGAGAGTTTTGATTAATTGTTGGGATTGCGATTAGGGACACTTGTTCTCTTTCTGTGTCATTGCATTGCTGTACACTTTTGGTTGGTGTACTTAGTATATTGTTTTACGGCTGCCAGGTAGTGGTGAACCCCGGGGCTAGAGCTTTCTATCGTTGACTTTTGAATCACGGTTGAGGCAAGTACAATTGATTTGTCTTGTTTGTTGTTTGTTCCACTTGATTGATGAATATGAAATGGGTAATTTCGGTATTCCTTGTTTCCCTTCATAGTTGATATACCATGATTCTTCAATAATAAGACTACGTTCCTTACATTCATTCGTTCCTTCGCTCCTGTTCACCCACGGGAGTGGGTAGTGAAGTCCCATTACTCCAATATGGGCAAGTACATTGTGTAATGTACTGCTCTCGATTGTTCATAGTGTTTTAAGTTCATGCCATGACTGAGTACTATGGTATGTGAGTAGGTTTCGTTGACTTCTACTTCGTTTCATGTATGTGAATCATGCTTCTTGAGTTTTCTTCTTGCAAATTCATATATATTCATTCATCCATTCATTCATGGTTCATGATTCACCCACGGGAGTGGGATGTAAAGACCCATCAATTCCAGTATGGGCACGTAAGACCCACCATTCCAATGTGGGCAGTTTGGGACACCCGTATGAAACGTTCTTCATACGGGACTTGGATCCCCGCATTTTGTTAAATACGGGCTTAGGTGAACATCGACGGGTGTGTCACCAGCTATACCGGTATATGCATGTGTGTGGTCCCTTCATTTCATTCAATTCATTCATTCCATTCATTCAAATATTCGTTATGTGGTTTATTCATATTCTTCAATAATGTTGTCATGATCATGGTTGTTGTTTGTCCCATTTATTTTCTGTACTTGCTGAGTCTCGGACTCATTCTTGCGTTGTTTGTTTTTTTAGGTGATCATTGATGTTGGCTCTATTGGGAGGGAGTAGACACGCACTACTCATTCACTTCACCTTAATCAAGTGCAAGATTACGATTTAGTTCTATTTTTTCATTCGTTAATGATGAACTGTAATAATAAAATTTAGATGTGGTTGATAACCCTCTCTATGTTATGGTTGATTAAGTATTGCTTGTGATCTTCGATCACCCTTTGTTATACTTGCTTGAATTCAGAATATTTTCATGCCATGGTTCTATTAAATAGTGATCTCTTTATGTCATTAGATGATATTATTCGAATTCTTCCGCATTATGGTTGTATGTTAGATGAATTAGGTGACATCTTGGCTTCCGAATAGCCAGGGTGTTACAATGATATGACGCGAAAGACTTAGGATAATACTTACCGAGCACGAAAATGGCATTGTGATGTCACTCGAGTGCGTGCTCTAGAGCTACCGAGAGGACGAAGGTGGTCCAGAAGCTACAAGCAACCGCATAAGCTGAGATTAGGCAAAATGGATATGGCATCCAAGAAGAACAGCCAAGGACACAAGGGTTCGAGGCTTACCCAAAAGAGGAGCTAGAACGAGCGTCCTTTTCGTCAGCCGAAACGAGGAAAAGTGAGTGAAAGCTAGGGTTGGGAAGGGTTTTAACCCGAGTGAGTGACGGCAATGGAGGCGGCATTAAGCAACAAAGCTCGGGGATAGGTCAATTGGGGTAGTGGATTGACGACGTGAGAATCGCTCAACGGCTCAGAGCAGATCACCTCGGTCGCGTGGAGCTCGGCTCCTATGCGAGGTTGAAGAAAGCACTAACAGTTTGGGCCCACCGTGTCAGCGAAACAAAACGGTGTGCGCACGAGGGTGGCTTGGTGCGAAGGGTGGGTTCTATCGAGACCGTTCGATCACGAATGGACGGCTCAAATTCAAAGGGAAGTTCGGACTAGTCCGAACGGTTGCGAGATCTAGTCCGTCGAGTTTTAATCGGACGGCTTGCACGAGGTGCATTTAGTTCACTCGATCGAGTCATCTTGCCGAGTCGGACTCGAGCCCAAGGAACAGTGCTAGGGTTTTGACTGATTTAATTCAAACTGATTCTACTTTGACTTGAGTGCTAAAAATAGAAATAAAATTCCTAAAAATCTGAAATAAATCAGAGGTGTTCCTAGATGACCTAGTGCACAAATAAAATTTTACATCCTTCTGTTCATGGTTTATTTTGTATAATTTGAATTCAAACTTGGGCTAGGCTATTGAATTGTGTTTGAATTTTCTGAGGGTTGAAACCAATCCCAAAAATTTGGGAAAAATTATATTAATTCATGATAATTAATTTAGTATTTGAATAAATTATTTCCAGAGGAACTTCAGTAGCATTTGTTTCAGTTTTATTTTTGAGTTTACTTCTTTAAGTGTTGGTTCAGTATTTGAACAAGATTTTCCAAGTGTAATATATAATGTAAATGCTTGAAAATAATGATGCAAGCTCATGAGATGCATAGTAATCCTATTTATTAACTTGGGGATGTGACAATATAAAAATTATATTAAATTCATTATGGTGGCTAATTCCCTGTCGATTATAGAATGTCTTAGATCACTGTTTTTGGATGAACCAATTAAAAGTTATGGAATTTCTAAGTCGATATTACCGATGATGACAGATCTGTCTTCGGAGTTAAAAACAAGGGTTTAGAAAAAATAATCTGAACTTTAGATCACCTGAGAAATTGTGGGTATATGTGTGTAGATTCCAGAAAGTCTGAGTTCATGATTTTTGGAACTATAGATCAAAATATATGGTTCTTCTAAGGTGACTGTTCTATTTTGGATAGAATGGTGTTCGGGAAGGAACGATATCGTTTTTGGGTTTCGATTAGGAGCATATTTGTCTATTTAGTTTTATTGGAATGTGGTGTGCTTTTGGATGGTATTGTTAGTATGTTTTATGAATGCCAGGTGGTGGTGTGAAACCAGAGTTAGATCCCTTTACTCGTCGTCACCCATCGCACGGTTGAGGCAAGTACATTTCAGAGTAAAATGGATGTTTGGTGGTGCAAATTGGCTAAATGACTGTTATTATTGTATTCATGTGAAGTACAAATATTTATAGTTATTTTTATGCTTTCGTTAATTGACGATGCATATTGGAAAATATGGAAGTCATTCATTTCATTTCAAAGAGATCCCCATATTCGAGATATGGGCAATGAGATCCCCATATGAAAAAGGACAAGCACTAGATCCCCGCATTTAAGAATACGGGCGAGTGAACAATGATGGCTGTTACACTCAGCTATACTGGCATATGCAGAAGTGGAGACATGTGCATGATTCGCATTGCATTCATGATATTTACATATGTAATTGAGATGATGATAATGATCTGTCAATGCTTTAAAGTTTCATATGTGTTTATTTGTACATGCTGAGTCTTGGACTCACTCTTGCCATTTATTGTTTTAGGTGATCGTTGAGGGTGGCATGCATCGGTTGGGAATAGTTCACGAATTGATTACCCTTTGTTGCACATCACATCACCTATACATTATTTCTGTTATCATAATCCATTTATAAACCTTTATTTTAATAATTGATTATCTTGTGCTTCCAATAGTTCCCTACAGATTTTATCCATGATAGTTGATTACCTATCTATTTGAAGCTTATTCACGTTGTTGTTGACCCTAATTGAATTGTCATAATTATGGATGTGGTATTTAAACTTTGCTGAAATTCATGTTAGTCATGTTATTAGAAATGTTTGGGTGAAGTCTAGCTGTCATTCGTTGTTGATTTGATAAAGAAAAATTGTCGTGTTGGTTAGAGATAGTCCTCAGAGATTTTCTACTCATCCCTCACCTCAATTTGTTTAATTTTGCACCGTGGAGTGTCACCGCCGTCGTCGTCCATTTCCTGCCGCCGGTCGCTGTGGAGGCATCACCTCAGACCATCTCGGACCTTTCCGCTTGGCCCTAAGGTTTCCCCTCACCCAAGCGTTGCCTGTTCTCACCCTCTCTTCCTCCCCGCACCACTAGGCGACCGACGCCGTCGAAGAGCCTTACGCCGCCGCCACCTAGGGAGTCGCCACCGCCATCGCAGTAGGGCTTCTCCTGCCGAGCCGCCGCCACCTAGGGGTAGGCCATGCCCCCGGCGTTCCATTTTTGGTGTTTGCTGGACCCCCCACCGCCTACCTCGCTGATACCATCGCCATGTCCAATCACGTCTGGAGTCCTCTGTTTTCAGTTATGTGCAAGCCCTTGTGAATGCTTCCTTTGAGTGTATGACCTTGAGGCCCCACTAGTCAATGAGTCATCATTCTCTGATCAATTCTCTAGTAAAGCAGTAGTCCCACATGTCGTGTCTACATTCTTTCTCTGGTCAATTGTGGTTTTTTTCAGTCAAACCGAATCAATGAACTCAGAATAGTCCATTTCATTTTTTTTTCTATCATTTCTTGTGAAGGTTGAACTTCCGGTTGTTCGTTCTCCTTCATACGAACTCCAAATCCGTTGATTCTTTCTCCTAAATTGATATAAATTAGATATATACCTTCCAATATTTATTTTAAAATTTTGGATTTCATTTGTTTTTCTGTTATTTATTTATTTGCATTGTTTTGCGCGTATAGACTCTGTCGTTGTTGAAAGCCGGCTTGGATCAGTCTGCAGTCTGCTCGAGTGTCTCCATCCTTGAACGAATGTAAGTCGTAGACCTTTAACCATATTGTATCTATTTTATAAAATTATATTGTTTTAAATTAACATGCATTGCTAATTTTTATATTAATTGTTTTTGGGAATAGTTAAATACCTACTTGAGAGTATGCCACCTTGAATATTTGTGAATGACATATATCCTTGGGCACTATAGGAAGGGTAATTTTAGTTGGACATATTTTAATACCAACATGGAAATCGAAGTTATGCTTAGTCATGCTTTAGTTGTACGATGGGTTCCTTCACCATGTTAATCATGAAAATTTGATGTAATGATATATGAAATTGTGGCGAGGCCACTGTTATTAAAATTGTTGCGCCATGGCAAGGGTTGCCATTTGGCTGGGATGAACAAAAATGATTTCATACTTAGGAGAATAATCGTGCAGTAAAGGGGATGATTCTGGATGTGGTTGCCTCGCTTGAGTAGTCACCAAGGACTTAACTTTGTGCGCCATTGATCTGGGCCATATCGTACAACCACATGTCTAGGATGGGGTGGACTTGACTGACTAATTAGGAATATTTTGATTTGTTTCTGTTTGGATTGTTGAATTGGTGCCAGTGGGGCCTGGATGTAGGCGAAACCTTAGCGAGCAGAACTGTGTCAAAATAGAGCTTTGTAAAGGCCTTGTGATAATTACTTAGTCACACACCTACGGAAGTGTGTGAAGCAGACATTGTAAGTTAATTATCTCTTGTGGGTCAAGCTATACAACCTCTACAGTGTGTTAAAAACTATTCGAATAGTCGTGTCCCCAATTATGGACAATGCCTAGGATTTCACACGAGGGGTAGATTTTCCCAAAAATATTGGAATTGTTGTAGGTTGGGCAGTGAACAAGTAGTTCACTAGGTGATGATTGGGAAGTGAACGGGTTGTTCACTGTTTGATTCACAGAAAATTGTTAACATATTTAGTATATCTTTCCAACATGCTTTTCAATCTAAATATTGTATTTGCCGTAAAAAAAATCGCTTGTTGCAAAATATCCATACAACTTTTCCTTGACAAGCCCTACATGAATAAAAATTGCATACCTTTCCCTATGACTTGCTGAGTAATTTATGTACTCATGGCTTTACGCCTTTGTTGATCAGTTGCTGAGAAAGAATCTTTGAAGGTTTTTCGTGCTAGGTTGTGCTCTCCCACTCGATTGCCTGTGGGCATAGCGTTTGGCCACCTCGAGTCTTTGCTTTACGCTGTAAGAGTTTCGCTTGTCTCTTAAGCCTTGTGTTGTAGGTTTTTGTAATCTTGCACCTTAACGTTTCTTCAAGTTATTATTTATTAAGTTATTTTAATTATTTCGTGGTGATTGATATTTCATCTATGTTGCCATTGTGTGAACTAGTTAATGATCTTGGGACTAGTTCATAATACACATAGGGCTCGAATTTGCAAATTAGGGTCCCAACACGCGAGCCCTATCAAAGAACGATGGGAGACAACGCTCGGCTTTGCCTCTCCCTCACTAGCTAAATGCCCTCATGCAAGCCCTATCAAAGAAGGATGGGGGACGACGCATGTTAGACCCGGGAGTAACACCCCCAAATCCTCTGTGCATTTCTGTACTAGTCCCATGATCAGTAGCTAGTTCACACAGTAAACAGATATGGTAACATCCATAAATCACACAACTTTATTAATAATCAACAGAGCTTATTACAAGAAAGGCTTACAAGCCAATAATTAACAAACACAGCGGAAGACGAAGAAGATGTAGTAGAGTCCAGCTGATTTGCCATAGGCAATCGACTGGGGTAGCGGCCTAGTCATTGAGATCCACACCGGTAGTGAAGTCCTTCTCCTCTGAAATTTATTTGCATTAAGCAAGGGTGTGCACAACTTCGGTGCTCACAAGTTACACCCAATAACAAATTATAATGCATGCAAGGATATATCAAAGGAAGGCTCATTGGTTGAATTTGCATAAAGCGATGTTTTCTTTAAATATTTGTACTAAGTTCCAAAGCGGTTATTCTATAACTAAAATTCATTTTTAAATTCTCAAGTTTTATAGTCAGATAACATTCACACAAGAGTGGTGAAGGATACCCTCCTATCACATGGCTTCCTGCCCAATTCCCATTTGGATAAACCATTTGATAAAGTCTTTTCAAAACAAAATCAAAGTCTAACTTTGAGTGGCTTTGCTGAGCATGTCCATGACCATGGACACGGCTATTTGAATAGTTTTACACTCTGCAGAGGTTGTACAACTTTACCCACAAGAGGTAATCAATTATAATATCTGTCTGACACACTTCCATAGGTGTGCGACTAAATGATTATCACAAGGCCTTTACAATGCGCCATCCCAATGTAGTCCCGCCTCGCTAAGTGTAACATCCCAAAGTTCTGTTACCAAATTAAAAATAAATAAAGTGATTATTTTATTGGATTCTCTGAAATTTAAAGGAGTTTTGCTGCTTTTCTTGAATTTCCTAAGTTTTAAAAGTAAAAAATAAAATTTATTAAAGACTTTAAAATTATGTGCAAAAACTATTTCCAATTTTATGTTGGAAATAATTTTATTAAGTCCAAAATAAATAAGGGAATTTCTGTGAATTTTTCCATAATTTTTGGGATTTTATTTGCTATTTTCTAAAGCTTAAAGGAATTACTAGAATTATTTTATTTGGAAAGTCAAAAGAAATCCGTGAAGATTGATTGGGCAAAAAGCTTCCTTCGCATGTGTGGCCCGTCAGCCTCCGCCGCTCTCGATCGTCCGATTTAAATCGGACGGCCGACATGTTCCCACGCCCGCACCCCTCTGTCTCTCACCACCCTAGCCCCACCTGTCACCTACCTCTCTCTCCGCTCGGGCCCACCCATTTGAACCATTCCCATCCTTATCTTCTTCTTCCTTCGGCCGTAAGCCACGACCGCCATTTGCGCCCACTTGAAGCTTCCCAATTCTGTGTTTTCCCTCTCCTTTACTCCCCGGAATCACTCGCATTATTACACCCTGCCATCACCGCATCCGTTTCAGGCATCCTCTTCCCTTTTTCTCCCCCAATCTGCCAAATCACCGACAATGACGCCATCGCTCCCTCTCAGCCTTCTTGCGTCGCACGGCGAATCCGCGCAGCCCTCGCCCTATAAAGGAGCGCCCCCAGCTCCGCATCTCCTCGCCGATCCCAACGTCCCCCACCTCTTCGCCCATCACCCCCTCTAGCGCCGGGATTTTGGAGTTGTTGCCGCCACCCGAAGCTTCATATTTCTTCGATTCCGGCGCCGGCGAAGGCTCACCAACGACATCGGCCCCATACTCGGCACCACCGCCTCCTCACCATCCCAGTGTGCCCTTTATCCCAGCCAAAGGACCACCATAGCCCTGTTGCCCACCTTGCCCTAAAACCGCCACCGCATATCTCCTCATCGCCGGCAACCTGGTCACGAACCGCCGCCGTTTCGGTAAGCATCGCGTTCGCCGTTCCATCCTCTCTCTGTTCATACCCTCGCCGGAGCTCGCCGTAGCACTACGCGCCGACGAGCCCAAGCGCGCTACCACCGGCTCATGCCCTTGGTCCACCGTGGACCAAGGAGCATTTCGTGGACCCGGTCTGTGGACCCGGGCCCACATGTTAGTGAAACAAACGATTTTTGTTTAAAAATAATTCAACCAGAAAATCAAAATCCGGGCAATGACATCAGCGTGACGCAGAAATTCGGATTTCCTTTAGAAAATTAATTCCAATAATTCAGAAAATTCCTAATTCTATCATTTCATGTGTTTTAAAACTTCCCGGAGTTCGTTCTCCTTCATACGAACTCTGATTTCATCGATTCAAATTCCTAAATTCATATAAATTCAACATCTAGCTAATAAACTAAAATGATTTAATTTGGAGTTCATTTGAATTTTATTTTGAATTTTGTTTGAATTTGGTTTATTTTTGCGTATAGATTTCGACTCCATTTGAGAACAACTAATTGAACAAGGCAAGTTATACCTTTGATTATATTTGATCCTGTTATTCAAATTATTTAAATTCTATTTTAAATTATTATTGCATGCTTATTTCTATTCAGGTCTAATTTAAATACTGTTTTAAAATTATAGTTATGCCTAATTCCTTTGTACATCCAAATATTGACATTGAAATAACCTACATTGACACCTTAGATGAAAATCTAGTTTATACAATAGTATGAACTAGAACATTTTGTCAAAAATTATGCTTAGCCATGCTTAGACCTGAATTATTTGATTTGGGAATTTCAGCCAAAAATCAAATGTTGTTTAAATTGTATCCATGGCATTGGTGTGTCATGGGAGTTTACAAATGCTTTGAGAAATGAAATAAAATTAAATGATGGTTTGGACTTGGGAGGTTGGTGGGTGCAGATTTATGCACAGGCTTAATATGGGTAGGATTAAGACCCAGGGTTTTTGGAAGTTGCCCAAGTCAGTTAAGGACTGGTCTTCGAGCGTATTTTGCTATGCCTCACCGTACTAGTCTGGTATGGGATAGACTTGACTAACTAATTTGCAAAATTCCATCGTGGTTGTACCATGTTGATGTGTGGGTGTTAGAATGACCAACTTTTATGTATTCCCACATGGCGCAAGAGGGGGCTTGAATCCAGCGGGTGGTTAACCCAATGGAAGTGAAACCTTAGCGAGGTAGGACCACGGTGGGATGATGCTTTGTAAGGCCTCGTCATGTGCTCTAGACTGCTTACCTAAGGTCGTGAGCAGTGGTATCGACGGATGCCAAACAAACTAGAGAATTCAAGTCTTGTGGGTAAAGCTGTACAACCTCTACAGAGTATTAAGAACTATTCGAATAGCCGCATCCACGGTCATGGACATGCTTAGCAAAGCCACTCCAAGTTAGACTTTGATTTTGTTTTCAAAATGTTTCATAAAACAGTTTATGACATGGATGGGTGTCCAAGAGAAATGTTATGGGTTGAAGCCCTAGGTTGGTGCCTGTGTTTAAATTAGTATTAGGTTGGTGCCTACACTAGCTTTATTAATTCAGTTGAAATTCAATTTTAGTTATTGTAAAATTTGAGCTTTTGAACTAAGTATTGTATTTAAAAATGTCAAATATTTCTTTGGCACAAATAACCCTATAAGCCTTCCTTGTTATTATCCATGCATGCATTAACTCTGTTATTGAGTGTAACTTGTGAGCACAGAAGCTATGCTCATCCTTGCTTATTGCAAATAAATTTCAGAGGAGAAGGACTTTGATACCGGTGTGGATCTCGACGACTAGGCCGCTACCCCAGTCGATTGCCTGTGGCAGATCAGTTGGACTCCACTACTTCTTCGTCTTCTGCTGTGTTTGTTTATTGTTGGTTTGTAAGCCTCTCTGGTAATAAACTCTGTCGATTATTAATAAAGTTGTGCGATTTATGGATGGTACCATATCTGTTTACTGTGTGAACTAGCTGCTAATCATGGGACTAGTTCAGAAATGCACAGAGGATTTGGGGTGTTACTCCCGGGTCCGACACTAAGGTTTCGCTTTCATTGGATTGAAACCCGCCA
Organism: Phyllostachys edulis; assembly: GCA_036346405.1. NCBI lineage: Eukaryota > Viridiplantae > Streptophyta > Magnoliopsida > Poales > Poaceae > Phyllostachys > Phyllostachys edulis. The sequence continues at coordinate 27,872,418 of CM070555.1, read as the reverse complement.
GATTTAAGCCACCTCTTGCGCTAGGTGGGAATACATAAAAGTAGGTCATAATAGACACCCATGCAACCGGATGGCATGACCACGATGGAATGTTCCAAATTAGGTAGCCAAGTCCTGCCCACTCAGGACATGTGGTAGTACGATGTGGCTTAGCAAGATGCGGCTCGAAGACTGGTCTTTAATTAACTTGGGCGACTTTCCATAAAACCCAGGGGCCTCGATCATAGAAATGACTCGATCCCGTGCATCAACATGCACCATCCGAACATCCATTTCGCCTATCTTGCCACTGTGCGAACTAGTTACTGATCTTAGGACTAGTTCATAATACACATAGGGCCTAAATTTGCAAATTAGGGTCCCAACACGCGAGCCCTATCAAAGAACGATGGGAGACAACGCTCGGCTTTCCCTCTCCCTCACTAGCTAAATGCCCTCGTGCAAGCCCTATCAAAGAAGGATGGGGGACGGCGCATGTTAGACCCAGGAGTAACACCCCAAATCCTCTGTGTATTTCTGTATTAGTCCCATGATCAGTAGCTAGTTCACATAGTAAACAGATATGGTAACATCCATAAATCACGCAGCTTTATTAATAATCAACAGAGCTTATTACAAGAAAGGCTTACAAGCCAATAATAAACTGTGGATATCATGGGGATATGCCCATGATCTAAGGATGATGAAACAATTGGCAATGGTGCTTTTGGTTTGAAGTTTCACGCGTTTTCGACAAAGTTTCAGATCTGTCAGTTCAGCGGCGGTCTGACCGGCTTTTGTGCTGAATGTTGATATAAGTGGTGATTTGATTTTGGGATAGGTCATGTCCATATTCGTTAATGCATATGTGTTGCATATTGCATGTTTTGAGCTAACGTGGGTCAAGTTGTGAAGAACTTGTTCTCGGATTCGTGTTTGCTTGTCTATTGCTGTGCAGGTGGCTTGCAGGTCAATGACGGTCAACGGCGAGGAGGATCGGGACTAAGCTTGGAGAGCTGAGGTCCAGAACGATCATGGATGCCGTGTGAGGTCAAGTGACTCAAGCGTGGTGCAGAATGGACAAGGATGACCGAACGGGCGGTTCGGTGCGACTGGTTGGATCAAGTGGCGCAAGAGTCGTTGCAAGTGCTCAGTGGTGCCGGTGGGATCCGGACGGGAGAGACTTGACGACATGGAGCCGTTGATCAACCTACACGTGGCGAAGTAGGCGATTGCTTCACGATCTGTGGACTCGATCTTTTGGAGAATGATCGAGAAGGGGTATTTTGGTAATTTTACCAAATACCGCCTTGGTGACCTTTTGACTAAGCCGTGGCGTGGGTCGGCGCATGGTGAAGCGGTTTAGATCAATCGACGATGAAGACGGCGCTTTAATATGCGTGCGTGTGTGTTCCGTTGATGTTGGGCCTCAACGGAAGCCCATTTGGTTTTAGGGTTAGAGCTGCCCTATAAAAGAAACAATTGATGGGTTTTTAGGGTTGGCTACCTCTGGAGGATTGGCATGCCTGTAGGGCTGCTGAGAAAAATGAAGGGCCTATAGAGTGGCCGCAGAGAAAAAAATTAGCCGCTTTTAAGAAAATTTGGGGGCGCGCTTTTGGTGAGAGTGGCGGCGCCCCGCTGCTAGAGAAAGAGTGAAATCCACTGTGTTGTGGCGGCGTCGCTTGTATTCCCCAGGAAAAGATGGGCGCCCTATGCTAGTTCCTATGAATGGCGGCGGCATTTCCTGAGCAAAAATCGAGAGCCCTGGTGGCAGATTGTAGTTGTTTGCCGTGTTTGTTTGGATCTTGCATGTAAGGAATCTTGTTCACTATTTCAAGTTTTGTTTTTGTGGCTACCTCCTTTGATCCGAGTCTGTGCGGTATGTTCCAGTAGATCGTCATTTTTGCTGCTGCGCGTGCTGTGCGTTTTGGCAGTTTGGTTTTATTTTATTGCCTAGTGAAATCTGAGCGCCCGGGCAGAATGATATCCCAGGCAGCGGCGCCCTGCCGCACGCAAGAAACCTGAGGCAGTGGCGGCGGCCAGGTGAGCTCCCGCAAAAACTGCAGTGCGGCGGCCTGAGTTTTGTTTCTTGCGTTGTGGTGTTCAGAGGGATCTGGCAGCGGCTCTGCCCTGTAGCCTCGTGTGTTCTTTGCCTGTGCTTTTCGGGAGAAAGAAGTTTCTTGAGCGGCGGTTGGTTTGGAGCTGAAAAAAAAAACTAGCCCACAAATCCGAGAAAAACAGTGCTGAGCGGCGGCCTGTGCTCCCTGTTAATCCAGCACCTTGTGTCTCCCACAAAGATCAGAGTTTTGCTTGGCGGCTGTAGCTGTGTGATTGTCCCCTGCAAAAATTGGAGTTCCTTCTCAGTAATAGAGCTCCTAGACGGCAGCTACTGCTTTGATGTCGGCCTGGTTTCACTGTGTATTTGGTTCAGTTTTTCAAGCTTCCTGCGTGATTGTCGGCTCTGATTGGTGTTGTGTCCATGAGAGATAAGTAGATGTATTTGCTAGCTGCGATTTTGTGTGCCGCTTGTCGGATCCAGAAGTTTTGATCCATTAAATGCTTTGAGTAGTGGCTTGCTTATGGGAATTATTTATTGCTTGCTGCAGATCAAACTTCCTCTTTATATTCTGTTAATTGATGTGCATTCTGTTTGAGCTACATGCATGCTATCCTAGTTTTGGGGATCATTACATTATAGATTGTTTTTACTTTTATATATTGCAAGCAGTTCTTTCATCTTTAATTGCAAGCAGCTCTTTTAGTTGTTTTTAGTCTTGTGCTTTGGGGTTTGATCGGATTCAACATAGGTCATCCGCTGTGCCTGTATACAGATCTTCGTAGCTTTTATAGCTATTGGAGTGAAAGTAGTGTTGAGTTCGATCGAGGTGAAAAATAGAGAAAGCGTCTATTCACCCCCCCCCTCTGGTCGCCTTTCCGGTCCTACATAAACAAACATAGCAGAAGACGAAGAAGATGTAGTAGAGTCGAGCTGATCTGCCATAGGCAATCGACTGGGGTAGCGGCCTAGTCGTCGAGATCCACACCGGTAGTGAAGTCATTCTCCTCTCAAATTTATTTGCATTAAGTAAGGGTGAGCACAACTTTTGTGCTCGCAAGTTACACCCAATAATAGATTATAATGTATGCAAGGATATATCAAAGGAAGGCTTATTGGTTGAATTTGCATAAAATAATGTTTTCTTTAAATATTTGTACTAAGTTCCAAAGCGGTTATTATATAACTAAAATTTATTTTATAAATTCTCAAGTTTTATAGTCAGATAACATTCACACTAGAGTGGTGAAGGATACCCTCCTATCACATGCCTTCCTGCCCAATTCCCATTTGGATAAACCATTTGATAAAGTCTTTTCAAAACAAAATCAAAGTTTAACTTTGAGTGGTTTTGCTGAGCATATCCATGACCATGGACATGACTATTTAATAGTTTTACACTCTGTAGAGGATGTACAACTTTATTAATAAGAGATAATCAATTATAATGTCCGTCTAACACACTTCCATCGGTGTGCGACTAAATGATTATCACAATGCCTTTACAATGAGCCATCCCAACGTAGTCCCGTCTTGCTAAGGTTTTGTTTCCATTGGATAGAAACCCGCCGGATTTAAGCCCCCTCTTGCGCCAGGTGGGAATGCATAAAAGTAGGTCAAAATAGACACCCACGCAACTGGATGGCATGACCATGATGGAATGCTGCAAATTAGTTAGCCATGTCCCGCCCACTCAGGACATGTGGTAGTACGATGTGGCTTAGCAAGATGCGGCTCGAAGACCGGTCCTTAATTGACTTGGGCGACTTTCCATAAAACCCATGGGCCTCGATCATAGAAATGACTCGATCCCGTGCATCAACATGCACCATCCGAACATCTTTTTATTTCATTTTTCAAATTCATTTCTAAACTTCCATAACACACCAATGCCATGGATACAATTTAAACCGCATTTGATTTTTGGCTGAAATTCCCCAAATCAGATATTTTTGGGTCTAAGCATCACTAAGCACATTATTTTCAAATGGTCCTAGTTTATACTATCGTATCAACTAGGTTTTATTTAGGGTGATAATATGTTTGATTCAATATCAACATTGGCCTTACAAAGGGTTTAGGCATAACTATAAATTTAAAACAAGAATTTAAATTACTGAATATAAATAAGCATACAGTAATAATTTAAAACAGAATTTAAATAAATTGAAATAATAGGGTCAAACATGATCAAAGATGTAACTTGTCTTACTTGATTAATCATTGTTCTTAAATGGTGTCGAAATCTGGTAGTCCGAAGTCGTCGAAATCTATACGCGTAAACGATCCAAATTCAAATAAAATCCAAAAAAATATCAAATAAATACTAGAAGGAAGATATTGAATTTATATGAATTTAGGAATTTGCATCGACAGAATCGGAGTTCGTATGAGGGAGAATGGATTTCCGGAAGTTTGGATGTTACATGAAATGATGAATTTGGAATTTCTTGGAATTTTGGAATTATTTTTCCAAAGGAAAAGGCTTTACTGTGTCAGCATGACATCATCGCCCGAATTTTCAGATTTTCTGCCGAAATAATTTTGTAAAGGAAATGATTTGACTCGCTGACATGAGGGCCCCCTCTTGGTCAATAGACCAGGTCCACGGTAGTTAAAGTCTACCATGAACTCAGTCCACCGCACAGTACGAAGAGGATGTGAGGTGGCGCAATGTGCCACGTGGGCATGACACACGGGCGAAAAGGTGAGGTGGCGCCGGGTGGCACCGAGGTGGCGCTGACGGGGTAGTGACGTGGTAGTGCCACGTCACCTGGTGAGCGGCGGCGCTCAGGCCCGAATGGCGCCGGCGAGCGGCGGTACGACGATGGCCGGCGAGGGCACCATTGGGTAGAGAAGGTCGTGAGGAGTCTAGGGCTCACCTCGGATGTGCGGGGACGTGATGGAACGGCCAGCGACGAGGTCAAAAGGCGTGGCGATGTTGGGCTCGCAACGGCGGTGGCATTCTAGCGAGGCCCCAGCGTCGAGGGGGCGCACACCAGGTAGAGTACAAAGAGGTGATGTCGGCGGTGGGTTCAATGGCAGCGGGGCGTGGTCGACGGCGGCGCTAGAGGCGGCGGAGCACTTGCGGCTAGCGATGAGCAATTCTTTGATTCCGGCTCTAAGTAGGCGAAGGAAGGAGGGTGAGTCGGGGGAAAGGGATGAGGGACTCAAGAGGCACCTCGTGCTCCCTTGTATAGGGGCGAAGGAGATAAGTGCGGCGGTGATCTCAACGGCCGTTAGCGAAATTCCGATGAACGCGTGCACAATTAACGGAATGATGGCCGGAATAGGGGGCGGCGGAAGATGGGGGAGTGAATGCGCTTGAATGCGCGAGAAAAGGGGAGCAGATTGCAGAGATTGAGTGAGCTCCGCGTGCGGCAATGGCGGCGTTCGGTGCAGCTGCGTGAGGAAGAAGATGAGAGGAGGAAGAAAGGCGCGGGCGGGCCCACTTGGCAGCGAGGGAGGAGAGAGGGAAGCGGCTGATCGAGCGGGCCTGCTTGGTAGCAAGAGAAGGCGAAGGCGCGGGTTAGGTGGGCCGCTTGGGCTGCGCGTGCATGAGAGGAAATGGGCCAAGAATGGATTCAGCCCAAGAACTGTTGCAGATTTTAAATGGTTTAATGATTAAAACAATTCGGTTAATTCAAAAAGGCTTTAGAAAATAGCAAACAAAATCCAAAAATTGTGAGAAAATTCACAGAAATTCTCTGAGACATTTTGGATTTAAATAAAATATTTCCAGCATATAATTGGTAATAGATTTTGCACATAAATTTTTTGGCTTTAAAATAATTAGGGATAGGCTTTTAAAATTCGAGAAAATTCTAGAAATTAATTAAATTTTTACTTTTCAAATTAAATCCAAGAAAACTTCAATAAATTTTATTTTTGACTTTTAAAACTTTAGAAATTCAAATAAAGAAATAAAACTCTTTTAAATCTCAGAAAATCCAATAACATAATAACTTTATTAATTTTTATTTTTGGTAATAGAACTTTGGGATGTTACAGCGCTTGGCTTCGCCTCCCCCTTGCTAGCTAAAGCTCTAGCATGAGCCCTATCAAATAAGGTTGGGGGACAGTGCTCGGCTTCGCCTCCTCCTCTCTAGCTAAAGCTCTCGCGCGAGCCCTATCAAAGAAGGATGCAAGACGGCACTTGGTCTCACCTCCCCCCTGCTAGATTAAATGCCCTCATGCGAAGCCCTATTAAAGGTGGATGGGGGACATCGCACGTGTCACATCCCCAAATTAATAAAAGATAATTAGATTGCATCTCATTAGCATGCATCATGTTTTGAAGCAATTGCATATTTTATTGCACTTGGAAAATCTCAAACAAGTGTTAAACCTACACTTCAAACTATAACTCCAAACAAAAACAAGAACAAAACCTTATGATCATCATCTAGAAATAATTTTTTTCAAATACTATTTCAATTATCACGAATTAATATAGTTGTTCCCAAATTTTTGGGAATAGTTTTAACCCTCACAAAATTCAAATACAATCCAATAACCTATCTCGGGTTTGGATTTCAACTGAATAAAATATATCATGAATAGTAAAGTTTAATAATTTTTAAGGACACTAGACCTTCCCACGAACACCTCTGATTTATTTCAGGATTTTAGGAAATTTATTTCTATATATAAGGCCTTGGTCAATGTAGAGGAAACATTTTAAATCTCAGTCAACTCAGACCCAACCAGCCGATACTGTTCCTCGGGCTCAAGTCCGACGCGACGAACTGACTCTATCGAATCAACTAATTGCACCTCATGTGAGCCATCTGATTAAGATTCAACGGACCTAATCTCGCAACTGTTCGGACCAGTCCGAACTTCCCTTTTAAATCTGGGCCATCCATTCATGATCGAACGACTTTGACGAAACCCGCTCATCGCACCAAGCCACACTCAAGCACGTGTTGTTTCGTGTCGCTGATGCTTTGCCTCGCTCCGTCACGCCATGACCGCACCGCCCCTTCCAGCCACTCCTGGAGCTCCCTCACTTCACGCCGCCTCCATAACCGTTAACACCCGGGGATAATAACCCCTCTTCCAAGTCAATTTGCCCCATTCCTTCTCTCGGGGCTAAGAAGGAAGAAGCTCGCATGTGCTTCCTACTCAGGTAAACTTCGACTGCGTGATTCCTTCCTTCTCCTCATTCTTCACCTTACCCATTTTGGCTAACTTTAGCTCGTGTCATTGCTTGTAGCGCTCAGACCATCTTCGTGTCTTCCTCAACTCCGGTTCACGCCCAGAGCGTGCACCCGAGGACATCCCCGTGCAAACTCCGTGCTCGATGAGTATGGTCCTCAATCTCCCACGTCATAATCTATCCTGAAGCATCACAAGTAAAACCTCTCAACTAATTTTACTAATGCGTGACAAGATCTAGTTAATTGGAAGCTTGGATCATTTTCGGCCAAAGAACACCTTTTCACCTCCCACTTTGATCCGGTAAGCCTTTCATCGACTCCACGCTACTGGAGCATCCTTATGTTGTCTGTCAGCTATCACTACCACTCATGCCTCTCTGTTTTGCTCAGGATCTTCTCTCCACGTTGAAGCTCGCTGCCACCGTGGACCTCAACAACGACCAGCCATCTCCGACCAGCTCCTCTTCTCTCCGACCTTCAGGTAGCCTTCTTATAGTCTGTAGATGCTTGGGCACCTGCTTCTTTGAACGCTGTGGAGCTTGTTTGTGCTGTGCATGTTTGGCGTAGTTGTAGCGCCGCCCATCTCCGGTTAGCCGCCGCTACGGGCCACCTCAGACGTAGCTGCCACTTCCATTCGGTGCGCAACACTATTGCACACTTATCCCAGTCCTTGGCCGGCTCCACCACAGCGCCTAGCGCTAGTGAACCACTAGGCAAGCAAGCGAACATGTTGTCATACTCGGACACATACTATAGCAAGATCATTAGGCGTAAATGGTAATGATTAGCATTAAAAGGCTGTCTTAGCCGCCCTAATGTGTCGCTTACATGCGGGCCCCGCGCACAGAAATCCAAGGAGATAAGAGAAACGCGTGAGAGACTAACTTGTGGTCCCAGCCACTTAGGCACTGTGCGCCGTGCACGTGTGCCCGTGGGCTCAGTCCATGAGACCGAGTCACTGACGGGTGGACCCCACTTGTTAGATCAAATTTTAAATCAGAAGTTAAAAGAAAAATGCACTATTCACCAGGCCCACTGGTCAGCATCGGTGGCTAGCGCTGCGCCCAGTGAGAAAAATAAGAAAAGCTTTAGGAAATTCGAAATCCATTATTTTACACACTGAAAAATATGAAGAACTTCTAAAATACATAACTAATTCATCTTAACTCCAAAATGGATGAAACCAGTGCTGATAATTTTCATTTTTAATGAAATTTATATTAAAATTGGTTTCAAACTTGTCTCTGTAGCAGATAGTATTATTTTGGAAAGTGATCTATAAACCTATTATTTTTACAATAGAAAAAGGCTGAAGACTTTAAAAATGCATAACTAATCAATAAAAACTCCAAATGAGGTGAACACAGATGTTTTGAACTTGTAATAATATTCCCTATTTATATATATAATCCTTGTATCCCCCACTACTCTACAAATTTGGCCAAATAATTAAATTGCATGAACTTGAACATATTGAAACCTGAAATTCAAATTGCTATAACCTTCACATAATAACTCCAAACAGAATAATTCTTTCACCTAAATTCATAAAAAATCATACACTAGTCACTGTAGAAAAATTATGCATTTTTGAGCATTTTGATTTTTGAGGTATTCCTCGGTGTTTATCGATATCGTTCTTTCTTTAGATATCGAAGCGACTGATATTGACTCCTACGCTACTGAGAGTGAGAAATTAATCTACCAACAAGGAAAGCATCATTTAAACTTTATTTTGCATCATATTTGATCCCAGTTTTGTTAGGTTAGTGCAATGATAATTGCTTGCATGCTTATTTTGCTATGTCGTTATTTTTGTGATGTGCAGTTAGTTATATCCTATTCATTGAAGTTAATCTTGAATTATTCTAGTACCACATGCTTAAGATAGGTTGTGTGAATTATTGTAAGGTTTTGCTTAGCCATGCAAGTCTAAAAATAGTAGTTTGATTGTCGGGAATAACCCGACAATTATGGGAAACATTCACTTAATTTTTATTCAGTTTATTTCAGATCTTTGTATCTATTTTATTATTTAAATTTTGTCCTTTTAAATGAGTTTTGAGGTCTAGACAAGTGATTGCTAGTGAGAGTGCCTTCATGCACGAGATCGGGTATGTGGTTGTCTTGTCCAGACCATTAAGGACCGAACTTTGGTACTTACGATTCAAGTAAAACTCGTGCTATCACACGCGGTATATGGGTGTTGTACGGTTAAGTAGGGTCAAGGTTTTATTGTGTTACGTCCCATGGTGGTGTAAGGCACTTGTGTTGATCATTTGTCCGTAGGAGTTGATGTAATGTTTTATAGAGTGCAAGGGAGCACCAATTTTTAATCTGTGCGTTGCATCGGTATTTTCAATACAACTTGTGAGCTGCTTAGCAAGTGTTATCAGTCGCTTGTACTAAGTAGGGGAATATCTTGCAAGGGGGACTTAGCCCAATAGGATTTTCTTGCTAAAACCGACTGTATCTCGATTCTCCCCGGCCGGCATACCTAAGGAAGTGTGCTATTTTCGGAGGCTTCTGGAGGCTTATGGACTAATCGAGTCATGTGGGTAAAGTAGTACACCTCTGCAGAGATAAATCTATTCGAATAGCCGTGTCTGCAGTTATGGACGATCGCTTGAGTATGTGGCCGCTAATTGTTAGACTTTGAATTAAAATTTGTGGGTACAACTTGATATTCGGTATGAACGGGTGTTCATGCATTTTAGTGTATCAAAGTGGGCTGCCACTTTGAGGTTTGTTTGGTTCATTTATTTATCTTTGTAGTACTTGATCACATGCTTTACTTTTACTTCAAATCTGTTTTTAAAATGGCAATTGATAAACTAGTATGTGTAGGTTAGAAAAATTGTTGCGTTTTTCGCAAAACTAAAGCGACTAATGCCATCATTTGAATATCCTCTATGCATAGCTAATTTTATTTTGTGTAAGACTTTCAAGTACAACTTTGTACTCAATCAGTTTGTCTACTAGTTCCAGGTATAGAAGACTGTGAGCCCGCTGAGCTTGTGAGTGTCGATTTAGGCGACACTGACGAGTAGTGCTATCATTTAACTCCCAGTCGGTTGCCGATGGGTTATGGGGCATACCATACTGGACTTTTAGTTTATTTACTTGTTTCCACTGCTACTTTATGATCTCATTTGAATTTGGCCGGTCGACCACTTGTAATAGTTGTAGACTTGAACTATTATGATGTGTGTCTTTTGAACTATCAATGTATGAATGTTGTATGGATATGATCAATGTTGTATGTGAGTTTCGGTATGTTGGTCGCTGATCTTGGGAGCCAACATGACCCCATGCTTGCTATTTATGGATTCCATTTTAACTTACTAAATGTAGTCTTTGATTGTTTAGAGAATCGATAATCATGCAATACTCGCAGGGGAGCGGTATGCATAATCACCGGGGTTCTAGTTTCAGTAAAGACCTCTCATTTAGATGGAGTTAACTTAGAATCCATTTACTTGGAAGCCCAGAGTTATCTCCTTAAGATCAGACGGGTCTCGGTCTTACGGAAATAACCCGAGGGCTCCCACAGCGCGGTTTCACCTCCCCTCGCTATGAACCGAGGAGGTATAGCAATAAGAAGAGAAGCACTGACAAGCGCAACGAAGCACGCAAACCACCATTTCCATTCCAAACAAAAGAAAGATGTCTTTACAAACACGAGTACAGACACCCCAGCCTTCAGAGCCTAACACTCGAGGCACAAAAATAACAAGGCCATGGAGGGGCACTACTAAAGAAAAGGTACGGTTCGAAAACATCATCACAGACGGTTTCATGAGCCGTCTGAGTTTATGGGTGAGTGATGACATAAAATCATCACAGACGGTTTTCGAACCATTTATGATGCACACTATCACGAGCGATTATTAACTTCGTAACCATCTGTGATAGTCGCCTATCACGCGGTTTATAGATAAAAAAATGCTCGTGATAGCTATATCCTGAGCAGTTAGTATTTGAAACCATCTATAATAGCTTATGTTTCACAGACGGTTTATATATAAAACCTTCTGTGATAGTACATATCACAGATGGTTGGTATTTGGAACCGTCTGTGATAGCCTCTTCTCTACAAAACCTCCAAGCAATGGCTGCTTTTGCCTTTAAAACCGGTTTCGTATATATATATATATGTATATGTATATGTATATATATATATAGTTCATAATCTCTTGTTAGCTAACTCGATTCCTGAATTCAGCTAGCTAGCTCGCTCCTTGGCCGTTCATCCTAAACGTGCAGGCCACGACCTACTTCATCGAACCTGACACACTGGAGTGTACCATTTGCACATGAATGGTAATAAGATAACAATATATGGTAAGTTGACGATATCATATTAGGATGTAAAAAAGAGTTTTCCTTAATGGTTAACTCTCTATCTATAAAGCAGATAAGAGCAGCATCCTGTAGAAACTCACCTCTATCCATGTAGAAGTTCGTTTACATTCATATGTGCAAGGATTTTGATTCCATAGATTCATAAGCTTCATTCCAAAATTATTCATATACAGTTCATCCTATTGTCCCTGGAGATTTATTTCATATCTCATCAGTGAACACAACTAGTAACCTTTGCAGTTTTCATGTTGAGCATATAAGAGCAACAACCTGTACAAACTCACCTATATCCATGAAACACTTACATGCATGGTGTTATTTATCCTAAGAATAGATGGTGATCAGACTTACTATTAACAGACAATCATTTGTTAAGATCCTCTCTAGGAGGCAACCAAATTGCGTCCCTCGAATTGCCACTTCTTAAGGTTTTATCAATGTGTTTTTTCAGCAGCACACCCTGCATCATACGTATCGATCCATCCATCCAGCCAGTAGTCACAAACTGACCATCAACCGACAAGCTAGCTAGGTAGCCTACATTACAACTCGGTTCACATGAATACCAACAGCACAAACCAATAGATCTATCTTACATTGATCTACATCACCGGTGTCGGTGGTGAGGTAGCCGAGGCTGAGGTCGATAGAGCTAGAGGTAGCCGGGGGAGGTCGGTCAGGTAGCCGGGGTCACGCACGCCGGGGTAGGAGGAAGAGGGGAAGGCGCGCAGCGTCCCGTAGTTGTGGCACAATAGTGACACTGCACAAGACACTCTTATCATACGAGTGTCTTGTGTAGTGAACTGTGATGTCATAACCATCGGCGATAGGAAGAATGGCAGCGTCGGCGACGGGGTCACTCGGGACGGACGAGAGTAAGAGGGCTGGGGATTGACGAGTTAGAGTGCAAACCCTAGCGGGCTCCTACTAATAAAGAGACTTATCACAGCCGGTTCTATTATGGAACCGTCAGTGATTCTTATCACAGATGATTCCACATTGGAACCGTCTGTGATATGGTCTCATATCACAGACGGTTCAACAATTGAACCATATGTGATATGGTGTCGTATCACAGACGGTTCATTATGAAAACTGTCTATGAAGTATGACAGATGGTTGTTTGTTGAAAACTGTCTGTGATATTTCGAAATATCACACACGGTTATTGTTAAGAACCGTCTTTTATACTTCACAGACGGTTTTCGTAATGAACTGTTTGTGATATTACCTCTTCACAGATGGTTTTTAGCGCTGCCAATACTATAGACAATCATAAAACCAAAACCGTCTGTGATTGCATGTAATATGTACGGTTTTAGTCAACGGTATGTGATGAGGTGTCTAATATTAGCCTTTTTGTAGTAGTAGGGACTCTATCCTACGAACAAAAGTACATAAAAAAAAAGGAAAAAGGCTTAATGGAGGGGCCGCCCGGAGTAAACCGAGGGTCACACCTTGTTGTTGGTGGATGCCTTCCACCCAAATGGCGATCTGCTACCCTCGGCCGACTTCACGCCCTTTGGCCGCCCAACGCCGATCAAGCGATTCGGCCTGACTTCACATCCGCGAACAGCCCAGGAGTCTTAAAGGAATACATTGCTTGCTTGACGTGTATGCCAAAGCGACCCTTGATCTTCCTCTGTAGTTCCGACGGTTGTGGTGTGTTGGTGATATCCCTAGAGGCAATCATAAAGATGATTGTTTCACATCTATGTTTATGAGTTATTGAATAAAGGAATAATTAGGTCAATGACAACGCGTTAGAGCGTATTTGGAGGAATAACATTCTGTTCTCCTCAGGTTGGAAAATAACATCGCGAACATCGAAAAATTAGACAGATGACATCCTGGCCAGTTACCTCTGTTTCCAGAATTTTTAAATATAGAAACTGAGCTAAAAAACTATCAATTTTTTTGTGGAGTCTCCTAACACAGTTTAATTGCTTGTGTATTTTTTAAAAAAAAATGTATACATTCTGATTTTGTCTCTAAAATTCATTTAATTATACTGTTTGTAGAAATTTTCTAATATAGAAAATGAGGTCCAAACATTATGAAAAAACAAATTCAGGCTCCTTACATAGTAGAGTTGATTATGTAATTTTTCTAAGATTTTACAAAATTAAGTAATGCAATTTAATAATGTCCACTCTGTGAGAAGTCTAATATTTCATAATGTAAGGATATTATGAAATTGTATTAATTAATTATCAGTTGTAAAGATTAACGAGTATGCGACTTGTTGGTGAACCTCTTCAACTTATATGATGTCATTCCAAATGTATCCCTGGTCAGACATCACTGGTCGGAACACTAGTGACTTATCAACCAGCACAAGTATTGATTGATGACCATGTTTTACTGGTCATGGATATAGGGATATCGAATAAATAATGTGAACACATGTTAGAGAATATGGTGTTGGATTGACCCACCTTGAGACACTATTGAGATTGTTATGATTTTATGTGTCATCAGTTGGTCTCAAGCAATGATGATGTATAATCCTTAGACCTGAGATCAACATGGTTTCCTACATGCGTAATAGTACACTTAGGGTTTGCCAAACACTACTCCGTAACTGCGTAGTTATAAAGGTAGCTTTCGGGTATACTATTAAACATGCGGAGGAATGTGACTAGTCGGGTATGGGATTTGTCCCTAATAACATAACAGGAGAGATATCTTTGGGCCCCTCGATGTGGTCGGATAAACAAAGTGCATGGCCATGCCCACTAGTGGTCAAAGAGTCGACCACATGAAGTTATCCGACACTTGATCGAGAAAGTATTGAACAGTCCATGGATGACATAACATCTCATCTGGAGTTCAACTAGATATCGTGGCAAAAGGGGAATACATGAGAAGGTCGTTCAATTCGATCAGATACGGATTAGTCGTATGGAGATATGAGCTGGTCGTAGACTAGTTGAACATAATCGCTAAGTTGTCAAAACCTGGTTGTAAGGAGTTACGAACTGGTCGAGACCAAAATATGAGCTGGTCGTATAAAGATACGAGCTAGTCGTTAGCAATAAGGACCTAGTTGAAGATCATATTGCATCAAGGTTCGTCCGATATTATTTATGTATATTCAGGAATCGTTATGTCCTGCTAGGAACCGCTAATGAACCTACAGGGTCACACACTTAATGGGTTGGAACAAACGTGTTCGGATAAGAACCTTCATGAGCTCTATATAAGGAGATGCATGAGGCTATTGGGAGAGGTGTGACAGAACGTAAGTTGCTTCACCGAAACCCTAGCCGCCATCTTCTCGAGAGAGCCCTACCGTGCGAGTTGGTGCCAGCCCACCGGCGTACAGTGTTCCATTTCCAGACATGTGGATACCATAGAGGTGCTACTGCGCTTGCTGTTGCATTTGAGGATGATCCACGACCTTGGCGAGGAACGCGATTGGTTGCTGGAGGAGACGATCGGTATCGAGGACGATTGACTACTTTGGACGATCGACTACGGTGGACGATCGACTACGACCATTTCATTTACGTGCTCTACATTGGATCAGACTACTCCAACTCTTCTTTCGCTGTGCTGCACGTCTAGTGGTAACGATCAATGATCTCTTGCTTACTTGGCTTCCTAGTTTGCATGGTAGAATTTTTGAATTGCCAGCTAGTGTAGCCTACCAGTATCCCTTCAGTGGTATTAGAGCCATCTTGCGTAGTTTTTTATCTAGATCGATTGCATATACTTGATATGTGGCAGTAGTAGATTCGATCTATTATTGGTCGAGTCTGGTAACCTAGATTGGTTCATATGGACGGAATGATCAGGGCACTACTCGATAAGATTGATCGGTTTTTTTCAGTAGTAGATGGGTTTATGGGAGGTATGAGCTAAAAGCACCAGATGATTACTCGACTTGTTTACGATCGTATTGCATAATACTCCTACCAGTCGGAATTCCGCCATTAGGGTATGCCGCGATGTGTGGTAGTATGAGAGTAGTGATCAAATTGGTTCAGAATAGGGTTACTATGATTAATCCGATGATTTCCAAGGCTCAATTACGTGAATGAGATTCATGTCCTGGGCCCCGCCCGCTAACCGGCTAGCGGGATCGCCGCGCTAGGTAATCATACTGTGCATTATAGTTATAATGTGTTCATGTCACTCGATAGAATTGGATTCTATGCATAACTTGTTTTTACAGGGATTGATGTGAATAGTATGGCCAATTGTGTATGTGATGCATGTATGGATTTCACATGGCCTGCATGTCATGCTGTGTGATAGCCATCGAGTTACATATTATTGTATAACGGTCTACGTGCCGACTTGTGATGCTTGATTTTATCATATGTAATTCATTACTAGCTTTTAGGAGTAATTGCTTAGTAGATGAATATGGTGATTTCAAGCATGATGGCCCGAAGGACAGGAAGCATGGTGATGGAGATCGTCATGTTAAGGGCCATACTATTTAACAGTTTAATATAATTATCTGTGAATGTTTATTTTGTTCCTATTATGCTATTGATCATGTTTTATCATTAGATGTTTTAACAGGATAGAGTAGTATCCCTAAAAAAATTAAGTAAAAATTCATGCCTTTCCAATTGCTGCGCCTATCATGATTTTGATCTTTAATTGGTAGGTCTACCAAAGTAGGGTGCCATTAACTATATTAATAAGATGGTGTGGGTGTCGGACTGCCACAAGCATAGTGTTGGTTTAACTTAACGAGGCTATCAAAACAGTTTTGGGCCTTGGGGCATAGTGTTGGTCACCGGGGCATAGAGATGCCACCCAACAAACAAGAGTCATATGTGATATGATTGGCAAGAGGTTGCTTACCTAAATCACTAGGTTTCTAGCAGTGATGCCAAAACTCACTAGGACTTAATGATATGTGGATCTTGAACTCTGATGTTAGAGGGAAACATGGTTTAGAACATATAGTGGGAGTATCTTTTATTAAATTGTTTAATAAAAGATCTTACATAAACATAGTGCTTAATCTTTGCATATATTTCTATTGTAGATCATGGCACCTAATACTTCCTCTACACCTACATTTAACTTGTGATCTATTCTTGAGAAAGAAAAGTTGAATGGAAAAAAATTTATTGACTAGTTTCATAATCTAAGAATTGTTCTCAAACAAGAAAAGAAAGAATATGTTCTAGAGGGTCCCTATCATGAGGAAACGAATGCTGATGCTACTCGGGCTGAAAAGAATGCTTATGAGAAGCATTGCAATGATGCAGTCGATGTACACTGCCTTAGGCTTGCCACCATGAACTCTGAGCTTCTAAAGCAATATGAGACCACAGATGCTTACAATATGATTGTAGGTCTGAAAGGTATGTTTCATGATCAAGCAAGGGCAAAGAGGTACAATACCTCTACGGAATTATTTTCTTGTAGGTTGTTAGAAGGTAACCCAGTCAGTCCTCATGTAATCAAAATGATTGGTTACATTGAGAGCTTAGAAAAACTTGGTTTTCCCCTTAGCCAAGAGTTGGCTACTGACGTGATTCTCCAATCGCTCCCTGCGAGCTTTGAGCCTGTCATATTGAATTTTCATATGAATGGCATGGAGAAGTTAATGATCGAGTTGCATTGCATGCTTAAAGGGTGCTGACAAGAGCATCAAGAAAAATTCTAATCTTGTGATGATGGTTCAAAAGACTACTAGCTTCAAGAAGAAGAGTAAGTCGAGAAAGGGAAAGGGCAAAGGAAAGATACAAGATGAGATCAAGAGTCTCAAGGCTAAGCTTAAGAATCTCAAGCTGGGTCCTAAGCCTGACACAGAATGTTACCATTGTCATGAGACTGGGCATTGGAAGAGAAATTGTAAAAAGTACTTGGCAGAGATGAAAAAGAACAAAGAAAGTAAGACTTCTAGTTAAGTTATAAATGTTATAGAAATTAATCTTGCTACTTCTCCTATATGTTCTTGGGTATTTGATACCAGATTGGTTGCTCATATTTGCAATTCGATGCAGAGACTGATAAGGAGTAGAAGTTTGGCGAGAGGCAATGTTGATCTTTGCGTGGGCAATGGTGCAAGAGTTGCTGCATTAGTTATTGTCATTTTACCATTAGCTTTACCCTCAGGATTAGTTATGGAATTAAACAATTGTTATTATATTCTAGCCTTAAGCAAAAAACATTATTTCTGCTTCTTTTTTAGAAGTAGAAGGTTATGAGTTCAGAATAAAGAACAATTATTGTTCAATAATTTTTGAAGATATTCTTTATGGCCATGCTCCATTGTTGAATGGATTATATGTTTTGAATCTTGAGGATATGTCTGTCTATAACATTAATGCTAAGAGACTTCGACCTAATGATCTGAATCTCACTTTTATTTGGAATTGCCGTCTAGGTCATATAAATAAGAAGCGCATGATGAAGCTCCACAAAGATGGTCTTCTAAACTCATTTGATTTTGAATCATTTGAAACATGTGAATCTTGTTTACTTGGCAAGATGACAAGGGCGCCTTTCACGACCAGAGGTGAGAGGGCAAGTGACTTATTGGACCTTGTACATATGGATGTATGTGGACCAATGAACACTTTGGCCAGAGGTGATTTTCAGGACTTCATAACTTTTACTGATGACTTTAGTAGATATGGTTATATCTACTTAATGAGACATAAGTCTGAATCCTTTGTAAAATGTTTGATGTCTGACAAACTCACACCCAAGTCAGATAAGTGTTTCTTTGTGGGGTATCCTAAGGAAACTAAACTATATTACTTTTATAATCGGGATGATAACAAAGTGTTTGTTGCCCGAAATGGTATCTTCTTGGAGAAAGAGTTTCTTTCCAAAGGAGTCAGTGGGAGCAAGGTGCAACTCGAAGAAATTCGGGAATCATCTAAAAATATTTCAACTCCTACTAAACCACTACAAGATGAACAAAATGTTGTAGAACCTGTAGATGAGGCATCAGCCCCACGTAGATCTAAAAGTCCACGTCAATTACCTATAAGGTATGGGCATGACGTTTTATTATTGAATAATGAAGAGCCTAAGACTTATGTGGAAGCAAAGGTGGACCCAGACTCTGAGTCATGGCTTGAAGCCATGAGATTGTAGATAAAATCCATGTATGACAATCAAGTTTGGAACTTGGTTGATGCACCTGTTGGTGTCAAAACCATTGAGTGTAAATGGATTTTTAAGAAAAAGATATATATGGATGGAAATATTCACATTCATAGGGCATAACTGGTCGCAAAGGGTTTCAAGCAAATTCAAGGTGTTGATTATGATGAAACCTTCTCACCTGTTGCTATGCTTAAGTCTATCCAGATCATTCTAGCTATTACTGCATATTTTGATTATGAGATATGGCAGATGGATGTCAAAATGTCTTTCCTAAATGAAAACCTAAGTAAGGATGTGTACATGACACGGCCTGAGGGTTTCGTCGATCCAAATGAAGCTAGAAAGCTATGCAAGCTCCAGAAATCCATCTATAGATTAAAGCAAGCATATTGGAGTTGGAACATTCGTTTTGATGAAGTAGTCAAAGGGTTTGACTTCATCAGGAATGAAGAAGAATCTTGTGTTTACAAGAAGGTTATTGGAAGCAAACTTGTGTTTCTGATCTTATATGTGGATGACATATTGTAGATGGAAATGATATTTCTATGCTTGAATCTATTAAAACTTCATTAAGAAATAGTTTCTTGATGAAAGATTTAAGAGATGCAGCATATATTTTAGGCATAAGGATCTATAGGGATAGATCTAAAAGGCTAATTGGATTAAGCCAAAATATGTACATTGACAAGGTGTTGAAACGGTTCAACTTGCAAGATTCCAAGAAAGGTTTCTTGCCCATGTCACATGGAATTAATATTAGCAAGAGTCAGTGTCCTTCGACCACTCATGAGCGAGACAAAATGAGTAGAATCCCATATGCTTCGGCTATAGGATCTATCATGTATGCCATGCTTCCTACACGACTAGATGTGTCTTATGCTCTAAGTGATACGAGCAAATATCAATCAGATCCAGGTGAAGGTCACTGGATAGCAGTCAAAAATATCCTAACGTACTTAAGAAGGACTAAGGATACATTCCTTGTATTTGGTGGTGAGAAAGAGCTGGTCACAAATGGTTACACCGATGCTGGCTTCCAAACCAACAAGGATTATTTCAGATCGAAGTCTGGGTTTGTATTTTGTCTTAATGGAGGAGCAGTCAGCTGGAAAAAATCCAAGTAAGGGACAATTGTTGATTCTACAATAGAGGCCAAGTACATTGCGGCTTCCAAAGCTGCAAAAGAGGTCGTATGGATTAGGAAGTTCATTAATGAACTAGGTGTGGTTTTTAGTGCTTCTAGTCTAATAGATCTCTATTATGATAATAGTGGAGCCATTACACAAGCTAAGGAGCCTAGATCACATCAAAAGTCCAAGCATATACTTCGACGATATCACATTATTCGTGAGATCGTTCACAGAGGTGATGTGAAGATATGCAAAGTGCACACGGATTTGAATATTGTTGATTCGTTGACAAAGCCTCTCCTGCAATCTAAGTATGAGGCGCACACACACTACTACAAAACAGGCTATAGTAGACACCCCATCACAGACTGTTCCTTTGGAACCGTCTGTGTTGGGTCAGTCCGGACCTACGGGTGGCGCGGGTCGACTATCACAGACGGTATTTTTTAGAACCGTCTGTGATAGTCATCTATCACAGACGGTTGATGAATAGAACCGTTTGTGAATTATCACGAGCGGTTCTATTAACAAACCGTCGTGATAATCTAATCACGAGCGGTTTTAGGTTACAACCGTGCTGTACTATCACGCAGCGGTTCTTATGTAGAGCCGTCTTTGATAAGTTAGTTATCCTGACGGTTCTTAATAAGAACCGTCTGTGATATCCTACCGACACATCCTCGCCAAGACTACCGCTGTGTCACTACCGCACTACTGGCTGTGTCCATCTTGCACAAGACTGCCTCTCTTGCCTCGCCGCTTTGGAGCAACCTGCCCCCCTACGTGGCTCCACTTAGATCTGCTCCAACATACCTGTTGTTCCTCCCCAGGCGCCACACTTCAGTACCGATGGGATGAGGAGCTCCTACTATGGGCAAATAGATATAGTAACTTCACCTCCAAACTTTTTTTTTCATTTTGGAATTTTTCATATATATAGCCAAACAACGTGGCGATTAAATACAAAAGATTAAAAACTAGAAACCTATCTAGTGGCGGAGGTAGGTGCTATCTCCGTCTTCAATACTTCAGAGGCGGCGCGGGAGGCGGACGGTTCATGATCGAACGAAGCTCGAAATGCGCCCACCACGACGCGCTGCTCGAAAGTGTCTCCAAGACCCTCGGATCGTTGAACTAAGAAGAATTGAGCCCATAGGCTCTCTTCTCTTGCTTGAGGGTCTCGGCACAGTCGACTCGATCGCTTTCACGCCTCGACATAGCCCAAGTGACGGCAAGCCTCACGGAGACATGCAACGTCATTTTGGAGGACCACATCGACGACGCAGTAAACTCGCCGAAAGTGGGAGATCACCGGAAGACACGGCGGAGGAGGATGTCAAGGCGGCGGAAGGTGGCCGTCACCCGCCCGACAAATTCTCGGACAGAGGAGTGAAGACATTGTTGAAATAGTGTTCTTCCAAGAAGACGATTCAACGTCTGTGAGAGAGGTGCGTGTCTGTAAGAGGAGGCAGCCATTTCATTTTTGTAGAGAAAGGGATCAAGGAGGTTGTGTGAAATACATTGTAGAAGGAACACATCTATATATAGAACAAGTTCTAAAGCGTAACGGAGACGAAGAGATATTTGGGGAGTCAGAGCGACATTGGAAAATGAAGAGATGAAGCCGCGCCGTGTGATCGTGAGACGAAGAGACACATGCGGGAAAATGAAGACGAAGAGACACGCGGGAAAATGAAGAGAGTTATCACAGACGGTTCCGTAGTATTGAGGTCGCACGAGGATGGTGTATCCATATGAGGAAGAGGCGGCAAAGACGGTGCCCACCGGCACACTGTTATGCCAGGTTCGTGGATATGGTACATGTCAATTTCGAGCCGTCCCGCCAAGATTTGCCCGAACGAAGAGATCACAACACTAGGGATACCGTCCTCTCTTTTATCCAATGGCCCAAGAAGGACATCGCCATACTCGACCCAAAGAAGGCCGCGATCCGACACGACCATTTTTCTCCAACGGACCCTCGATGACTCCACCTCATGTTTCACCTCAGAAGGCCACCTCTTCGATTCCCGTAGAGAAGACGCCGAAGGAACAGCAAAAGCGTGCCGTCGTATCAGTTCCCGAGTTGTCTCACAAGAAGACGCTGCCAATCGCTAAGGCCAAATCGAAATCGATGAAAGTTAAGGCGCCTCCAAAGTCCGGGAAGTCCGCGATACCCGGGAACTACATCATCAGAAAACCGCAGTTCGGCCACAAGATAATGCACGCTGGATATGCTTGTCGCTTTGCATGCCGGTACTTGAACAAGACCCAAAAGAAGGGTTGCGACATCGAATCACCGCCGATACGAGGAGAAGTATTTCTTCAACGGACAAGGTACTTCGTCGTGGGCTTCAACGACTTATATGAACTATTCAACCTCGCTGGCGTCGACATCTCGCTTCTACGATGTTGACAATCGTAAGTGCGCATAATCAAGTTCTACATTCATGTAATACCGATAAATATCACAACTCATTGCTTATGTATAGATACATGCTTTGAAAAATGTCCGGAATGGAAAGAACCGGTGGGTTTCTCGACCCACATGTGGTATCGCTGCAAACCATCCAACAAGACTCGCCCTTCGCCGAGAAATACATAACGAGGTCATTGCTTCGTCGATGAACATGAAGTACATAGTGGTGCCCTACAACCGTGGGTAAGTGTCACTACTTGCTATACAAATTTCATTTGTACTTTATACGCAAAGACTAACTTAGGTTTAATGACTATAGCGACATGCATGAGTAGGTACCATCGATCCTTTTAGTTATTATACCCAAGAGGAACCATGTGATATACCTTGATTCCTAAACCGCAACAAGCACGACTTCAAAGATTCTAAGAGGAATACTTGAGAGGTATGCTCATTTCCTCCTTACATAACTCTATTGTAGTCTTCATTCGCTTGAAATAGCCGAGGATAACTTTTTGAATCATGTAGGTCGCTCATCAATTATGTTGCCAACAAAGGAATATACGATGGAAAGAGCGCCTAACTAACACACAGGATGGATTTTTTGACGTGCTACAACACGATAATCCTATATCATACTTCATAA
Organism: Phyllostachys edulis; assembly: GCA_036346405.1. Classification (NCBI taxonomy): domain Eukaryota; kingdom Viridiplantae; phylum Streptophyta; class Magnoliopsida; order Poales; family Poaceae; genus Phyllostachys; species Phyllostachys edulis. Next base: position 27,849,569 of record CM070555.1, on the reverse strand, counting down.
TAACGCGTCTCGAATCGACTATACCTATATATGTAATTCTATTTTTGCAAAGGTCTTTGCCAAAGAAAAAGATGATGAGTTATGTGCAATCTACGTCTACTATCATATGCAGCTAATCCTTAGAGCTAGGAAGAAGGATCCTGAGGTTTGTCAATCTCGAAATAATTATTTCCTAATTGTAAATTTAAATATATATAGCTTACCACTTTACTCTTAATTGGTAGCGACAGGTCTTGGATTTACAATGTGATTCACTCGTTGCAGAAGAGATCAAGGACATTCGAGGGAAGCTCTACACCTTTATCAACATAGAAATCATTAACGACAATGGAGAGTTTCACTCCGTCGCCAACCGAGAGCATCATCCCGCCGACACCTCTCATCGTAAACAATTGTAATCCAGTTGTAACTATAGCAACAATAGTTGAACAAATGCGATCTTTTGTAATTTATTTTGAGTAATGATCACTTTGAGTTGTCAACAATTGATTATCTCTAATGAATCTGTTTTTGTGCATGCTTGTTTTCAGAGGGCATGGCTAGCAATTCCCGAGGCTAGCCAGAAAACAAAGAAAATTGTGGTCGGTATGAGCTATCACAGACGGTTTTTGTTAAAACCGCTCAGGAAGGCACGATCACGAGCGGTTTTCTGAAAACCGCTCGTGATACGAGAATATCACTGACGGTTATCAAAACAAACCGTCAGGATCCGAGAATATCACGACAGCTTCTAAATAAAAGCCGCCTCGTGATATTCACAAATCACGACGGTTTTATTTAGAACCGCTCGTGATATTCTGATCACAGACGGTTTTTAATTCAAACTGTCTGTGATACTAGCCTTGACAGACGGTTTTTTAGTAAAACCATCTGTGATATTTTGTATCACAGACGGTTTTTTACCGTTTGTGATAATATCCTATTATCACAGACCAACAAACATAGATGGTTCGGAAACCGTCTGTGATGACGGTTCCGAACCGTTTGTGATGTGGCTTCTTGTAGTAGTGACAAGAGCTACGGGTATTAGATACCTGTATGATTGACTCTAATGCAAGTGGCAGACTGTTGGTGATATGCCCTAGTGGCAATCATAGAGATGATTATACCACGTCTATGTTTATGAGTTATTGAATAAATGTTATTATGTTCCTTGAATGAATTATCAGTTGTAAAGATTAACGAGTATGTGACTTGTTGGTGAAGCTCTTCAACTTATATGATGTCATTCTAAATGTATCCCTGGTCGGACGTCACTGGTCAGAACACTAGTGACTTATCGACCACATGTATTGATTGATGACCATGTTTCACCAGTCATGGATATAGGGATATCGAATCAATAATGTGAACACATGTTAGAGAACATGGTGTTGGATTGACCCACCTTGAGACACTATTGAGATTGTTATGATTTTATGTGTCATCAATTGGTCTCAAGCAATGATGATGTATAATCCTTAGACCTGAGATCAACATGGTTTCCTATATGTATAATAGTACACTTAGGGGTTGCCAAACGCTACTTCATAACTGGGTAGTTATAAAGGTAGCTTTCGGGTATACTATTAAACATGCGGAGGAATGTAACTGGTCAGATATGGGATTTGCCCGCCCTAACATAATAGGACAGATATCTCTGGGCCCCTTGATGTGGTCGAACAAACAAAGTGCATGGCCATACCACTAGTGGTCGAAGAGTCGACCACATGAAGTTATCCGACACTTGATCGAGAAAGTATTGAACGGTCCATGGATGACAAAACATCTCACCTGGAGTTCAACCAGATATCGTGAGACAAAGGGAGAATATACGAGAAGGTCATTCAGTTCGATTAGATACGGACTAGTCGTATGGAGATACGAGCTAGTCGTAGACTGGTAGAACATAATCGTGAAGTGGTCGAAACCTAGTCGTAAGGAGTTATGAACTAGTCGAGACCAAAGTATGAGCTGGTCGTTGGTGATAAGGACCTAGTCAAAGATCATATTGTATTAAGGTTCATCTGATATTATTTATGTGTATTCAGGAATCGTTATGTCCTGCTAGGAACCGCTAACGACTTATGGTCGAAAAGGGTTTCCAAGTGACAACTGACTACGCATGAACCTACATGGTCACACACTTAACGGGTTGGAACAAACGTGTTTGGATAGGATCCGTCATGGGCTCTATATAAGGAGATGCATGAGGCTATTGGGAGAGGTCTGACAGAACGTAAGTTGCTCCACCGAAATCTTAGCTGCCATCTTCTCGAGAGAGCCCTACCATGCGAGTTGGTGCCAGCACACTAGCGTACGGTGTTCCATCCTTAGACGTGTGAATACCGTAGAGGTGCTACAATGATTGCTGTTGCATTTGAGGACAATCCACGACCTTGGTGAGGAATGCGATTGGTTGCTGGAGGAGACGATCGGTACCGAGGACGATTGATTACGCTGGACGATCGACTATGGTGGACGGTCGACAATGACCACTTTATCGATGTGCTCTACGTTGGATTAGGCTACTCCAACTCTTCTTCCGCTACGCTGCGCTTCTAGTGGTAACAATCTTTGATCTCTTGCTTGCTTGGCTTCCTGGTTTACGTGGTAGAATTTTTGAATTGCCAATTAGTGTAGCCTACCAATATCCCTACATGGTGATTGTGGAGCGGTTGGCGACAACGTCGAGGTGCTCACAGCCCACCTTGTGCATAGTGGCAAAGGCCGCCTTACCACTGAATGGTTTATCTGCTTGCATAGATCTCTTACAAATGGAGATTGACATCCAGGTCAAACTCGTTTGTGAGAAAGGTCTTCTACTTGATGCGGTGGCTCCTTGAATCCTTGTAGTTGTATCCGCAAAGGAGAAGGAGGAATGCCTAAAGGTAATTAACGAATGATTCGGTCTTTGGGCCCTAGTAGTCGTGGGAAGAGTTACGACCACTATGGAATGTTTCTTTTTCTGACCTTTGCAGAAAGTAGGTATGGCAGACTGTCAAGACGACCAAGAGGTTGGACTAATGGTCATTGGCACGGAGGCAAAGCTAGTCAAACCTCCTCCAACCAAAAAGTGTCAACTTGTAAAGGCCCTCGACAAGCAAGGGGCAAGCTCGAGTTTCGATCCGTCCAAGCCCTTCAAAAAATTCTTTGCAGACATAGTTGCTGCAGAGAAAGCAAAGGCGGTCGAAGCAGTCGAAGCCCTTAAACTCAAAGCCCCTAAGACCAAGGTACCATTCTACTATGATGACAAGACTTTTTCAGTCTCAGCTTCTCACGGCTTTGTTAAGCGACTAGAAAGGGAGAACTGAAAAAGTTTTGTATCTTTTGTGGAGGATAGCGCTGCATTGGCATAGCCTATTGTCGAGGGAGGTATCACTTCTGAGGTGGTCGAAACAGATTTCAACCATTAGGAGAGTCAAGAGGGTCAAGGAGCGGCAGCTCTCGCTCAAGATCCATGACCAGACGTGGTCATGGCGGACCCCATTCCTCAACTTGAATTTTGACCAGACGTGGTCGAAGAGAAGAAGTTGAAGAAATCTTCCTTAGCGAAAGTTTCCTCTAGATTCAGGATCAAGTCCAAGAAAGCAAGGTATGTAAAAAGATAGAAGCATAAGAACAACATTTACCTTTTGCTTTCTAAAAATTTGAAATATTTTTCTTTATGTGACCTTAGCCCGACTCCTCCAGCCCCCAAGGACACCTCCCTTGAGAAGCCCGCCACTACTTCTTTTGCAGTTGTAGAGACAGCTAATATTTCTCCTGCAATCGAAGAGACAACAATGAAGGTTGTCGAGGGATTGACCATTGTCCCCGTGGTAGAAGAAGTCATTGTCGCTGAGGGTACTATGACCACTGAGGTGGTCGTAGAGGCAAGGGCAAAGACGGCTAACAAAGTAGTGGAAGCATCGAGCCGAGGTGGTGGTGGGGCCTTTGACCACCTCGCCAGGAAGGAAGTTTTCGAAGATATTCCTCCTGGTCCTCAAGGAGAAGCTACCGTTACTCAAGAGGAAGAAGAAGAGTACTTCAATTTCTTTTCTAAATTCTTTAGCCCAGCAGCCATTGTAGGGTCTTCTTCATTTAGATCTCGCAATCGAGTCCCTCACCCTATGGACATTCCTAATAGGGGGATGTCTTTGATGACAAGCGCCTTCAAAAGGTGTGGTGGGATAAGGTTGAAGATATTGATGATCTCAAGGTCCCTTAGAGGGTATTCGCCAAGTTTGCTCGATCGACCATCTATGTAAGCACCTTTCACCAAACATTTTCATATTTGGACTTTCTAGTCTCTTATTGTCCTTTATTTAGAGATCTTTAGAGCAAATCGTCATTGTTGGTGAATACAACCGATAGCTTGTGCTGCTACCACAGCAAAAAGGCGAACTTTGCGAGCACGTAGAGAGATGGTAAACTACTGCCATTCGTAGTCGTTTTTCGCTCGACTACTTATGTTGTTCTCATGTCTATCTTTAACCTTTGCAAGTTTAAGAGTAATAAAAAATCCCTAGCTAATGCACTCGACCACGAGAAAGTCGAGACGCAGAGGCTTGGGGATGAAAAACTTGACCTAATGAAGAAACTTCACGAGGCCAACTCTACAGCTCTTGATCTACAGAGTGAGATAAACAGTAAGTCTTAAACTCAATACTGCTTATGATAAGAATCTTCTGCTCTTTTTCTAACTCTTATTTCTTTTCAGAAAAAGAGGTCGAAATAGGTAAGCTCCAAACCAAGGTCAATGAAAAGGCCTTGGTTGTTCACAAGCTATCTCATTCCGCCAAAGAAAAAGACCAATTGATAAAGTCATGGGAAGAGCAATCTGCGAAGAAGGATGCCTCCCACGATAGCGAAATAAAGCAACTTGACTCTCGACTGGCGGGTAAGTAACTCTTCACCCACGACCAGTGTTGCTTACGAGTTGTTTAGGGATATGCTTCTGACTAGTCGTACTCTATTTGAGAGCAAGCAGTCGAAATCAAGCACCTCCACAAAGCTTCGACTCGTAGCCAAGAGGAGATGAAGTCAATGAAGATCAATCTTCAAGACAACATATCCCTTCTAAACAATGTACTCGGGGGACTTGGTGCTAAGGAGGTGACTCATCTTGAAGACACCATGATCACCCATACGAGTGCCATTGGAGAACAAGTCGGAGCTGTAGAGGAGCTAATTGCTACACTGAAGGCCAACCAGGCTGACTCGCTGAGAGAAGCAGTAAAAAATGCAGTATGTTATGCCTTGGCAAAACTTAAGCCACGCAACCCAAATCTCAACCCTCAACCAATTGAGGACGACTTCGACTGCTCTGAAGCAGAAGCAACTCATCTAATCGAAGAGGTGAAGCCAGTCAACCAAAAGGTCGCAGAGGAGATGCAGATCGGATCTCCTTCATCAGAGTAGATTGTAATAGGAAAACTTGTAAAGACAAGTCTTTTGGTTATGAATATATATACCTTCTTTTTCCTGTAAATTATCTTGTCGAGTAGTTAGAAACTCATAAGATAATGAATAGAAAAAGAAAATTGAATTTAAGACTAAGAATTGAAGTCATATTAATAGCATTTAAGACTAAGAATTGAAGTCATATTAATAGCTTTATCCTAGCCCCCGACTATTTGCTTAGTTTATTGAGATAAACTAAGTAAATAGTGTATATAAGGGTTTGCTTTAAAAAATAGTTTGTCCAACTTGTGTTGTCGATCTTGATTGTCTTGTTCTGATCGTCAGAGTTTAGTAACAGATAGACACTAGGAAGTTCCTTCTAGTGGGCGGGACCACCTGCAGAGAGGAAAGACTTCGACTAGTAAAGCTACGTTCTCTGACCATAATAATCGAATCAAGAGCAGCAACATGAGTAAGATAAACTCTACAGAGTGCCTTAAAAATTCATTTGACCTTTTCCAGTAAACTCAAGTTGTTTGGCACTGATAGCAAGAGTTAGAAACAGGTTGACACTAGAAAGTTCCTTCTAGTAGGCAGGACCACATGCAGAGAGGAAAGACTTCGACTAGGTGTTGCGTCTTTCTCTGACCAGTTTAAATGCATTAAGGTTACTAGAAGTAGTCAAACAAACTATAAAAGTATACTCCACTAAGAGAATTTTTCAAAAGTAATGAAGAAATAAACTAAGGTTAATAGAGATGGCTTGAGAATGTTTCTAACAGATTTGTTGAACCCAATCACTTTGTATTGGCAACAAAAGTTAGGAATAGGTCAACACTAGGAAGTTTTTTCTAGTGGGCAGGACCACATGTAGAGAGAAAAGGCTTCGACTAGGTGATGTTTTCCTTCTTCGACCAGTGTAAAGAAAAACTGAGTGTGAAGAAATTATCGAAACACTACTCAATAAAAGACAATAAAGAGTGAAAAAACATGAAACTTTATTGATAGAGTAAGGAGTTACACATAAAATTTGCATAACTGGTTGATGTTCTAAGAATTAGAGAGAACCCGGCTGTCTTCCATTGCTAGTCGTACCGAACCTGGTCGCATAACTTTGACCACTATGTAAGGACCTTCCTACTTGGGGGAAAACTAATTCTAATTAGATTGGGATTGAATCTTCTTAGATACCAAGTCACCTACAGCAAGGCTGCGAGGCTGGACCTTACTATTGTAGTATTCGCGCAGGGCTTGTTGGTAAACTGTTGAACAGATTAAAGCTTGATTTCTCTTCTCTTCAAGTAGGTTGATGTCATCCACTCAAAGTTGTTCCTGGTTAGAGTCGCTGAAGTGTTCGACTCTTGTCGACTGGATCTTTAGTTCTGGTGGAAGCATGGCTTCAACCCTAAAAACTAGGAAAAAAGGTGTTTCGCCTATAGCATGACTAGCAATCGTGCGAACTTTCCATAATACTGAGGGTAATTCTTGTACCCAAGCCCCCGAGTACTTGACAAGCTAGTCGAACACTTAGGTTTTGATGCCCTGCATCATTTGGCCATTCGCTCTTTCGACTGTCCTATTACTCTATAGGTGGGCAACAGAGGCATAACATAACTTGGTACCCAACTCGTTGCAAAATTCCTGAAATTTTGCTCTCGAAAATTGTTTACCATTATCTATAATTATTCGAATAGGAACACCAAATCGTGTAATCACGCTTCTCATCATGAACCTTTTTGCGGCTTTCGTTGTTATCCCAGTCACAGTTTCGACTTTAATCCATTTTGTGAATGTATCAATAGCCACAAAAAGGAACTTGAAGCCTCCTGGTGCTTTTGGGAACAGTCCTAGGATATCAAGACCCCAGGTTGCAAAAGGCCATGAAAGATGAATAGTTTGCAATGCCTGAGTTGGTTGGTGTATTTGCTTGCTATGAAACTGACATTGTACACACTTTTTAACCAACTTTTTTGGCATCATGAAGGGTCATTGGTCAGTAAAAATCTTGTCGAAAGGCTTTACTAACCAGCGTTCTATAAGAAGCATGAGTTCCACAGAAGCCCCCGTGTATGTCGTGAAGAAGATGTAATCCTTCTTTCTGCGATATGCATCACATGAGAACCCGTTGGGTACCTCTTTTATAGAGGATTCCTTCGACCAAAGTATACATTTTGGATTTATGGGATAAACAATCTGCCTGGAGATCATCATCGGGTATCGAACCCTTCTGAAGATACTCGTAGATGGGATTCATCCAGGTATCATCGTACTCTAGAGAGGCTATTTCGGTAGGTGATATTTTTGGTGTTTCGACCAGAGACGGCTTCTGGAGCTGCTCTAAGAAAACTCCCTGTGGTACTTGAGATCGGGAAGAGGCTATTCGAGCTAATTAGTCAGCGAGAAAATTATCCTTTCGAGGGATATATTGTAACTCGAAACTGAAAAAAATGCTTTTCATGCCTTCTGACTTCCGATAAGTACTGAGACATGGTCAGATTAGAGTATTGGTACTCCTTTCCGACCTGATTCACGACTAATTAAGAGTCTCCTCTTACGAGAAGTCGTCGAATCCCGAGCGCTTTCGCTGCTCGTATGCCAGCCAACACACCTTCGTATTCTGGCACATTGTTAGTGGCAGGAAAGTGTAATTGAATAGCATACTTTAAGGTCTCTCCTGTAGGAGATTCCAGGACCACCCTAGCCCCTGAGCCACTTAACGTAAGTGACCCATCAAAGTACATCACCCACTGGTCGTGGGTATCGCACTGGGATCCTGAACTGGTTCAGGATTTGTCCATTCGGCAACAAAGTTTGCCAAGATCTGGGATTTAATGGCCGTTCAAGACACGAAATGGAGGTTGAACTCCCCAAGTTCTACTGACCATTTTGTCATGTGTCTCGCTGCTTCCCTGTTCTGGAGGACCACTCCTAAGGGAAACTCAGGCAGCACAATTATCTTGTGCACCTGAAAATAATACCGCAGTTTCCTTGAAGACATGAGGACGGTATATGGAAGTTTTTGAACCTGAGGGTATCGCTCCTTAGGCCCGTGTAAAACTTCACTTACGTAGTAAACTGGTCGTTGGATGTTTTCACATTCTGTGACCAGTACTGCCCTCATTGCCTGTGGCGTGGCAGCTAGATAAATTAAGAGCGTCTCTTATGGTTTCAGAGAAACCAAAACAACAGCACTCGTAAGATACCTCTTGACATCCTCAAAGGTTGTATTTGCCTCGTCTGACCACTCGAAACCCTCATGCTTCCTTAGAAGTTTGAAGAATGGAAGCCCTTTTTCTCCCAGTTGTGCGATGAAACGACTTAAAGCCGCCATGCACCCTGTGAGTTTCCGTACTTCTTTCTTTATGGTTAGAAGGCGCATTGTTTCAATGGCCTTTATCTTTTTAGGATTTGCTTCGATTCCTCGTGCAGAGACAAGGAATCCAAACTATTTTCCTGAAGAGACTCTGAACACACACTTCTTATGCTTGAGTTTCAAGTGGTGCTTTCTAATGTTGTCGAATGTTTCTTGCAATTCGCTTGATTCTTTTTACGACTAGATCATCAACATAAGCTTTCAAATTTCAGTCTAGTTGAGGTTAAAAAGTCATTTGCATCAAGCATTGAAAAGAAGTGCCATCATTTTTTAGACAAAATGGCATTTTGACATAGCAAAATATTCCAAATGGTGTAATAAATGTGGTCTTTTCTTCATCATCTAAACACATACTAATCTCATGATAACTAGAGTATGTATCTAGAAAACTTAATACTTCACAACCAGCAATAGAGTCAACCAACTAATCGATACGAGGTGAAGGAAAATCATCTTTTGGACAAGCTTTATTGAGATCAGTAAAGTCTACACACATACACCACTTACCATTAAACTTTCTAACCATTACAGGGTTAGCCAACCACTCTGGGTTGTCGACTTCTCTTATAAAGCCTGCTCTAAGTAGCTTGTCCAATTCTGATTTGATGGCGTCTCGTTGATCAGGTGCAAATCTTCATAATTTTTATTTTACAGGTTTCCTGTCAGGCCGTAGAGCTAGCATGTGCTCGAACACTTCCCTAGGGACTCCAGGCATGTCGGATGCTTGCCACGCGAAGACATTTGTGTTAGCTCAAAGGAAAGTGACGAGGGCGTCTTCGTATTTAGGATCAGAAGTAACCCCGATGCGAACAGTCTTTGAGGATTCCTCTGTATTCAGAGGGACTTCCTTGACTTCATCGTTCGGCTTTGGTGCACCTTTAGGCTTTGACTACTAGGTCGAAGACTGATTTGTGCTTGCTTCTCGAGTTGGTATCTAGCCAACCATCTCGAGGAATTTGTGGTCACAAGTAAGCATCATCTTCCTATCATAGCATACTGTGATCATCCCTTTGGGACCTGTCATCTTAAGGCATTGGTACCATTATGAGCAACCGTTAAGAATCATGCCAAAGTTGGTTGTCCGAGTATAGCATTATACATTGTGTCGAAATCGACTACATCAAAGTAGATTTTCTTTGTCCTGAAGTTGGTTGGAGAACCAAACGTTACATGAAGAGAAACTTGACCAATTGGTTTTGCCGAAGAACCTAGTACGATCCCATGAAATGAGTATCGTACAGGTTTTATTATGGTCTGAGGTATTTGCATCTCGTCTAGGGCACTTGCAAATAAAATATTTAACGAACTGCCACCATCAACTAGCACTCGATTTACTCGACAGTTGTTGATGGTGGGCTCGACCACGATCGGAAACCGACCAGGTCGAGTGGAAGGGATCGGGCAGTCATTTTTCTCAAATGAGATAGTGAACCACTTCAGCAATTTATTGACAAGAGGAAGGTCAATGGAGTTTACCTCTCATATGACGGTCTTGAGCTATCGCTTTTACTCGTATGACAAAGATCCCCCAAAGATGTGGTCGATGGTGTGCTTCAGATCCTGGAATGGCATCTCCTCGTCATCATCCGACTGCTTTCGACCACTTGCTTGCCCTACCTCCTCGAGAGTAGGAAGTTGTCCATTGTTGGTATAATAGTCCTCGAGTTTTCTTTGGAAAACCCAGTAGTTGTGAATTTCATGTCCTTCCTTTTTATGGAAAGGATACCACCTGGGCTTGTTGTTCTTCTATTCGGGGCATTTGCCCTTGCCCTAGTCGGAGTATGGCTTGGAACTTCGAGGCTCCTTATCGATTACAGCCAAGACTTCCTTAGAACTATTGGCTTGAGACTTTTGGTCTTTTGCCTTGTTCTTGGATTTCTTGGCCTTCTTATCCTTCTTTTTGCTGCTTTCGCCCGCTTCTTGAGGATTTTTGTCGTCTCGATCAATGGTTTTGTTCCACTCAACTACTTCAGCAGTAGTCGCATATCGATCGGCCATCTTGAAGATCTCAGCGACCGTGGCCGGAGGATTCAAAGCGATGTCCTCTATGATCGTTCTGCTATGGACTACCTGCTTAAAGGCTCTGATAATAGATGAGTCAGAAACCTTTGGAATCGAATTGCTAACCTAACTAAAACGCATGATGAATTGGTGTAAGGTCTCATGGTCATTTTGTCTCATCCTATGCAGGTCGTCCTCCTTCCCAAGGCAATTGTAAGTGCCGTGGAAGTTGTCCAGCAGTAGGTCGTAGAGGTATTGCCACAAATAGATCAGCTTGAGTGACTGATTTAACAACCATGATTGAGTAGACCCTTCGAGCATAGTTGGAAGGTAATTCGCCATGATATGCTCTCCTCCTCCTGCTGCTCGAACAGTGGTTGTGTACATTAAAAGGAATTCGATGGGATGCTGTGATCCATCAAATTTCTCCATTCTCACTGATCAAAACCGCGGTGGCCAGCGAACAGCTCGAAGATCAGGCGAGAACGCCCGACATCCGGTAATGACATCATACTGCCTTCTCTATAAAAAAAGAGGGGTTGATATCACCAGGTGATCGTAGATGATGATACCCGATCGTAGGTGGACCCGACCTACGATAGGTCTCATTTCTACGAGGATAATACTCCTCGTATTCCATCTGTCATTGCAGATTTCTAGGTTGGAGTGGTGAACGATTACCTCCCCTGGGAACTTATCGATTGATAGACGTTCGAAGAACTCTTCTCCGACTGGAGTTAAGATTAGGGGAATGATGTAACCTGTTGTCGCGCTAATCTCCATAAGGTGAGTTCTTTGAACGACTGGTGGTTGATGGAGTCGTACCGCTACGACTTCCAGAATGAAGATGGGGAGGATGCTCAAGTCTTGCTATCTGTAACATCCCAAAGTTCAGTTACCAAAATAAAAATTAATAACGTTATTATTTTATTGGATTTTCTAGTCATCGAAGATTTTCTTGATTTTACGTAATTTAAAAGAGATACCTTGATTAAAAAATGTATAAAATAAAATCAATTATTTAATTTCTTGGCTTTTAAAATCAAAAATAAAATTTATTAAGTTTTCTAAGATTTTCTTGGATTTAAAGTGAAAAATAAAATTTTAATTAATTTACGGAATTTAAAAGGTTTTTCCAATTCTCTAGAAATCAAAAATAAATTATGTGCAAAAATAAAAGCCAATTTAAATTTTGAATTATTTTAATAAGTTCAAAATAATTCAATGAATTTATGTGAATTTTCTAGAATTTTTGGACTCTATTTGCTATCTTCTAAAAATCTATTTGATTTATTGCTTAATTTGTATTTCGAAAATAAAATAAAAAAATTCAAATTTCCCGTCGAGTCACACATCCCACCCCTTCCCCCGAAGCATGCTCACTTAACTCTACAAATCTTTCCATGCATTGCCCTCTTTCCTTTTTCTTTCATTTGACTAAACTTCCTTTCTTTACTCTTTTCTTTACTCCTTTCTTTCTCCTTTCTTCTTGAATCGTTTTCTTCTCCAGAGAGCACAATGCACAGCGACCACCATTAGAGGCCTTCAAAGCTTTTCAAAACCCGTGATTTCCTCCCCAAATCTTCACGCAATCAATAGCATTAATACCCCCGGTCATCAACTCCCCCATTAACAGCTGTTCCCCTCTTTCACGTACGCAATTTCACCAGGAATGCGCCAAAGCCACCGCGGTCATATCCCGTGTGATCTCCTACCTCTAGCTTCCTCCAGCCCTATAAATAGGGTCACGAGGTGCCCCCGTTCCTCCTCATCCCTTCCCCCTTAATCACCCCTCCTTCCTCGCTCCCTACTCACCGGAATCCTCGTTTCTTCGTCGCCGGCCGAACTCACCTCTACCGCCTCTAGCACCGCCTACAGTGGAACTCCGCTAACATCGACCACACCACTGGCATCACGACATCGTGCTCTACGCGGTGCTCCCTCCCTCTTCACCAGAATACCGCTAGAACACCACCTCCCTCCATGGCCGCCTCTGCCACCGCCTTGCACCTATGAGGCCGCCATCGCCACAGCCGGCCATCCCTGACTGCGCTGCCACCTCCTACGGCCTCGTCTCAAGGTCAGCAACCCATTTTTCCCTATTGCCAGCTACCCCTCCCTTCCCCTCACCAGTGCCACCACCTTCCTCCATGGCGCCATGCTCCGTCTAAGTGCTTCCATACTGTAGCAATTTATCTAGTCAAGGCTTGGTGCTTTGTACATGCACATTTTTGTTGAGAATTATTTTTCCAGAAAATCGTTCTCTTGCATACAAAATCTAAATCCGTTGATTCCTTCTCCTAAATTCATCTAAATTCATCCTCTAATTTCTAGTATTTATTTTATAATTTTTAGATTTTATTTAATTTCTGTTATTTATTTGGTCCGATTCGCGCGTGTATAGTCTTACGTCCCTTGGCCGAGCTGTCTACACCGTTAAGTTTTCCTCGACGTGTCCTATGTTGTGCTTCCGTCACCATCACCATGCATGAGCGCTCTGAACATGTTCTGTGTTCGTTTGTGAAATAGTTCACCGTTGATTGTGTTGATTGTTCAGTGAGTCAGTGACAAGGTGGCCCTCATGTCATACCAACATTTCCATTTCATCTAATCATCATTATCTCACTAGCATGTAGACCATTGTTGTCAGACTCTCAATTCAATGCTTCAATTTTGAAGTCAGTCCAGTCGAATGAATGATTTTTAGTGAATAGTTCATTTTTGGAATTTCTATTATTTCATGTGTTTCTCACCCTCATACGAACTCCGATACCATCGATTCAAATTCCTAAATTCATATAAAGTCAATATCTTCTTTGTGGTATGTATTCCCACCTGGCACAAGAGGGGGCTTGAACCCAGCGGGTTTCTATCCAAAGGGGGCGAAACCTTAGTGAGGCATGACTACGCTGGGATGGCACATTGTAAAGGCCTTGTGATAATACCATAAAAAAAAGGTCTTGTGATAATCTCTTAGTTGCACACCTTCGGAAGTGTGTGAGCGGACAGTACAAGTTGATTATCTCTTGTGGGTAAAGCTGTACAACCTTTGTAGACTGTTAAGAACTATTTGAATAGCCATGTCCATGGTCATGGACATGCTTAGCAAAACTACTCAAAGTTAGACTTTGATTTTGTTTTCAAAAAACTTTATCAAATGGTTTATCCAAATGGGAAGTTGGGCAGGAAGCCATGTGATAGGAGGGTATCCTTCACCACTCTTGTGTGAATGTTATCTGACTATAAAACTTGAGAATTTATAAAATGAATTTTAGTTATAGAATAACCGCTTTGGAACTTAGTACAAGTATTTAAAGAAAACATTGCTTTATGCAAATTCAACCAATAAGCCTTCCTTTGATATATCCTTGCATGCATTAACTCTGGTATTAGTTGTAACTTGCGAGCACGGAAGTTGTGCTCACCCTTGCTTAATGCAAATAGATTTCAGAGGAGAAGGACTTTGTTACCAGTGTGGATCTCGACGACTAGGCCGCTACCCCAGTCGATTGCCTGTGGCAGATCAGCTGGACTCCACTACTTCTTCGTCTTCCGTTGTGTTTCTTTATTGTTAGCTTGTAAGCCTTTCTTGTAATAAACTCTGTTGATGATTAATAAAGTTGTGCGATTTATGGATGTTACCATATCTGTTTACTGTGTGAACTAGCTACTGATCATGAGACTAGTTCAAAAATACACAGAGGATCTGGGGGTTACTCCCGGGTCTGACACCATCGTGCTTTGAAGCCTTCGTGCGATCTCTTCGATGAAGAGGTCATACCCTGACGCTCATGCGAGTTCTTGAGTTGGGTTCTCGAGCATATCATTTATATGCTGGAGTTCCCGATGATCTTCTAACTGATATTGAACGCGCACAGGCAAATTTCTCTGAGCTGTAATTCTTCTCCTTCGGGTTGTCTCAGGATCATCCACATCTGACCCTTGAGTTTGCCTCAATGGAGTGCTATTATTTTTGAGGATTTCTCCCACGCTCATCAGAGTGCTGATCCTGTTCATTACCGGAAACATCCTCATCATGGCGACGAGGGGTCGTAGGGTGTGATCGGTAGAGAGCATCCTTAGGCCTACTTCTAGGAGAGAGATCATGATTTGAGGGGAGAACTCCTGGCTTGAAGAGTGGTCAAATGACACCGTCTGGCAACTTAGAGTAAACCCCTCCAAGAAGGAGAACTCCGGGTTATAACCGTCTGTGTCTGCAGGTGAGCTCTGCGAACGTGTGGTCGAACTTGTAGGAACAAGGTGCTCTCCCATATCCTTTGCGGGGGTAACCGCAGAGTTACGACCACCAGGTGCTGATGGCATCCCAGAATGATGGCTTTCAGGACTTGTCTCGCCAGGTTGGACTACCTCAGGCGGACTCGAACATTCGGAGGGAGAACCCTCGTCATGTTGTGAGCTTGCCTGGGTGCACTCCAGATTTTGGTCGGATAGACCTTTGCCCTCTGAGGAAACTAGTCCCTTAGTTGGATGTCCTGTTGTGGGGAAAAAGATCCCTCCTCAACTCCATCAGTGGCATGGTCTCCTGGATCTAGCGAATGATCTTTAGAGGCAGCATTACTATCGGAAGAAATGATACTCGGCTTGTAGTCGAAGCCAGCATACATGTTAATGTCTGCGCAGTCGGCCAAATCGAACCAATTCTCCTCGTTCCACTGTCCTACCATGGAAACATTAGGAAAAAAGAGAATTTGTTGACAAAGAATCAGCGAAAGATCCCCACGGACGGCGCCAACTGTGGGTGATCTAGAACCGATCTTACGTATGATTGTTTGATTCGGGGGACTCCTAAAGATAAAAACCATGCAGAGAGTGACACAAGGATTTTATAAAGGTTTAGGCCTTCTCTAGAGAGAATAATAACCCTACTCATGTGTGATTGTATTGAGTGTGATGATCACAATTAAGAGGAAGACTAATGCGTAATGTTTTTGTGCTCCTGATTGCTCTCCCCTTTCTGCCTTCTGACTTTAGCCTTTATATAGCATACGAAAATGTGACAGTTCCTTTAGACGAAGAGGCGCCTCAACGTTTCAAGTGATGAACTGCTTGATAGCAGTTGTCATTAAGGACGTGGCACCCCCACGTCGCCAAGCAGTTGTTGTCAGAGATAGAATGATTTATGCGGTTACTCACAGAGAGTAATAGCGTATATTAAATACCACATATGTTAAACATGGCACATAATACTCCCTAACCGATTAGGCCCACAGGTCAGCAAGCCTTATCAATAGGGTATTCGAAGCCAGACTGGTCGAAGCCAAAAAAGTCGTAGAAGATCTTACGACTACATGATAGTCGTATAGAAGCTTACGACTATACCATAGTCGTAGAAAGACTTACGACCACGGGGTGGTTTATGACCAGACAGCTTGGCCTCCCCCTTATAAATATTTAAGGGGTATACTTAAGATCAATATGGGAATATTAATATCTATAATAAGAATTACAGATAAATAAATAAGTGAGGATTATTAGATCCTCGTCAACCACGAAGCATGATTTTTTTCCAAGGGGTCATCCACGCATCATGAGGAGGATGAGATAGCCACGACCTACTTCACCCCGAGCCTACAAGTTCAAGAAGTATGGCTGCCAGGAGAGCGCGTAGACATCCAATTACCTGGATGTCGTCGATAGGTAATTGGATGTCGCTATGTTTAGAAAGTAGCAACGTCCACGCCACTTTCTGAATATAGCAACGTCCAATTACTTATCGATGACATCGAGGTAATTGGATGTGCACATGCTCTCTTGGCAGCCATACTTCTTGAACTTGCAGGCTCCATGAAGTAGGTTGTGGCTATTATCTCATCCTCCTCATACTACGTGGATGACCCCCAAAAAAAATCATGCTTCGTGGTGAGCTTGGTTGCTTTCTTAGGCGTACTCATCGTCTTCTTCATCTAGAGAAGAGAGCAGGAATAGAGAATAGGGGAGGAGGTGGGCTCAGGGAGGAGGCGATGTGTTCTCGGGCTCGGGGAGGAGCGCGGTGGGCTCAGGGGAAGAGGGGCGCCGGGTTCGGGGAAATAATGGATCAAAATAACATATAAACATGTAATTTCTGTAAGACAATTAACCAAGATAAAATGCTCAAAAGATAAGATAAGTAACCATATGAAAACAGCATATTGCTTAGTTTTGAATGTTTATGATTGCTTTCAGATGTAGAATTGCACAACATGCAATCTTGGCCTTCTCGATACTTACCAATATTCTTTATCAATTAAATGTAATAACAATAAATTAGACTTTTGAGCTTAAATAATGCTTCACTGGAATGTCAAGAAATAACTTCTAAAACAGTAGTTTTGTACTTTCAGTCATCAGAAGGTCATTCAACTAACAGTGTGAAAAAATGCTCTATTATTAGATTAGCCAATTAGTAACCAGTTAAATGAAAACTGAACAGAATCACTAATCTCAAATACTAGACAGAATCACTAATCTCAATAAAATAGCCAATCTGCTATCAGTAAACTAGCAAAAGTATAGAACACAAATTCTGTCCAGTTTTAACTAAAAACAAAAAAAAAATATCAGAACTAGCTACTTAGTACAAACTGACAATGAGAAGCAATCCAAATAGCCCAAGTCTGATATTGCTATCACATCAATTTCATAATATGACAATTATCCATATCAAGCAATTACTAGAGCCCAACACAATACCAAGTCTCCTAGTGCTAGTCAAGACAGATTGAAATACAACTAGCACAACACACTTAGTAAACTAATCAATTCTAAAAAGCAGAAACAACTCACGAAATGATGGCAAGAACCACCAAGGATGCACTGGCTGAGTGCACCTCAGAGCAAGAGAGGAGGCGAGCCGGGCTAGAGGAGGAGGCAGCAGCTCATGCTCGACGAGGAGGCGGCGGGCTTAGGGGAGGAGACGCACCAGGCTCAAGGAGGAGGCACTATCGAGGAAGGCGGCGACGTCTCTTGGGGAGGGGAGAGGCACGCCGGGCTCGGGGGAGGAGGGGTGCCAGGCTTGGGGAGGCAGCGGCTCGTGCTCGGGGAGGTGGTGGTGGGCTCAGGGGAGGTGGCACGCCAAGCTCGAGGAGGATGGCGGCGCCAGGCTTGAGAAGATGTGGGAGCCCTAACGGTAGCGCGCTGCGGTGAAACTTAATCGTTTGAGTGGGGGGTGCGGACAAACCCTAGAGTCCGAATATAAAAAGGGTTGGACATCACAGACGGTTCTAAAGTAGAACTGTATGTGCTAAACACACATCACAGATGGTTCCAATAAATAACTGTCTACGCTAAATACACATCATAGATGGTTCCAAAAAATAACCGTATGTGATAATATACATTAATGCAAATTCAGAATATATATGACACATTCTCATATTAGTAAAGCATTGGTTTGAGCTCAAAGTTTGATTTGTACTTGTCATATTTAATTAGTGAAGAATATTGACAAAAAATGGTGAGGAATTATATATGAATATTTGCTAAAACCGCTAATTTTATGACAAGTAGTTCAATTACACCTGTGCAAAGAACTTAGGGTACTCATGCCTAATCCTATTGTCATCACTGCAGAAGACGACGTAGTCATCCCACCGTACATTCATGCCACAGCTGGTGCTTGTGCAACGGTGGGCGTCCTCCGGCACCGCCAACACCCGGCCCTACGGCCCGGCCATCTTCCATGTCACATTAATAACTGCGTCCGCAGCGAGCCTCCAGCACTGCCTGCACTCCTAGTTGGTCCTCTTGGCCGTCTCGCACCAGCCGCCGGCTGGCTCGCTCTTGACCTAGCTGATGTAGTACTTCCCAACGTCGGGTGCCTCGCCGACCGTGTAGAGGAGGAGGCCGAGCATGTAGGCCGTGGCCTTCTGGCTAGTGAGAGCCACCTGGTCGAGGCACACGAGGCCACGCTGCATGTCCTGGTGCGCGAAGATGAGCGTGAGGCCAATGATGAAGCAGGCCTCTAGCTTGCCGGCGTCGGCCAGATGGTTGATGACGACGAGGTAGTGCTCGTTGTCCAACCACTTCATCACCTCCTCCCGCTCTAGTGCCACGCGCCTCCCCACAACGCGCTCTTTGGACACCTTGTACATGGCCTTGCACGTGGCTCTAGGCTGCAGAGGTCAGCCATGGGCTGAGGAGAGCTCTCCGCTGACATTGTCGATGACGACTTCGTGAGGAAGAGCGATGGCGATTGCCGACCTCCTCGCCTTGTTCCTCGCCATCATGCTCCGTGTGCTCACCATGGCACGCGACGATACTAGCTAGCTGCGTATGTATTGATCAATATCGTGCATCTTCACCATGGTGCGCAATGATCATTCTTATAAAATAGCAAGGAGTAATGCCGACGCGCGAGACGATGCGATGCATCGTAATGTCAGCGCGCGAGACGAAGAGACGCGATCACGAGAAGAAGAGACGCATCACGCGGGAGCCGAAGCATTGAAGATATCACAAATAGTTTGCATTAAAAACCGTCTATGAATTATCCCAAACGGTTTATATTAAAAGCCATCTATGATATATAGTAATATCACAAACGGTTCCTTTTCAGAACTGTCGGTGATACTTCACAAACGCTTTTCAACAGGAACCTTCTATGATATTACCTCTTCACAAACGATTTTTAGTGCACCTAGTAACACAGACAGTCGCTAAACCAAAACCATCTATGATTATATTTAAGACTGACGGTTTTGATCAACCATCTGTGATGAGGCGTCCAGTATTATTATTTTTGTAGTAGTGCACATGTGAAGGAGTGCTTCCAGCCAAATATTCCTCAGGGTCAAGCCCGACAATCCCAAAGGCTCTAACCCCCACCTTAGCACCCCGAGCCGCACTAGTGGCTGGGGAAGGCGGCGGCGAAGGCTAGGCAACACACTTCACAGGCGGTGGCCCAACATCTAAGTCCACATCTAGCCTCGGGCCCCCTGCCATGGCGCCTCCAGACTTCGAATTACCTGCTGGCCCCAAACCAGCACAAGGGACAGCGCCCCGAAGGGGCATTGCCACGAGAGGCTCTGAGGAATCACCCTCCTGAATTGCACGGGGATGCCTTATCTTCCCCTTATCGAGATCCTCACACTCGGTTCAAACGAGATTCACTCACAACTATCGCGCGTCAGGATTGTTCGTCCCCGATATATGGGCCAAGGAGCACCTCTACCACTCGTAACCCCCTCGTCAACTAGTGCAACCACGTCACCACAACAAACACGCGTCAGAAGCATCCCCGACAAAATCTGAACCAAAGCAACGGAAACCTCACCTTCCAACCCCTCCACTTCGATCAAGCAGATGCCATTAACGTTGTTGCGACATTTAGATAGCTAGCGTGAAACATCACCAGCTCAAAGTTGACTTCAATGCGGAAACTCATGCCCGTTTGGTAGTAGAATTGGTAGTAGCAGTTGTTTATTTTTGTTACGGTTGGTACTTTAATTTTGTTCAATCGGTAGCCAAAGTTTTACGTTTTGTTTTGTTAACCAAGACTTGCCATTCCACCAGGGGAAGTTCAACGAGCCAAAGAGCAGAGTGACTTCGAGATCAAATAGAGAATATGTTTCTCCATTCCTCATGAGCCACCCCTCCCCGGTTCCAGTACAACTGAGATCTTCCGATCTGCATGCATGGGAGCAACTGAAACAAAAGGGAGGCTTCGCGATCGAAGTACCACACAATAAAGCCAATAGACCTTGAATAGCCTATACAAAGAATCTAAAAACAGAAAGCTGGAGGAACTAAATTACTTCTGAAAATCAATGGATATCTCATGCACTTAAGACCGGCAAGAATGTCGAGAAGAGGCAGCCGCACGGCAGTGACAAATCCAAGATTTTCAAGATAGGCGTTCAAAAATAGCAAAATATGTTCAATGGTAAAGGTAAAGGTCCAGGCAGTACCACTGGTAAATGATTGCCTTAACTCCATCCCCACTGGAAGGTTGAGAGATGACAGCCTCGTCATTCATCACTTCTAGGGAAAGGGAGGCCTCCACCTCGCGTGAGGCCGTGTTGACAGCCTTCGTGGCGATTGGAGATGGCCTAGTGGAGCTCCTCTCATCGCGGGAGGAGGTGGCCTCGCTTTTAGGTTCTCTGGGAGTGCGAACACAGGAAGCTTCTCGCAGCTTCTCAGGTGTTAGGGTTTCTCCTCGGTGCACTACGGTTGATCGTCGGCACGTAGCGCCAGTTGCCAAAGTTGGGCTGTGGGGAATCCGACACGTGGAACCGGTGAGCAATAGGTGGGATCACATCGAAGACCATGGATGGCGGGAGATTGGCACTGATAAACTCCATGGGTCGGTTGGGCCGCAACACAGGTATGGCACCACTTTATCTGATCTCCTTGCCCACTTGTGGTGGCGGATACCATCACACTCGTGGATCTGGATACTGAAAGGGGCATGTCTGGGAGAGTTAGGGTCTATATCCAGATCTAGTGAAGTTCGTCGTTGGGGTGGATCTACTAGGCTTGTGCGATGAATCTGCAATCCTTCACCTTTGAGTAGATCTTTCGCTGCAGTTGTGCGAGAAGGAGAAATGGATCGTGGCAGAGGTAGATATCCCAGGAGCGTTGAGGATTCTTCTCGACATTGGGTCGGGTGGAAGTGGAGTGCTCCAGAAGAGTGGATGGAGGAGGACGATGTAACATCCCAAAGTCACTACTACAAAAAGCCTCATCACAGACGGTTCGGAACCGTCATCACAGACGGTTTTCTGAACCGTCTGTAATTGTGTGTCTGTGATGACATCTTTCATCACAGACGGTTTTCAAACCATCTGTGAAAAAGCTATCACAGACGGTTCGGAAGTAGAACCATCTATGATAGTAGTTATCACAGACGGTTCTACTTCCGAACCGTCTGTGATAGTATATTTTCACAGATGGTTCTGAACAAGAACCATCTGTGATAAACTATCACAGATGGTTCTTGTTCAGAACCGTTTGTGATAGTTTTTTTCAACTGCAAAAAATACTAAATGTATAGAACTTGAACCTAGAAGATAAATACGGTGTCTTAGACTGAATCATGGATTCATCATTTATGGATACACTCATACACTCATATACAACAGAAGCTCATATACGCAAGCCACTCATACACATACACTCATACACTCATACAACAGAAGCTCATATACCCACGCTCTCCTCATCACCGCCCTCCTTCCTCCCAGCCGCGTCGCCAGCCTTGGGCTTCACTACCTCCGCCGCCTTAGCCCATAGCTCCTGGATGTCACGGAGGAAGTCGTTGGTCTGTCCCTCCCTGATATCCCCGGCATCGACGTCCGCGAGCACGGCGGGGTCCTGCAGCACGGAGTGGAGGCGGTGGAGGCATGCGGCGCTGTCCTCGCCGAAGAGCGTAGCCAGCTGGCGTAGTAGCCGCAGGCGCCGAATGACCTCCTCCCTTGGGAGCACGTCCCTCGCGTCGCCCTGGTGCTCGGCCTGCGCTTCAGCGGTGTTGGCGGAGGCGGGTGACGAAGCGGAGGGAAGGCGGCGGGGTGGGACCGGAGCTACTGCTTCTGGAGGAGGAGGACTAGAGGAGGTTGGGGACTGCGGAAGGAGGAGGACCAGCTATAATATATAAGGACTCCTGCTGCTCCCGCGCACGCGTTCAAAATTTTCGAACTCCCGCGTTGTGAAATCACATATGACAGACGGCTCATATCACCAACCGTCTGTGATGAGGTACTTATCACAGATGGTTCATGATACGAACCATCTGTAATAGTATCACAAACGGGTTGTGATGACGAGGTACTTATCACAGACGGTTCGTGGTACGAACCGTTTGTGAAGGACAACACAGACAGTTCCAAAGGAACCGTCTGTGATGAGGCATCTAGTATAACATGTTTTGTAGTGGTGAGTGCTATTACCAAAATAAAAATAAATAAAGTTATTATTTTATTAGATTTTCTGAAATTTGAAAGAGTTGGATTGCTTTTTTTGAATTTCTAAAGTTTTAAAAGTCAAAAATAAAATTTATTGAAGTCTTTGAAGTTTCATTGGATTTAAATTGAAAAATAAAATTTTAATTCATTTCTGGAATTTTCTAGAATTTTTAAAAGCATTTTCCTAAATATTTTAAAGCCAAAATAATTTTTTTGCAAAATTAAAAGCCAACTTTAAGTTGTAAATAATTTTATTAAGTCCGAAATAACTCTAAGAATTTCTGTGAATTTTTCTAGAATTTTTGGATTTTATTTGCTATTTTCTAAAAACTTTTTGAATTAATCAAATTATTTTAATTAGAAAATGGTTTAAAATCGTAGAACCCTTAATGGGCCGAATCCTTCCCAGCCCATTTTCTCTTCATGGCGCGCCGGCCCATTCAACGCACACAATTTCAACCATCGGATCTAAATCCTACGGCCATCCTTCTCCCTCCCTCCTTTCTCCCTTACCGGTGGGCCCGCCTGCGTTTCTTCTTCTTCATCCCTTTCTTCTTCGCGCAGAAGCACTCGAGCCAGCCGCCATTTTTCACCGCGTTGAGCTCCATCTCCACCGGGAATCTCGCCTCCTTTCCTTGCGTGGACATGAGCATTCAAACCCCTAAATCACGCCGCCTCTCTCCCTAGCATTTCCCCTCCATCTCTGGCCTTAATTACCCCAAATCTGGCCGGCGACCTTCTTGCGCCGCACGCTCCCTCGACCTCGCCTTGCCCTCCCCGTCCCCTATAAATGGGAGCATCGGAGCGCCTCTGTCTACTCGTCCTCTCCCCCTCACTCATTCTTCCTCTCCTCTCCCCGTTTCGTCGGATTTTGGAGTTTTTCCCCACCAGCCGAAACTCTGTTTTTCATCTTCTTCGGCGCCGTCAAGTCTCCCCCGGCCACCCCGACCTCACTGCCGCCGTTGCCAACCCCAGGGCTACCCCGTGCGCACCCCTCGCCGGCCCGAAGTCCACCGGAGCCCTTCGCCACCGTCGAGCCCGCACGCGCCGCCGCTCTTCACCTCACTGCCGGCCATCGCAGCATCCTGAGGTGACCAAATCATGCGCCCTCAACTCCCATTGCCTCCTCTCGTCGATGGTGACCTCATGGCCGCCGCCGTCTGACCTTTTCACGGCGAGCAGCGTCAGGGCCAAGCGCCCGGCTTTGTGTCTACGTGGCACCGCCACGTAGGCGCCACTTGTGCGCCCCCAAGGCGTTTTTGTGGACATCGCGACCATATGGCTCCCACGTGGCCGCTTGCATGGCAAGCCACGCCGATCCTTGCACCTGGTCCACCATGGACCCAGGCCACATGTTAGTGAAAGAAGTTATTGTCCTTTAGAAAATAATTTCGACCGAAAAGGAAAATCTAGGCGATGATGTTAGTGTGATGCCATAATCGGATTTTCCTTTGTAAAAATAATTCCAAACTCTGAAAAATCCTATATTCATCATTTCATGTGATTTTGAAACTTCCCAGGGTTCGTTCTCCTTCATACGAATTCTGATTTCGTCGATTCAAATTTCTAAATTCATATAAATTCAAGATCTAGCTATATAAACTAAAATTATTGAATTTAGAGTTCATTTGAATCTTATTTTGAATTTTGTTTGAATTTGGCTTATTTTCGCGTATAGATTTCGACGACTTCAGAGAGTCAGAATTCGACGCCGTTTGAGAGCAACTAATCAAGTAAGGCAACTTATACCCTTGATAATATTTGATCCCATTATTTAAAATTATTTAATTTTTGTTTTAAATTATTGCATGCTTATTTATATTCAAGTTAATTTAAATTCCTGTTTTAAATTATAGTTATGCCTAATTTCTTTGTACTACCAATCTTGACATTGAAATAAACCTACCTTGTCACCTTAGATGAAAATATAGTTCATGCAATAGTATGAACGAGAAAACTTTGCAAAAATTGATGCTTAGACCAAAAATGTTTGATTTGGGGAATTTCAGCCAAAAATCAATTGTTATTTAAATTGTATCCATGGCATTGGTGTGTCATGGAAGTTTGCAAATGATTTTGGAAAATAAAATAAAAGCAAAAACTAGTTTGGACTTGGGCGAAATGGATAGTTAGTGGGTGCAAGTTTATGCACGGGCTCTTCTTTGGAATGGTTGAGGCCCAGGGTTTGTTTTGGAAGTCGCCCAGTCAATTAAGGACCAGTCTGCGAGCTACGGACTGTTAAGCCAAAATCGTACTTCCACATGTCCTGTATGGGCAGGACCTAGCTAACTAATTTGCAATGTTCCATAGTGGTCGTTTCCTTCAGATGCGGTGGGTAGTCATGTTATGACCTATGTTAGTCCCACCTGGCACAAGAGGGGGCTCTAATCCGACGGAGTTCAATCCAAAGGGAGTGAAACCTTAGCGAGGGGGGACTGCGGTGGAATAGCACATTGTAAAAGCCTCGACACATGCTCTAGACTGCTTACCTAAGGTAGTGAGTAGTGGCATTGGCCATGCCAAACAAACTAGAGAATTCATGTCATGTGGGTAAAGCTGTACAACCTCTACAGAGTGTCAATCTATTCGAATAGCCGTGTCCACAGTCATGGACATGCTGAGCAAAGCTTTTCATGAATTAGACTTTGGTTTTGATTTCAAAATGATTTGACACAAATGATTTTGGATTTCTATCCAGATGGGAATTGGGCAGGAAGCCATGTGATAGGAGGGTATCCTTCACCATTCTTGTGTGAATGTTACTTGACTATAAAATTGAGAATTTATAAAATGAATTTTAGTTATTGTATAACTGCCTTGGAACTTAGTATTAGTATTTGAAAGAAACTTAGCTTTATGCAAATCAACCATATTAAGCCTTACTTTGAGATATCCATGTATGCATGTCATTCCGTTATTTGACGGGTGTAACTTGTAAGCACGGTAGTTGTGCTCATACTTGCTTTATGCCAAAAAAAATCAGAGGAGAAGGACTTTGCTACCGGTATGGATCTCGACGACTAGGCCGCTACCCCAGTCGATTGCCTATGGCAGATCAGTTGGACTCCACTACTTCTTTGTCTTTCATTGTGTTCTTTATTGTTGGCTTGTAAGCCTCTTTTGTAATAAACTCTGTTGATTATTAATAAAGTTATGCGATCTATGGATGCTACCATATCTATTTACTGTGTGAACTAGCTACTGATCATGGGACTAGTTCAAAAATGCAAAGAGGATTTGGGGTGTTAATCCCAGGTCCAATAGACGATTTGTTGGTGGAGGAGGATCTGAGAGCGAAACTTCGAAGAGATCACAACCAGTTGAGGTGGTTCCAGGAGGGCCACCAGGGGGATCTTCAGAGACAAGGTAAAAATCATATCCTCTCTAGTTTGGATAGAAATAGAGGGGATTTCAAGGGGCATTTTCATATGTCGGGGGTGACAGATCGAATTCAGAAGGAGCAGTCTAAGGGGTGGCATGAAGATGCTAGAGGTCGAGAAATTCAACACAGAGGTGGTGGTTTCAACAAAGCGGTTTCATTCAGAGGGGATTCTCGGGGTGGTTTTGGTGTGAGAGGGGGTGGTTCACGGGCTGATCTAGGTCGATCTTCCTCAAGGTGGGATGATTCTTCGAATGTCGAAAAAGGAGATGATCATCAGAAAAGTTGGGGTGAGATTGGGCCTAATACAGGGGTGTTAAGGGCTGAAGATAACGGCACTTGTTTTCGGTGTTTGTAGTCGAGGCATCACTAGGCTAGGTGCACAACTCCTCCTGTTTGCTACAAATGTTAGAAGACAGGGCATATGACCTCTGGGTGTCCTGATGAGAAGCAGAAACATGGATTGAAACTATTTGGCTTTGGTATTCCTAGGCAGGGTTATTATAGCCTTCGTATTCCTGGGTTGCAGGTGTCTAAGCAACAAGCTGCTACTGGGGTTATTAGTATCAAAGAAGGGATGGCTTCTACTCAGTGAATTGAAGCTGAGTTGAAGCATCTGATTCAGGATAATTGGGACTAGAAAGTGAGGAAATTATCTGAATCTGAGTATGCTGTAGTTTTTCCTTCAAAGGCCATTCTAGAAACATGGTCTAAAGTGAGAGGGGTGGAATTAGCTCTGCATTCTATTAAAGCCATGGTGGAAAAATCTAAGCTAGATCCTGATGCCTCCTCAGTCCTGATCCCTGTTTGGGTGAAGGTTTCTGGTATACCAATCTTTGCTAAATCAGTGGAAATTGTGAAAGAATAAGTTAGCACAGTTGGGGAACCTATTGAGGTTGATGAAATTAGTCTGATGAGATTGGATCCTATCAGGGTAAAATTAAATTGTCGAGATCCTTATAACATCAACTGTTTTGTGGAGATTTTCATAAATGTTGTTGGTTATGAAATTAGATTTGAAGCTGAGGGTTTGGGGGGGGGAATGTTACTCAGGGAGATCATGGTCATCTTACTCTGAATAAGAAGAAAGAAGAAGATGAGGAGGAGGAAGAGGATGAGTCTAATGACAGTACCCATAGGACTGAATGGGCAAAAATGGCAAAAAAGTACGGTGGGGAGTCTCATCAGACTTCTGAGTACAAAAGTGGAGGAGAGTCCAACAAAAATAACAACAAACATCAAAGGGGTTCAGATTCAGAGGGGTCGGTCCAGGGTAAGGAGATTGTGGAGTTTAAGAATGGTGGGCAAATCCTTCCTGTGATGCCTTTGGCTTTTAGTTATCCGGTTTCTAGGAATGAATGTGATTCTTCTAGCTTTGGGAAAAGTGATGTTTGTGGAGAGAGGAATAAGGGGTTATCTGACAATCCTGAGATAGCTAGCTTAGAAGATAATATGGAGGTTTCCCAGGAAACTTCTAAAGAAATTGTTGTGCATACATGTGGGGGTCCTACCTTGTTGGTAGCAACTTTATGGCCATGTCTGAACTTGCCCTCCAAGGGCAGTGAGATTGACAAAGTGGGTAAAATGTTAAAGGCAGGAATTTTTTTTCTGATGATATGGTTGATAGGGATGTGTCAGAGGAGGATTCTATGTCGCTTGACAGTAAGGGTAAAAATTCTTTTGGGATGTCTGAAGTGGAAGAGTTTTCAGAAGACTAGATAGTGGCAAAGAAGAAAGGGGGGAGAAGCAAGAATAAGGAACCTCAACTGGCAACGAGGAAAAGCAACAGAATTCAAGATCAAGGGATCCCCATGCAGGAAAAAGCTACCGTGTTGAAGTCCATTCAAAATCTGGAAGCTCAAGGTAAATCTGTACACAATCCTTTTAATATTCTTAATAAAGCTTTTGTTAAATATTTAGAATTTGTGGCTAGTTCTTTTGATATTACCTTAGGGTCTCAATCTGAGAGTCCTGAGGAAGTTATTTCTGCTATGCAAGCCCAAGAAATTGCTAGATGTGCCATTACTCAAGCAAAATTGAGAAAAAGTATGGATTTGGGACAGAAAGAGACTAAGGATGATGTGGGTGACAATAAAATTGGACATGGAATTTCAGAAGTGATAGACAACACTTCTAGGGGTGCAGTTGGGTTTAGAGTGAACAAAAGAGCTAGTAATAGGTCGAAGAAAGAGAAGGTTCCCTATCGAAAGCCTGTTACATGAAATTCCTTTTTTGGAATATTTGTGGAATGGGTAAACCAGCGAGGAGAAGACAACTTGCATAAATCATTGTCAAAGGAAGGTTCGATGTGGTAGGGGTGCAAGAAACCATTAAAAATGACTTCTCTGAGAAGGAGTTGAGAGACTTGACAGAGAATGGAGATTTTTGGTGGATTTGGTCCTCTGCTATTGGGCATTCAGGAGGTATTTTAATGGGGGTGAGGAAGGATGAGCTGGATTTAGAAGGGGTGACAAAGGAAGGTTCTTTGTTAGCATGGTTTTAAGACATAAGAAAAGTAATTTCAGATGGGAGATGTTGACAATTTATGGGCCTGCTCATCATGATCTTAGTGAAGATTTCCTGTGTGAGCTGCAAGACAAATGTCAGACTTCAGTTCTTCCTCTTGTGCTGGGGGTGATTTTAATTTGATCAGATTGCAGATGACAAAAGCTCTGGTAATATTAATGACAAGTTGATTGACAGTTTTAATGATTTCATTGCGAATAATGGGTTGATGGAGATTAGGAGGAATGAACCTAGGTTTACTTGGACTAATAAGCAGTCTAGCCCCATTATGGTAAATCTTAATAGGATTCTGGTCTCAACAAGCTGGGAAACTAGATTTCCTTTTTGTACTTCCAGTAGTTTAACTAGGGTGGGCTCTAATCATTGTCCTATTGTGTTGGATACTGGGGAGACCATGGCAAAAATAAAAGGGATGTTCTTCTTTGAAAAAGTTGGTATTATCAGGAAAATTTCCTTAGTCTGGCCCATGAATGGTGGAAAGAAATTGGTCTTAAGATGCCTGAAAGTATATATTCTCTGGATAAATGGAATGGGAGTTTGGCTGCCTTAAGAATTTTTTTGAAAGGGTGGGGTGCTAATGTGAATGGCAAGTTTAGAAAAGGGAAGGAAGTTATGTTGGATCATCTGAGCAAGTTAGACTTGAAGGTAGAGGGGGTGGGTTTGTGTGTTGAAGAATGGTTAGACAGATTTCAAGTGGAAAGAGATTTGGAAAATGTGTATGATATGGAGGAGAAACATTAGCAACAAAGGGGTAATGTCAAATGGATCACTCATGGTGATGCCAACACAAGTTATTTTCATAGTTGTGCTAATAGGAGGAGGAGAAAAAACCTTATTTTTAGTTTGGAAGATGAGGGGGAATGCTTAACTTTAGAGACATATATTAAGGATCATATCTACAAGTTTCATAAAAATCTGTTTGGTAAGGATGGCAATCTTAAAGTGAGCATTTCTAATAACCTTTGGCAGGATAGAGGGTTAATTTTTGAAGAGGATAATGCTAATCTGGTGCTTAGGTTTTTAGAAGAAGAGGTGTGGAATACTATTAAAGGTCTTAGGGGTGACTCAGCCCCTGGTCCTGATGGATTTCCTGCTTGTTTTTTTAAGTCCTGTTGGGGTGACATTAAGCTCTACTTCATGGAGATGGTTAAAGATTTTTATGAGGAAAATCTGGACTTGAAAAGACTGAATTATAGGGTGATTTCCTTATTTCCCAAAGTTAAAGAGGCTAACAACATCAGGCAGTTTCATCCAATTTGTTTGTTAAATGTTAGTTTCAAGATTATCATGAAGATGATGGCTATCAGATTGGGTAGAGTTGCTACTAAGATCATTAGTAAGTGTCAGACAGCTTTCATCAAAGGGAGGAATATCTTAGATGGGGTTGTATCTCTTCATGAAATCATGCATGGTTTGAGAGTTCTAAAGGTCAAGAGGTGATTCTTAAACTGGATTTTGAGAAAGCCTATGATAATATTCAATGGAGCTTCCTTGAGGAGGTGATGAGAGGGAAATGCTTTTCTAGTAAATGGATCAATTGGGTGATGAGCTCAGTGAGAGGAGGTAAAGTTAGCATCAATATTAATGGAGTTGTTGGTCCTTATTTTAGTACTCATAGGAGATTAAGACAAGGTGATCCTCTTTCTCCTCTTTTGTTTAATTTAGCGGCTGATGTCCTGGCTGCTATGATTGAAAAGGCCCAAAGTAAAGGGTTGATTAAGGGGGTCTTATCTGACATTATTCTTGGGGGTGGGGGGATGTCTTTGCTCCAGTATGCTGACGATACAGTTCTCATGACTGAGTGTTCTGAGGAGTATATTCTCAATCTTAAATTCTTGTTGTACTGTTTTGAATGGATGTTAGGTCTTAAAATCAATTATCACAAGAATGAGGTTTTTGTGATTGGGGTGGACAGCTTTGAAGCTCAAAGAATTGCAAACATGTTTAATTGCAAATTGGGGGATCTGCCTCTCACTTATTTGGGAATTGCTATTGGAGACAAAGAATTTAGGAAAAAAGCTGCAGGTAATATTCTTAGGAAGATAGAAAGTAAGCTGGATAATTGGAAGAGCAATCTTTTGTCTTCTAGAAGCAGGCTAATTTTAATGAATAGTTTTTTGAGTAGTATCCCTACTTATACTATGGGTTTTTATAAGTTGAATGAGGAGACTCATAAGAGGATGGACACCATTAGATCTATATTCTTCTAGAGATGAGCTAGTGATAAGTTTAAATATCATATGGTTAGCTGGAAGGCAGTTTGCAGACCTAAAGATTTTGGTGGGCTGGGGGTGATTAATACTAGAATTTTCAATGATTGTTTGCTCTCTAAATGGTTTTGGAAAATGGATAAGGCTAAAGATGAGTTGTGGTTTAAGATCCTGAAGGCTAAGTATTTTCCTAGAGGGAATTTTTGAGACACGAACTATGTGAAAGGATCTCAATTCTGGAGAAACATTCACAAGGTGAAGCATTTGTTTTTTAGAGGGGTGACGCATCAGTTAGGTGATGGGAGTTTGATTTTCTTTTAGAAGCATGTGTGTTTGATAATTGCCCTTTGAAAGTTAGGTTTGCTAAGATCTTTTCTATTTGTGCTAATCCTGACATTTATGTTGACAAGTGTTATGTGAAGGGGGAGCGAAAGATTGACTTCATCAGGAGTTTTGGAGTAGAAGAGATGTATCAATGGAAGGGTCTGAAACTGATTCTGGAAGGGGTTGTTCTTAATAGAGAGAGTGATCAGCTAGGGTGGTGTCTAGGTAATCGTGGTTTTTTTTCGGTCATGTCTCTTTACAGGTTTTTGTCGTTTGGGGGAATTACTTGTCAAAAGATGCAGAAGCTTTGCGCTAGTAGAATCCCTCTTAAGGTCAAGATTTTCTTATGGCAGATGTATCATAATGTCGGACCCGGGATTAACACCCCAAATCCTCTGTGCATTTCTGAACTAGTCCCATGATCAGTAGCTAGTTTACATAGTTAAACATATATGGTAATATCCATAAATCGCACAATATTATTAATAATCAACAGAGTTTATTACAAAAGAGGCTTACAAGCCAACAATAAAGAACACAGCGGAAGACGAAGAAGATGTAGTAGAGTCCAGTTAATCTGCCATAGGCAATCGACTGGGGTAGCAGCCTAGTCGTCAAGATCCACACCGGTAGCGAAGTTCTTCTCCTGTGAAATTTGTTTGCATAAAGCAAGTATGAGCACAACTACCGTGCTCACAAGTTACACCCGTCAAATAACAGAATGACATGCATACATGGATATTTCAAAGGAAGGCTTAATATGGTTGAATTTGCATAAAGTAGCATTTTCTTTAAATACTTGTACTAAGTTCCAAAGCAGTTATTACATAACTAAAATTCATTTTATAAATTCTCAATTTTATAGTCAGATAACATTCACACATGAATGGTGAAGGATACCCTTCTATCACATGGCTTCCCGCCCAATTCCCATTTGGATAGAAATCCAAAACCATTTGTGTCAAATCATTTTGAAATCAAAACCAAAGTCTAACTTTGAGAGGCTTTGCTAGCATGCCCTTGACCGTGGACACGGCTATTCGAATAGTTTTACACTCTGCAGAGGTTGTACACTTTACCCACATGACATGATTCCTCTAGTTTGTTCAGCATCCGTCAATGCCACCTCCCACTGCCGAAGGTAAGAAGTCTAGAGTTCATGACAAGGCCTTTACAATGCATCATTCTACCACAGTCCACCCTCATTAAGGTTTCGCAAATCCCCCCTTTGGATAGAAATCCGCCGGGTTAATGGGTGCCCCCTCTTATGCCTGGTGGGAATAAAGTAGTCATGAAGGACAGGCCATGAAAGACCACCCACGTTCAAACAGGATAAACCGCAATGGAACTCTGCAAATTAATTAGCCAGATCCTACACCCCATTCTGAGGACATGTGGTTGCACTGTGAGGCATAGCCCATTATAGGCATAACAAAGGAACGCTCAGAGGCCGGTCCTTAAATGACTTGGGCGACTTTCCACAAAACCCTGGGCCTCGACCCTAACCAGATTGAGCCCGTGCATAAACATGCACCATCCAGACAACCATTTCGCCCAAGTACAAACCATCATTTTATTTTATTTTGCAAAGTCATTTATAAACTTCCATAACACACCAATGCCATGGATACAATTTAAACAATATTTGATTTTTGGCTGAAATCCCCAAATCAAACATTTTTGGGTCTAAGCATCGCTAAGCATCAGTTTTCCAAATGATCCTAGTTCATACTATCGTATCAACCAGGTTTTGTCTAGGGTGACAATATGTTTGATTCAATTATCAAATTTGGCCATACAAAGGATTTAGGCATAACTATAAATTTAAAACATGCATTTAAATTATTGAATATAAATAAGCATGCAGTAATAATTTAAAACAGAATTAGATAATTTTAAATAATGGGTGCAAATATGATCAAGAATGTAACTTGCCTTGCTTGATGGATTATTCTCAAACGGCGTCGAAAACAGACTCTCCGAAGTCGTCGAAATCTATACGCGTAAACGATCCAAATTCAAATAACAATCAAGTAAAATCCAAATAAAATCCACAAATTATAAAATAAATACTGGACGGAAGATATCGACTTTATATGAATCTAGGAAGTTGAAACGACGGAATCGGAGTTCGTATGAGGGAGAACGAATTTCCGGAAGGATGAAAATCACATGAAATGATAGAATTTCGAATTTGAACTATTCATTAGAAATTATGGTTTCGGATTATTTGGGAACAAGGAAGAGCTTTATGGCCATGGAGAGGAAGTACGACGTTGAACGCGTTGAGGCAAACTCAACGGTGTAGACGGCTCAGCCAGATGACCTTCGATGGCGATGTAGTCCGACGGAGAAGACTTTCGGCGGGCGACGGCTGACGTCGGCGTTTCGGGTAAACGGAGAGGAGAGAATGGATGGGGTTTACGGCAAAATGAGGAGGGAACCGTGGGGAACGTAACGTTCACCTTGGTTGGAGTGGAATGCGCACAGTCGGCCGGTAGCAGCAACAACGCACAAAATGGACCAAATAATTGACGGAAATTAAATAAAATCTAAAAATTATGAAATAAATACTAAAAATAGTAGATGAATTTAGATGAATTTAGGAGGAAGAATTAACGGATTTGGAGCTTGCATGTGGGAGAACGAAATTTTGGAATGAATAAAAGGGACATATACAATGGATGAAGCATGTAACTAGATAATGCTACTGTTCTTTGTTCTTGTATAGCCCAACAGGAAACAAAAGCATGGCCGGCGGCTTAGATGGTGCCGACGATGCTCGGATAGCGGAACTGACGAGGGGAGGGGAGCATCATATAGAGCATGGCGATGCGAAGCCAGGGGTCGAGACGATGCGGCCAGAGCTAGCTCGACGGCGACGCAATTCGCAATAGAAAAAGCTTCGGCCTAAGGTTCGGATGGCAATGTTGCTGGCGAACGATGGTGTTTCGGCCGCCGGCGACGGGTGGAATGGAGAGAGGAGAGGACGGGGATGCCGGTGCTCACCTCGGTTGTGGAGGAACGTGTACAGATGGCCGGAGGCGAGGACGACGATGTCGGCGCGGCTTGGGCTCACGGCGAAGTGGCGATTCGGTGACGCTCCGGCAAGGCGAAGGCGAGCACGGGGTTGGCGGGTCTGCGGCGATGCCGTTGGTGCAGTCCACGGCGCCGATTAGTCCTTGTGGCCACCGGAATCGAGGGAGGACCGAGCTTCGGGTGGCGAGGCAAAACTCCAAAATCCAGCGAAATGAGGCGAGGAGAGGAGGAGTGAGTGGAGGGGTTTGGATGAGTGGAGCATTGCTTTGATGCTCCCTTTTATAGGGGCCGGGAGGGTGAGGAGGAGATCGCGCGCGGGCATCTCGGCGGTTATGGAGAATATCCGGCATTTACGTCTTGCTGATGAAGGGAGGTGGCTAGGAATGGGGAGGGGAGTGGAGGTTTGAATGCGTGTGATTTGGGGAAGGGATGGGGAGGAAAATACAGTTTTTGAAAAGCTTCGTGGTGGCCATCAATGGCGTTCGGCCTGCTTGTTGTTTACTGGACAGCAAGACAACGTTTCAGTTTTGGAGAAGAAAGGATAGGAAGAAAGGAACAAAAGAATAAAAGGAAAGGATATAAGTAAGAAAGGAAAAGGGGAAAGGTGGCAAGTGATTGGAAAGCTTGCCAAGTTAATTGAGCACAGGCTGGGCAGCGTATGATGGGTGACTTTGCGGGGAAGTGGTGCGCCCTCCGCGGGAAAAAAATAATTTTTTTATTATTTTTATTTTCGAAATAAAGATTAAGCAATAAATCAATACAATTTTAGAACATAACAAATAGAGTCCAAAAATTCTAGAGAAATTTACAGAAGTTCTTAGAATTATTTTAAACTTAAATAAAAATACTTCCAACATATAATTGGTAATAGTTTTTGCAATTAAATTTGTTTTAGCTTTAAAATAATTAGGTAAAAGCTTTTAAAATTCCAGAAAATTCTAGAAATTAATTAATTTTTTTTATTTTTCAACTTTAACTCAAATAAAACTTCAAATAAAGCAATCAAACTCTTTTAAATTTCAGAACATCCAATAAAATAATAACTTTAATCATTTTTATTTTGGTAACAAAACTTTGGGTTGTTACACATAATAGAATCCAGACAACCGATCAACTTAGTACGAGAGGATGAAAGGGGGATGTTAATTGTGCCTTGTGTGGGGTCTCTGAGGACGTTAACCATGTCCTATTTCATTCTATTTTGGCCAAGTTTGCTTGGTGGTGTATCAAAGAGATTTTTGGCTGGAGCAGAATTCCAATTTCTATTGATGGTTTTCTTTTGAGATGGCTTGATAAGAGGGGTGCTAATAATTATTACATTGGATTTTTCAGTTTTGCAACTTTATCCTGGACTCTTTGGAAATTTAGGAATAAATGGGCAATTGAGAAGGTTTTCCCTAAGCACTCGATTAAAGTTATGTTCAAATTTATGTCTTGTCTGTAGCGGTGGATGATTGAGTGAAGCTGGATAAGAAGCTAGAAACTGCTGAAGACTTTCTATGCAGCAGGTTCAGCTGTGCGTTAGGTCTCCTTTCATGTTCTGGGTGTTATTTTTGGTTCCTAAAGGCAGGCGACTTTCTTAGGTGCTGTTGGTTTGCTCTTAGTCTAAAAGATGTTTGTGCATTTTTGTGGGTAGCTGGTATCCCCAGCTGGGTCCTATTTCTTATTTTCTTTTGTTAGTCTGTTGAACCATTGCATAATGTTTTGATTAGCTTTCTATAAAAGCTGGGCTGTGAGCCTTTGTGGAAAAAAAAAAGTAAAGGCCCACAATAGCAAAAAAATCAAAGTACAAATTATTCGTATTGGAAACAACATCTCAATAATTTAGACAAATTATAAAATAATTAAGAAAAATTACAATATAAAGTATTTGTTCTAATTATCACTATATATATATCTAACACACCTAGTAAATAATGTCTATTTTACTAAATATTTTAGGTGTAGAGATGAACACCCTCGACCCTTGGCAGACCGCCGCACGGCTGAAGGTTCCGTGTGGATGTCACCGTTCAACCTTAGGCCATCGTTTACGGGCCGTCGGAATCCGGATCTCAGCACGATCTACAATCGCATTCCCACCCAATGCAGTTTGGTTCAGCCCAAACAAGCCTTGTATGCTGTAGCGTCAGCCTCAAAAGGCGGAGAGGCCTCTTCTGCCCCGGCGGAATAACGTTCCGTTCGGCTCGTGTCGGCCTCGTCGGCCTGCGTGAGATCGCGCGGAATTCTCAGCTCAGCTCAATACCGCAGGGAAGCGCACGGCCGCACTTCCCAGCCCTGTTCGTATGGCCCATCAGTTGCCGGCTTCCCTACCGCGGGCGGCACGGAGGACCGTCTTTGCCGCGCGGAATCACAGCTTAGCCCATACAAGCGGGGCACGACCAACCCCAGGCAAGGAACCCAGGAGTGGTCGCCCGCACTGGTGTCCGGGCCATGAACCGGCGATTGCGGCCAGGTAGTACACAGCTTCATTCCGCTCAAGAAAAAGGTCGTACACAGCATCAGTTCAGTGGTTCTGGTAACTAAAGCCTGGCAAAATTCGACATGCATGGATTACACAACTTGAGGCTAGAGCCTCATCATCCTGGTGAGATCATGAGATCGATTAGCTGATGAATGGAGTGTTTAATTACGGACCATATATTAAACATTTAGCTGCACAATTGGGTGGCGCCACCTGGGCAGCATGTCGACTCCTATCAATGCCACCAAATGGCATAGGGTCCTCCGTGCGTGACAGTTCGTGTGGCAGCCTCCCTCTCACACCACCGACAGCTTGCAGAAACATATACGTGCATCGCCCGCCCCGGCGGGGAGAGTTCTCACCCCCAACAAGTCTAGATCTGTCAGATTTTACAGGGGTTGTGTACTTGTACATATGTAAAAACCACTATATATGATCAAAGGTATCATCAACCGGCTAGCAAGGATCAAAGAATCGTTACTAGGCAAAATCCGCTTCGGGTCGAAGAACGGTTCCCGGCCGTTACCGGCGGTAATCGAAAAACCGTTAAAACCGCCAAAATTGCAATACTAATTTGAATTCGAAATTTTCCCGATCGGTTACCGAGCGGTAACCGGGAAAACTGGTAAAACCGGAAATGAAAGGAAATTTGGTAATTAGTAAATAACAATGCTAACTAGTTAGGCCTAATTTAAGAAGGTATATAGTATGCATATACTCTAACCAAGAAGCTTTAGAATACAACTTCAAGCTTTAATTGAGTAAATCCAATTTAAATTCCTTTCAACCAAGCAACAGGACACAATTCTTGGTTTGGTTGTGAAGTAACATATGAGGTCAATGAAAATAATAAATCACCTTCGCAATTGTAGAGTCACTACTACAAAAAGGCTAATACTAGACAGCTCATCACAGACGGTTGACCAAAACCGTCTGTATTATATGCAATCACAGACGGTTTTGGTTTAGAGACCGCCTGTGTTACTGGCTGCGCTAAAAACCGTCTGTGAAGAGGTAATATCACAGACGGTTTATAGCTAAAACCGTCTAGGAATTATCACAGACGGTTATTGTTAATAACCGTCTATGATAATTCTACATATCACAGACGGTTTTCAACAAAGAACCGTCTATGAAACATCACAGACGGTTCTTAACAATAACCGTTTGTGATATGTCTGTGATATTACTACATATCACAGACGGTTTTTTTGTTATAACCGTTTGCGATAATAGCGCTATAGCTCCCGGTTGAAGCCCGATGAGTTTCTTCGTCGCCGATGCGTCTCTTCGTCGCATCCACTTCGGCTCCCCGATGTGTCTCTTCGTCTCACGCTCCGAATTTATTTCTTGTTTTATAAAAATGATCATCTGCCATCGAAGATGATCATCCCCACATACTTATAAAAAAACAGATCATGGCTGCCTCTTCCTTGTCGCCGACATTGATGGCCTACCAGCTGGCCACACTGTATGAGCACCTCTCTCGATGTACGTTGAACCGTGCTGCAGAAGAACACTGTTTCAACAGTGTCTTCACAGAATTTGCCGGAGCAGGTGACGGCCACCTTCTGTTGTCTTGACATCCTCCTCCGTCGTGTCTTCCGGGTGATCTCCTACTTTTGGCGAGTTTACCGCGTCATCGATGTGGTCCTCCAAAATGACGTTGCACGTCTCTAGGAGGCTTGCCGTCACTTGGACTGCATAATCGAGGCGGCAGGTGACCGAGTCGACCAGGCCGAGACCCCTCAAGTAAGGGAAGAGAGCTTATGGGCTTAATTCTTCTTGGTTCAACAGTCCGAGGGTCTTCGGGAGACACTCGAACGAGCGCGTCAACGGGTGGACGCATTTCAGGCTTCGTTCGCTGATGATCAGGAACCGTCCGATGCCAATGCCATCGCCTATGAAGTATTGAAGATGGAGATAGCATCCTACCGCCATCACTAGAAAAACTTTGTTTATTTATAGGTTTCTACATTTTTTTAATCTTTTTGTAAGAGACTGCCCACTGTTTGGCCATATATATGAAAATTCCAAAATGAAAAAAAAAAGTTTGGAGGTGAAGTTACTATATTAATTATATGTTGAATATATATATATATATATATATATATATATATATATATATATATATATATTAGAGACGGTTTTGTGGAAAAAATCTAGTTTGGAGGTGAAGTTACAATTAATATTAATAATATCGAGACGGTTTAGTGGAACAAATTAATTAATTATATATATATCCGATCTGTGATATGTATATGTATGTATATATGTATATATAGTTAAAGCAAATTTTCAGCAGTATTTAAATGACAAAATTGACATATAAACATGTAATTTATTCATGTCATGTAAGTGTATATACAAGATAAATATACTTGAGAAAAAACCATTTCACAGATGGTTCCATTATGGAACCATCTGTGATATGGGACATATCACGGACGGTTATCACTGACGGTTCCATAATAGAACCGTCTGTGATAAGTCTCTTTATTTGTAGGATCCCGACCGCTAGGGTTTGTGCCTGCCCTCACTCTCGTCACTCCCCAGCGCCGCTAGGGTTTGCGCCCGCCCTAACTCGTCACTTCCCAGCGCATTTACTCTCGCCCGTTCCCCTCCCCACCTCGACGCCGCCACTCGACCCCGTCGTCGTCGCCGCCGGTTGTGACACCACTCTGCACTGCACAAGACACTCGTACGATAGTAGTGTCTTGTGTAGTGTCAGGGTCGTGCCACAACTATGGTGACGCTGCCACCCCGCGTGTCGCCTGCACCGCCATGGCTTGGTTCTCCTGCTCGGCCTCCTGCACTTGGGCCCTGGCCGGGCTTTGCTTTCCCCATCCTCCCTCTATTCTCATCTAGATCTGTTAGCTTAATGTCTTTTGTTGAGTTTGATTTTTATGCTTGAGCCTTAAGTTGTGTCCTAATGTTTGTGTGATTTATGCAAGGTGAAGGAGATGGATGAGGGTTGTATGGTGGTGGGGTCGCCACCGTGGTTGCGTTGTACTGAGGTATCACCCTACTGGTGTGGTGGCCGGGTTTGAACTGCTCAATGATGTTAATAGTCTTATACTGAAATTGAATTGATAATTAGTTCATATTAATCCCCTTGCTCTGTGATGTAATGATGTTAATAGTCTTATCTTTGAAATTGAATTGATAATTAGTTCATATTAATAGTCCCTTGCTCGTGATATAATGATGTTAATAGTCTTATGCTAAAATTGAATTGATAATTAGTTCATATTAATAGTCCCCTTGCTTTGTGATATATATATTGTTCGTAGTCCCTAGCCACTTTCGGGGGTCGTCCACGCAGCATGAGAAGGATGAGACAGTAGCCACGGGCAACCTCATTGAGCCCATGCAAGTTTAAAAAGTATAGATGCAAGGAGAGCGTTAGGACATCCAATTACTTGTTGCTTGGTGTTCTTGTTGGGTTTAAAGACGATTACATGCTTAAGAATGGTTAGTTGCTGATACATGATGCCGCTTCCCAGTCGGAATACCTGCGGTCCACGTCTCTTTCTAAATATAGCGACGTCCAGTTACCTATCGACAACATCCAGGTGGATGTCCTGACGATCTCCTTGCATCCATACTTTTTAAACTTGCAGGGGCTCAATGAGGTTGGCCGTGGCTACTATCTCATCCTTCTCATGTCATGGGACGATCCCCCAAAGTGGGCCGAGAGACTATGAACAATATATATATATATATATATATATATATA
Organism: Phyllostachys edulis; assembly: GCA_036346405.1. Taxonomy (NCBI): domain Eukaryota; kingdom Viridiplantae; phylum Streptophyta; class Magnoliopsida; order Poales; family Poaceae; genus Phyllostachys; species Phyllostachys edulis. The sequence goes on along the minus strand of CM070555.1, from coordinate 27,809,253 downwards.
TATATATATATATATATATGATGACGGTTTTAATGGCACAAGCAGCTACTGCATGGGGCTTTATAGAGAAAAGTCATCACAGACGGTTTCAGCCACAAACCATCTGTGATAGGAACTCAAACTGTCTGTGATAGGTTCCTATCACAGACGGTTTTAGCCACAAACCGTTTGTGAAAGTATGCATCACAGACGGTTTGAAAACCATCTGTGATGACCTCATGTATCACTGACCCATAAACTCAAACGGCTCACGAAACCGTCTGTGAATACCTTTTCTGTAGTAGTGAGTGTTTAATGAAGTAGCAATCCTCCATGAGTTTAATGAAGTAGCAATTGCAAAAAAATAGAGAAAACCTTGCTAGCTTCACTCTCTAGCGTAGCCCTCTCCCTCCAAGTAGTCAGCAGCATCTAAAATAATAAAAGCCCTCTCCCTCCAAGTAATGAATATTAACTTGACTAGCATACTAAAAACAATAATGGTGACAATTCATACCAATACATTGTCGAGAAACGCAAAGGTTGTGCAATATACTCATTGTTATCAAAGAGTACTAGACCTTCATGTTGAGCAAGGTAGGCTTTGTATTGATCCCAAGTGTATGTTTTATGGATATGTCGTAGCCAATGATTATAAATTTGTTCGTAATATTCTGGTTCCTCCCACTGATAAACCATTCTTGAATTGTTGTTGAATGGTACAAGACCATAATGGTGAGTAGGATAAGAAGTGTCTGACGAATGAGAATCATCACCAGAAGGTAATAGGTTGGCATCTCGACGTCCATAAGTCCTTGAGCTAGCATGGGATTCATAGGAAGAAGAGTCATGTGGTGAGATTGATCTTTTTGTGACTCTTACCCTCTCAGTAGATCTTACGAATTGGTCTTGAAGCATGACAACCATGGTCTTCATCTTGGGTAGCATGCGTGAAATTTTGCTCGTAGGTAAATTCCAATGGTTGGTCTTGTGCTGCATCTCGAGTTGTCCCACCATCAACACCATCATCGAACGATAGAGAGCTACTGTCAGCAGACTCTTGGCATCGTGCACTTCATCGATGGTCGACTTCTGCTTTCTTCATCGCTTTCCACAATGTCCTCCTCAATGTTCTTTTTCTTCTTCTTATGAGCCACTCGTTTCTTATTTTGTGTAAGAGAGGCAAAGTCTGCAGCCAATTTTGCAATCGGTTTGCTACAATATTTCCTTTTCCCAAGATGACTCTTCCCAATAGTTGTCTTTGTCCATTCCTTCAACGGTAGATTATCTAGTGCTTTTTCCAGTTCCTCCTCAGGGATGGCATCAACTACAATCTTGGATGGAATGGGGGCTCACCTTCCTCGTCTAGTACGGGCTCTGATTCTATCATGGAACTATCAAGCCACTCATGGATTGGGTTATCCCTGTTGTACATAGTGGCATTAATTAGATTGCCAAAAGGATCTACATCTCTATCCTCATTTCTAGTCTCATGCTCTTGCAATCGTAGCCTTAGATTGTAGTGGACATATATGAGCTTATGCAGTTTCCTATACCCAAGACGGTTCCTCAATTGTGTATGCACCAAAGCGAATGTGCTCCAATTACGCTCACATCCACTGGAGGAAACACATTGTGAGACAATCCGCAAGGCATATTTTTATAGTGTTGGTGTCTCCGCTCCAAAAGTCATCCACTATGTAGCTACAAGTAACATGAAAATTACATTAAACTCATAGTGACGGTTCATTTTCTATGTATATATAAGTTGATAACAACATACCTACAGTATGACGAGATGCACTAATGTAAGCCTCATGTGAAGCAAATAGGCCTCGTCGATTACGATAGAATTCTAGCTTGCCTAGAGCCTGCACTGCCTCCTCGGGTGTATCGGCTATTCTTTGAATTGCCATTGTCACGAAAGCGACGAAGGTTGCATTCTTTGCCAAACCATATAGGTTGTGGCTCTGTGGGTTTAGCACCCCCGTTGTCCAAACACACTTGCAATGTTAGAAAAAACACAACAAATATAATTTATGTGTTAGGATTTAGAAAACTATCTACTTGCCCGCAATCACATAGGCGCGGTTCTTGAGCATTGCAATTCTTTTATTAATTAGCTCCATAACACGCTCACAGGTAGCCTCATCATTTCTCAATGCGTCTTCAAGTTCTTGCTTGAGTTCGTGTGTTTTTCCAACCAATCATGCCATAGTTGCGGGTCTCTGTTGGTCTGCAAATCTTAGTAATCGATAAATCGGTTCTACCACTTTAATGACCCAATGCATAGAGGTCCACCATTGTCTACATGTGAGACAGGAATACATGTATTCTCCTTCTTCGGTCGTGCACAAATGGTTGGAGGTCCACACATCTGACACCATCCACTTCATAAATTTGTCTATTCTATCCCAAAAACTTTTCAAGAAAACAAATGTCGTTCCAAACCTTGTGGCGTTTGGACGAACTATCTCTCCGCCAATATGTTCCCGCATTTCATTATGGAGGCGACCATGGTTGTATAGGAACCAACAAATCCTCTTGGCTGCCTTGACAACTGCAGCAACCTCTTTGAACTGGCTAACATCCTTCAACATAAGGTTGATGGTATGTGCCTCACACGGCTGCCAGACTAAAGTTGGATACTCTTCAATTAGCAGTTGACATGCTTTCTTGTAGTTTGCGCCGTTGTCAGTCACAATTTGCATAATATGTTGAGGTCCAACTTCTTGCACAACTTTACGTATCTCACGATACAAAAAGTCAGCATTTTGCATCTCACCAGTTGAATTCACTAACTTATGGAAAAACATTCTTCCATTGCAGTACAACATGAAGTTAATTATACTCATCTGTGTAGGTCCTATCCATGAATCACACATAATAGAGACTTTATATATACCCTAGTCATCTTGGAACTGTGCTACATACTGCTTTATTTCTTGTTCGTTTTCATCAAGATATGGCCCATCGATTTCATGGTCTCTTAGTGACGCCATGCCTTGACCAAGTTTTTGTGTCTCTTTGATAGCAGGATGAAAATAAGGACACTCTGCATTTACTCCAGGAATGTCATTACTATGGAACCACTTAGACCAAATTTTCCCAAGTTTTGACCTTGAGCCTCCATGTAGTGCTGTATCAATGCGGGTTTAGCGGGATGCCTGACCTGCCAAAATATTTGAATCAACTCTCATGGACTGTGACCTAGAAATGGCACAACTTCCCCTACCACTTCCACTGCCACCACCATGTTCAAATGTTCCACCCTTGGTTGTTGCCCTTTGTTGGAGCCGGTGTACCTCCAACGACTCTCAGCGTGCCCATTCCATCTGCATTTTCTCGTCATCATTGAAGACATCTTGAGATGATGGCCCACGAGCTATAGGCTCTCCTACAGCTTGCTCCATTCGCAGTCGTTGATCTTTAATAGCTTTCTTTCTTGTCTTTGCTTCTTTAAGACTTGCCAGCATGAGCCTTCGGACTTCCGCCGGAACCCCACTGCAAGCAACAACATCTCCATGTCTCCCAGCAAGATGTTCTTTTAGGCGAGTGACACCTCCGCCTGATTTTGTTACATTACAATATCTACACTCCCAACTAGCACCTCCTAGTCTCTCTCCATGGTCCCAAACATTGATAGAATTAGGAGCCATCACCTACATTAATCCATACAGGATGAAAAATGGGTCAATTCAAAAGCAATATGGGAGTACAAGGCATACAGGATGGCAGAAGCACACCTTTCTAGTTTCTACTCCCTCCATTTCATAATACTCTTACTGTCTTACATAACCTCCAATAGTTGAATAACTAAATATGACATATAAAGATTGTTCAATATTTTTGTTACAAACGAAAGGTTTAGGCTGAAGATACATCATGATGGTAAGAGACATAAAAAGGACTATCCTGCTATAATATGTGGTATATAGCATACAAGGGACCACCAATACTATTTCCATTAAGATACTTCTGAACATCAGACAGATTGACAGGACAAGTAAGAAAGCAATTTAAGCAAAACAAATGCTCTAAAGAGTGATCAATGAGTTATACATGTGTGGCAAAGCGGGTAGTCATTCTCTGCCCGCAAACAAGTAATGAATTTCTTTCACTAAATGAGCTATAACATATGAAAAGCTACACTACAACATGAACACCCCTTTAGCAACGCATATATGCGTTGGTAGAAGTCTAAATAAATGTTGTTAGGGGCTACACCAACGTATTTAGTATGTGTTACCATTGAGGCCGTTACGAGAGTCTATTACAATAGATAAACAAGCGTTGGTAATAGATATAAATAGGTGTTACGAAGTAGCAACGGATAAGTCAGGTTGTAACTACACTTGTATGCATTGTTATTTACCATGCATGGATGACTTTTACTATTTTGACAATAGATATAATTATATTGTCACAACGCATAGAATCGTTGGTATTTACCATACAAATGACTTTTGCTATTTTGGCAACAGATATAATTAGATTGCTGCAACGATTATAAGTTTGTAGAAATCAAAGTAAAAAAAATCATTATCGGTCATAGCATGATAAAAAAGAACACTCATATATTAAAAAGAAATTGTTGCATTACATAGAGAACCATCCACATAAGACATGATACAAATATTTTGCTTGAACATCATTTCCTGACATAATGAAATCTAAACATAATGAAAATCGTCTGCCTATATCACCATTCTCCATCTTCATTCAACATATCATCCATCTATCTTATCAACCTACAATGAAAAATTACAGTCTATTAATGCACCATTAGAAAGAAACAAAATCACAATATTAAAGTAACAAAACTAAAAAGAGCAGCGGTAGAGAAGTGAACTAACCTTGTGAAAAAACACATTTCTTGGTTCAAATTCTCTTGTGAAAAAGCATATTTGACAACTTCCAAAGTAGCTTTCGTATCCATCCATAGTAGATAGCGTATGTTTGGGCATTTTCTACAAGACCAGCCCTCTTTAGTGCTTCAATGCGCTCTTTCCATGGAAGAAGTCGGGAAACTCTGAGAAATTTTGGCCCAAGAATATATACCGTAGCACCTCTTACTGATACTGAATTGTTAAAATGCCTCTCTGGGTTACCAAACCTGTTAGAAAAATGTGTATGGTACAGTATGCTATCGTCAAAGGTTAAACCATCAAGAATAAAGATGGTCCTGCGAAGCTCACTGCCATCTTTGGAGAACAAACAGAGCTGTCCTCTCAAATTTAGGACAACTAACATGAAGAAAAAAGAGTAATTTAATTTTGCGACTAAGAAAAGAACAAAAACTAAATGAATGGCAACAAAAGGGAGCATTTTGCATACCTAGTCATCTAACCAGGCAACACCAACGGTTGCACTATCAAGTTTCCAATCCTTATGTTTAATAATCTTTGATTTAACAAACTTTGCCACCTGTACTTGTCGATCCCATGCAAGTGCGAGCCATGATACTCGTTCTTCATCTATAGTGTTGTGTCATATTTAGTCCACAAAAATACAGCATAGTTAAAAATAAGACACCAATCGATGCCCATGGATAAGAAGGCCTAATCTTACCTAGTGATGATGAATCACTCAAGGATGTTGCGTATTTCCATGCAGCATAAGCAATGGAACCCTCTCGTGCTCCATCTGGTCTAGAGAAGGTTTCAATATGGTCAACATGTTCAATATTGGTACGGAGTCTAACCAAACAGGGGAAACATGGAACACCATAAGTCAGTCCAATAGTTCAGATAATAACGAGTTCACAAGATAAAAGATAGCAAAAATTATAAAATGATTCCACAATTAAATAAATTATTCGTACTGCAAGAGCATGTTGATGCATAATAAACATGACTATAACACCATCCTCCATTGGAGAAGAACCTTCATTGAAAAACTTCCATCCGGAATCTACTCCAACTACACCTCCCATCATGCTGCCAAGCCCACCACCAGAGGAAGTTGTTGGGTTGATGGGTTGCTAGAACCAAAGGATTCATCCACTAGAAGAGGACAGGCCGAGAGCACAATTCCAGTATTTCAATCAAAAAGGCGATGGAAAATTGTAGCTAAGTTTCGTCAGACCAGACATAAATTTAACAAGGGAATAGGATCAAGTGAGTTAATACGTACATGGAAATAATTATCTTTTTTCATACCTGGGTTCCCTAGACAGTCAAGCGATTAATTACGGGGATAATGGAAAATGTGTGCAATAGAACTAGCCCTTTTGAATCACCAGTGATGGCTTTAGATTGGCGGATAAAACAAGCATGCACTACAAATGTCAGATGCTCGCCAGATATGACTTTTTGTCTTTGTAGCCTTTTGTACATCCCAAATTGTCATATGACCATCACCATATCCTACCAAGAGAAGATCCCTTGTTTGGTTAAAGCACATGGCGATCCATGGTGATTGAGTTTTCTCACCTTGGTTCCAAAAGAACAAAGATCTGAAATTATAAAAGAGGCCATTATAGTGGAAGATGAAGTGACACTATTTACAGAACTTCAAAACCACCAATCTAGGACAGCTATCCTTATTTTAAACACATAAACTTCCAGGCATGATGTCCAGCCAACCAGTTTTACACTTTTACTGTTGTCCATATTTGAGTTCATCCAAAACAAGATTTTGAATAGCAACAGGCTACTGGTTTCCTAGATTAATAACTATATATGCAGCCATTGGGTCATTCTTGAGGAAATTTTGAAGTATTGTGAAAAAAAATATGATGTGACTCACAATCACATGAAAGATGCGATGTGCATCAATCTAGTAGCTACTCCTCAAGTTCATGTGCTATCTTGGTAAAAGAATAGTATTTCAACGAGCAAGAAAGAGAAGAGAAAACAAGGATCGACTGTGCAGAGATTACTTAAGGAACGGTAGAACAAAATGACCGGTGTGCCTTCATGATTAGGACGAGCTAAGCATACAAACAAAATCAGTTTCTTCCATTTCCCTGTTCTTTAAAATGCATAGAGATGTACGATAATCATCTTTGGGACTTCAGATTGAGCCTAAATTCTTCCTAACCTGTAGGTTTGGGGAGGCATTCAGTGCTATACTATTAAATAAGCTTTTCTAATAGAAACTGTTGCAAATCAATCAGACAGTGTGATTACATCCTGGCACAGAAGAGTATTTGCTTTACAAAAATGACATGAATACTAGAGTACTAAACTATGGAATGGATTTACCAAGGTACACCCTTGTCTTCTATTATTGCCACCAACAACTCACCTTGATTCACTGCTCAAGGTTATAGTTGGGCCTCACATAGTGACAGAGGCAGATGTAGTACTGTGGGGTCTATACCCCATAGATTTTTGGATTGCCTTAGTAAAATTTAGATGAAAATATGAAATTATAAAGAATAGACTGCACATTTTTTCCGTGTAAACATAAACCCCAAAGGGTCAAGCTTCTGGCTATACCATTATAATCGCAGAACCGACACGGGTGATGCCTATGCCCTTCTGACTATACCAATTTACAATTTTCTGTGTTCAGATATGAATTTTTTATTTTACTGCTTTTAGTGTTTTCTTGTTTTTCTGTTATATGACCAAATGGATTACCAAATATAACAATGTCTACTGTGAAGATATATTCCAATGACTCACTGATGCATGGCATAGCATTGATTTTCATCCCTATCATGTTAATAGGGTACAGAAAACAAAGGAGACACCTGAGCAGTTTCCTCATGGGAACCTTACTGTACCTTCTATTCCAAATTTAAGATCTGACGTGCTTCTCAAAATGCTGCCTAAATGCCATGTTTATATCAAAGTTTGGTAAGTCTGTAATGGGCAAACACCAGATGTTTGTGTGTCAAGTTAGCTCGTTATTTGCAACAAACCAAGTCCGGATTAACTTAATTATGTGAGGTGCAATTACAACCCTAATCACAGGAAGACCCATTTACATAATGATGGTGCACAAATGGCAACATCAGGCACAATCCAGACAGTAAAGCAGCAGCAAGAAATGGCAGGGGAAGGCAAAGAAGAAGGTAGCGACCTGCATGAGGAGCGCGACGAAGGGCGGGCCGCCAGTGCCGACGACGCCGGTGACGGCGAACGGGTGCCTGTAAGGGATCCCCATGGCGTCGAGCTCCCGGCGCACGAGCTCGCTGGTGGTGAACTCCTCGTACCCGAGCTCCGGGTTCTTGTGGATCCGCTGCCATAGCCTCACCATCCAGCGGTGCATGACGGCAGTGCGGCGGAGCGCCGCGGCGGCCTCGGGGGTGGGCTTGCCGGCCTCGACGACCACCCAGAGCCGGTCAGATCTGGGCTGCGGTGGGTAGAGGGGAACGAAGCACGACAGGGAGGGGAGGGGGGAGAAGGAAGGTTAGGAGGGGAGGGGACCCGACGTGTCAGCCCGGCCCTCCTCCAGCTCGCCCCTGTGGCTCGGCTGCCGAGCACCGCCTCCCTTCGTTGGCCCCCTGGCCCGGCCTGTGCTCACCGGGGAGAGGACACGAGGGTGGCAGGGAGTAGGCGGCTGGGTGCGGCCGAGCCGTGAAGCAAGGGGAGGAGGCGCCATGGAGATCATTCGGCTGAAGAAGATCCAGAGAAAGGAAAGAAATGGGGAATGGGAAAGGACCGGAGCGCCGGACTATTTAGGGCTAAGGAAGTTAAGGGTGGTGGGGGTCGTTCAGTGCCTTTTTCTCATGACTCAGATGTGGGAGAGATGAAATATCTTAATCACAGCCTATATGCCTTTTTGCAACGGTTGTTAGTTCCATTGTTAGCTATCCGTTGGCGTATGAGTGTTTTTGTAGTAGTGCAAGTACAATCATTCAAAATCATGCCAACTAGATAATGAGCAACGGTCTGACAAAATGCTATCAAATGAGGGGAAAGTGTAGTAGTAGAAAAGAAACAACAAACATTGACTACCATAGTGAATATGCATATGTGAATATGCTTGAGTTTTAGAGTTTCAAACTAGAAATCTGAAAGGGAGATACCTATGCTATTGCTCCTGCTGCCGCTACCACCGCTGTTGCCACCACTGCTGCCACCATTGCTTCTCCCTCGGATGCTCTACTTGTGGCTGCTGGCCTGCTTTGCAGTGGAGGGAGGGAGGCAAGAGAGAGGCAGCACAGCAGACATTCACAAGAGGAAGAAGGAGGGGGACAAGTGCTGGACAAGAGGGACTAAGGGAGTGTGACTCACATGCTCTCTGGATAAGAGGGAGGGAGGGTTACATGCTGTTTAAAGCATCCAATGCAGCAAGAGGGGCCAGGGGGGTGGGGAGGGAATCCGATGTACTGCACAAAGGGGGTGCTAAATCAAGGCAAAAAAAAAAAATCCAAATTCAAACTGTTTTCGGCCGACTTTTTATTTCCCGCCCGCCCCCCAGTAAACGGTTTCCGGTCGGTAACCGGCGGTTACTGGCCGAGATTTTGATCCCTGCTGGCTAGTCGTAAGAAACAAGCCCATCTTAAGTAACAAGCACAGAGAGAGAGAGAGATGGTAATGGTGACAGTGTTATGATGAGGGCCGGGATACTTTACTCCATGTAGAAACCATCAAGCGATCCGCTGTAGCCGCAGAATTGCTCTCGGTTAGCTGGCCCTCCAAACTCTCTCCCCACCAATATTTGGAAGATCACATGGCATTTGTCTGAACCAAATCTCCTGCGCAAAGTACAAACCAACAGATTCTTTTCCGGCTCCCACTGTACTCCATTAATTAATGGGAAATTTAGATATACGTCACACTGTAGTGTCACACTATAGAGTGCCTTATCCGTAGCTATACCACTGCAAAGTTCAAAATTCGAAATATGCCATTGTAGAGTGAGATTGCTTTGAGAAATATCATTATGAATCGATAAAAAACCATTTTACACATACCTTCTTCTCCATCCCCTTCTTCCTCCATCCTGTGATTCAGCACCTCCACAAATCATAATCACCACAAATTGCTAAACACGCTAAAGCTCAAATATTTCAAGAACTGGAATCAACAATACATCAACCAATTAAAAATTCCAACCACACAAATAAAGCGCAGAGATGATAGCGCTGACCCAGGGCATCTTGTAGGGCCGGCTGCGGATCGGATCTTGATGGCTATGGCACTTCGAATGACCTCCTGGATGTCTGTGTGGGATGCAGATCCTCTGCTGTAGCTACTAGCATGTAGCTAGGGTAAAGGTGCATGGTACACACCTATTAGGGATCATCTGGCCGCCGAATCGCCAGCGAACGATCTAGATCAATAATGTACAGTATATTGCTACAGTATAAATAATAAAATCGATGTTATTTCTTGTGTGCAGTAGAATCTGCACTGTTCTTACAGTGTTTTCCTACAGTATTATTGCGTAGTACTGTAGCTCAGACTCATAGCACTGTGTACTGTAGAGGACCTGCGTCCGTCGGCGTGACGCGGATCAACCTCTTGTTGATGCATAAGGGTTGCCCAATCTTTTACGGTACAGTAAAAGTGTAGTAACACTTTGATGATGGTGTAGTAACACTTCGTATTTTGTGCAGTAACACTCCGGTGGTGGTGTAGTAACACAACTTTCGTAGCGTAGTAATGAGATTAATACCATGGTTGAATCGAACTTGATCGGGAGGAACCGAAGTAGAAGTGATCAGTCGTAGCCTCCCAAACCGTGAAGAAATGATTGATCACAAATTAGAAGATTGAATCATATAGATTCCGTAGGCAGTCTCAAGAACAACACATCATTGGTCTACGCCAACTCTCACAAATCCTATATGGGAAAACCTCAAGAACAAACACACGACATGGTCACCAAACCCACCGACGATTTTGTCGTATTTTCTTCAATGCAAAAACTTCTAAACATACAAGAGGCGTCGGCTTGGGTTATATATCCCCATGCTTGCACACAACTTCAGGCCAATCGGCAGACTCTATCTTGGACTCCTCTCCCTAAACAGACTCAAACTCTTCGTAAAAGAGGTCAACAATTAAAGAAAAAAAGGCACGCAGGCCCTTACCTATTCATGCCCAAGAGCAATAATAATGAAAGGACTCTGATTCCTTAGATAAGGAAACACAAAAATATACTTTTTCGAAAGAAAACTGAATTCAAAAAGAAATCAGGACCAGAATTGATCCTATCCGAATTTGCTAAGTTGTAGATGCACATGCTAGCTCCCTTGATTCTTGGCCACATACAACTCCTGGTTCCATGTGTTTACTTCTCGATTTGTCACCCTCCCATGCACTCGTGCTTTCCATGCAGTTGGACTCAACTTCTTCCTATGCGCCACTCGATTGAACTCCACGTGCTTGCCTCCTTGCACACACCAAAGCCCACATAGACATGCATGCGCTTGCCTTCCCTTACGCACACACCCAAGCCCACACATGATTGGCCTTTTCCCATGCGCTGCATGCACTAGGTTCCCTTCCCCTCAGCCTTCCTCCCTCTCGACCAATACATGTTTTTCCCTATTCCATCCATTGAAACAACACCAATACAATATGCAACCTCAGGTTCTGAGTTGGAAACACAACCCAAAGTTGGAGTAGCACTTGGGGTTGTATCATCCACCCCCTCTTGTAGCAAAACTGTCCTTAGTTTTAGGGTATTCTTGACAAACTTATTGCTGCACACCACGATGTCACATTTGATCTCTACTTCGGTTTTGGGCAGTGAAGCTTGGAATACTCCCTTATGCATGAAAAAAAATATCGATTGGACCTCCCTTGATGAGTAGCATTGTGATCAAATTGTCAGGGACGTCCCAATAGTAGGTGGCACACATGCATCGATACCACGTCACACTCCACCATTTCAACATAGCTATTAATAGAAAAAGGCATTGTCACCTTGTACATAATATTGAGCTTACCAACATTGTGCAGCCATTGCATGTAATATGGCTTAGGATGCAGCCAAGTGGTTAAGGAGAGTGCATCAACCACATCCTTGCTAATCACATTGTTGTGGCTTCCTCCTTCAATAATCAGCTTGCACCTTTTCCCCTTTATCTTGCATTCAATTTGGAACACACATCGGCACTGCCCCTTCTCCACAATAACGGTGCCATCACGATCAACCTTTTGGGTCATCTACATAACACCATCCATCTCAGGGTCACAAATCACTTCTCGCTTTTCAGAATCATCAATATTGTTACCTTTATGTTCAGATTCACCATTGTCACTCTCCGTTGCATAACCTTCATGTGTGAACAACACCTTTCTCAAGTTTAGGCAATCTTCCATCATATGCCCCTACCTTGCACTTAAAGCACTCAATATTACTAGTTCTAGTAGTAGAAAAGGCACTAGAATTAGCTCACGATGCCTCCTTAGTCGTTGTACTCACGGCCTTTGATGCTTCCTTGTATGCACTCCCAACAGGTGTAGTGGATGCAACAGGTTTGAAACTTGAACCAACTTCTCCCTGATGCAAATAGGTGCACCTCCAATTGCTAGAACTGGTACGACCACCTCGAACTTGCGTGTCCTTCACCCACTGTTCAGAATGCTCCGCTTGGTGAAGTAGCTCTTGTACGGTGTTGTATTCCATCAAATCCAGCCGGTTCTCACATCATCATTCAGCCCTTCAAAGAAACATGTCATAGTCACCTCCGTGGACTCGTGTACACCTGTACAAATCATAATCACTTGGATCTCCTAATAGTACTCACTCATCATCTTGAAGCCTTAGTAAAGCCGTAGCAATTTTGTATGCAACGTCCTTGTATAGTACACCGACACGAACCTCTCGCGCATGACTCGCTTCATCTCCTCCCATGTGTGGGGATGCTCCCATGCACGGTTCAATTGATCCCACCAAATAATAGCATATTCGATGAATTCAATCGAAGCCACATGAACCTTCTTCTCCTCGGAGTAGTTGTGGTTGTCGAAAATATGATTGACACACATGTCTCACTCCAAATAAGCCTTTGGATCAACTCTGCTCTTGAACTCTGGTATGGTTATTTTGATTTTACCAAGACCATCATCCTCGCGTTCAGTACCTCCTCCACGGTGTCCTCCATATCCAGCACCATGGTAGTCAAAGAAATCCTACCACAGACATCACGAGAAGCCTCCACGGCAGTTGAACACATTGTCATCAAAATTAGCACCATAGTAGTGGTTGTCGTTGTGGGACATAACATGTCTCCCTAGGATAGGTGTGCATGCTACACTAGCCCTTCCCAGCGGGTGGTAGCAGTAGCCTCTCTTCCAAGCGACAGATGGACAAGTTCAGATTGTTGAGACCCTCATTGAGTCGAGCGTTCAACATGATCTACACCTCCTAAATCTGTGTGTTCAATCCATTGATGCCCTTGTCGAGATCAACACACAACACCTCCTCCCGGCAATGGAAGTAGCTTGTAGTAGCATTGAATTGCACATGTACGTCCGGTGGTACAGCAGAACCACAGGCGGATGCCTCCAACTCCTCGCCCAAACCTTCATTCGCACCATGATTGCTTGCTCCCTACATCATGAACAACACCACGAACACCCTGAAATCAGTAAAGAAAAATTCTCATGTATCATGAGAAACCATACTCTAATACCAAGATGACATGGATCAACAACCTTTCTTCAATGATATAGTAAAAGTCTAGTAACACTTCGGCAATGGTGTAGTAACACGATGTCTTTCGTGAAGTAACACTCCATCGGTGGTGTAGTAACACGACTTCCATAGCATAGTAACGAGTTTAATACTGTAGTTGAATCACACTAGATTAGCAGGAACCGAAGTAGAAGCGATTAGTCGTAGCCTCCCAAACTGTGAACAAAGGATTGATCACGAATTAGAAGATTGAGTCGTATAGATTCCATGGGCAATCTCAAGAACAACACGTCCTTGATCTGTGCCAACTCTCACAAACCTAGATGGGAAAACCTCAAGAACACACACTACACGACATGGCCGCCAAAACCATAAGGGATTTTTGGGTATTTTCTTCAATGCAAAAACATCTAAGCATACATGTCGAACCCGGAAACGAAGGATCTCAAATTCTCTGTGTTGATACACTAGTCTAGGATAGCTAGTGTACACAGTCATACAAAAGTGACATCACAATCATATCACAAATTTATTTATTATTAATTAGAGTTTAATACAAAATGGGCCTGAGGCCAAATAAACAAATATCACAGTGGAAGCAAAATAGTAGTAGGCCACACGATGTGCCACAAGCAACCGTCTGGGGGCGCAGGCCTAAACGTTTGGGTACTCACCGTCCTCATAGAAGTCTTGTTTTGAATAAAGATTATTTAGTAAGAGTGAGCACAACTTCCGTGCTCGCAAGTTACACCAATAAAGAATTATGATGCATGCATAAGTAAACAAGTGAGGCTAATAGGGTTTATTTTGCATAAAGCAGCATTTTCAATTTTAAATACTCATACTAAGTTCCAAGGCAATTTTTATTCTATATCTAAAATCAGATTTTTAAATTGACAATTTTATAGTGGATAACCTTCATGAATGAATGGTGAATGATACCCTCCTATCATATGGCTAACCGCCCAATTTTACCACAAGGATTAACCATCCTCAAATCATCCGTTGAAATCATTTTAAAACCGAAAATAAAGTATAACTTAGAGTGACTTTGCTCAGCATGTCCATGACCGTGGACATAGCTATTCGAATAGTTTTACACTCTGTAGAGGATGTACAACTTTACCCACATAAGATAACTTGCTTTTAATGTCGATCAATACACGCTTTCGAAGGCATGTGACTAAGCAGTTATCATGAGTGTAACACCCTGGTTATGCGGAAGCCAAGATGTTACCTAAAAGACTAAAGTACAACAGCAATACGAAAAAATTTCAACCATTTTTCAAACAATAAAATTTAAACCAAATAGAACCTAGACATTTCGCTAAAATTCGGCATAACCTCCTTTGTATAGATGGCTATACCCAAGGGTTCAAACAGTTTAATACAGCATCATTCAACAATCAAATCATCCAATTTAATGAATCATCAAAGGACATCCAGGATAAGCTAAATAACTATAGCATAATCAAAAAGGGCATCCATAATCCTCTAATCAACCCTATTACAAATTATTAAGACTCTAATGAACCAATTAATTTTAACAACTCAATAAATCATCAACCAAACATCCTAATCCATCAACGAGAATTAAATGAACACAATCAACGAATGAATAAAAACATAAATGGATCAGCCATGACCACAATTAAACCAACCACCACGAAGGGTGGTCACAATCTGAATCTGGAGCAATGGTCAAGAATAGGAATTGTGGCTAAAAGGACTCAGTTATTTGTTGGGATTAGTAATTATGTGACGTGCACCAAGTCTATCCCTTCCCATGCATGTCGCTGCCTCGAGAGGTACCTAGCAAGCACAACACAGCAAGCGTGAGTCCACGACTCAGCAAAGTGCAATAGCAAACAAACATAGCATCATAAGTAGCCAAAGGGATTAAACAGTTCCATCATGAATAACAACATTATATACCATAGACCCATCTCTTATAATAGCATCATAATTAGTCAGAGGGAACAAACCAACCCATCATGAACACAGCATTGAATGCTAAACACAAATCCATCTTATGCAGAAATGCGATGATCATGTCATGAATGCACATTCTTCACATCTTTGCAATTACCGGTAATGCCGAGTAGTGTATCCGTCGATACATACTCTAAGCTGTGCCCTCTAGGCACAGGATCCAAAGCCACACTCCAAGTCATGTAACTTTTCACCGACCTCACCGGATTAGTTACATGACTTTCCACGAGTGTGGGGACCAAAGCCCGCCTAATGCATGACGGGATCCAATATATATATCAAGGCTCGTGCCCTCAAGGCACAGGATCCAATGCCATGATGCAGAATGCACATGCCCAGTGTCATTATCATGATTCATCATTATCATCATTAGCAAGGTAGTCTCATTGCTCACCTTGTCCCATCGTTATTGCCATCAACATGTAACCATTATCATGTAAGCATCACCATATAAACATTATCATGTACGCATCATCATGTAATCATTAGCATGTAGCGTCATGTAAATCTTTCCAGGAAGTAAGCATCATCATTAAACTATGACATTCATGCTCATCAATATTACCAATCAGTAAGCATCATCAATCAACTAAGGCATTCATCAGGTATGTAATATAACAACTCATTAATAATACTTGCACTTGCCTCAACCGTGAGACGGAAGACAAAAGGGCGGAATGCTCTAGCACCGGGGTTCACCACCACCTATTCTAAACTGAGTGCACACCACCTATTACAATCGAAAGTGCACACCACCTTTTTCGAACTAAGTGCACACCACCTAGCAAGCCACCAACCCGCTAATTTGATGGCAAATCGGGCTTCTAGTATGCATGTGCATGAGGCTTAATAGCTCACAAAACGATTTTGTATGTGCGCATACATGCTATTTCCTATAAAAACATGTCGAGTAATCTTGCTTGAACATTCTCCGAGAAGTCCATTTGAAATGATAGTGAAACAACAGCAAGCTTTACTTCCATTTTGTCAAAACACAAACTCAGATTATTTGAAAATAATGTACTAACTAATCAATGCTGTGAGACCAAATATATGGCAATTTACTTTGGTTACACAACTAGTGGTTTGAGTCATTAAAGGTTGAGGTAATAGACAATACTGATAACTGAAGACACAAGTACTTGTAAAATCTATTTAGACTCATTGACCTAGAGCAATATGAAAGCAAAACGGCTTGAGCTGCTTTTCGGTATAAGACAAGCATGGAGAGACTACAGAGACTAATTCTAGTGTCGAGCCTTCATCGGTATGCAAACTGATTATCTGCCATTATTCGTACATTCAACATTTGATCAGATTATAACCACTGGTATATAAGCATACATTGATTATCTACCATAGACATACCAGAATGTCTAGCATAACAAGTTAAACCACGTACTAGCAAAATCTCCTTAAGACTGATCTAGAGCTCTATGAGAGCAAACTGATTGAGCTGCTAGCTGGATAATGTCTATGAAGAATGAAACAGGAATCGTAACACCTAAAAGGGCTCCAGAAAATGCAAGGCCCCGAAGTATACCTCAGGAAGCCTCCTACGATGAACCAAAGGGTGGAATAAACTTGAATTGCATTCAGAGAAATCATGCCTAGAAGCTCAACCAATTCTGCAGTCAGCTTAAAGCCTGCTGGAACACCCATTAGCCACACACAACCCGATCTCAAGACACCATCCGTCAAGTAGTGGACAAGAGCAAAAGTCCAAGAACAAATAGTCTATGTTTTTAACAATAATCTTTGCTCCAAGGGCGACACCCATCGAAGATCCATGACAATATTTGACCACAAAGCATGCTTCAATTGCAGCTCTGTGTGCATAATCGACATTCACAAATGGAGCGAGAGAGGTACACAGATCTGCTCGAACCGGGACCCCGGCTTGAGCACCTCGGCCGCTCGAGCAGCTCTCTGCAGCGGTGCCTGCCTGTGTCGGCGAAGGGCACGGCAAGGAGGGTCGACGACGAACACCTCGCCACCTCGCCGCAGCGAGCCACCTAGAGGAGCGCTACGGGAGGGGGCTGGCGGGGTCGGAGGAGAGGAGTGGAGGAGGACCCGCTCGGCGAGATCCGCCACCGTGACAAGGCGCCGGCGAACGGAGACGGTGGCGGCGTCACGGGGGACCGAGGGGAGTAGCGGTGCTAGGCGGAGCCGATCGGGAGAGTGGCGGCGCCATAGGAGGAGCGGCAGCGACGGCTAGGGAGCGCGTTGTGGGGGAGGAGGCGAAGGCAGGCCAGGAGGATTTGGTTGGGGGTGGCGGCCAGGAGATAGGGGCGCAGGGGATTTGATTGGGGCGGCGGCCAGGAGGATTTGGTTGGGGGAGAAATTAAACTAGGGTTTCATCTCTCTCTCCCTTAAATGGTTGTGAGACCGATGCCCTCTTGGGCCATGGGCCAAAAGGCCCACTACCAATCCCCATTTCCCCTAGATTCTAATTGATATTATTATTATTAATTCGTTAATTACTCATTCACAGTACATGATATTACATTCTACTCCTCTTAAACAGAATTCGACACCGAATTCTAGTCTCCGTACTACTCGAAAGAACAACTACAACTGAGAATTAACAATAGATAACATGTACCCAACGTGATCAACTCTAGTTGTAGCTCGCTCATGCGAGACTCTAACTCTCAAGTCGCTTCTCGCCCACACGGATGCGCCCATGGCACCACAACGGATACTGACGTCTTATGTCTCAATGCTCGTCCCGACCTCTCCAGTATACGTACCGGACAAGACTTAGACGTAGGGTCTTACCCAAAGGTCAACGGCTCTAACGATGCCTCAAATCCCAAATCTTTTGAAATTCTCACTCACAACCAGAACAAACCAAACATTGCGTCCCTCGCGAATGGACCCGAGACGGTCATAGCGATACGCACACTTACTAATCCCCGCAGCTGACAGAAACAAACTAATGTACCTCAGACCAACCTTCCCTTTGGTACTAAAGCACAAACATGCACAACACACATGGAACTCTTGTCCCACTTCTCAACCGGTCTATTCATCTTAACAAGGAGCACCTCCTTTAACCGGGAACACACAACAGAACCCGCTTTAAGCACCTCTTCGGTAACCAGAACCCAAATGAAAATAACAGCTTCTCATCGCAACTATGAAATGGCAACTTTACACCAAAAAGGGTCAAACTCAAAAGCAAAGATTCATCATGAAATCACCTTCCACTTTCCAAGAAGACAGTTTACAAATAAACACCACATAAGCCGAAAAAAAAACCACCACTCAAACACCAAATCACTTACTTCTTTTATTTTGACTGAGCTGAAAAGAATTATACAGGCCAACACCGTGCCAACTCAATTTGCGGAAGACATCAATCAGCAACACAAACCTCAAACAAGAACCAAGAAAACGCTTCACTATCCGAGGAAACATTCCTTTTCCTAGTTTCTCTATTAGGAGTAAAATTCCCCTCAAACCTTGAAATTCAAATTCATCATATACTACACGAGTTCAAATCTCTTAAATTAGCACCCTCAAAGATATACTCACTCCAAAATACGTCATCCACACCTTTGTGGAAAGACTTTATTGATCCCACCAAAACACTCTAGACAACTCCTTCTACTAACGAAATTGATTTGACAGATGGCACCCAATGCACCTCAAAATACATCTCACGCATCACATCATCTCCAATTTTCACGATTAACAACTCAGAATCCTCAGTACACACGCTCATGTACTTCATCAGAAGGGTTCTATCAACGATCATTCCACTGCTCAGAATACTCCATAATTCTATTTTCTCTACACACAATCATTGAGCGACCAAAGTTCTAGCATAAAAATGCAAAGCCCAAATTTAACCTCCAGGACCTCCACAACGAACTTCTCTTATGACAGATAGAGAAACCATCAGATTAAATCTCTAACATTCCCACAACTCCAACATAATCACTCATTGACATCATCAGGAATCACCCACATAATCTCATAATACAATCCAATTGCGTTACTCTATAAAATTGATCAAGGTTTCCATACCTCCGATAATTTCCCAACATTTCAACATGAATTAAGGTTCTGGGATTACACTATACCATAGGTTCCACTTAGTCGGAACACTATTCGGTTTTACTTCAACGGCAATCATTCCATTGGAATCAAATTTCCTCCAAAAGGTTCAAACCAAAACCAATTTCATCTCCTACTACTCCTCCAATAGCTTGGTCGCAAAATCTCACCTCTACAATTACTTAATCACCCCCAACAGTTGTCAATTTACGCTTTGTAAAACTTTGCAACACAAAAAGGTTGATCCTTTCTCAAAGGAAAGAGGCGAACAAGGATAAGTTTCATCACACAAGAAAACGTGGCTCCTCACAGCGAGCACGAAACCAAAAGAAATAATCTGATAACGATGATCTTGGGAAACAAAAGTTGAGATCATAGGTGAGGGCACACACCCCTCAAAAGAGAATAGCAACTAATAACCAATAAGAATAAGACATTGATATTGAAACTCGACAACTCTCGTGCGGACAGAGCAGAACGTTTAGGCACGATTCAAATAACCACAAGTTATAAAACGTGACTCCAATTCTCAAATACCCCCACCGCATAATAGTGCCAAGATTCATCAAACTTTATTACCCCTTCTAAAACTTTCCCAAAGAAACACAAGACACAAGGTTGAAACAAATTTATTTTAACAAGATCATACTATGCAACAAAGAATTTCACAAGGCTTGTTGTCAAGGACCACTTACTTAATTTCATCTACTCAACGGTTGGTGTGCTCAACACCAATTTCATCTCTCTTTATCAAAAGACCCTTGGGTTAGTCATGTGTGTAAATATGATGCTAATTTCTATTTGCAATCAAATAACCATTTAATAACATAGATTCAACATTCCACCTTATGTTTAGGGATCAGTTCAACACAAGATTTAAGATTTACTAACATAATTTCAAATCATAATTTCTATAAAACAAGGTTTTACAAAATGCTACACCTACATCCAACTAGTCCTTTATACATGTTTCAACCATTTTAGCATAACAGGAATTAGGTAAATCTAGCATTTATGTAAGATCAGCAATTAGCTGTTTACAAGATAGATTCATATCAATATTTACTCTCCTTAGTAACCCTGTTGATTCTAATTAGGGATAAAATATATTCTAAATCACATTTCGTCATGCAATCATTACAAGGCAGTAATAAATTAACTGGCTATGCTACCGAGGACATCAGTTAAGGTTAATTATGCATCATGCCAAAGACCCAATTCGATGTCATACACATTATCAATTATCCTCTTTTTTTTTACCTACAACTTCTCACTTAACACTACAAAACTTTGCAAAGGGTTTTGACACCTTTTTGTTTCAAAGGAAAGGTTCTAAACTCCAACACTCCAACTACTCCAACAGAAATGAGTAGTCAAAACTTTCTTCAATGAAGTTTGTAAAGGGTAATGTTCCTATCTAAAATACCAAATGAGTCACCGGATCACATTTTTCAACAAGAATGGTAGAACTTCCATGAAAAAGAACAATCTCGTCAATCAGGAGATCAAAAGTTTTCTTTAAGAAAACCAATAAAGACCGAAGAACTCCTCTCAACTGCAATGAACCACCGATCCAAGAAAACCCATCCACCGCATCTGGACAAGAGTAACCGTTCCAAACTCAAGGAAGATGAAAATTCTCCTAAAGACACTCATACTCAACATCTGGAACTAGTTGATACGAGGTAGACGCTCCATTAATCTCATGCCCCAAACAGTGGTGCAACCTGGCAACCCAAGGCAACAACCACGACCTAAATCTCTCGTCATCTATTATTATAACAGATAATAGTCATATAGGTATATCATAAGTATTTATAACCATTTCATAACACAGAATGTTCAAAGCGACATAACAAAACGTAAATGCAATGCTTGACCCATTCCCATCTTACTGTGCACAGTGTGTCAATTTAACATTGGGACTGTCTATTCATAAGGTGACTGAAATTTTCTTAAGCATAAATCACCTTTTCTATCCGTTGGATCAATATCCAATCATGAGGCACATCAATCCAATGGTCACAACAAGTGACTTAAACTTAACAAACCTTCAGGCGACTTAAAACAAGCAAGACTGTTTAATATTTCAACTACCACGGACCTAAAGCCCGCTCTGATACCAACTGTAACACCCTGGCTATGCGGAAGCCAAGATGTTACCTAAAAGACTAAAGTACAACAGCAATACGAAAAAATTTCAACCATTTTTCAAACAATAAAATTTAAACCAAATAGAACCTAGACATTTCGCTAAAATTCGGCATAACCTCCTTTGTATAGATGGCTATACCCAAGGGTTCAAACAGTTTAATACAGCATCATTCAACAATCAAATCATCCAATTTAATGAATCATCAAAGGACATCCAGGATAAGCTAAATAACTATAGCATAATCAAAAAGGGCATCCATAATCCTCTAATCAACCCTATTACAAATTATTAAGACTCTAATGAACTAATTAATTTCAACAACTCAATAAACCATCAACCAAACATCCTAATCCATCAACGAGAATTAAATGAACACAATCAACGAATGAATAAAAACATAAATGGATCAGCCATGACCACAATTAAACCAACCACCACGAAGGGTGGTCACAATCTGAATCTGGAGCAATGGTCAAGAATAGGAATTGTGGCTAAAAGGACTCAGTTATTTGTTGGGATTAGTAATTATGTGACGTGCACCAAGTCTATCCCTTCCCATGCATGTCGCTGCCTCGAGAGGTACCTAGCAAGCACAACACAGCAAGCGTGAGTCCACGACTCAGCAAAGTGCAATAGCAAACAAACATAGCATCATAAGTAGCCAAAGGGATTAAACAGTTCCATCATGAATAACAACATTATATACCACGCACCCATCTCTTATAATAGCATCATAATTAGTCGAGGAACAAACCAACCCATCATGAACACAAAGATTGAATGCTAAACACAAATCCATCTTATGCGTAAATGCGATGATCATGTCATGAATGCACATTCTTCACATCTTTGCAATTACGGTAATGCCGAGTAGTGTATCCGTCGATACATACTCTAAGCTGTGCCCTCTAGGCACAGGATCCAAACCACACTCCAAGTCATGTAACTTTCTCACCGACCTCACCGGATTAGTTACATGACTTTCCACGAGTGTGGGGACCAAAGCCCGTCTAATGCATGACGGGGATCCAATATATATAATCAAGGCCTGTGCCCTCAAGGCACAGGGATCCAATGCCATGATGCAAAATGCACATGCCCAGTGTCATTATCATGATTCATCATTATCATCATTAGCAAGGTAGTCTCATTGCTCACCTTGTCCCATCATTATTGCCATCAACATGTAACCATTATCATGTAAGCATCACCATATAAACATTATCATGTACGCATCATCATGTAATCATTAGCATGTAGCGTCATGTAAATCTTTCCAGGAAGTAAGCATCATCATTAAACTATGACATTCATGCTCATCAATATTACCAATCAGTAAGCATCATCAATCAACTAAGGCATTCATCAGGTATGTAATATAACAACTCATTAATAATACTTGCACTTGCCTCAACCGTGAGACGGAAGACAAAAGGGCGGAATGCTCTAGCACCGGGGTTCACCACCACCTATTCTGAACTGAGTGCACACCACCTATTCTGAACTGAGTGCACACCACCTTTTCTGAACTAAGTGCACACCACCTAGCAAGCCACCAACCTGCTAATTTGATGGCAAATCAGGCTTCTAGTATGCACAGCGGTGCATGAGGCTTAATAGCTCACAAAACGATTTTGTATGTACGCATACATGCTATTTCCTATAAAAACATGCTGAGTACTGCACTGAACATTCTCCTGAGAAGTCCATTTGAAATGATAGTGAAACAACAGCAAGCTTTACTTCCATTTTGTCAAAACACAAACTCAGATTATTTGAAAATAATGTACTAACTAATCAATGCTGTGAGACCTAATATATGGCAATTTACTTTGGTTACACAACTAGTGGTTTGAGTCATTAAAGGTTGAGGTAATAGACAATACTGATAACTGAAGACACAAGTACTTGTAAAATCTCTTTAGACTCATTGACCTAGAGCAATATGAAAGCAAAACGGCTTGAGCTGCTTTTCGGTATAAGACAAGCATGGAGAGACTACAGAGACTGATTCTAGTGTCGAGCCTTCATCGGTATGCAAACTGATTATCTGCCATTATTCGTACATTCAACATTTGATCAGATTATAACCACTGGTATATAAGCATACATTGATTATCTGCCATAGACTTACCAGAATGTCTAGCATAACAAGTTAAACCACGTACTAGCAAAATCTCCTTAAGACTGATCTAGAGCTCTATGAGAGCAAACTGATTGAGCTGCTAGCTGGATAATGTCTATGATGAATGATACAGGAATCGTAACACCTAAAAGGGCTCCAGAAAATGCAAGGCCCCGAAGTATACCTCAGGAAGCCTCCTGCGATGAACCAAAGGGTGGAATAAACTTGAATTGCATTCAGAGAAATCATGCCTAGAAGCTCAACCAATTCTGCAGTCAGCTTAAAGCCTGCTGGAACACCCATTAGCCACACACAACCCGATCTCAAGACACCATCCGTCAAGTAGTGGACAAGAGCAAAAGTCCAAGAACAAATAGTCTATGTTTTTAACAATAATGCTGCTCCTAGGACGACACCCATCAGAAGATCCATGACAATATTTGACCACAAAGCATGCTTCTGAATTGCAGCTCTGTGTGCATAATCGACATTCACAGTGGAGCGTAGAGAGGTACACAGGATCCTGCTCGAACCGGGACCCCAGCTTGAGCACCTCGGGCTGCTCGAACAGCTCCTGCAGCGGTGCCCACAGGTCGGCGAAGGGCACGGCAAGGAGGGTCGACGACGAACACCTCGCCACCCTCGCCGCAGCAGGCCACCTGGAGGAGCGCTACCGGGAGGGGAACTGGCGGGGTCGGAGGAGAGGGAGTGGAGGAGGACCCGCTCCGGGGAGGATCCACCACCCGTGACAAGGCGCACGGCGAACGGAGACGGTGGCGGCGTCACGGGGGGGACTGAGGGGAGTAGCGGTGCTAGGCGGAGCCGATCGGGAGAGTGGCGGCGCCATAGGAGGAGCGGCAGCGACGACCAGGGAGCGCGTTGTGGGGGAGGAGGCTAAGGCAGGCCAGGAGGATTTGGTTGGGGGTGGCGGCCAGGAGATAGGGGCGCAGGGGATTTGATTGGGGGGCGACCAGGAGGATTTGGTTGGGGGAGAAATTAAACTAGGGTTTCATCTCTCTTTCCCTTAAATGGTTGTGAGACCGATGCCCTCTTGGGCCATGGGCCAAAAGGCCCACTACCAATCCCCATTTCCCCTAGATTCTAATTGATATTATTATTATTAATTCATTAATTACTCATTCACAGTACAGGATATTACAATGAGGCCTCTATAATGGTCTACCTTAATGTATTTATGCCCACTAAGATTTCACTTCTATTGGATTAACCATCCTCCGGAAGCCCCCTCTTGCCCCAAGTGGGACTACTGTCTAACCGACACCCACACAACAACATGGCACAAATAACACTAAGGTATTACAAATTATTGAGCTAAATCTGTCCCATTCCAGACATGTTGTGGTACGGTAAGGCGTACAAAATACTCTCAAAGACCGGTCCTTAACTGACTTGGGCGACTTCCAAAATAACCCCTAGGCCTCAACCCTACCTGGATTTAGCCCGTGCATAAACCTGCACCCATCAACTATCCATTTTGCCCAAGTCCAAACCATCTTTTCATTTTATTTTTCAAGTGAAATCATTTTTTAAACTTTCTATGGTAAAATAATACCATAGACTCAATTTGAAACAAGTTTGGAACAATTTGGCCAAAACTTCCCAAATTCAAGATTTTGATCTAAGCAGTATCTAAGCATGTAATTATTTTCATATTTTAGTTTGACTAATGGTGACAAGGATATGGTAATTCAATAATCAACATTGGCTATACAAAGGAATTGGCATAACTAAGAATTTTAAACAGGGATTTAAAATAGCTGAATAAAATTATGCATGCAATAACAATTTTAAAAACAGAAATAAATAATGTAAAATACTAGGATCAACATGATCAATGGTATAACTTGCCTTGCTTGAAGTCCTAGTACTCTAAATCCTCAGAAGGAACTAGCTCTCCGGAGTTGTCGAAATCTATACGCGAAAATATGACAAATTCAAATAAAACTCAAATAAACTCAAATAAATTCAAATGAACATTCAAATTAACTTCAAATCAAATAATTTTAATTTATTTAGCTATATCTTGAATTTATATAAATTTAGAAATTTGAATCACCTAAATCGGAGTTCGTATGAAGGAATACGAGCTCCTGGAAGTTTTAAACCTAAAGAAACCCTAATTTTGGATTTTATAGAATTTCTTATTTATTTTTCTAAAGGAAATTCGAGATATTGCGCCAGATGATGTCAGCGCCCGGGATTTACCGAATTTTGGCCAAATTAAATTTTTAAAGGAAAACTTTTGAGTCACTAACAGGTGGGCCCGACGGTCAATGGACCAAGTCCATGCTGGTCAATGGTCCACGATGGACCCGGCTCACGGAACAGTGTGAAGGGGTGCGTGTGTGGGCTCTGTGGCACACGTGGCACCACGTAGGATGCCACGTAGGCTCGGGTGCTGGCGTGGCGTCGATGTGGTGCGGACGTGGCCATGCCACGTAGGCCCGATAAGTGGCGAGGCTCCGGCGACGAGCTCGCCGGCGTTTCATGCTGTGGCGAGCTGAATGGATGTGCGCAAAGGGACGAGGGTGTGATAAGGGGTCTAATGCGCTACCTTGCAGCGGTTGGTTGTGACGGAGTTGTCAGCGGCGAGCGAAGATGTGGCGGCGGCTTTAGGGTTCCGACGAAGAGGGTGCTCCGGTGGCTCTCGAGGCGAACGAAGGCACGCACGGGCTTCGCGATGATGCGGTGATGCCGAAAGTGTGGACAACGGGGCCGGAGCGGGCTTGACGGCGGCGCAATCAGAGTTTGAAGCAACCTTGGCCGGCGGCGAGGATCTTCAAATTCCGGTGAGCTCGAGGGGGGTAGGGGCTATCTGGGTGGTGGCGTTGAGATGAGCGGAGAGAGGTGCACCCGGGGCTCTTACTTATAGAACGAGGGTAGTGACGAGGCTTCGTGCATCGCAAGAAGGTCCGTGCGGGGTCGCTGGAGAAATTAAGGGGATTCGGGGCCGAGAAAGGAAGGTGAGAGGTGGAAACAGGGGCAAAATTGTCGCGGGGTTTTAATGCTCGTGAAATCATGCAGGATCCGCCTGATTCAAATGAGTTTGGAAAGGTTTCCAAATCGCGACAATGGCAGACGCACTCGGGTGAGAAAAGGAAAGTGGGGAAGGAAGAAAGGGAGGTGGGAGACGACACTGTACACGGCGGTCCCACATGTCGCCAAAAGAAATGAATAGGAATGTAACGGGTGCACTCGAGCCGTTAGATCCAGATCTGATGGTCCAAAATGACTTTGATGTTTGGAATCGTCCGAACGTTTTAACTCAATCGGTCCGTTCAAATTATATCGGATGGATGAGTTGAGTCGGGGTGTAACGCGCGGAAGGAGCGGGCCAACTGGGCCGCGCACACATGGAGAATAGGGTTCGGCTGAGAAGGTTTCAGCCCAAACATTATTTGCAGATTTAAATTGATTTAGCAATTGATTTAATTTTGATAATTAAAAAGGGCTTTAGAAAATAGCAAATAAAATCCAAAATTTTTGAGAAAATTCACAGAAATTCTCAAAGGCATTTTGGACTTAAATAAAATATTTCCAACTTATATTTGGTAATACATTTTGTAATTAATTTCTTTTGGCTTTAAATTAAATAGGAAAAAGCTTTTAAAATTTCAAAAAATCCACCAAAATAATGAAGTTTTAAATTTTCTCTAAAATTTGAAATTTGGGCTATTACAAACCTAACCCTCCTTAAAGGGAATCTCGACCCCGAGATTCAGACTTGGTCAACAAAAAGGTGGGGGTACTTGGCTTTCAAATCTTTTTCTTGCTCCCAGGTGGCTTCTTCTTTGGAATGATTGCTCCACTGGACCTTGCATGAACGGATGATTTTGCTTCTGGTGATTCGCTCTATGACATCAAGGGTCTTGATTGGCTACTCCACATAAGTGAGATCTTCCTGAAGGTCGATACTTTCAAGCGGTGTTTCTTCTGTTGGCACTCTGAGACATTTCTTTAGTTGAGAAACATGGAAGATGTTGTGAACTGTAGACAAGGATGCTGGCAGCTCAAGCTGATAAGCAACTTCACCTCTTCTTGCCAAAATCTTGTAAGGTCCAACAAATCTGGCTAAGAGTTTTCCTTTAGTCCGGAATCTTCTTATTCCTCTAAGTGGAGTAGCTCTGAGATAGACAAAATCTCCTACCTCAAAGGACAAATCCCTTCAACGGTTATCAACATAACTCTTTTGTCGGGACTAGGCCACTCTTAGGCGTTCCTTTATTGTTTTTACCTTACTTTTTTCTTCTTTGATCAACTCAGGTCCAAAGAACTAATGCTCTCCTACTTGATCCCAAAGAAGTGGAGTTCTACACTTTCTGCCGTACAAAGCTTCAAAGGAAGACATCTGCAAGCTGGCTTGATAGCTGTTGTTGTACAAGAATTCTGCATAGGGCAGATTCTTGTCCCAACATCTTCCATAATCTATGGTGTAGGCTTGAAGCATATCTTCTAGAATCTGATCAACACGTTCTGTCTGGCCATCTGTCTGAGGATGATAAGCAGTGTTGAAGTTGAGTCTGGTTCCCAAGGCTTCATGTAGACTTTTCCAAAACTGGGAAGTGAACTGGGAACCTTTGTCGGATACTATCTTCTTAGGTACTCCATGTAGACATACGATCCTGGCCATATACAATTCTGCTAACTTACTGCTCTGGTAGGTGGTTTTGATTGGAATAAAGTGAGCAACTTTAGTCAACCGGTCAATTATCACCCAGATTGAATCACATCCTGATTGGGTCCTAGGAAGTCCCGTGATGAAATCCATACCAACTTCCTCCCATTTCCATTCGGGAATTGGCAATGGTTGCAACAGACCAGCGGGTCTTTGATGTTCTGCCTTAACTCTTTAGCATACATCACAACGTGAAACAAACTCAGCGATTTCCTACTTCATGCTGACCCACCAATATTTTTCTTTTAGATCTTGGTACATCTTGGTGCTTCCAGGATGGATAGAATAAGGCGATTCATGTGCTTCCTTCAGAATCAGCTATTTTGTTTTCTGATGATTAGGTACACAGATGCAGTCTCCAACCCACACTGTACCTTGCTCATCCTCCAAGAATCCTAGGGCCTTGTCTTTTCTCATGTTCTTCTTGATTTCTTTGATGTCTTCATCTTCTATCTGTTTTTCTCTGATCTGACTCTGGATAGTTGGTTGAACTTCCAAAGCATTTACACAGCCCTGACTAACAATCTCTAAGTTCAGGTGCTTCAATTCTTCACATAATTCTGGCTGCTTCTTCTGAACCAACATGGTATTGCAATACACCTTTCTGCTCAGGGCATCTGCTACCACATTTGCCCGGATGATAATGGATTCCAAGGTCGTAATCCTTTATCAGCTCTAGCCGTCTTCTCTATCGGAGATTAAGCTCTGACTAGGTGAAGATGTATTTCAGACTCTTATGATCCGTGAAAATCTCATAGCGGTTACCAATAAGATAATGCCACCAGATTTTCAAAAAATGCACAATTGCTGCTAACTTTAGATCATGAGTCAGATAATTTCCTTCATGTGGCCTCAACATACGAGATGCATAGGCCACAACTTTTTCTTCCTGCATTAACACACATCCAAGACCTTGACGGGATGCATCGCAGAAGATCTCAAAGTCCTTATGGATATCCAGTAAGACTAGCACAAGTGCGGAAACTAGCCTCTTCTTCAACTCTTGAAAACTTTTCTCACAAGCATCTGTTCATTCAAATTTCTTCTCCTTCTTCAGAAGCTGAGTCATTAGTCATGTGGTCTTGGAGGAACCTTCAATGAATCTGTGGTAATAACCAGCCAGACCGAGAAAACTCCTCACTTCCGTGACAGATTTGGGTTGCTTCTAATCCATTACTGCCTCAACCTTGGCAGGATCTGCTACAACTCCTCCTACTGACACAATATATCCGAGGAAAGCCACCTGACTTAGCCAAAATTCGCTCTTACTGAATTTGGCATAAAGCTGGTGCTCTTTGAGATTTTCCAAAATTATCCTGAGGTGCTTCTCATGCTCTTCTTCATCTTTTGAGTAGATGAGAATGTCATCAATGAAAACAACCACAAACTTATCTAGGAATTCCATGAACACTTTGTTCATCATATTCATGAAATAAGCAGGAGCATTTGTGAAACCGAAAGACATTACTGTAAACTCGTGTAGTCCATATCTGGTGGTGAAAGTAGTCTTCAGAATATCTTCTGGTCTGATCTTCAGTTGGTGATAGCTGGATCTTAGATCAATCTTCGAGAAGACACTTGCTTCTTTCAGCTGATCAAACAGATCATCAATCCTAGGTAACGGGTACTTGTTCTTGATCGTCACCTCATTGAGCAATTTGTAGTCCACACACAATCTCATACCATTGTCTTTCTTCTTAACAAATGGTATTGGTGCTCCCCAAGGTGATGAACTTAGTTGCATATATCCCTTGCTTTGCAATTCTTCAATTTGCTTCTTCAGTTCTGCTAATTCATTGGTCAGCATTTTGTAGGGTCGCTTCGAAATTAGAGCGGTCCCTGGGACTAAGTCAATTAAGAACATTATGTCCCTATCCGGTGGCATGCCAGGCAACTCCTCAGGAAAGACATCTAGGTACTCTTGCACCACTGGTATATCTTCAAGCTTTACTTCCTTCAAGCTGGTCAGGATAGATCTTCCTCCGATAGAAGTCTCGGGCTTGAATTCTACTGAAATCCCTTGTTCATTGGTAAGAGTGATAAACCTATTGGCACAGTCTATCTATCCTTGATTCTTGGCTAGCCAGTCCATGCCAAGGATCACATCCAAATCTTGAGAGTGCAAGACTATCAAGTCTGCCAGGAAAGATACTCTGGATATTTCCAGGGTAAGATTTGGGCATAGGGAACTGGTCCTTATTCTTGAGCCCAGGGAATGGATTATCATAGCGTTAACTAAGGGAGAAATAGGTAACCCATACTTACCCACAAACGTGCTTGAAATGAAAGAATGTGAAGCTCTGGAATCAAATAAGACTGAGGCTGGTACTAAATTAACAAGAAACATACCAAGAACGACATCTGGTGCTTCCTGGGCCTTCTCTGCGGTGACATGATTGACACATCCCTTCATGAACTGGACCGTCGGCTTTGGTGTGCCGCCGGTAGCTGGAACTCCTGATGTTGGCCTAGCTGGTGCTGCGGCTTGTTGCTTCTTCAGGCATTTATTAGAATAATGCCCCGTCTCATTGCAGTTGAAGCAGGTCACTCCTACTGCTGAGGGAGTCGAGTTCTTCTGCTGGAATTGACCTCCAGATGAGCTGCTGTGGAAACCATAAGTGTTGGGGCGCTGTGCTAGTGCTAGGGCCCTGGACAACGAAGACTGAAACCTTCCACGCTGAGGTGGCTGAGGCTGAGTGAAGCGGGGCTTGGGAAGTCCTCCGGAGTTGAACTTCTGAGCGGCCATCCTCTGCTTGCGGTTCTCCATCTCTTAGTGTTTGCCTTCCTATTGAATAGCTTTGTTCACTAACTGTTGGAAGTCAGTGAAGTCCTGGGAGATCAGGCAGACTGAAAGTTCATCGTTTAAGCCCTCCAAGAATCGCTCTTGTCTGTCTTCATCCTTGGCCACGTCTTCTAGGGCGTAGCGAGCAAGCTGGTTAAACCTGTGTAGATACTCACTCACCGAGCGGTTGCCTTGGTGAAGCAAGTGGAACTCCTTCTTCTTCAGAGTCATCATCCTTGCGGGGATGTGTGCACGGCGAAAAGCCCGCACAAACTCATTCCAGGAGATACTCTGAGCATCTGCATGAGAATGCATGAAATTGTCCCACCACTCAGACGCGGGACCATTTAGCTGGTGAGAGGAAAACAGGACCCTCTCACGATCCGAGCATTGGGCGATGTCCAACTTATTTCCAATGGTCTGGAGCCAATCATCTGCGTCCATGGGTTCTGTACTGCTGGAAAAAGTCAGGGGACGCATCCGCATGAACTCTGACATAGCTGCCCTGGGTGGAGGTGGAGGTGGGGCATGGGTTGCTGTGGCCTGCACATTCTGATTGCTATTGAGGGATTAGGCCTACAGGTTGATCAGATGAGTTTGATTGGCCATCATCTAGCGCCAATCAGGTCCTTCTGCCGGTGGAGGTGGTGGTTGCTGAACGGGATTTTCCTGATAATCCGCGTTCTCATTCCCCTGACCTCTACTGCTGCCACTTCCAGTGCGGGTGGTCACCATCTATTGCATTCTTCCAAAGGCTTAGAAGAGATAAAGAAAGATAGCACTAAGGGGGATAAATCTAAATAGCCCAAGATTCCAGCAAACACAAGGAAAAGAACAAGTTTTTCAAAATAGCTCTTTTTATTAATTTATTTTATTGATTATGGCTACCACAAAGGATATTGGTAGCTCATAATTCGCATATAATGAACGTGCTAAGGATAAACCCTAAGGGGTGACTGGGGTATAGTCTAGCTCACTAGAACTACCCTCGCCAGCTCTGTAGCGAGCCAGTTCCTCCTTTGCATCTTCTAGCTTCTGTTGGGTGTTGCATAGCTCATCCAATGTGTGCTAGTAAACATGGTCCATAGCCTTTGTCAGCTCTACCTGATGTGTCAGCTCCGGAAAGTCTTCATCTCTCGCCAAGCGAAAGGAGCTCCCAAGCTGGGTGGGGATGTGCATCGGGGAATAATGGAATCTAGTGCCGTCGAAGCAATGGTTGCAGATGTGGCGAAGTCGATGAACGGCTTCCCTGGTGAATAATCTAGACCCGCCATTATGTGTTAATAGAGTTTTGGTTATTAATGACAAATCTATTTTTAAGACTAACACTCTTATTGATATATCTATTGTTTAGTCTCAGCTTGGATATAAAAGGAAAAATCCAAACAGGTATGCATTCATTTTGATAAATCTAATTGTGAGACTAACATGTTTATTGATATACCTATTGCTTAGTCTCAAATTGGATATAAAGGTGAAAATCAAAGAGGTATGCATTCTACATTATATTTCTATATATTGTTGCATTTCTCGGATCCAAAATATAGGATGAATTCCACCAAAAGTCTAACTTGAATATGTGCATATGTTCTTATTACACATTTGTGTATGCACACATTTAGGGGGAGTTCATACTATGTTTTGTGGTTTCATTAGTATTGATCCATATTCTCGTTTCCACATATATTAAGGATCATTACTTTGAAACATATCCTTGAGTATATATAACTTGTGTAGTTAGTATATTCATATGAATATATGAGACTTGTGTAGCTCATACATGCTCATATATCCTTTGAGTATATACAACTTGTGTAGTTCATACATACTCATACCAATCTACATTCAATTATTTGTAATTGAAGTGGTTGTCATCAATTACCAAAGAGGGAAAGATTGTGGTATCTTGTCCCACCATTATGAGTTAATGGTATGTTGTGGTAATTAATGACAATCACATTGTGGGACTAACATTTTCCATGAGTTGGATGAATAGGTTGTGTTCCATGAGGATGAAGACTTTGGATGACATCAGTTGATTGTCATCAAGTCAAGACTCGGGATGAAGGAAATTATCATGTGTTGATGATGTTCAAGTCAGGATACCAAAGTGAAGAAAAACATCATATGTTGATGATATTGAAGAGCTTGAGTAAAGGATGCATCATGTGTTGATGTGTATCAAGTTCAAGAAGAGGAGATGATCATGAGTTGATCATCAAGTCAAAAGAAGACCCATCATGTGTTGATGGAAGTCAAGTGAAGGATGCATCATGAGTTGATGCATATCAAGTCAATGACCTGGACTTGAAGCGAAGATGTGCGTCATCAAGCTTCAAGTGGTTACACAAGGCAAATTTATGACTAGCTAGGGCTAAGGATGTGTTCCTAGTCTTTTACCAGTCTCGGTGTTTGGATGGGAGACCAGGTTGCTAGTATAGGTTGCCGTACTATTAAGAGGGGTCCTGTCTAGTAGCTTGAGTCTCATCATGTATTGATAGCTCAATCTCACTTGCTCTAGCTCTCCGAGGCATGATGCTATTATTCGCAAATGTGTTTTGCAAATAGTCGAGGGTCATGCAGTTAATCCTTGTAGTATGTGACTATACTTTGCAAATGTGTTTTGCAAATGGTTAAAGTCCATGTACCTACTCCTTGTGGCATGATCTAAGTTTGCAAATGTGTTTTGCAAATTGTTGGGATTCATGTATTTTCCCTTAGCATGGTCTAAGATTGCTTGTTGCTAATACTTTGGACTTAGACCATGGTAGTGGCTCTTTGGAGTTGTGCTTTTTGATTTGATAAAATATGTTTGAGATCAAATCAAATAGGTGGGTTGTGTAGCCCTCTGAATAAGCTTTCCATAGAGTCCAAGATCACTCAATTCCGACATCGGAGTCAAAAGTTATGACCGTTTTTCCGAGTGTTGCCTGTGCTGAAATCCAGGGCCGGACTGACCGCCCACATGCCTGCGGTCTGACCGCCCACATGCCTGCGGACTGACCGCCCTTGTAAGGCCGGTCAACATTTTCCAAAGGGCATATTTTTCGGTTTTCTTGCACCCGGAAGGCCCGGACTGACCGGGGGTCCGGTCTGACCGGACCCTGCGAGGGCGGACTGACCGAAAAATTGCATGTAACGGCTATTTTTATAGCCGTTGCACTGTAGGCCGGACTGACCGGCCCTATGCCTGTGGTCTGACCGGGTTTCCCCGATTTTCAGCAGATTTTCCTCCAACGGCTAGTTTTTTGTTTGTGGGCTATAAATACTCACCTTGGCCGGTTAGAGGGCAACTTTTGGCATCCTATTTCACTCACTTGAGCTAGTGTGAGCTTCTCCTCTCCATTGTGCATGTGTTGCACCTTGTGAGCAATGAGAGAGGCCTCTAGTTGCATGTTTTGCATCTAGAGGTGGATTTTGTATCCACTTGAGCTTGTGCATTCGTTGCACGTGGTGAGAGTCAAGCAAGGGGCTTGGCTTATTACTCTTGGTGTTTGCCGACACCTAGACGGCGTGGAGGCGTCGTGGACCGGTGATCTTCTCAAGAAGCTTGTGAGAAGGCCCGGCGTGTTGTGAAAGTTGGAGCTCACCTACCCGGAGTGGGAAAGAGCTACCACTAGTGGAATCGAGGTGTTTGGCTTAATTCGTGGAGCCGGTCCAATTAGTTTGGGCTTACCTCAACGTGGATTAGGGGAGACCGGCAAGTCTCCGAACACCACGGTAAAACGTCATTGTGTCATTGTGGTTTGCTCTCTAGTGATTTAGTTTGTGCAATTTACATTCCTATAATTAAATTGCTTACATGTCTTTGTATGATTGCTATCATTATCAATAGACTTATATTGTTGGTGCACTTAGTGAAGACTAGTTGATTTAGGCTTTAATTGTGCAAAACCAAATTGATTTACAATTCCGCATTAAAACTCGATTTTAGCCAAAAGATTTTAAAACCGCCTATTCACCCCCCCTCTAGTCGGCCTCCTCGATCTTACAAGTGGTATCAGAGCTTGGTCTCTCATTTGTTAGATGTAACCGTCTAGAGAGTAAAGGATGGCGACTAGGGATAAAGTGCACCTTGGTGAAGCACCTCTATTTGATGGTACAAATTATGCTCATTGGAAAATCCGCATGTCATGTTATTTTAAGGCCATGGGCCTAAATATATGACGGATTGTAGATTTTGGCTTTTCTCCTCCATTGGATCAACTTGCTCCAACAAATGAGGAAGAGAAATGCTTACATCTCGACGCTCAAGCAATTAACGTCTTATTTAGTGCTTTGAGTGTAGATGTGTTTGATGCCATATGCGATCTCAAGAACGTTCATGAGATGTGGACCCATCTTCAAGAATATTATGAAAGGTCCACTTCCACTAGTGATGATTGCATAGAAGAATGGACGTCGGGAGAAAAATGCTCAACCTCTAGCTCCGACGATGATGAATCCTCAACTCCATCAACATCGCCTCATTGCTTTATGGCAAAAGGTAAAAAGAAGGTATATAATGATGATGATAATGATGAGCCTTCATATGATGAGTTGATTGATATGCTAGAAGAGCAAAATGTTTTTATTGGAAAGGAAGTTTCAAAATTCAAAGTTTTGAAGAAAGAATTTAACTTGCTTCAAAAATATTATGATGTTCTAAAGAATGAACATGAAACCCTCCTTCTTAAAAGTTATACTAGCTCTAAAGTGGATATAGGGAGTACATGTGATCTATTAGATGATTTGCCTTGTATTGCTCCTATCTCATGCAATTCATCTAAAGTTAGTATATCCACATCTTGCGATGACTTAATTGATATGCCTTGTTGCTCAAATATAGATGCTTCTATTTCTTCTATGTCTTGTAATACTAACCTTGTAGAGGAAAATAATGAGCTCAAGGCCCAAGTCAAGAAATTGACAATTGACTTGGAAAGAAGCTACAAAGGGAAGGCCACTCTCGATGAAATATTGAGCAAGCAAATATGCTTGCAAGATAAGAGTGGTATTGGCTTTACTCCCAAGAAGAAGAAGGAGAATAGCAAGATGAGGCACAATGCAAGACACACGAAGAATATCAAATGTCTTGATTGTCATCAAAAGGGACATCTTGCCTCCGTATGCCCAAACAAGAGAAATGAAAAGAGAGGACTTGGTTTCACCACCAAGAAGAAGGTGAAGAGCATCCTAAAGCAAAATGGAAGACAATTCAAAAATGTGAAGTGCTTTGGATGTAAGAAGAATGGTCACATTGCCTCAGTGTGCCCAAATCAAATGGATGACAAGTCAATGTCATCAAAGAAGAGGCAAACCGGAATTGAGCAAGATAAGAAGACATCAAAGGGAAGCAAAAGCCCTACTTGCTACAATTGCCGAGAAAAAGGACATTTTAGTAAGGAATGTCCCAAAGGTATCACTCCTAAGCCAATCATCTATAATGATTATTATTTGCTTAGGAAAGATAAAAATGGCAATGTGTTTGCTAGGAATGTTAGCTCACATAAAACTATTGTTAGGGCTATTTGGGTGCCCAAATCTATTGTGACTAACATTCAAGGACCCAACCGAGTATGGGTACCAAAAGGTGCTTAAATGTTAAATAGGTACTTGGAGAAGCATTGGAGATTGGCTAACTCATAAAGAGGTGGATTCCATCATATGCAAAATATGGAGCCAAGCTTGAGGAAGATCAATTCATATCATAAACCAATGCTATCTCAGTAACAAGTATTTACATTGAAGTATCTAGCCCTTATGCCTTGTATAGGTTGCATTTCATGAAAATCTTATAAAAAGGGTGTTCTTGCTCTTGTGCTAAATCCTTGTTATTAAAATCTTGAGCAAGATGGTTGTGGCACATTAAGGGGGAGTGCTAAATCATGATCATGTATATCACATCCCTATGTGTGCCCAAATTAATTAAGTGCTAGTAATGTTTTTCAAAATTGAGCCATTTAGCCAAAAGTCAAAATCTTGAAAATATTAGTGTATCCTTTGAAAAACTAGTTGCAAAATGTATACAAATGTTTTGCAAAGGTTTTGGTTCAAGAAAAACCTATTTTAAATGAAAATGAGTTTCTACCCAAAATCCTAGAGCTTAAAATCTTGTTTTTGACTAAAACTAAATTTTTGTGTAAACTCTATTCTAAAAAGAATTTGACAATTGTCCCAAAAGGAAAATCCTAAAGTTGGCTATTCTAAACGTTTTTGGTATTTTAAAGATTTCCAAAAGACCAACTCATCAAAAGTTATTTGATTTTGAAACTCGTCCAAAATACTAGTTTGACCTAAGTGGTCACTTTCTAGCACTTAAGTGAGTTTCGCCATATGAGCCAAAACTATTCACATGAATAGGTCCATAATGGTATTTACGACTCATACATGCAATTGGACGCTCTAGATTTCATCATTTGCTCAATTTTGCTCTTTTTGTGAAATGTATCGAAAATACTATTTCAATTGCGAAAACTAAAGCTTAATTTATAAAAACTATTTGAAAGTTGGATTTCTAAAGTCTATATTAGTTGGAAATGTTCCAAATATCTTTATTTGGATGTTTGTGTGACAATTTGGAGCAATGTACAACAAATCCATCTTTTGTCCCATTTTCATATCTGAATTTTTTGTCAGGTTCAGCCAGGTGCGGTCTGACCGCCGTTCATTCCCTGGTTTGACCGCCTCTCTACCGTCGGTCTGACCGGACCTGGAGTTTTTGGCTACCTCTCTCAAGTCAAGTTAATCCTTTGTTATCCTTACTAGCTACTCACATATGCTTTGTTGACTCCAAATACCATTTTGATCGCATTGTGATATGTTTATCATTCAAGTGGTATTCCTCAAGTGGTAGCTCACTATTGATCATCTTGATCTCGGCATGGAATTCATATTACTTGTTTTTACAAGTGGTATTCTGCAAGTGATATTATCTTGTCGTTACAAGTGGTATTCTCTCAATTGATATCATCTTATCCTCTTGTGATATCCTTCAAAGTGGTATCTTTCTTGTACCCACCTACAAGTGATATCTATTTAATTCCTTGCCGATCAATTGCTTTCAAACCAAGCTCTCTCCGTACCTCCAATTCATGATATATTTTTTCAAGTGGTATCTCTCTTCAAGTGATATCTCTCCTAGTGGTACCAAGTGTCTACAAATGGAATTAATTATTATTGGTATCATCTTTGCTCTCAAGTGGATTCTCTCTTTTATTTGGATGCTTTCTTTAAAGATCTTTGCAAGAGAAGTTCAAGCACCTTGAGAGTTCAAGTCTTGTCGACGCATGTTCTCTACAAGTGGTATCAACATGTGGATTTACAAGTGGTATCTACGAGTATTACTTACAAGTGGTATCTACATGTATTACCAACAAGTATCGTCGACTTATGGTATCAACAACTAAAGTTCAAGGACTATCTTTCAAGAATAATCCTCACAGAGATATAAAGACATTGGGGGAGAATGGTTTGTACTTAATGTCAAGAGAGATATTTTGGATGCAAGTTAAAGATCAAGTGGAAGAGGTTGAAGTCATCTTAAGTGTTGGATGGACATATTTCAAAAGGATGACAAAGAGGGAGATATGGAATGGATGGAGAAAGATTTTGTGTGTCAAAAGTAAAGATATGAATTGGACGAAGAAAACTCTTTGTGTGTCAAAGGAGTATTGTCAAGAAGAAAACCTTTGTGTGTCAAAGGAGAAGAATATCAAAGAACCTTTGTGTATCAAAGGAGAAGAGAAGTTTATCTTTAAGAGAACCTTTGTGTAAGGGGGAGTTTTTCCTAAAAAGTTTTGAAAAAGTATTAATGAAAAACGTTTTAGTCTTTGTTTAAAATGGGTAAACTCTTATATGGGAAAACAAATTTGCATTTTATCCAAAATGGTTACGGATCTTGTGAATGCATGTTTTTCATTCTCATTTTCTTCATTTGGTATTCTTGGAGTGACATTGTTAATGATATGCAAGTTTAGCTTTTTAAAGAGCCTCTTTGGTCAAAAGTCAAAAATTTTGCTTAAAAGGTTCAAATTTGTGAAAAACTAGATAAGAGTACTTAAATATATATTTCAAATGTTTTTCAATGCTTTTGAAGTAAAAATTCCTATTTTAGAAACAAAATATCAAAATTGGCCTCAAAATGATCTTGTGTGATCTTGTTTTTTATTTAAATGACATATTTCCATAAATCAAAATCTATTGAGTTTTTGAAAAAGTTGTCAATACCAAACTCGAAGGGTTAGTCATTTCAAATATTTCTCTAGTTCAAAAGTTTTTACAAAAGACCAACTGTTGAAAAGTTATATCATTTTGAAGTTCACCGAAAAACAAGCTTTTACCCAAAATGACCTATTCTTGCATATAGGGAGTTTCGCTATTTGAGCCGGATTTCTTTGTGTATCTTGGCTTGAAATAGTATTTCTAACTCATACAAAGCCAAGAAAGTTAAAAACTCCATGAAGTTCAAATTAGTTTGCATTTTGAACCCTTAATGCAAAATCATTCTCTTTATGTGCCTACAAAGCGCATTTTGCCTTATCTTTTGAAAGAAAAATCCTTTTATCAAAATTCTTTTTGATAAACATTATAACTAGTCCAAAGTTAAAATATGGAAATTTTTAAAGTATTTGGACTTCATTTGAAAAGGTTTTGCGTTTTTCTTCTCTTTAAGCAAAAATCTTGCAAAGAAAGCGCATTTTGGCATATCTTTTCAACGGAGACTCCTTTTTCAAAAATTCTTCTTGGAAAAGTTTCTTAGGAGTCCAAAGTTAATTTCTGAAAAATTTGAAAGTATTTTGACTTGATTCAAAAAAGTTTTGACTTTTTCTCTCTTTGATCAAATGCTGAAATTTCAGACTTTTGCATATTTTGAACTGATTTGTGATTTTTGTATCTCCAAATTGGTTCATAATTTGAGGAAGATATAATGATGAATTTTTATCCTCTATAGTTGATCTTATATGCCAATTTTTTCAGAATTATTGGAACTTTCTTAACCAGTTTTTCAGCTATCTTTTGAAGGTTAAATGGAATGTCAAAATCTGAAAAACCTGAAATTTTCAGATTTATGAAACTTTGTGAGTTTCACATCTTCAAAATGGTTGACATTTGGTTGAGCCTTGAAAAATGAAAAGTGTGTGTATTTTGAAGGACTAGCTCCATGATTTATTTCAGATTTTTTTTCGGAGCTTGTTTCCATACCGTTTTCAAATGTTGTAAGAAAGTTGTAAGCTCAACATGATTTCAATTTGTGAATTTGTGAAAATGAGCATGGTATCCTCATTAAAAATGTTTATTGGGGAGATTTCAAGGATTATTTTATTTGAATATGTTCGAAATATCATCTCTTTTAGTTGAACTCCAATATGGCCTCATTTCGAGTTATTTTCTCTTTTTAGCCACAAAAGAGGAGTTTGTGGAAATGTTTTGCGATCTCAAAAGGGGGAGAATGCTATATGCTCAAAATAAAATGAGTTCAATTGCCAAGCTCTTTCTTTTGCAACATATTTATATTGGCTTGAATTTGTTTTGGATTTTTTGGTGTTTAATGCCAAAAGGGGGAGAATATTTATATGATCAATGCAACATATTTGGATTCTCTCTTGTATTTTCACCTTTTCATGCATGTCATTCTCATATGCATAATGCTTGAAGTTTTAAATTGCTTAGTGACATGCATGGATATAGTTAAATAGCTTAAATTCCTATCTTATGATGATTTATATCCAAATATTGTTATTGATCAAGGATTTGTCATCAATCACCAAAAAGGGGGAGACTAAAGAATCTAGACCCGCCATTATGTGTTAATGGAGTTTTGGTTATTAATGACAAATCTATTTTTAAGACTAACACTCTTATTGATATATCTATTGTTTAGTCTTAGCTTAGATATAAAAGGAAAAATCCAAACAGGTATGCATTCATTTTGATAAATCTAATTGTGAGACTAACATGTTTATTGATATACCTATTGCTTAGTCTCAAATTGGATATAAAGGTGAAAATCAAAGAGGTATGCATTCTACATTATATTTCTATATATTGTTGCATTCCTCGGAACCAAAATATAGGATGAATTCCACCAAAAGTCTAACTTGAATATGTGCATATGTTCTTATTACACATTTGTGTATGCACAAATTTAGGGGGAGTTCACACTATGTTTTGTGGTTTCATTAGTATTGATCCATATTCCCGTTTCCACATATATTAAGGATCTTTACTTTCAAATATATCATTGAGTATATATAACTTGTGTAGTTAGTATATTCATATGAATATATGAGACTTGTGTAGCTCATACATGCTCATATATCCTTTGAGTATATACAACTTGTGTAGTTCATATATACTCATACCAATCTACATTCAATTATTTGTAATTGAAGTGGTTGTCATCAATTACCAAAGAGGGAAAGATTGTGGTATCTTGTCCCACCATTATGAGTTAATGGTATGTTGTGGTAATTAATGACAATCACATTGTGGGACTAACATTTTCCATGAGTTGGATGAATAGGTTGTGTTCCATGAGGATGGAGACTTTGGATGACATCATGAGTTGATTGTCATCAAGTCAAGACTCGGGATGAAGGAAATTATCATGTGTTGATGATGTTCAAGTCAGGATACCGAAGTGAAGAAAAACATCATATGTTGATGATATTGAAGAGCTTGAGTAAAGGATGCATCATGTGTTGATGTGTATCAAGTTCAAGAAGAGGAGATGATCATGAGTTGATCATCAAGTCAAAAGAAGACCCATCATGTGTTGATGGAAGTCAAGTGAAGGATGCATCATGAGTTGATGCATATCAAGTCAATGACCTGGACTTGAAGCAAAGATGTGCGTCATCAAGCTTCAAGTGGTTGCGCAAGGCAAAGGTATGACTAGCTAGGGCTAAGGATGTGTTCCTAGTCTTTTACCGGTCTCGGTGTTTGGTTGGGAGACCAGGTTGCTAGCATAGGTTGCCGTACTATTAAGAGGGGTCCTGTCTAGTAGCTTGAGTCTCATCATGTGTTGATAGCTCAATCTCACTTGCTCTAGCTCTCCGAGGCATGATGCTATTATTTGCAAATGTGTTTTGCAAATAGTCGAGGCTCATGCATTTAATCCTTGTAGCATGTGACTATACTTTGCAAATGTGTTTTGCAAATGGTTGAAGTCCATGTACCTACTCCTTATGGCATGATCTAAGTTTGCAAATGTGTTTTGCAAATTGTTGGGATTCATGTATTTTTTCCCCTGGCATGGTGTAAGATTGCTTGTTACTAATACTTTGGACTTAGACCATGGTAGTGGCTCTTTGGAGTCGTACTTTTTGATTTGATAAAATGTGTTTGAGATCAAATCAAATAGGTGGGTTGTGTAGCCCTCTGAATAAGTTTTCCATAGAGTCCAAGATCACTCAATTCCGACATCGGAGTCAAAAGTTATAACCGTTTTTCCGAGTGTCGCCTGTGTTGAAATCCAGGGCCGGACTGACCGCCCCACATGCCTGCAGTCTAACCGCCCACATGCCTGTGGACTGACCGCCCTTGTAAGGCCGGTCAACATTTTCTAGAGGGCATATTTTTTGGTTTTCTTGCACCCGGAATGCCTGGACTAACCGGGGGTCCCATCAGACTGGACCCTATGAGGGCGGACTGACCGGAAAATTGCATGTAACGGCTATTTTTATAGCCGTTGCACTGTAGGCCGGACTGACCGGCCCTATGCCTGCGGTCTGACCGGGTTTCCTCGATTTTCAGCAGATTCTCCTCCAACGGCTAGTTTTTTGTGTGTGGGCTATAAATAGTCACCTTGGCCGGTTGGAGGGCAACCTTTGGCATCCTATTTCACTCACTTGAGCTAGTGTGAGTTTCTCCTCTCCATTGTGCATGTGTTGCACCTTGTGAGCAAGGAGAGAGGTCTCTAGTTGCATGTGTTGCATCTAGAGGTGGATTTTGTATCCACTTGAGCTTGTGCATTCGTTGCATGTGGTGAGAGTCAAGTAAGGGCTTGGCTTATTACTCTTGGTGTTTGCCGACACCTAGACGGCGTGGAGGCATCGTGGATCGGTGATCTTCTCAAGAAGCTTGTGAGAAGGCCCAGCGTGTTGTGAAGGTTGGAGCTTACCTACCCGGAGCGGGAAAGAGTTACCACTAGTGGAATCGAGGTGTTTGGCTTAATTCGTGGAGCCGGTCCAATTAGTTTGGGCTTACCTCAACGTGGATTAGGGGAGACCGCAAGTCTCCTAACACCACAGTAAAAACGTCATTGTGTCATTGTGGTTTGCTCTCTAGTGATTTAGTTTGTGCAATTTACATTCCTATAATTAAATTGCTTACATGTCTTTGTATGATTGCTATCATTATCAATAGACTTATATTGTTGGTGCACTTAGTGAAGACTAGTTGATTTAGGCTTTAATTGTGCAAAACCGAATTGATTTACAATTCCGTATTAAAACTCGGTTTTAGCCAAAAGATTTTAAAACTGTCTATTCACCCCCCTCTAGTCAGCCTCCTCGATCTTACACCTGGCTACGTCTTGGATGCCTTCTGGAAAGGTAGCACGTCGTATCGGAGCGTTGAAGATGTGAAACTCCGTGTCTGACTACAAGTTGGAGTAGAGTATCACCTCTACTCTCCAATGATCCTGATCACCCACCACGTACTTGTATCCTTGGTACGTGGGTGTCTCATGAAAGTGCAGATGTTACATCATTTTTCATAAAGCTGCACCCCAGTGTCCAGCGAAAATCACGTGGGAGATAGCATTTGGTACTTCGGCCATTTACAATTTCTGAGAAAGAGATGAGTTAGTAACCATTTTTAATGAGAAGGGTTGAG
Organism: Phyllostachys edulis; assembly: GCA_036346405.1. NCBI lineage: Eukaryota > Viridiplantae > Streptophyta > Magnoliopsida > Poales > Poaceae > Phyllostachys > Phyllostachys edulis. The sequence continues at coordinate 27,765,092 of CM070555.1, read as the reverse complement.
AGAGGACACCCGAAAGACTCAAAATAGTTTTAGTTTTCAAAAATAAGTCCTTAAGACAATTCTAAGGCCACGACCTACAGTCGATATGGCTTTGATACCACTTTTGTCGAACCCAGAAACGAAGGATCCCGAATTCTCTATGTTCATACACTAGTCCAGGATAGCTAGTGTACACAGTCATACAAAAGTGACATCACAATCATGTCACGTATTTATTTATTATTAATCAGAGTTTAATACAAAATGGGCCAGAGGCGAAATAAATAAATATCACAGCGGAAGCAAAATAGTAGTAGGTCACACGATGCGCCACATGCAATCGTCTAGGGGCGTAGGCCTAAACGTCTGGGTCCTCACCGTCCTAATAGAAGTCTTCTCCTGAATAAAGATTATTCAGCAAGCGTGAGCACAACTTCTGTGCTCGGAAGTTACACCCAATAAAGAATTATGATGCATGCATAAGTAAACCAGTGAGGCTAATAGGGTTTATTTTGCATCAAGTAGCATTTTCAATTTTAAATACTCATACTAAGTTCCAAGGCAATTTTTATTCTATATCTAAAATTAGATTTTTAAATTGACAATTTTATAGTGGATAACCTCCATGAATGAATGGTAAAGGATACCCTCCTATCACATGGCTAATCGCCCAATTTTACCACAAGGATTAACCATCCTTAAATCATCTGTTGAAATTATTTAAAAACCAAAAACAAAGTCTAACTTAGAGTGGCTTTGCTCAGCATGTCCATGACCGTGGACATGGCGATTCGAATAGTTTTACACTCTGCAGAGGATGTACAACTTTACCCACATGAGATAACTTGCTTTTAATGTCGGCCAATACACATTTCCGAAGGCTTGTGACTAAGCAGTTATCATGAGGCCTTTACAATGCTCTACCTTAATGTATTTGTGCCCGCTAAGGTTTCACTTCTATTGGATTAACCATCCTCCGGAAGCCCCCTCTTGCGCGAAGTGGGACTACTGTCTAACCGACACCCACATAACAACATGGCACAAATAACACCAAGGTATTATAAATTATTGATCCAAATCTGTCCCATTCCAGACATGTGGTGGTACGGCAAGGTGTAGCAAAATACGCTCAAAGACCGATCCTTAACTGACTTGGGCGACTTCCAAAATAACCCCTAGGCCTCAACCCTACCCAGATTCAGCTCGTGCATAAACCTGCACCCACCAACTATCCATTTCGCCCAAGTCCAAACCATCTTTTTATTTTAATTTTCAAGTGAAATCATTTTCTAAACTTTCTATGGGAACACAATACCATAGACTCAATTTGAAACAAGTTTGGAACAATTTAGCCAAAACTTCCCAAATTCAAAATTTTGATCTAAGCAAGATCTAAGCATGTAATTATTTTCACATTTTATTTTGACTAATGGTGACAAGGATATGGTAATTCAATAATCAACATTGGCTTATACAAAGGAATTGGCATAACTAAGAATTTTAAACAGGGATTTAAAATAGCTGAATATAAAATTATGCATGCAATAACAATTTTAAAAATAGAATTAAATAATGTAAAATATTGGGTTCAACATGATCAATGATATAACTTGCCTTGCTCGAAGTCCTGGTACTCTAAATCCTCAGAAGGATCTAGCTCTCCGGAGTTGTCGAAATCTATAAGCGAAAATACGATAAATTCAATTAAAACTCAAATAAACTCAAATAAATTCAAATAAACATTCAAATTAACTCCAAATCAAATAATTTTAGTTTAGTTATCTAGATCTTGAATTTACATAAATTTAGAAATTAGAATCACCTAAATCGGAGTTCGTATGAAGGAATACGAGCTCCTGGAAGTTTTAAACCTAAAGAAACTGTAATTTTGGATTTTATAGAATTTCTTGATTTATTTTTCTAAAGGAAATTTGAGATATTTCGCCAGATGACGTTAGCGCACGGGATTTACCGAATTTTGGATGAATTAAATTTTTAAAGAAAAACTTTTGAGTCACTGACAGGTGGGCCCGACGGTTAATGGTCCACGATGGACCTAGCTCACAGAATAGTGTGTAGGGGTGCGTGTGTGGGCTTTAGAAAATAGCAAATAAAATCTAAAATTTTTGAGAAAATTCACAGAAATTTTCAAAGGCATTTTGGACTTAAATAAAATATTTCCAACTTATATTTGGTAATAGATTTTGCAATTAATTTCTTTTGGCTTTAAATTAAATAGGGAAAAGCTTTTGAAATTTTAGAAAATCCACTAAAATAATTAAGTTTTAAATTTTCTCTGAAATTTGAAATTTGGGTTGTTACAATACAAGAGGCATCGATCGAGGTTATACATCCCTTATGCACGCACACAACTCTAGGCCAGCCGGCCAACTCTATCTTGGACTCCTCTTCGTAAACTGACTCAAAATCTTTGTAAAAGAAATTACAACCAACTCGGTCAATAATTAAAGAAAAAAGGCACGTAGTCCCTTACTTATTCAGACTCAAGAGCAATAATAATTAAAGGACTCAGGTTCCTTAGATAAGGAAACAAAAAAATAAACTTTTTGGAAAGAAAACCAAATTCAAAAAGAAATCAAGATCGGAATTGATCCTATCGGAATTTGCTAAGGAGTTGTAGATGCACACTCCCTTGATTCTTGCTCAATAACAACTCCTGGTTTCACATGTTTCCTTCGCAATTCGGTGTCCCTCCCATGCACTCGTGCTTTCTATGTAGTTGGACTCGACTTCTTCCCGTGCGCCACTCGGTTAGACTCCACGTGCTTGCCTCCTTGCGCACGCCCAAGCCCACCTGGCCACTCATGAGTCTGCCTTCCATTGCACACACGCCCAAGCTCATGCACGCTCAGCCTCTTCCCATGTGCTGCATGCACTAGCTAGGTTCCCTTCCCCTCAGCCTTCCTCCCTCTTGGGCAATACATGTTTTCTCTCCATTCCATCCATTAAACAGGCACCAATACAAGATGCAACCTCAGGTTCTGAGTTGGAAACTGTGGGGTCCCAAAATTGAGTTCATTTCAAGTCGAGTGATTATATAGAAGGCACAACCTAAACATGAAACGAATCTGATTCCAAGATTCCCGGATATGCGTCTCATGTTAGTTTCCAAGGATAAGTGACTAACATGCACTTATCCAAACAACATGGATCACAACCATAGTCAAATTTGCAAAATTTATTAGAAGCAAAGTTACAATTTTGACAAATAGGACCTTATGGCCCGATTTTTCACAAGGTGGCCAGCTGGCCAAAGCTAATCATAAATAAATAAATCACAGCGGAAGATAAACTTGAAAATACAAAGAAGAATACCAGGTTGGCATGCCCACAACCCACAAGCAACCAACTAGAGTTAAAGCCGTTGCACCTGCCGTTCACATTTGAACAAATGGACAATTTGTTAAAGTACAAAGTTGTACTCGCGAGACTTTCAAAAATAATAATAATGCTACTCTAGGCAATTTTCAGCGTAAAGCAATAATTTTTAGCAAAGTACATATTTAGATTCAAAAGGTAGCAAGTAAAACATTTTAAAATTTTAAATACAGCAAGGTAACATTTCATAGTCATCACCTCAAATTCTTGATCACAATTCCAACAACAGTAATATTTCAATAATCCTCACATTCGATCCAAGATCACAATATTCAACAACAGTAAAGTATCATGTCAACAATTCCTCAATTTAGATCCACGATCACAAGTTCAAACCATTCCCAAATTTTCCTAATCCCAATTTTAGATCCTAACTGTGCATGGTTTCCCACAAGCGATGTCCATGACCGGGGACACGGCTATTCGAATAGATTTATGACTCTACGGAGTTTGTACAGCTTTACTCTCATGATATGAATATCTCTCAATGTCGGCCAACGCAGTCTTCCGTAGGAGTATGACTGAGATATCATAACGAGGCTGTTACAATGTCATGGCCTAACTATCAAACCACCCGAGAAACACCCCATGGCAGGTTATCATTCGCAACTGAACCACGGGCGAACCCCGTAACAATGGGAAACACCACATGGTAGGCTATCGTTCGCAACTGAACCATGGGTGACGTTGGGACACATCCCGTGACAGGCTATCGTTCGCAACTGAACCACGGGTGACTCTTAGAATAACAACAATAGGTACAACAATTAGTGGTTTGGTAGAAAGAACACAACAAATTATTTAGCCAAGCTTTCGCCATAAGTTCTGGCATGTGGTTGCACGTATGACTTGGTTAAACACATCACAAACCGATCCTTAATCACTCAGACGGGGCTACACAATTCCATAATGACAAATAACAACAACATTTCATCATCACCCTACACCCGTCCAAGTTAAAATATAAAACCCATGCCCAACATGTCCACAATAACCAGATCCAAGATCTGAACAAATCCTCAAATTCCAACATGATTTAGTTAACACATTCTTCAATATCTCAACATGATTCGATTCACCTCGGCTGATGGACTAGCTCCATCATCCAGATTCGACTACCACTACTAGCATGGCTAAGCAACGATCTATCCTACAACAGAAAATTCCCATACATATATATATATATATATATATATATATATATATATATATATATATATATATATATATATATATATATATATATATATATATATATATCCTAGGCAACAACTGAACAAAAAGGGATATCAACATCAAGGAGGGCAATGCAACAATTAGGTATTTAACTACTTCTACCCATGAACATACTTTTCAAAATAGCATGCAATGGCAAGATTAAAATCCACGTAAAACTTTTTAAAATCAGTAGGAGCAACATGATCAAGAGGAGGGTGCTCACACCTTTGCTAGTACCACTTGTTCAACCTCAGGTTACACTCAAATTGATCTCACAAATATATCGGTACCGTCGAAAACCTTAACAGAATACGATATTACAATAAACTCCAAATAAAACCAACAATAACAAATCATTCAAAATTGCATGCAAATCACACAGTAGGTAGATTAAGATTTTAGGTGGATTTAGGTGAAATTTTTAGTTTATTTGGAGTTCATATGAATTTTCTATTAATTTTACCAAATTAAAGTTATTAATGTGTAATTAAAACAATTATCAAAATTTTCTTTAATAGAAACATAATTAAAACCTAGTTCATTTAAAATTATACCAAAAATAAAAACTAACAAAATTGGTTTCACCCAATTTGGAGTTAAATTGAGTTAGTTATGAATTTTCCAAGTTATATGAATTTTCTATGCAAAATTAAATCGTTTCAGAATACTAAACGAATTTAAAAAGTTTCTTACTCAACCTCAGCTAGCCTTAGAGAGTGACAAGCGAGACCCAGCATTAGGGTTTGACCTGGTCACTTTGACCCGGTCAGTGCTAAGGGCGACGCCGAAGGCGTATTCCAAGGAATACGTTTTCAAATAACGAAAATGTAAAATCTTTTTAAGCAAGAAGGGATTACGCTTTCACTAAGAGAAAACATATTTTGATGTTTTACACGTTCACTTAACCGGATCTAGGCCCACATGTCAAACACTTAGAGTTCTAACCGATTTCACTTAAGGTTCTTAAGCATGTTTTAAATGGTGGGACCTACGTGTCATAAGCACATTAATAAAACTCTTAAGTTTAAAGGTTAAGGATTAACCTCAAATCGCCGGCATTTAACCGGGATCCCGCGCATGGTGGCGTAGTGAAGAAAGCGAACTGGCGCAGCGGTGGTTCTCGGGGCTCGGGATCAATGCGTCCTGGTGCGGAGCTGACCCATGAACTCATTGCCGGTGGCGGGAAGCCCAAAGGTCAATGGAGGCAGGCTCGCATCGGATGGAGGCGGAGCCGAAGTAGCGGCGCTCGAGGAGGGGGCTCTTCGGTGCTCGAGATGCTTTAGAAATGCATGCATAAGCGCCGCCTCATCTTCAGGAACACGGCGCCCTCAAAGCTGTCGATGGAGGAGGTCCAGAATGGCTGGAACGTGAACGGCGGTGGACCACCGCGCTCGGAGAAGAATAGCTTGCACACCCTTGAGGAAACACCAAAGTCGAATTAATTTCGCCCAACTACTCAGTGGGATGAGGCGATCTTAACGGACAAGGTGTCAAGGAGAAAAACTCACCGGGAGCTCCTTATGCTCTACGTGGCCATGGCCACCGGTCGTGAGGACGAAGACCACCTGCTCGGTGATTCTGTGGATGAGGAAGACCCGGACCGGCCAAAACGAGCGCGGTGCGGTGAGACGAAACTGTCGGTGAGGTCGAGGACTTGCGGGAGGCTTCAATGCGGCGGCGCTCCACCGGTCTTCTTCCTCGGCCGAAGCAAGAAAATGGATGGAGAGGGTGAGAGAGTGTGCAGAAGGATGAATGGATGGGCTAGAAGGAATCAGGGAAACTCGGCGATGCCTAAGAGAAGGACACGAAAGTGCTACGTGGAATTTGGCGACTCGACGGCACGCATGCACAGCGCCACGCACGCGAGCGAGCGGCGGGGCGACGGAGAAGATGATGAAAATGGGGCTGACAAAAGGGCCTCGCCGGTCAGTGGTGGAAAGGAACAGCGCGTCGGAGCTGGTTGAGTCGGACTCGGGTCCGAGTCAAACGGTGTGGTGGAGTCAAATCAACCCGGCTCAGTCGCTACAGATCCAATGGACTCAGTCGGAACAGGTTAGGCTAGAGTTTGAATTTAGTTTGACCGAAATTCCAAAACGTTTGACTGAGGGATTTAAAATAGAAGAAAATTTTGAACAATTCTGAAAATTTTTCTGAACATTCTGAGAATCAAATAGAACTTAGGAAAAAATAATTTAAAGTATTGTTCAAACTAAAATTTGTCGAATTAAATTATTTTAAAAACTGCATTAGTGAAATGGTTTGAATTTTGGTGAGATCAAAATAACTTCTAATTTTTTAAAAATATATATTAATTAGTGATAAATAATCTAGTATTTAAATAAACTATTTCCAACAACTTTTAATTATACATTTTCTAGATTCATATTAAAGCTTGAATTCAAGTTGAAAGTTTAAAATTTTCGGGACAAACTTTATTATAACAACAAAAGTTTTTTATTAGTCCATAATTTACACACATAACAAATGATATGCTTAGCTAATCCAACTTTAGGATTTTTGGGATGTTACAAAAACGCAACCCAAAGTTGGAGTAGCACATGGGGTTGTATCACCACGTTGACCATGGCCATGAGCTAAAGCACGCGATGCACCTAGTGGGGGTACTCGTCGCTGTAGAGCTAGATGAAGTGCTAGCCCATGGTACCCCAAGGGGCATAGCAAGGAGCTGCACCAGGACTCGGAGTCGCATGGCCGTGGCCTACATGAGCAACCATGCAACTATAAGCGTATCCTGGGCAGTGGTGCTACCCTGGAGGTCACCTTCAAGGTTACCCGGGTCCAGGAACACAATGCTCATGAGGAACCAAGTCTCGTGAACAGCCACAAATTTCACCACAAGAAGGGTGGGGCCGTTGTGGAGGAGAGTGCCGCCTCCACGTCGTCGTCGATGTCGGGGTCATTAGAGATGGACACGATGACCTTCTTGGCTGCCTCGTACGTACGTGCCCTCCTCGAGGTCCTCGCCCTCATAGCCGCTGGACGTAGAGGCGGGGAGGAGGGGTCGTGCCTCCTCAGAGCATCTCCAATAGTTAGAAACAACATTGTCTCTAATATATGCTACATCATCTTTAGCGACAACATCTCCAATAGATAGCCTCTAGCATACTCTCCAACATTTATATTTTATAATTTTCCTTTGAAACGGGCCTACATATCAACTAGAATATATTAATGTATCATATCTTGTTTCACGTGCATGACAGTCTCTTCAGGAAGAGACAACCTATGCTCTCTCTCCTCCTCCTCTCTCCTCCATATAGGATTTTATTGATGTGGCATAGTTAAGAGACGATAATAAATACACTATTGAAGATGCCCTCATTGATCCTGACTGTGGCGGCAAGGGCCATGGTGTGCCTATTTAAGGAGGGTGCTTGAGGGCTGAGGCTGGAGTCGAAGGGGATGGACTGAGGACTAAGAAGGGAGAGGTAAAATTAAATGGTCTTTAGCCTATCCATAATGACTTTTCTCAAAGCAACCATACTCTACAATGGTATATTTCGAATTTTGAACTATGCAATGACATATCTGTGAATCGAGCACTCTACATATATCTAAATTTCCCTTAATTAATTGGTCTGGGTCTACTACCGCACAAATTCTTGCCACAACAGGATATATGTGGTCGAAGTAATATACTTTTGAATATTTTCATTGGTCATAAAAATTATGAGTAAATATACTCCCATATGTTACGTACAGTCCACACGTGAATTAACTAATTAGCTGGTGCATGAAACTCAACTGTAAAGTTAACTTCTAAATATAAAAGTTTCTCAATATTTTTATCTCCTATACTCCTATCTTTTTTCTTCACTTCCTGCCACTCCCACTTGTAGCGTAAGTAGTAAATAGTGAAAAAAGTATGTGAAGTACATAAACTACAAGCATGTACGTACCCTAGTAACTCTCATGCAGCTTTTACAACATTATTGTGATAAAAAATATTGATCAAAGTTGTGCATCAAAAATCATGAAAGAATAATCGGTTAATTCCTCATATGCCACTGGAAATTTCCAAAATCCTTGACTGTATCACTGAAATGTAGGGACGGGGCCAATGGGCTCACCCGATGTCATAGGACACCGGGTCCCAAACTATGACACTAGATCCCAAAAAAATTAGCAGATATTATCATGTATATACCATGCTTTCATCTCCTAGCCCAAAAGCTCTGCACCATCTAGCCCAAAAATTTTAGCCATTTTGTTCTCTTTTTATTGGTCATTAAGGCCAAATGATGCATTTTTATCATTGTTTTCCGTATAAATTACTATTTAGTATAATGTTGCTTGAAAATTATATATGTTGTTATATTTATAGTGAAGTAGTGAACCCCTGTTATTTTCGTTCTAGTTTCGCCCCTGCTAAAATGTGGGGTCCGAGCCCACATATACAACACAATAAGTGACATATAAAGGATGGCACAAATTTTTGATGACAAATGTTTTAGACAAATTATGCTAGAAATTACAAATTGACCTTTTAGACCACTAAACAAAAGCACAGTCGATATTCAGGTAGTCCCTTTTTTACGAAATAAATCCTCAATGCCGCCGGGACTTTTTGACCATATTAGCATGATTTCGTTTTGTATTTACAAAACAGCCGCAGCGATTTTTTTTGAGGCAAAATTAGCACCCCAACCGCACGGCCGCCGTGCGACGGCCACCCCAGCCCGCCACGTGCCGGTTTCACATGGCCGCCATGCGGTGGCGCTACCGCACGGCCGTCATGCCCACGGGCCACCACGTGTTTAGGGTTAGGAGGGTTAGGGTTTAATCCGGTTTTGGCGATTTTCGTTTGAATTTTAAAATATAGCAAACGACTTCAAAAAATTATGAAATTTTATGTGGAGCCTCCCGACATAGTATACTTGCTTGTGTAAATTTGGCATAAGCTTTGGATGAATAAAATTATGGCTAATTTACACAAGTAAGTATACTGTGTCGTGAGGCTCCAAGTAAAATTTCATAATTTTTTGAAGTCATTTGCTATATTTTAAAATTCAAATGGAAATCACCGAAACCGAATTAAACCCTAACCCTAATTACGGATTAAACCCTAACCCTCCTAACCCTAAACACGTGGTGGCCCATGGGCACTACCGCACGACGGCCGTGTGGCAGCCAAATCACACGGTGGCCATGTAGCAGCGCCACTGCACGGCGGTCGTGTGGATGCAGCACATGGCGGGCTGGGGTGGCCACCGCATGGCAGCCGTGTGGTCGGGGTGCTAATTTTGCAACAAAAAAAATTGCTACGGCTATTTTTTGTAAATACGAAACGAAATCATGCTAATACAGCCAAAAAGTCTGCCGCCGGCCATTGTATTGCGCAATGTCGTGGCACCTTTTCTTTGTTCATCGTTGATGACTAGAGTTCGGTGCCCACAATCCACTGTGTTATTTGTTTGAATTTCCGATATGATTTCTTGGATTTTAGCCCGAGATTTGTGCGCTATGAACCTTTTGATGATTGCAGTAGCTACCCACACTACTAAAGAAAAGGTCGTCACAAATGGATCAAAATCGTCATCACAGATGGCTTTTTGAACCGTCCGACTTTATGGGTCTGTGATGATATAAGGTCATCACAGATGGTTTTTGAACCGTTTATGAAAAAAGCCATCACAGACGGTTCTGAACAATAACCGTCTGTGATAATTGATTATCCTGAGCGATTATTATTCGTAACCGCTCAGTGATATCTTTTTTCACATACGGTTTTTAGTAAAAATCGTCTGTGGTAGTTTTTTTATTGAAAAAAATTCGAATTTTGAGCCAAACCAATCAATTGCTGGACAGTTGGACCCGAGTATGTACATATGGTTGATTACACAATCTGGAATGAAAGAAAACTCAAATTGGACAGCGAACGAACAGCGACAACGGGTGTTGAAACTTTGGAGGCCGTTTTGAGGCCCTAAATAACCTTTTTTTTGGGTTTTCACTTTTTCGGATTTGCAACTTCCAATGCTGTGTAGAGGCCCTATCTAAATGAGTCAAATATTGCCTTATGGATTTTTAGATTGACCATTTCGTTAGCTTTCCAACAAGCTAAAGAACGTTGTAATCCGAGTTCGTATGCAAAAGTTATGATTATTTTACCGGACAGTGCACGATTTGAGGTGGAGGCCGGGGCGACAGTATTGATGGAGGCTGGGGGCGACGAGGTTGGGGGAGGCCGGGGCGAGGTGAAGGAGGCAGGGGTGACAAAGTGGAGGAAGCCAGGGGCGACGAGGTCGTAGGAGGCCGAGGTGACGACGAGGGTGGGGCGAGGTGGAGGAGGCCGGGGGCGACAATGTTGGGGGAGGCCAGTGACGATGAGGCCGGGGCGAGGTGGAGGAGGCCATAGGCGACGAGTTTAGGGAGGCCGGGGTGTAAGGTCAGGACGAGGCGGCGGCACAAGGTTAGGGTTGGGGAGAGGAGAGATGACAGAGAAGGAGATGGAGGTGTGCAGTGGATAAGGGTGGCTTTTAATATATAGCGAGTTTCAGCAGCCCGTCCATTAAGTCCAAATTTTCGTTTCCCCGCCCAACAAAACAAAAGTATCGGAGACGGTTTTGTCTACAAAACCGTCTGTGATATGATTATAATCACAGACGGTTTGTGATAAAAACCGTCTGTGATGATTCACAGACGGTTTTCAATACAAACCATCTGTGATATTCGAAGACATCACAGACCGCTTGTATTTAAAATTGTCTGTGATGATTCACAGACGGTTATTAATAAGAATCGTATGTGATAATTATGTATCACAGACGATTTTAGCTATCGCTACATATCACAGATGGTTCTTATTAAAAAAACTGTATGTGATAATTACAACACTGACGGTTCCATGGGAACCGTTTGTGATGAGGTATCCAGTATAGCCTTTTTTTTGTAGTAGTAGTAGTGCCAGCTGCTCAATTCTTCAAAAACAAAGCAGAAACCGTGGGGCCTTGAGAAATTTGGAAAAAAAATAAACACAGAAAATAAATGACATTTGTGGTACAATTTGTTGTTTTCAATCTTCAGCTCCAATTTAGGTTCCAATTTAACACAACATTTTCCCAAGAGAAGTATGGCCAATTAAGTGGCCAAACTCACTTTACCTACCTAGCTAGCTACTACTTAAAAATAACCAATTGGTGGGAGTGATGGTAACGGTGGTGGACTATCGAAACAAACAAGCTTCGTCTGTAAAAAAATCTCTAACAAAAAAAAAACAACTCCTAACAAAAAAATTAACTTCAACAAAAAAAAATGACATTAGCGACAATGAAGCTCGACTGGGCGCGCAGGCCAAGCACGATGGTGGAGGCGTCACTCAGCTTGGTGAGCTCGATCGTACGCGGAAGCGAAGCCAAAGGTGTGGAGCATGCCGATCCCAACAACGTCGACTCAACTTGATAGGGTAATATGATATTTTGCCCGTAGCAAAGCAAAGACATTTAATCAAAAAAAAGATATACTAAGAGCATCAACAATAGTTTGTTTTTTAACTTGTTACTGAGAGGAGTGATAGTACTCAATCTAATAAAAAAACAAGTCTTCCAATAGATTATTTCTTAAGCTTGTGTCTAAGACTTTAATTGCTACAAGTGTGCATGATTCTTGATGATCAATAATGAAGTACAACTTTATGTTCTACATGTTTGAGCTCATTTATCATATCAATAATAAAGTCGGGATATACAAGTGATCTGGTGGATATTTTGCTTTGAGATAGTGGGACTCACAAAACGCGTTTTTAGGTAATAAGTAAGTCTCCAATAAAGTATTTAGTTGTTTCTTGTATCTTGGTATTAACAATCTGTTAGTTTCTTTATCTAGAAACAATCCCACCTTCTCTCATTCATATCACCTAAATACTGATATGGCAATCCTCTTAGTAACAGTTGACATGAACTGTTATAGATGCTCTAAAAGGAATTAACATGCATTATTATTTTTCTCTAAAAAACATGCAATTTTTTTTAATTTGAACATAGACGACACATGCCTTTTAATCCGCCCTCGCCCACGAATCCATCGAGATTAGACCTAGCTGCATGAGTCAAGAGTCCTGAGATATGAGATCTCTCTCTCTCCGCGAGGGATCACACTCTCTCTTCACGTCGACTCACCATGTGAACGGCATACCAATAGTATATTTATTGTGGTCTCTTAATATACTACGTCAATAAAATTCTACGTAAAGAAGAGAGAGAGAGAGGAGAGAGAGCACATATCGTCCCTTCCTGAAAAGACGATCGTACACGTGAAACAAGACAGGATACATTAATCTACTCTAGTTGACATGCAAGACCCTTTCAAAGAAAAATTATAAAATACAAATGTTAGAGAGTGTGCTAAAGACTATCTATTGAAGATATTGTCTTTAAAAATATCGTAGCATATATTAGAGACAAGATTATCTTTAATTATTAGAGATGCCCTAAGTGTATCACATCCTGTCATCACTAGTATTTATTAGCCGCCAGTCTACTACGCTTGCTGTTAGCCGTCGCTTTGAGTTGACGATTATAGTAGCATTTGTCTTGAAGCTCAAATTATATATGAAGACCGCCGGTGCAAACTGGTGACGCGATAGTGACCAATAACAATATGATTTCTATATTTCCTACTATGTTTTATGATGGATGCAGTTTCATCACAACAGTGAAGCGAGGTCTTAGGTTCTTCTTCTTTTCCACAAAACAAAAATGGCGGTGGGTCTCATTCCATCATTAATTCCCATGCAAATAAAACATTAGAAAAAGCAGTGGCGAATGGCTAGCTACTCTTCTGCTGGAAGTAGTATGGTGCAATACTTGGCACGATACCCGCGGAATTGCACTGGTACAACGTCTGCCATTATTAAGATCGCTGGATATATTGGTAGCAGAAATCGGTTCGAATTAAATAGGTCAAGGATCGATGAAACTCCTACATTGCAAGTTTGCAACTGTTGAAAATTAATCTAGAGATTTGCCAAGTAATAGGACGTTAGGATTCTGATGCAATCAGTATCAGATCTAAATTAGTTTGTTTTCTTTGTTAGGCTTTTTACGTTTAGTTTTTAACTTAGTTAGCAAGTTGATTAGATAGTTTTTAAAAGGACGTGTAATCTGATGTGTTTAAATGAAGCAATAGAGAAAGAAAAAAAGAAAACACGGCATGCAGTGCATGCAGCCACAAAAAAATCGTTCGGCTCTTTCTTTCTTGCGTACGTGAGTTTTGCTTCCTCGTGTGTGCGTGTTTATTGCTTCCTTGCGTGTGTGTGTGGTTCTTTCTTGCAGCATGAGCGTATTCATATTCATCGGTTGAATACATCACGTGAGTTCTATCAAAAGGTTGCCTGTTCCTTCCAGCGAGATCGTTTTTTCTGCACAGCGTGTGTATGTGTTTCCTTCCGGAGCGTGAGTATGCTAAAGCGTGATTTTTATCATTGGTTTAGGCCAACATTTGGTATCAGAGCTTTAGTGATTTTTGTGAGTTAGAAAGGATGCCGAGAGAAGGAAGGAGTATGTCTCCATCCGCTGTGCGAGACCTACTGTGAGGTGATCTGTCCACATCGCAGGTAGTGAAAAAAGAGAGTGTGGTGACAATGTCATACCCACATCTCACCCGCACGAACTACACGATTTGAACGATGAAGATGCGCGTCGCTCTACAGACACAAGACATGTGGGAGGTTGTGGAGCCCAGCAGCTCGGAGTACTGCAAGGATCGAATGGCCTTATATACCATCTACTAGGTCGTGCCGGAGCACATCATGTCTTCCCTCACCAGGAAATACACGGCGAAGTTGGCATGGGAGGCAATCAAGATGGTGCACATGGGGCACGAGCGTGTGCGCGAGGCCAACCTGCAGACTCTCAATAACGACTTCGAGGGGCTGAAGATGGAGGAAGGGGAGACCGTTGAAGATTTCGTCGGTCGGGTGATGTCGGTCGTCAACGAGATCCGCGTGTTGGGCGACACGGTAGATGAGATTATCGTTGTTCGCAGGTTTCTTCATGTGGCCCTGGCACGCTACATGCAGCTCGTCACCTCTATCGAGCAGTGTGTGGACTTGAAGACCCTCACCGTCGAAGACCTTGTTGGGCGGTACAAAGCCTACGACGACCGCGTCTGAATAAGTTTCGGCAACCCGAAAGGGGTGAGCATCTGTTGCTTACGCATACGCAATGGGAGACCCCCACCAAAGAGAAAAAGAATGGAGAAGGGTCAGGTAGCGGTGCAAAAGAAGAACCGTGACAACGACAGTGGCCGCGGCAAAGCTAGTGACCGTGGCAGTGGCCATGGCGACAAGGAGGACAGCAGCGACTCCGATACCAGTGAGCACAAGTTCAACAAGAAGAATACCAAATGCTACAATTGTAGCATCCGAGGGTATTTTGCCAATGAGTGCCGCAAGCCAAAGAAGGAAGTGGCGTATTTTGCTACGGCGGATGATGAACCGGTGCACTTTGAAGTTCGGCGAGAACGTAATCAAATAATGACAACTTGATTAGGGGGTGATTGTCTTAGTATTTTTTTTTTGCATGTTAGTTGAGTTTAATTAAAGACATCAACTAGGAGAAGGCAAGTCTAGATTAAGGGGTAGATTGTTGGAAATTAATCTAGACTTGCCAAGTAATAGGGCGTTAGGATCCTAATGCAATCAGTATCAGATTAAAATTAGTTTGTTTTCTTTGTTAGGCTTTAGGGAGCATTCGCGCGACTGCTCGCTGTTTCCTCTTCATCCGATTCTCTGCTACGTCTACATCAACTGCACGACTACAATTCTCTGCTATGTTCTACATCAACTGCATGACTACTACCACAACGTCCACTACGCCATGACGAACGACGTCCTCATCAAGAACTCTGCTGCAGCTTCTTTTTCCACTGAATCTGGGTATGGCTATCTCTCTCTTGTTACTGGGTTTGCTTTACTATCTGTTGTTGTCTTGAACACTGATATAGGTATGCTAGCTTCTGTCCTTCTACAATCTGGTATGGCTATAATGTTCTTGGTTATCTGCTTTGTAAAAATAGCTAGAGTAATTTCCATGATTTATCTAGCATATTTCTGGATTAAAGTAATTCGAAAAATGCTTATATTTTTAACAATCCAAAAACCTTATTCTAGGCATAGGCATTTTTCGTCAACTGGCTTTGCTGCTGCGCTCAAACCCTCTGAATTCGATGGTGTGAATTACAAGAGGTGGCGCACCAAGATGGTGCTTTGGCTAACTACCATGAACGTTTTCCATGTCACAAATGGCATACCTGAAGGAACACTTACTCTTGAACAGGAGCAAGCGTTCGAGGCTACTGATAAGCTTTTTAAAGGTGCCGTGGTTAGTGTTCTTGGTGAGAAGTTAGTTGATGCATACATGGTGATTAAAACTGGGAAAGAGATGTGGGATGCACTCGAGGCCAAGTTTGGGGTTTCAGATGCAAGCAGTCAATTGTATCTCATGGAGCAATACCACGACTATAGAATGGTTGATAGCCATTCTGTGGTTGAACAGGCTCATGAGATACAATCCATGGCCACAGAACTTGAGCACTTCAAGTGTGTGTTACCGGACAAGTTTGTCGCAAGAGGCATTATTGCCAAGCTTCCTCCTTCTTAGGGGAATTTTGCTACTTCTCTGAAACACAAGAGACAAGAGTTTTCTGTTGAAAACCTCATTGGGTCTCTTGATGTTGAAGAGAAGGCGAGGGCAAAAGATACACACACTAGAGGAAATGAGGGACATTCTAGTGCCAATGTGGTGTAGAAGAAGAATGGCCAAGTTCAAAAGTTCAAAGGCAAGAACAAGACTGCACAAACAACTAACTTCAAGAAGAAGAAGAAGAACACAAAGGATGGCCTTTGCTTTGTGTGTGGCGAACCTGGTCATTGGGCCAAGGATTGCAGCCAACACAAGGGTGGGAAGAATCAGCAAGGGCAGAATTCCAAGTCTACTAATACTGTTGTTGGTACTACTGAGACGGGAACATCAGGGTATTGTAATTTACCTATTGTTCTTTCTGTATGTCAATCTACCGATTGGTGGATAGATAGAATATACATGTGTGTGTTGATATTTCATTGTTCTCTTCTTACCAGGTCACTCGAGATTCAGCCGTTCTAATGGGGAACGGGTCACATGCCACTGTTCATGGTGTTGGCACGGTTGATCTGAAGTTTACTTCGGGGAAGATTGTGCAACTAAAGGACGTGCATCATGTGCCATCTATCAATAAGAATCTCGTTAGCGGATCTCTTCTGTGTAGAGATGGCTTTAGGCTGGTATTTGAGTCCAATAAATTTGTAGTGTCCAAGTGTGGACAATTTGTTGGAAAAGGCTATGTGTGCGGAGGCTTGTTCCGCCTGTCTCTTTTAGATTTGTGTAATAATGTTGTGAACCATGTTTGCAGTGGTAATGAAACTACTATTTGGCATTCACGACTTTGCCACATAAATTTTGGTTGCATGACGCAGTTAGCCAGTTTAGAGTTAATCCCAAAATTCACCCTTGCCAAAGGTTCTAAAGGTCAAGTTTGTGTGCAATCAAAGTTGCCTCGTAAGCCTCATAAGGCCGTAGAGGTAAGAAACTTGGCACCATTAGAACTCATACATTCAGATCTGTGTGAGATGAATGGTGTGTTGACAAAAGGTGGTAAGAGATATTTCATGACTTTGATTGATGACTCCACTAGGTTCTGCTATGTGTATCTTTTGAAAACTAAAGATAAAGCTCTTCACTACTTTAAAATCTATAAGGCAGAAGCTGAGAACCAACTTGAAAGGAAAATCAAAAGGGTTAGGTCTGATCGTGGTGGCGAGTACTTTTCTAATGAGTTCAATTTATTCTGTGAGGAACATGGTATAATCCGTGAGAAGACGCCTCCCTATTCACCCCAATAAAACGAGGTTGCTGAAAGAAAGAACCGCACTCTAACTGATTTGGTTAACGCCATATTAGACACAACGGGTCTTTCCAAAGCATGGTGGGGGGAGGCTATATTGACTTCATGTCATGTCCTAAACAAGATTCCCACAAAGAATAAAGAGATAATCCCATATGAACAATGGGAGAAGAAAAGACAATTACTTTCATACTTGCGCACTTGGGGTTGTTTGGCGAAAGTCAATGTGCCAATTTCTAAAAAGCGTAAGCTTGGACCAAAAACAGTGGATTGCATCTTTCTAGGCTATGCTCACCATAGCGTTGGATATAGATTTCTAGTGGTGAAATCTGGAGTACCTGACGTGTATGTCGGTACAATTATGGAGTCCAGAGATGCTACATTCTTTGAGGATATTTTTCCGATGAAAGATATGCCTAGTTCATCAAGTCAGGAACCTGATACAATTCCTGAACCTACCATTCCAATGGAATATTTTGAGCAAACCCCTGAGCAAATTCCTGAGGAGGAAGACAATGAAACTCTAAGAAAGAGTAAAAGACAAAGGACTGCAAAATCTTTTGGTTCTGATTTCATTGTGTACCTTGTGGATGATACTCCAAGTACCATTTCTGAAGCATATGCTTCTCCAGATGTGGAATACTTGAAGGAAGCAGTCCGTAGTAAAATGGATTCCATTATCTCTAATGGAACTTGGGAGATCACTGAGCGTCCTTATGGTTGTAAACCTGTAGGATGTAAGTGGGTGTTCAAAAAGAAGCTTATGCCTGATGGTACTATTGAGAAGTACAAGGCATGGCTTGTAGCCAAGGGTTATACCCAGAAGGAAGGCGAAGATTTCTTTAATACTTATTCACCTGTGGCTAGATTGACCACTATTCGAGTACTACTATCTCTGGCTGCCTCACACGGTCTTCTCATTCATCAGATGGACGTTAAGACGACTTTCCTAAATGGAGAGTTGGACGAGAAAATTTACATGGAACAGCTAGATGGATTTGTAGTAAATGGTCAAGAAGGAAAGGTGTGCAAGTTGTTGAAATCTTTGTATGGTCTTAAACAAGCACCTAAGCAGTGGCATGAAAAGTTCGACAGAACTTTAACATCTGCAAGCTTTATTGTGAATGAAGCTGACAAATGTGTGTATTATCGCCATGGTGGGGGCGAGGGAGTCATTCTATGTCTGTATGTTGATGACATACTAATCTTTGGGACCAACCTTAATGTGATTAAGGAGGTCAATGATTTCTTGTCTCAAAATTTTGAGATGAAAGATCTGGGAGTAGCTGATGTTATCTTGAACATCAAGCTGTTGAGAGGTGATAATGGTGGGATTACATTGTTGCAATCCCATTATGTGGAAAAGGTTCTGAGTCATTTTGGTTATAGCGACTACAAATCCTCTCCAACACCTTATGATCCTAGCGTGTTGCTTAAGAAGAATCGGAGAATAGCCAGAGACCAGTTGAGATATTCTCAGATAATTGGTTCACTCATGTATTTAGCTAGCGGTACCAGGCCTGACATCTCGTTTGCTGTTAGCAAACTAAGCCGTTTTGTTTCCAATCCGGGAGATGATCATTGGCATGCTCTTGAGAGGGTAATGCGCTATCTAAAGGGTACTATGAGCTATGGCATTTATTATACCGGGTACCCTAGGGTACTGGAGGGTTATAGCGATTCAAACTAGATATCTGATGTTGATGAGATTAAGGCCACAAGTGGATATGTTTTCATACTTGGAGGTGGCGCTGTTTCAAGGAAGTCTTGCCAGCAGACCATCTTAACGAGGTCAACAATGGAAGCAGAACTCACAGCATTAGATACTGCTACTGTTGAAGCCGAATGGCTTCGTGAGCTCTTGATGGATTTGCCGGTGATTGAAAAACCGATACCGGCTATTCTGATGAACTGTGACAATCAGACTGTGATTGTCAAGGTGAGCAGTTCTAAAGATAATATGAAGTCATCAAGACATGTGAAGAGAAGACTGAAGTCTGTCAGGAAAATGAGAAACTCCGGAGTAATAGCTTTGGATTATATCCAAACAGCTAAGAATCTGGCAGATCCCTCCACAAAGGGTTTATCACGGAATGTGATAGACAATGCATTGAGGGAGATGGGTTTGAGACCCACGTGAGTTATACCATAGTGGTAACCCATCCTATGTGATCGGAGATCCCGTGAAGTAGGATTGGCGAAACAAGCTATTGGTTAACTGGGAGGAGAGTACCTTTATAGACCCACTCCATTGGAGATGCAATTCTCTCCTAAATCTGTATGGCAGGTTGATTTTTATCTTAATGTGTTATGTGGCTTGTTAAAGCAAAGATGCTGTCCTACAGAGCAGTCTTGAAAGAACACACCTATATAAGCCCGACTGCTAGTCACAATCTATGAAATAGGGTAATTTCTAGGAAGCTCATGAATAGGCCAGGAGTATGACTTATATGCTCCAACCCGCGGGGATGCCTGGCAGCCTAGTATTAGTTAAGGACTTAAGTGAAACTTATTCACACAAAACTGTCAATTCAAGGCTTAGTCCATTGTGCAGTTGTGGATAAGTGTAGCTTCTGTTCTAAGTGGATGTTCAACCTTAACCGGTCTCCATCAAAACACTGGTATATTAAAACAATACTGTGGATCAAGGCATTTGACATGTGCCTTTGGGATCTGGGGGGGGATTGTAGGAATTAATACGGGCTGGGCCCAATTTTAATTCTAATTAATTCCTGGAAAATCTCAAAGGCCCATGTGCACGTGCTAAAACTGTTTAGTCCCACATGGAAAGATGAAGGGGAGTTACACCATTTTATAAGGTGGAATATGGTAGCCCCTCTTGTGAAATTGGAGAGAGCCAACACACGCGCACACCTCGCCTCGCCGAGTCGTGCCGTGCCATGCGGTGCGGTGCGGTGCGTGTGTGCGCGCAGGCGTGTCGGGTGCGGGCGCGTTTTTCTTTATCTATTCAAAAATCGAAACGCACCGACTTATAATTGATGGCGAATCAATGGCAACCGTTGGTCTCTAGCCTCTTTGTTTTTGGCTACTAAAAAGAACAGAGTTCTACTTCTTGATGGCGAATCAATGGTAACTATTGGCCTTTGGACTCTGCTTCTTGATGGCGAATCAATGGCAACTGTTGGGCTTTGGACTCTACTTCTTGATGGCGACTGTTGGCTTTTGGACTCTTTGCTTTTGGCTATTTAAAAGAACAGAGTACTGGTTCTTCTCTAAGTTTTTCCACAATACAGAACTCTTCGATTTTGTTGTTGTCTCTGGCGATCTCCATTCCAGCGAGGCGCGTGTACGGCCGCACCGAGAGAGCAGGCCTTCAGAACCTTCGTCCTTAAAGGCTTGCACGAGCGAGGACGAATAAGGTTTTTGGAGAGCGTTCGCGCGACTGTTCGTTGTTTCCTCTTCATCCGATTCTCTGCTACGTCTACATCAACTGCACAACTACGATTCTCTGCTACGTTCTACATTAACTGCACGACTACTACCATGACGTTCACTACGCCATGACGAACGATGTACTCATCAAGAACTCTGCTGCAGCTTCTTCTTCCACTGAATCTGGGTATGGCTATCTCTCTCTTGTTACTTGGTTTGCTTTACTATCTGTTGTTGTCTTAAACACTGAGATAGGTATGCTAGCTTCTGTCCTTTTAGAATTGGTATGGCTATAGTGTTCTTAGTTATCTACTTTGTGAAAATAGCTAGAGTAATTTTCATGATTTATCTAGCATATTTCTGGATTAAAGTAATTCGAAAAATGCTTATATTTTTAACAGTATCAAATCATGGAATTCAATTTCAGTTCAGTGGACAAATTCAGTTACATGATCAACAGAATTAACTACAGAAAATCATGCTGATCGATCGGTTCTAACATTCCTAAGTAGGTATGCGTTGGACCAAAAGGACAGCCCATATATGAGATCCACTGTGTTTCAGTTAGGCGACGTCGCAACTTCCCTTGGCAAAGGACCAGCAAATTAAGGGCACACTCCATCTAATTAAGTAGACAGGGAGTAGTTGGCAAGCGCCGAATACAATTTAATCCGCTGCATTGGAACGGCACCCGTTTAGTGATAATAGTGGCATGTCCTTTGTCAGAGGAAAGCATATCTGATATCTGCAGTAGTAACATGGATGTACTGATCGATGTACACGGCGTCTTCGTCCAAGCTAGCTCCATCTAGTATGTCTCCATTTTTAATACTATATATTAACTTGAGTTTTAGTAATGCACCATCTCGAACTGTACGTGCTTCTTCAATTTGCACTGCTAACTGTTAAGTGCCAAGCCAAAAGCTTCAACTGAATGCATACATGCATGCATGCATGGAGAGTTACTGAATACTGAATTACTGATATATACTACTTCACATACGGAAGAATAATTATACAGGACTGGGGATTTAACACGTGCAGTGGAAGCAGATCATTCGACCGTGAGGCCAGGAGATCACTATAGTACTGAGCTGGATGGATCAACATAGGCATTCAATGGTGGCCAACTACCCTCAATCCGTGGCAAGAAGCAAGATCACACAGTCCATGCAGCAGCGGCAATCCAATGGTAGGTGCTGTGCGCTGTATATATACCCTGCCGGTGCAGTGCCCAAGGAACTCACTCAAGCCCAAGCATCTCTACTACTCTACTAGCAACTTCTCTTTCTTTTTCAGTGTTGTTTAGAAACAGGAGGAAGAGAGGAGAGAAAGTGAGACAGAGGAAGATGGGCTGCAAGATGCTTCTTGTCACCGTTCTCTTGGTGGGCATAGCCTCGCAGAGCTCAGCCAGGAGCCTGCAGGGAAATCACTTGTCTGAACAGAAGTGTATGTAGTATTAATTATAGATCTCACAATCTCGTCCCTACGTAGTACTTACTACTTAGTACTTACGCACTTGAAACACTGGATACTATATGTACTTCACTGGTTATGTGGCTCACTGTCTATCGATCTCAACAGACGGCGGTGGCGGGTACGGAGGCGGCGGTGGGTACGGAGGCGGAGGCGGAGGCGGTGGCGGTGGTGGGTATGGAGGCGGCGGCGGCGGCTACACACCGACGCCCAGCTACACCGGAACCTGCGAGTAAGACCCTCGTACTTTGTTATACATACATGATCAGCATATGCACATGCATAATAAGCTGGAATTTTGAGTGAATTACATGGCATGCACGTATGTATATATGCAGCTACTGGAAGAGCCACCCGGACAAGATCATCTCGTGCATCGGGTCGCTGGGCAGCATCGTGGGCTCGTTCGGCGACGTGTGCAGCTCCTTCTTCGGCAGCAAGCTGCAGACGCTGCAGGACGCGCTGTGCAACACCCGGACCGACTGCTACGGCGACCTGCTGCGCGAGGGCGCCGCCGCGTACATCAACTCCATCGCCGCCAAGAAGTACGCCTACACCACCCAGCACGTCAAGGACTGCATCTCCGTCGCGCTCACCTCCAAGGCCGCTGCCATCGAGCAGGCCGCCATGTTCAAGAAGGCCAACTACGCCTGCCACTACTAAGCTCTTAGTAGTGGCTAAATAAGTCCATGCATGCATGGATGCGTCATGCACGCGTGTGTCCTCAGCTGCTACCTGCTAGTGTGGCCTTTGCCATTTGATGTTGCATGCCATGCCGTCTCGTTGTCCGGTGCAGTAGTGATGCTTTGCTTTCTTGTCGTTGTTAGTGATGTAAGAATAAGAAGAGTTGCTAGTGAAATGGTCGCCGCTTTAACGACAGGCATGAGTTCTCGGCTTCTAGCACTTGTTTCTATTCAGGACTGCTTGGTGATGGATGTAATCTTGTACACGAGTACCACAGCTATCAATATATATAATGATTCTCTTTTGTAAATTGGTTGCTTTTGCTTTCAAAGAATTACAGTTGTCTTTTCCCCTGAAGAAATGGGAATTGAAATGACTGCATAACTTGTTTATATTGACTAGAAACCCTCGTGCGCGTTGGTGCGCCGAATCGAAGCTGGATGAGTATGACTAGGATTACGAAGTCGTTAGTGATAGAAGTTATCTAGATGCATGCGATAGATATGATTATGAAACATAATTATGGTTATGCTAACTATAATAAAATTTGTTTATGTAGATAATTATGGTTATGCTAAGTATAAAAAAATTTGTTTATGTTTATAATTTGTCGTCAGTTATCACTTGTTTCATTAGGTTGTGAAACCTAGTCTAGGTAAGACAGTATAATGGCTAGAAATTGCTATGGATAGAATGCATAACTAACACAATGATAAGTCAAGTTGTATAGCTGTAGTAAAGCTGATTCAATTTAAGATAAACTATGGTAGTTGAATGAACAAAATATACCGAAGCAGGTAGAACAGACGCTCTATATTAACGTGAGCGTACCTAAGCATTGTTTGTCAAAGGTTTCAAAATGAAAATGGCAATATGTTGATGGTGCTGTAGAGTTGATAGGATAGGAAATATACATATTAAGATTACATAATATTAAGCAAAGCAAACTATATGCTTTGATCTAGGCGTGTAGACGACAAGCAAAACATACGCGCTTCATGCGACAAGGAAAACATACGTTTGATACGATGACCTGTTAGGAAAACAAAATATTGATCGGTTTTAAAAACGCGTGTATAAACAGCAGAGGTATACCTCCTACAGTACTACAGTCCTTAAATATGTAATAAAAGTCAGGCTTTAAGATGCATAGAACAAGGGAGGTAACAATAGCAGTTTATAAATAGGACACAAAATCTGTTACCACTAACAGGTGTTCTATACTTGCCAATTGAAAATTACTATGTGCAACATTCACTACCAGGAATTGGGAATCTCCCGAGTGTCACAATTTTTCCCGAGTGTTTTTTGTCGGGCACTCGGGAACTTAACAAGCTTCCCGTGTGTTCCTCCGTGCTCTCGGGAGACTGCCTGAGCACTCGGGAAAATTTAATTTTCCCGAGTACTCAAAATTGTACCGAGTGTTTTTAGTTTGCACTCGGGAGACCTGTGGGTAGGTTGGTCAAGGCGCGAGATTTTTTCCATCCGGCGTAAATTTTTCACTTGGCGCCAAATTTTTTGGCGTCAACAACCAAATGTGCAACAAGACTGCTTGTCAAAGTGGGCCTACCACAACCCACTCATATTCTCTTCCTTACAAACACCTCTCTCTCTCCCTCTCCCTCTCCCTCTCAGATTCACAAACTCATCTTCTCCACCCCTCTCCACTCCACACAGCACGCTCCCCACAGTTCGCCGCCGTCCACCGGTGTCCTCTCCACCACCGCAGGCCACCGGTGCCTCTCCACCACACCATGGGATAGTGGCAGCACCTCCATTAGCTCGTTCCCCTGCTGCCACGAAATCCAACCTCAAAATCACTCAAGCTTGCTCCCAGATCTCCCTCTTCTCCCAAATCTGACCTCCTCTCTCTGATTTGCTTATCTGTGGATGGGGCTGTAGTGATTCTTGGCTCAGCTGCTGCAAACTGTGCCAAATCTATTCCCACCTCTGCTCCTTTGAGAAGGATTTGAAGGTCCAGGAAAGAGGTAAGGAAAGGAAGAATTTTTCTAACCCCTTTTGATCTTTCTTTTCTGGGGCTTTTGTTTTCAATGGGTAATAGGAGGTTCTTGATATAATTTATTGTTCAATTTCAATTGCAGGTAGTTTTTTTTTAATTAGTAGATGCGCCAGGATATAACGTCCCTCTGATTTTTTTTCTTTGAAAGATACTTTCCCAGAGCCAGCTGTGTTTAATTTTAATTTGCTCCCTTTCTTTTATATATATATATATATATATGTATGTGTGTGTGTATATATATATATATATATATATATATATATATATATATATATATATATATATATATATATATATGTATGTATGTATGTATGTATACATATACATGTATGTATGTATGTATGTTGGCAAGAAATAGTTGGGAGTCTTGACCAATATAAAAATTAGTGGTCATACTGCTCTGCATCTTGTGATTATTGTTCATCATAGAAGAATTGCAGCTATAATAGAAGGGCATCTCTTTAATGTATTTTGAGGAATTTTCTAATAGAAAAAGGTATCGTACTACTTAACAAAGTTATATGTGAAAGTTCTCATTGTGAACTAGAATGCATTAGGCGCTTTAATTGTGCTCTTCTATTATTTATTTGCATGTATGTAGAAGTTGTTTCTGTCGTATTCTTCTCTGAAATTACAGGCAATTGTCTGTATGAATTGCATTAAACAAAAGAACTACAGTTATGTCTGATTGCATTATGTTGTTGCCTAAATAAAATGTGTCTTTGGTTTTTCTTACATACCAACTATTATTGTGCACCTTGTTGTTCTACTACTACATTACTGAATCATTTACGAAGTTTTGTATGGATGCAGTCTCTCCAATATAGATTGCCTCTCAATTGTGCTCTTCTATTATTTATTTGCATTGCTATTTTCTTTGTTTGATTGAATGGTTGTCTCACGGTGGACCGTATGTTTATGGTAAATGCTCCACACAATTATCAGAGATGCTCCCAGATGTTGACGCAAGCCTTAGTGTATGCAACTAACTGTTCATATTCATGATTTTTTTGGACATTTGACATTTTTTAGATTCTCAAGGCCCTAAGATTTGCCATTTTCTATTGTTTGACAGACTTTAGTTGCAAGGTTGGATTCAAAGGACTGGGTTATGACATGTGAAGCTCTTAACAATGTCTGTCAGTTGGTAATATATCACAAGGAAAGATTGCAGGAGCTGCTATAAGTTGTTCCCCCTGTATATTCCATCCAAAGTGCCTTGTGTTTTTGGACAAACCTTTTGATTATCTCTAATGGAACCTAAGAGAGGCCAAAGATTGATTCAATACATCTTGTAGTTCTCTTTTCTTATGTCCCAAGTGCTCAACTAGATAGAGATGGATAATTTGACCTCATTTTCAATTTTGCTGGCTTAATTTCTACAAAAGTAGGATCCCTAAATAATACAAATTCCGGCGGATTTCTTGAATGCTCTGAGTACATTGTAAACTGCCCAAGTTCGTTTTCAAACGTAGCCTATCATATAACCGAAGAAACAAAGATGTAAGCATGAGAGCTTCTGTTTTCTGATTTGAAAGTTGAAACAGGGTATTACTGCCCAGAGCATTCAATGTAGCTCTCACATGCATATTTGTTATTGTCCTCCATTAAGTTAAAGAGCAAAGCATGGTATATTCTTTGATTGTAGTGACTAGCATACAGCAACAATTTTGAAACAGCTTAAGATTTTTCAGGGATATGGCATGCATTTTCGACAATGCACTTCACAGTATTTTTAATGTTACAAGTTACATTTTGTATCGATAATATAACCAGTAAACTTTTAAGTTCTTCACAACCATACTTCTTGTTCAAACTTCAATCCCTTTCTCTTATGTTTATTCATAAATTGAATTTCTTGAGATAGTTTTTTTTTAAAAAAAATGCTTTGTTCAGCAGATGCTTTCTTTATATTATTGCTGTATTTTGCATTGTTATTTTCATATTTTGTGATATTTGTTGTTCATCCTGTGAGTTAACCTTAATTTCTGTGAGTTAACCTTAATTTCAGTCGACCTTAAGTTTTCTCTCTTGTCATTTAGGTTATGGATAATCAAAACAAGCCAAAAGCCAGGGAAGTGGTTAAAAGATTGATTGTTGAAGATGGATGGAAAGGTTTATACAGAGGGTTAGGTCCAAGGTTTTTTGTATAAGGTGATGCATACATTCTGAGGTGTAGATTTTGTATCATTTGTTTGTTGGTTGTTGATGAAAAGAAAGCATCGTCATTTTGTAAACTTGTATGTGCTAACAATTCATTTCATATGTCGTCAAAATATGTGTTTCAACCTGTATGTACTAATAATTCATTCGTATGTTGTAAAAATATATGTTTTTTAATGATAAAGCGGCGAAGTTTGCATTGCTATACTACCTGCAGATGGATTGTTCTTCACTTTTTTAGATGTAGCACATAGTAAATTCGGGATACGCATGATGTATTTTAGTGCTTTACTACTAGTAATCAGTGGTGGCACTTTCCCGAGTGTTTTCTGAGTGTCAACACTCTGTAAAAGTATCATATTACAGTGGCTAAACCCGGTTGTGGCACTTATTCTCCTGAGTGTTATATGTTTCCCGAGTGTTTAGATTTACACTCGGGAAAGTTATTTTTCCCTAGTTTGGATGTTTTCGAGTGTTGATTTACACTGGAAAGATATTTTCTCGAGTGTTTAATTGTTTCGAGTGTTGATTTACACTCGGAAAGTTATTTTTCCCGAGTGTAAATTTTGAAACACTCGGGAAACTAGTTTTTTCCCGACTAATCTCTCCCGAGTGCTCTTTCCTGACGGCCGACCTTCGGGAAAGTATCTCCCGAGTGTTTTCGCACATTTCCCGAGCATTTTAGACACTCGGGAAAAATTAGGATTCTGGTAGTGATTTGTATCTGTCTGTAGACTACAACTCGACTATCTAGTATGATGCTATTTGAACCTATAGTATTCTGATGAAGGCTACGTCTAGAATGAGCAGAAACAGTAGGAGACTATAGTAAATCATCTGATCTTTAGGTCAGCAATGTATTATGAATAGAATAAAGGCAAGCATCTAAATTTAAAGTAGTCTATATGAGGCAATATAAGATTGCTGTAACAATAAAAGCAGTAGGAGTATTTTGATACCTCTATAGAATAACTTGATTGCACATTAGAAGCGGCAGTGTGAGACGAAGATGATATACGATCTAATAGAGTAGAAATGTGTGAAATTGCAGACTGTCTGCTTAATGAGACTATAATACGATTCACTTGATAAGATTTTCTAGGGCCTTGGAAGCTTTTTACAGTGATGCTAACATGCCATGTGAATTTCTCGCTTACAATCTGTGCTATATCTGGGGGTATATCATCTCTTCCATGATTCGATCTAAGCACTGTTGGACAATGTCCCCGAACAACATAAATTCTATGCTTGCTGTTCCGTCAGTACCAATTACACATAGCTTGAATATGCAAATAGAGTACTTTTGTGAAAAAATAAACTGTCAAACTAAAGCTAGGCGAATAGGGGAATTTTTTGCACTTTATTTGACCATATGAATTTCCATGCTCCATAGTACGCTTGAAAAACCAGCTCAATATCTTAAACATCAGACGTAACGCTGACATAAAGAGCACCTGGCCGGCTAGGACAGAGCAATTGCTCTATTTGACCAACAAGGGGAGAAGGGAGCAAAGGATAGGAGATCAAAGGGAGAGTGACCTAACACTTATTCAAGCCATCAAGCATCTCCTAGTCATCATCGTCACCAGCATTTAAATTTGTCTCAAACATCATTCAACATCTTAGCATTTCAGTTTCTCAATGAAATCAAGGTAGGTTGCTCTTAGATTTATTATCATCATGGAGCTAGTGCTATAGATTTGGCATAGTACCATGTTCTAATCAGTTTTGCCAATGAGTTCTAGCAAGAATCCATTATCTGTCATATGAGAATAATTAGCATGTAGAGGATCTCTACATCCAGCTCTTGCGATACAACAATAGTACATCATTCTTCTCTCTATTGCCCAGAACAGTGACATGCTAGAGTGTATACCAATATATAGCAAATCTTAGTTTAAGATTTCTATTCATCATTGCCAAGCTAGTTAACATCACTAATGTTGCTGATTGCTCAATTTAATCATGTCTTGATAAATGGGGAACACTATCATGGATAAAGGACTTCAGTATGCTTCGAGGCAAATACTAATGAACCCACTTTCCATGCCAGGAAACATTGAATAGTTTATGCATTGCTCCTAAATTCGTCATGTAAATGCCATATAAAGACAAGCAAGTTGTAAGGTAAGTGCCAACCAATTTAAGTTCCATTTCAATTGAAAAATGCACCTGGAAGTGTCCCAAGCAATACTATGTTTCAACAATAAGCTGTCTAGAATGAGCACTGTGAAGCTTATATTCCACAAGGCCTCAGGATAACTGTTGATTCAAGATTGTAGAAAACTGGAGAAATAGTGTAATTCAAAATCATATAACTACTTTTCTGTAACAACATTAGCCACATAATTAATAGATAAACGACAAGTATGCATCATACAAAAAAAAAGGTTCTGCCAGAGAAATCCAGTTTGTAAAAAAAATATGAATACTTAGTGTCTTACTGCTTCATAATGAATTGCAGCATCCTCTGATCGCAACATTAAGATCAAAGTTGGCAATGCATTGCAGTCAGCAATCTGCAATGAGTAGAAAATTAACAGTGTAGAAGTACGAAAATAATATATGTGCAAAAGTGGGTGCAAGTCTGACATGAATGTTGGTTTAATGTGCTTCAAATTTTTGATATCTCACCTGGCTTTTGTTTTCATCATTTTTGAAAGCCAAAGTCTGCAAGGGCCCTGCAGCTGCCCTCTGCACTCTCAGATCCTGCGATTCTAGCAATTCAACAAGAGGTGGAATTCCACCTTCAATTCTGCAGTAAATCAAAACCATCAGCAAGCATAGAAAAACTCCCAAGGTAAAGGAGCATTAAACAATCAGCAAAGTATAGAATAAAACCTAACGCAAGTTTTGATGTTGCTATTTTCATGAGCGAGATTGGTAATTGTGTCAGCTACTCTCCCGATTACACTGTTAACTGCCCTCAAATCTGTACAATCTTTATGCCTTTTTAGGAGATTCACCGGCAGAGGTAGAGCACTGGCATCAACAATAAGTTGTTGATGTTCAGGCTGTTATACCAACACACAAAGTAATAAATTATTAAATTTCTCATGCTCAAACGGCCGCGGCTGCTGCTGCTGCTCCTACGCAGCCACCACTGCAGGGGGGCTCCTTAAGGTGGCACACCAACGCCAGCACGGCCCCGCCCTCTACGATCACGTTAACAACATCCTCTGCGTAGAAAGCAACAACCGGATCCGCCTCAGCCACGGCGCCGCAGAGGGTACAGAAAAGCACGGATCGGTGCGGTGGGCATGGGGTTGGGTGGGGGAGGCTACCTTTTTTGGCGAGCTCGGCGAGGACGTGGGTGGCGCGCTTGGCAGCGGCGCGGTGGGCGTGGCACCATGAGAAGCAGCGGTGTAGGGCGTCGACCTACGTGCGGATCTCGCGGGAGAGCACCGTCTGGGAGTGGCGGTAGCAGATCTCGGGCCCGACAGAGCCGTCCTCCTCGTCCTCATCGTTGTCAGTGTGGGCGCAACCGAGTGACAATGGGGTGGAGGAGGCGGCCTCTTCGTCCAACTTTCGCTTCCAGTGGTGGTGCTCCGCCTCTATTAGAGGGGTAGACGGCGAGGGGAGAGCTTATCGGAGGTCCGAGGCGGAGCTCTGCAGGCGGTTAAGAACAGGAGGCGTGTCCGGAGCGGGGAGATGAGATGATGTGGGGGAGGATGGCGACGAGGGAGGCGAGGTCAGAAGCGGCGGTGCGGTGCTTTGGCCGCGGGTATGTGGGGGGAGGAGGGACATGAGGGGAAGTGGGCGAGGAGGATGGTGGGGATGGAGGGCGAGGTCAGAAGCGGCGGCGGGGTGCTTTGGGCACGGATCTAAAGGTCCTGGGGATGAGAGGGGAGGATGCTAGCAGGGAGGAGGGAGATGAGGGAGCCGATTGAACGGCGTGGGAAGCAGCCTTGTGAGGCGGGGGGGGAAGGCGACGGTGGAGAAACCGGGACGGAGGGGATGTAGTGGAGGGGCTGAACCACAGAAGAAGGAAACGACGACCGTAAAAACGAGGACAGCAGTGAGATCGAACGACGAGAATGAGAAATGCAGGCAATCGAACGGACCATAAAAAAAGTGACGTGGACACTCTCCCCAGCCTCGAAGTGCGCCAGCTTTTATATAGAAAGATTCACATATTAACACATCTCTACTACATGGTAGAAAAAAATTGACGTGGGAAGAATTGCTCCGTACTACGGCAAAGATCACTCGAGTTTGATAACACTATCAATGCATACCGACATGTGACCATATGGGGCGCCTCTTTCTTGAGAACATTGTTTACCATAGCTATCTTAAAGACTTTAGCCGTGGATATCATGGGGTATGCTCATCATCTTAGGATGATGGTATAATTAGACGGTCAGATCGGCCATAAACGCTGGTCTGACTAGCCATGCTGGCTGTCTAATCGGCTAAAATTTTTGGTTGAATTTTGGGTTGAGCCAAAAATAGGGGGTGTAGATAAGAGAGGAGATTCTTCTGCATTTGGTCTCATAATTTTTTGAGCTTCGAGCCAAAAGTTCTATTCCTTTTGAATTTTCAGAGAGATTTCGGATTTCCAAGGAGAAAATCTAGCTAAGTCCTGTCTTTGGCGGTCGACCGGCTAGAAGGCGATCAGACCGCCATGGGTGGCGATCGACCGATTTTACTGTTCATTTGGCCAACAAGGTGGCGATGTTCATAGGTTAGGTCAAATTCATGGTGAATGATATTGTGAGGCTTTGGGTGTCAAGTTGTTTGAGATACGTTGAGTGATAAATTGATTTCTTGGAATAATCCTTAGAGAGGATTTGATTTAAATAGAATGTTGGTCTTTGGAATAAGCTGATTACATTGCTGCAACTAGTAGAACCTATAGTGATTTGTGGCCCAAGATCTTTTGTTCATTTTGGGTGGAACATTAGAATTATCGAAAGTATGAAAATCTTGATCAATTTATTGGTGTATCGCAATTGGGTAATTTGCAAGGTTGTGTAGTGATTTTATGATGGTGTAGTATAATGAGAGTGGGATTAGCAAAGTAATCTAATTGTTATGGCAATTACAAGGAAAGCAGGGATTATTGAGTTGTTGTCAAGTATGACTTGACTTCAGTGAGTAACCTTCTAGGAGTTAGAATCTCTCTAAATATAATTGGTCGAGAATATGTTTACATGTTGATGTTAATGATTAAGTATGTTCAGAGTGTGGGAGTTTTAGACATCGAATTTGAGGATTTCCTGTCATGTAC
Organism: Phyllostachys edulis; assembly: GCA_036346405.1. Lineage (NCBI taxonomy): Eukaryota > Viridiplantae > Streptophyta > Magnoliopsida > Poales > Poaceae > Phyllostachys > Phyllostachys edulis. The sequence continues at coordinate 27,732,624 of CM070555.1, read as the reverse complement.
ACCATAAGTTCATTGTACGATTCTTGGAGGTTGAAATCGGGCTTGTGTTTTATGCTAGAACTTTAATTGCCCAATGACTATGTGTAGAAGTAGTAGGACAAAAGTGGAGTCCGAATAGTATGATCATCACTGATAGAGTCCCTAGGGGTAGTAAATGAGTATGTGTGCTAAGAATTTCAAGTTGATTATCCTTAACCGATTGAGGTGATGTGGTTGTGGGTGAAAATCTTTATTGAGGTGTTGGAAACCATTTGTCAAAATAATTCCTTTGGTAGAGGAGTGGACTAGATAATCCTTTTGTGGATTAGTAGAGTCCCTCTAAATAAGTGTAGTTGTTGCTTTCAGTTTAAGGATCGTTTTGGGTTGTTGATTAAGAGGAAGGAGTTAGTGTGATGATTTGGAAACCCATGATTTGAAAGAAGGTTTCATTCCTAAAAGAAAAATTGAGAAAACAATGTTTCCTCGGGTAGTGAAATGCCCTCTTGATTTTTGTTTAAGCTATGTGTTTATGACGGAGGTCATCTACAATTTGAGTTGCCTTTATGTTGGCATGGTGGTTCTTTCCAGTTTAGGAAAATAAAGGAAGTGTTTGATTTGGGCATTCGAGTGATTCCTCCTTTGGCTAACATGATGTTTATTTGCAAATTGCCTAATGGGAAAGTGGAAGGGTTTTTCGTGATGAAACTTCGATTTTCGATTTGACTCTTTTGGCAGGGAGTTGGTAATGTGTGGATGCGATGGGAATCCTTTAGTGTCAGTTGAGTTCTGTTGTAAAAAGTTTGTTTAAAGTGAGTTCTTCTGTGTGTCCCTGGTTAAAAGGGGTGATCCTTGTTGTGGTGAAGTGATCAATTGAGAGGTGGAACAAGAGTTCCGTGTGCTATGTGCAGGTTGTGTGGGTTGGTACCAAAAGGGAATATTGACCCATGGTACATTGGTTTGTTCTGGAAGTTGCTGAGATTTTGGAAGATAGTGTATTGCAGGGACCGTCTCGAGTCCTGGCATGGGTACACAACGTCTTGTATGTTTCGGTGCTAAGTGAGTATCTGAGAGATCCCGAGTTTGAGGTTTCGTTAGAGACATTGACCAACGAGTAAAACCTTACCTTCGAGTCTCGTCTGTTGAGTGTGCTTGAAAAGGATCAAGATGAGTGTTGAGGTGTAAGATGTTGATATCCATCAAGGTGATGTGGTCTGATAAGTCCGAGAGGGAAGCGATTTGGGAGTTGAAATCTCGCATGCGTGAGCAGAATCCAGAGTTTTTCACATCACATATGTGTTAATTGTGATTAATTTTAGTTGTGGTGTTCTTGTGAATAGAACGACAAGTAGAATTCAGGGTCGAATTTTGTTTAAGTGGGTAGAATGTAATATCTCGTTTAAACATAAAACAAAAAAGTTATTAGTACTAAAATTAAATAGAAGTAGAAAGGGAAAATTCAGAACTTTGGAGAAGTTTTAGAACTCGGGCCTGCGGCCCATAGCTCTTTGGGCCCAAGTGGGGGGCTGACTTAAAAGGGTGGAGGAAGCCAAACCAGCACCCCATGTACTGTAGTACCACCAGCTACTATAGCACGCGCCTGCGCCTCCCCTTCAAGCCACCCCTCTGCCTCCTGTAGGTGACGCCCTCCATCTTGCCGCAGGATATGAGGAAAGAGGAAAGAGAGGAAAGGAAAGAGTGGAAAGGAAGAGAGGAAGAGGAAGGGGGAGAAGGAAGAGAGGAAGAGGAAGGGGGAGAAGGAAGAGGAAAGGGAGTTCTCATGATAATTTCAGTGGTCATCTTTGTGGTTTTCAAGGGTTACAATCAGATCTCCTTTGTGTTGTTTATTACTTTTGCTAGTCGGGAGAAATCGTGTAGCAGTTTGGCTATTCTGCTGTTCCTATTAATCTGTAGTTTTGGATTATTTCAGTGCGAAATCAGGGTTTTGTGTCTCCTAGAGATTTGTGGAGAATTTCAATAGCTTTTTTTAGAGTTCTTATTCACGTTGTTTGGATGAATATATTTCAAGTTATGATTATTTCAATCCTGTTGTCCAGAGTTTCTATCAGGTTCTAGCAGTTGTAGTAATCTGTATATTAAAAATAGTTAATGATCTAATTAGGGAATTTGACCAATATGACTATTGTATATAATTCCTTAATATGTCCAGAAAGTCCAAGAATGAAATTTTTGGATAAACAAAATGGAAGTTATGATTATTTCAATCCTACTGTGCAGAGATTCTGTCAGATTCTGGCAGTTTTAGTAATCAGTTGATTAAAAATAGTTAATAATCTAATTAGGGAATTTTATCAACATGACTATTGTAGATAATTCTTTAAGGTTTCCACAGAGACCAAGAACGCAATGTTTGGATAAACAGAATGAAAGTTATGATTATTTGAGTATTGCTGTCCAGTTCTGAATTGCTACCGGATGCAGTTGTGGGAAAAAGCCTCAACTTGATTAGATTAAATGGCATAATTAAATTTAATGAGTAACTAAGAAGTGGGAGAAAACTTCCCGTAGATTCTTAAAATATCATAGTTCATCGTATTTGTTTGGGTAGATTAAAAGTTATGAAATTATTAGATTTTGGATTCGTGTTGGATCGGTGTTGTCTAAGTGATTGTTTTGAATTTATATGGCTAGCGTTGTGACTGGATATATACTGTAGGTGGTTTAGCATAGGGTGTGTTGTATTTTTCACATCAACCCGGTCATCGCAACTAAAAGGAAAGTACACCTTAGAAGGATATTGAATGTTTGGCGTTACTACTTGGCTAAGTGACTGTTGTTGTGGTTATTCATATGAAGTATGAATATTTCCCATTGCTTATATGTTTTCGTTAATTGATGATGAATATTGAAAGTTATTCATATCATTTCATTTCAAGCATTAATGTTGGAAAGGCCCACAGGAGTGGGCAATGAGATCCGCATATGTAAGATATGGACAATGAGGTCCCCGTCTGAAAAAGGACGGGCTTTGGGTCCCCGCATTTAAAGAAGGAAAAAGTCTGGTTTACTCTCTCGAACTATCAAAAAAGTATGGTTTACCCCCTGAACTACAAAACCGGTTATTTAACCCCCTAAATTTGCAAAAACCGATCAATTAACACCCCACAGCGGTTTGGAGCGGTGGTTTTGCTGACGTGGACGTTTGAGTGGGTGGTTTGCTGACGTGGACGCATCTCTCTCTCTCTTCCTCTCACCCTCTTTCTCTCTTCCTCATCGCTACAAGAAAGTAGGCCACCGCCGCCCACAGTCCCTCCCGCGCTCGCCGCCTCCGGCTCCTCCCCCCAGCGTCGCTCCCTCCCTTGTTCTACTCCGCCACCGCTGACCTCTACGCCAGCACCCACCCTCCCGCGCCCGCCGCCACCTGCGCCACCTCCGGCTCCTCCCCCTGGCGTCACTTCCTCCCTAGGGTCTCCTCACGGTGCCGCCCTCTCCTCCGGGTTCCTACGCCGCGCCCGCCGCCACCTGCGCCGCCTCCGGCTCCTTCCTCCCCCCTCGGTGTCGCTTCCTCCCCAGGGTCTCCCCACGGCGCCGCCCTCTCCTTCGGGCTCCTACGCCGCGCCCGCCGCCACCTCCACCTCCAGCTCCGCCCTCTCCTCCGGGCTCCTATTTCTCCACCTTCTCCATGGCGGCGCTCATCCGGCGCCGCTCGTCGGGCGCTGCCGACCACTGGAACTGCACCAAGAAGTGCTTGAGCATGGCCTCCGCCGTGCCAACGTCGTACACCTATGGGTCCGACGGCAGTGGGATAAGCTGATCGGCCGCCTTCGTCTCGAGGGGGTTAAATAACCGGTTTTGTAGTTCAGGGGGTAAACCAGACTTTTCTGATAGTTCGAGGGAGTAAACCGGACTTTTTCCTTTAAATAATGTGGGGATGAGTGAATACCGACGGGTGTTACACTCCGCTATATCGGTATATGCAGAAGTGAAATGGAGACACGTGCATTTTGGATATGTAATTTGGATATAGAGAATGAATTGTCATTGAAATGATGTTTCATGTACTGCTTAATTGTACTTGTTGAGTCTTGGACTCATTCTTGCATTTTAGTTGTTTTAAGTGAGCGCTGAGAGTGGCATGCATTGGGTGGAATTAGCTCATGGGATTATTTCACATTGTTGCACTTCACATCATCTAAACATTACTTCTTTTACCATACTACTATTGGAAACTTCTATTGTAATAATCGGTTAACGTGTGGTTCCCATAGCTACCTATGGGATTTATCCATGCTAGTTGATGACCTTTACCATTTGAACTTTATTCATGATGCTGTTGGTATTGTTTGGTTTGTAATAATTATGAATTTAGTATTTACTTCCTTGCTGAAATTTGTGTATCCATGTTGTTTAAAAATGTTTGTTTATGAAGCCTAGCTGTTAGTAGTTGTTGTTTTGATATTAAAAAAATGTATTGATATTTAAAGATAGCAGTTGTCGGTTACATCTTGGCATTTGCTAAGCCAGGTGTTACACAACCGACCAAATAAAACTTGAGTATCAACAGAGTGGAGAGGAAAGCATAGTAAATAAACCAAAATGATCCAGCGGTATGCCCATCCGATCCCTCAGGTTACTGACAAGAGACAAGTCCTAGAAAGACCCATCACCGAACCCTCCGGCTCCGGGTGCAAAGAAAGCGTCGTCCGGCGTAGGCTCATCCTCTAAGTCTGAATAATAATTTTAGCAAGATTGAGTACATTGCGTAGTCCGCAAGACTTATAGTGTATTGCAACAAATATAAATGCAAGGCTTATCAAAGAATACGGCTCTATACTACAAGTTGTTTTCAACATTAAGCAAATTTTATTTGCAATATCAATACATATTATTTTGCAACAGAAATTTAAAGAGCGGTTAAATAGATAAAAGGCAACAAAGATGTAATTGAATAAATAACAACTCACAACCCTCCTCAGCTGCGAGCAACATCTTAATTTCAGCCATAGATGTGGCAGTCCACTCAAGTATAAGCAAACCAACCATTTCCCACATTTTCCAACGAAACTGTTTTTATGAAAACCAAGACTATACCGGGCAATACTACACTTGGCATACTCATCATCGCGAGCACAGCTATTTAAATATATTTATACTTTGTAGAGGGGTACAGCTTTACCCACATCACACGAATTTTCTAATTTATTTGGCATTCATCGATACCACCGCTCACTAACCTTTGATAAGCAGTCTAGAGCACGTGTCGAAGCCTTTACACCACCAAGTCCTAACCTTGCACTAGCCTAGAGAATGAACACCTTCACATCACCTGGGTACACCCCCGTCTCAACGAGGCATTTACCATTGTGTCGGCAAGTTTGGTGCCTAACGCTGTGGTGAAGGAAGCCCCTTCAGACATGCCTACACCGGTCATGCTCGCACTACCACAGCCTACAAACGCGCAAATCTAGTTTTCGATGACTTAATTAGCTAAGGCCATCCCATACTGGCACATGTTGTTGTAAGCTGACGCTTAGGTCAGATATACCGGTGTTCGGACCTCAATTGACCCGGGCGAGAATCTCGTCCAATCTACTTGTAAAATACACCTCTCACACTTCTGAGAATACAATATAACTCGTTCATGTCGCAAACTAATTGGACCATTATTTCAAAATCTCCCAAACTCATATTAACATGTCATCCATTTTTCAAATTTTAGTAAAGACTAAAGCCAGGGTAAGCAGTTATACGATATTCACTTTAGAAAAATCCAATTTTACATCATTCATTGTCTAAACCATACCCTAATGGCTACACTAGTAAGGATATCAATGTTTCAAGGAGGATCATGCATCGAATGGGACTATAACCACCATTATCCCCAAATATAGCAATTTTAAGGAAACATACACACATGCATAATAGATTTTGGAAAAAGAAGTACAATAGTTAAAATGGTAGGATCAACATGGTCAAAGGAGGTGCTTGCCTTGCTTTGGTTGCTCTGAATACGAGGATGGAGGATTGTTGTAAAAGTCGTTCCAACAATCGACGTCTAATCAAAAGAGCCAGAAGCAAATTAAATATAGCAAAATAATTTCAACAAAAACAAAATCCAAATATTTTGTATATTCAGGTAGATCATGATTTTAGATGAATTTATAAAAAACATTAATCATTAATTCCATTCGGAGTTTTTATGCGAAAGTTATTAACGTTTTAATTTGTTTCGGTTCGAAAATTCTAGAAATTAGAAAATTGCTGACGTTGAAAGCTTATTTTCTGAGGTTTACACTGTAATACCTCATATTTATTCTAGCAAAGGAAGTATCCAACAGAGAATAATAGATTAAAAAGGGAGTTTTCTGCTATTATTCAGGAACCTAGGCCTCGGGCCTTGGCCCAGAAGGCCAAAGGGGAGCTGGCCACTTAATGGGCCAAGGGGAGCCGACCATTTAAAGGGCCAAGGGGGCAGGCGCCCTTTTCCTCCAAAACCCTAGTATTGTAGCATGACGTGCTCTGAGATAGCCGCCTTTATAAAGGACGCGTTGCTCTGATGCTCCCCCGCATTGCCGTCTTCCAGTGTCACCGTTTCCTGCTTTGGTGGCCGACCGTGGAGGAAGAAGGAGCGGAGGGAGAGAGGAGAAGAAAAGGAGAGGAACTTCTAGCGGGGGATTTCAGCAAGCACGCGTATCTACAAGGGTAACAATGGTTTCCCTCGCTGTTTAGGTTGTAGTAGATGCGAATTCGATTAGGTTTATTTGATCGAATCCCTACTACTGTTAGTTCGGTTTTGTCCAGATTGTTGCGCGGCCGATTTTGGATTCTTAGAGGCCGAATTGGAGATTTCCGTAGCCACCAAGAACACTTAATTCCGACATACGGTTCAAAAGATATGGTATAATCTTTCGTGTTGTCCTGAATTCCTGACGTGATTGAACTGTCAAGTTGTCTTTTAAAATATGATTAAGATAATTGCAAATTCAGGGTTTCCACCAAACTAGGTTGTTGTAGAATTTTTGTTACCCTTTCTAGAATGATAAAGAACACTCAATTTGGAGTTGTAGAACAAAAGATATGATTATTTTTCTTCTGCTATGTAGTTTTGTCAGACAGATTCGATGTTCGACTTTCAGAGGATTATTGACGTAGGTTTTTGGCCAATTTGGGAGATCCCACCAACTAGACTTTTATGTAGGATTTTGTTATCTTTTCATAGGATCTGAGAGAACTCTATTTCGAGTCTCAGATCATTAGTTATGATTTACTTTGTACTTGCTGTCCAGATTGTAGTCCTGCTAGACTGTCGGTTTATTTGAGTAGATCGACTTTGTGATCCTTGGGTTAGGATGCTGCGATTAGACATTTTGAGTGACGTCCTATTCACGTGGTTCCTTATTCAAGTGTTTAATTTGTGTAGGAGGGGGAATTTCGAGTGTAGCAGCTTCCGTCTTGCCTCATAACGCTTTGTAGAGCGGAACGCAAGTACTTTGAAATTCATAATATTGGTGAATGCTGAGTGTTTGTATTCATACTGTTGTTTCTATGATCCATGAATAGATTCAATACTTCATGTTCCTTTCATATCCGTTAATCCATGTTTAAAGAGATGATGTCTTTCAGTATTCATGATTCATTCCATTCATACATTTGTTCATATTTCTTCCACGGGAGTGGAAAAGAAAGACCCATCAATTCCAGTATGGGCACGTAAGACCCACCATTCCAAAGTGGGCAGATTTGGATCCCCGTATGAAACGTCCTTCCTACGGGCCTTGGATCCCCGCATTTTGTTAAATACGGACGTAAGTGAACACCGACGGGTGTGTCACTAGCTATACCGGTATAAGCAGAAGTGTAGTCCATTCATTCCATCCATTCATATGTTTCTTCCAGTTCTATGTTCCTATTCGTTGTAGTTCTTATTATTCTTTGTACTTGTTGAGTCTTGGACTCATTCTTACTTGTGTTTGTTTATTTTAGGTGATCGCTAATGAGAGCATTCCTGGGAGGGAGTAGACACACATAATTCATTCACTTCACAATATTCAAGTTCCAATAATATGATTTTGTCCCTGTCTTTCATTCGTTAGATGATGAACTGTAATAAATAGAGTTTGTTGATGGATGTTATCTTTCTCTATGTTAAGGTTGAATATTTAACTGATTGTGATCTTTGATTACTCCTTTGATATAATTATCTTAGTGGATTTAGTAGACTTGAATAATTGGAGTTTGTGAACCGTTGATGGATTTTGATTATTCCTGCATTCGTTCTATATATTATTGATCTCTTTATACTTTTTGTTGAGATATTGTTTAAGATTACCCGTATTGTTGATGTATGTTAATCCTTTAGGTAATATTTTGGCTTCCGAATAGCCAGGGTATTACAGTTGGTATCAGAGCGGGCTTTAGGTCCGTGGTAATTAAATATTAAACTGACACACTGTGCACAGTAGGTGGGGTTTGGGTAATCCATTGCATCCGCATTTTCTAGTGGTATGTTTCATCTTGTTGATCTGTTCTTCAATTGCTTGTGTACTATCATTCTTGTTGTTAATCTATGATCTTCTATATCCATGAAATTATTCTATGATTACTATGAGATGACCTTATATTCATAATTGATTATATTGGTTAGGCGTGTTGGTAACGCACGTTGAGAAGTTGAGGTCATGGTTGTTGTCCTGGGTTTCGCCAGGCTACACCATCGTTCGTGGTAGGGGAATAGAGAAGCACTTACCCTCATTCCATAGTTACAGGTGTTGAGTGTGAGTTGCTTTAGGAAGTTGTTCTCTTTCTTGATTTTTGAATTTGGCCGAATCTTGTCCAGTGGAGGTTGATGAAATTCTCTTGGGTTCGTGGTTCATTGCAGTTGATGGGTGTTCATCGGTCTTTGTTGGTTCCTTAAACAAATATTTGTTCTTCCAAATAATAAGTTGTTTTGCTGCTAGTAAGCATAGATCATTTATAAGGTTGATCTTTTATTGGATAGTTCTATCATTCTTGTTGGGAAACACAATTTGTTCAATCGCTGAACACTTTGGTTAATGAAAGTTCTATGTTGCAAGTTCATTAATATGAGAAGGCTTTGGTTCTATGTATTTCTTTTGGATCACTCCGAGTGTTGAAGTTTAATGCGTCTCTTTTCTGAAGAAAAGTGTTAAAATCCTTTTGTGATGCCATGTTGTGGTTAAGTCAGAGATTGTATTCAAATAAAATGATTGGTATGGGTTTCAATTGGTCCCTATTTGTTTTTCAGAACAATTATTGTCTTTCCAACTGTTGATCTTTCTTTGCTACATGTAAATGTTGTTATTAACAAGATTGTTCTCTTTCACGAGAGTCCTATCTTTCTTGTTGATAAAGGTGACCTGGTTATTCGTTTGGTATTTTGGATAATGGAAATTATCTTTTACAAAGTTCAATGAAGAAAGTTTTGACTCTACTTATTTCTTTTGGAGTAGTTGGAGTGCTAAAGTTTAGAACATTTTCTTTGCGAAAGAACGGGTCAAATCTCTTTTGTAATGTTTCATTGTGTTAAGTGAGAAGTTGCATGAATACAAGATGATTAATAAGATGGGATGCCAAGTTGGGTCAGTGGCGTGATGCGCAATTAAACTTAGCTGATGTCTTTGGTAGCGTAGTTGGTTAAATTATTGCTACCTTGCAATGATTGCTTGATGAATTGTGATTTAGAATATATCTATTCCTAAATGGAATCAACATCGTTACTATGAAGAGTGGATATCAATATGAAACAACCTTGTAAATGTTTATTTGATGATCTTACATAAATGTTAGATTTATCTAATTCCTGACATGCTAAAATTGTTGAACCCTGCATAAAGGACTAGATGAGTGTTGGAGTATCGATTCGTGAAACCTTGTTCATAGAAACTACGATAGTAAATATTCTATCATGTTTTGTTCTAATTTCTGAACATAAGGTGAAATGTTGAATCTGTGTTATAAATGGTTTTGTGATTGCAAATAGAAGTAGCATCATATTTACTTACATGATTAATACAATCGTTAATTGATAACGAGAGCTGAAGGTGGTGTTGAGTAACACCAACAACTGAGTGGATGAATTTCATAAGTGGTCTTTGTTAGCATGCCTTACGAATTGCCATTGCACAGTATGATCTTGTTAAAGAAAATTTGTTTCTACCTGGTGGCTTGCGTAATAGGTTTTCCATAGATTAAGTAGTTGATGAAGTTTTATGGAGATAATAGGAAAGTAAAATGAAGTGGCATATTGTGTTTCTTTTGGAAAGCTTTAAGATGAGATAGTAAGGTTTGAGGGTTCTAGGTTCTAATGCGAGATTGATGTTAATTCTTTTAGAGATAAAGTAATTTGGTCGCCGATGGTGATATTGCTTAAATGAGAATATTTCAAGTTTTGCGTTTGTGATCATTCGGACCTCATGAGTTATGTGGTAGTTGAAACTGATTCGAGCAAGGTGACATGTTGAAAGATTTTATTGGTTCTTAAGTGGTTCATCTGATTTGGTCTTAAGAGCTTATCTTGGTTGAGCTGGCAAAGTGATGTAGTAATCATAGAAAATAACCTTCTTTTTTAAAGGAAAGAGTGAAGTAGAAGTATTTGAGATTGAAATCAAGTTTTGTAACTTGAGGTTTATTGAGTGGGCCTAAATTTTCTGTTTTTGCCCATTAGAGTTTCCCGATTTCTAAAGGCAATACCTTCTTCTCATTTGAGGTTTGATATTCTCTTCGTGCGGTACTTGTGCCCTCAATTGTGGACTCCCCTTATGTTTTTCGAGTTCATTGCCTAATTCATTATTTCACTGGTCCTGAGTTCACTACGAGCTATAAATGTTTTTCTCGGTGGTGAAAATTATTTTCATTTGCCTTTTCTTTTGAGAAAGAATTAGCCGATTTGTTTCATATGGGTCTTTTGAAGTGTTTATTACTTGTTGTTGTGAGACCTTGGGTTGTAAGTTATTTGAGGAGCATTAGAGGATGAATTGATTTCGTATATAATTCTTAGAGAGAATTTTAGTTATACAGAATGTTTGTCTTTGGGGCTAAACTAACTGCATTGTTGCAACTAGTAAAACCTAAGGTGATATGTGGTCCAAGATCTTTTGTTCATTTCGATGGAATATAGAATTATCACAATTATGGAAATCTTGATCAACTTACTGTAGTATCACGGTTGAGTAATTCGCATGGTTGGGTAGGTGAAATATGACAGTGTAGAGTAATGAGGTCAAGATTAGCGAAGTAATCTAAATGTTAAAGCAAATAATGAGATAGCCGGGATCGTTGGAGTATTGTCAGGTTTGACTTGGTTTCAGTGTGTAACCCTCTTGGAGTTAGAATCTTTCAAAGGATAATTTGGTCAAGAATATATTTATCTATTGATGTTAATGATTGAGTATGGTTATATTGTGGAAATTTTAGTCATCAAATCTGAGGATTTCCATGTCATTTACATCAGAAGTTCATTGTAGGAGTCTTAGAGGTTAAATTTGGGTTTCGCATTTTTATGCTAGGACTTTGGTCGCCTAATGATTATGTATAGAGGAAGTAGGATAAGGGTGGATTCCGAACAGTGAGATGATCATTGATAGCACCCTTCTGATGTAGTACATGAGAGTGTGTGATGTGAATTCTGAGTTGTTTATTCTTAAAGGATTGAGGTGATGTGATTGCGTGTGAGATCTATTTTGAGACGCATCGGGAGTTGTTTGTCAAAGTAATTCCGTTGGTAGAGGAGTTGGCTAGAGTATGTGTTGTGGAGTCAATAGAGCCTCTCTACAAAGCTGTGGATGATGTACTTCGGTTTGAGTATGGTGTTGGGGTTACCAATTTAAGAGAAATAAGTTAATGTGTTATGTGATGATTGGAATTCCATAAGTTGAGAGAAATTTTACTCCTAAAAGAGAAATTGAGAAAAGAATGTTTCCTCGTGTAATGAAATGCTCTCTCGATTTTTGTTTGAACGGTGTGTTTGTGATAGAGGTCAGTTGCAATTTGTGTTGGCATGATGGTTCTTTCCGGTTCAGGAAAACAAAAGAAGTGTTTGATCTAGACATTCGAATGATTTCTCATTTGGCTTTCACGACGTTTGTTCGCAACTGCCCACTTGGAAAGTGGAAATGTTTTGTGATGAATCTTCGATTCTAGGTTTGACTTTGTTGGTGGGGAGTTGGCATTGTGGGGTTGCAATAAGAATCTTTTACTTTCAGTTGATTCTGTTTATAAAAAGGGTTGTTCAAAGCAAGTTCTGTTGTGTATTCCTGGTTAAAGGAGGTGCTCCTTGTAAGATGAAGAACTCGATTGAGAAACGGGACAAGAGTTCCGTGTGTTTTGTGCTTGTTGTGTGTTTTGGTAGCCGAAGGGAAGATGGCCCAGGATACCTTGGTTGCTTCTGATAGTTGCGAGGATCTTGGAAGATGGCTTACCGCTAGGACTGTCTTGGGTCCATACGCGGTGTACGCAACAATTGGTATGTTCTGGTGCCGAGTGAGTACCTAGGAGATCTGGAGTTTGAGTTTTCATTAACGTCGTTGACCATCGAGTAGGATCTTAACTTCGAGTCTCGTCCGATGAGTGTACCTGAAAATGTTGGAACGAGTGTTAGAACAGACTTTTTTTTACGTCAAGGTGTTGTGGTCTCCTCATCCGAGAGATGGGTCACTTGGGAGTTGGAGTCCCGCATGCGTGAGCATTATCCGGATTTGTTCACAAAAGATACGTGTTTACCGTTGTTACTTTCCAGTCGCAGTTTTCTTTCGTGTAGATTGGTGTTTAGATTCGGGGTCGAATCCTATTAAGGGGGGTAGAATGTAATACCTCGAATTTATTCTAGCAAAGGAAGTATCCAACAGAGAATAATAGATTAAAAAGGGAGTTTTCTGCTATTATTCGGGAACCTGGGCCTCGGGCCTTGGCCCAGGAGGCCCAAGGGGAGCCGGCCATTTAAAGGGCCAAGGGGGGAGGCGCCCTTTTCCTCCAAAACCCTAGTACTGTAGCACGACGTGCTATAGTACCACCGCCACTTGCTATAGTGACGCATTCCTACAGTGCTCCCCTCCCCGCATTGCCATCTTCCAGCGTCGCCGTTTCCTGCTTTGGTGGCCGGCCGTGGAGGAAGGAGGGGAGGGAGAGAGGAGAAGAAAAGGAGAGGAACTTCTAGCGGGGGATTTCAGCAAGCACGCGTATCTACAAGGGTAACGATGGTTTCCCTCGCTGTTTAGGTTGTAGTAGATGCGAATTCGATTAGGTTTATTTGATCGAATCCCTGCTGCTGTTAGTTCGGTTCTGTCCAGATTGTTGTGCGGCCGATTTCGGATTCTTAGGTGCCGAATTGGAGATTTTCATTTGCTAGAGTTATATATGAATTGTTCTTAGCTTTCTGTAGCCGCCAAGAACACTTAATTCCGACTTACGGTTCAAAAGATATGGTATAATATTTCCTGCTGTCCTGAATTCCTAACGTGATTGAACTGTCAAGTTGTCTTTTAAAATATGATTAATATAATGGCAGATTCAGAGTTTCTACCCAACTAGGTTGTTGTATAATTTTTGTTAACCTTTCCAGAATGATAAAGAACACTCAATTTGGAGTTGTAGAACAAAATATATGATTATTTCTCTACTGCTATGTAGTTCTGTCAGACAGATTCGATATTCGACTTTCAGAGGATTATTGACGTAGGTTTTTGGCCGATTTGGGAGATCCCGCCAACTAGACTTTTATGTAGGATTTTGTTATATTTTCATAGGATCTAAGAGCACTCTATTTTGAGTCTCAGATCATTAGTTATGATTTATTTTGTACTTGTTGTCCAGATTGTAGTCCTACTAGACTGTCGGTTTATTTAAGTAGATCGACTTTGTGATCCTTGGGTTAGGATGCTGCGATTAGACGTTTCGAGCGACGTCCTATTCATGTGGTTCCTTATTCAAGTATTTAATTTGTGTAGGAGGGGGAATTTCGAGTGTAGCAGCTTCCGTCATGCCTCACAACGCTTCGCAGAGCGGAAGGCAAGTACTTTGAAATTCATAATATTGGTGAATGCTGAGTGTTTGTATTCATACTGTTGTTTCTATGATCCATGAATAGATTCAATACTTCATGTTCCTTTCGTATCCGTTAATCCATGTTTAAAGAGATGATGTCTTTCATTATTTATGATTCATTCCATTAATACATTTGTTCATATTTCTTCCACGGGAGTGGAAAAGAAAGACCCATCAATTCCAATATGGGCACGTAAGACCCACCATTCCAAAGTGGGCAGATTTGGATCCCCGTATGAAACGTCCTTCATACGGGCTTTGGATCCCCGTATTTTGTTAAATGCGGGCCTAAGTGAACACCGATAGGTGTGTCACTAGCTATACCAGTATAAGCAGAAGTGTAGTCCATTCATTCCATCCATTCATATGTTTCTTCTAGTTCTATGTTCCTATTCGTTGTAGTTCTTATTATTCTTTGTACTTGCTGAGTCTTGGACTCATTCTTGCTTGTGTTTGTTTATTTTAGGTGATCGCTGATGAGAGCATTCCTGGGAGGGAGTAGACACACATAATTCATTCACTTCACAATATTCAAGTTCCAATAATATGATTTTGTCCGTGTCTTTCATTCGTTAGATGATGAACTGTAATAAATAGAGTTTGTTGATGGATGTTATCTTTCTCTATGTTAAGGTTGAATATTTAACTGATTGTGATGTTTGATTACTCCTTTGATATAATTATCTTAGTGGATTCAGGAGACTTGAATAATTAGAGTTTGTGAACCGTTGATGGATTTTGATTATTCCTGCATTCGTTCTATATATTGTTGATCTCTTTATACTTTTTGTTGAGATATTGTTGAAGATTACCTGTATTGTTGATGTATGTTAATCCTTCAGGTAATATTTTGGCTTCCGAATAGCTAGGGTGTTACAGCTTTCCATCAGAGAAGGTGTATTTTCCACTATGTTCTACTGAGGTTTACGATTTCCAGTAGAGAAAACGTATTGTCCTTTGAACTAAAAGCAACTTTTCTTATTTTTCGATTTTTATTAACTTACAGGTGGAGCCTACTTGTGAGTGACTCATGTATTTGTTTTATTAATTTTATTTCAAAACCAGAGGCGGTGCCATATGTCATATACTCATTATTTATTAACTAATGATTAAACCAAATTTGTTTCCAATTAAGTATTTTCCAATCATGTGTGGAAGAAGAAATGGTCATATGAGAAAAATAACTACTGACGCGTTAGTGTAGAGAAGTAATGTTCGTACAGTTGGCAGGCTGGATGTAAGCAAAAAGAGGAATGTTTTACTTCGGTAACTTGCATTATATTTATTTTATTATAACATGTAGTACAATTTTCAGTTAGCAAGTGTCTACAGCTGAGAGAAGCAAATTTAGTCAGCAAGTGGCTGCCTTTTAGCTCAATTGACAAAAACATGAACCATAAAATCTAATTACAATCGTTCTGCAAAAGCAAATTCTATTGTCGATTGAGATATTTTACCATGCATTCCAGAATCAAACTCTTCTTGTGCTACACTAGTGAAGTTGGACTATCACAACTCATCGTCATCAGTTTTTCCATGGTTACACTAGTCTCTACAATGATTAAATATGCATAAGTAATAGAAGAACATAGTATTAATGGAGAAATAACTCATCAATAGTAAATAACGGTAATATGAGCAAACGGATACTTTACTTCAAAAAATTGAAGATTGTTTCACTTCAGTAATTTGCATTGTGTACTAAGAAAGCTATACTACTTAACCAACATACATGAAGTATTGCTTGCAGGCATCAATGAATTATTTGACTGTAGTACATGATGTTTGGAACTCTAGATTAAACATGGGTGATTAGTTTTACGAGAGCCATTACCATTCTACTAGCACTACTACAGAAAAGGTCTTCATAGACGATTCAAAAACGCCATCACAGACGGTTTCGTGAGCCATATGAGTTTATGGGTCAGTAATGACATGAGGTCATCACAGATGGCTTTCGAACCGTTTGTGATGCAAACTATCACTGCATTTATTATTAACTCAGAATCGCTCGGATAATGACTATCACAGATGGTCTGTAGACGAAACCGTCTGTGATAGGTTTCTATCACAGACGGTTTGTAGAAGAAACCCTCTGTGATAGTTTACTATCATAGACAGTTTGCAGACGAAACCGTTCGTGATAGTTTACTAGCATAGACGGTTTGTAGACAAAACTGTCTGTGAGAACTGATGTATCACAGACGGTTTGTCCTAAGAAACCGTCTGTAATATTCTTTTGTATTGCTAAATCTATTTCTGTTTATTGGCTAGCCTTAGGAAATGCTAGTCATTCCCTCTTAAACAAGCTGAAACACAACAAGTACATGTATACATCCAATTCGCATTTATTTCAGGAACAAGCACATCCATTTCACAAATCAATTAATTCAAATTAACCATTCATGTATATTTACACACATGTACCATTAAGTTCAATCGTATCCCAATCAAGTTCAATCTACACTGTGGAACTTCCCATCTAGATTTATGACCTCACAGTTGAAGAATGATGCAAACTGTCATCGAATGTTTACGAGTTGCCTCTCTTCCAACGCAGTTGTATCGATGCTCGCAACCTGTTGGTAGGAAGATTAAATTCGTGCATATAAATGGATAAGTATGAAATAATTATTGCAAGATTGACAAACCTGAGGATCATTGGTCATCGCAGAACCGATGAGTAGTTCCATGTTGTGGCAAACATAGTGTCCACAAAGGTTGCAGGCCGGCAGCTGCTGGTGATACTGCAAAACTAGAATTGGTTAGTTCGAGAGGCATTACTACAAAGTGTTATATAGGATTAATGTGTACTAGCGAATACCGGGAATTTTAGATCGTGTCGCAAGGTCCCTCCTTTGCATTTCCCTCCAGAAGCATAGTACACAATGAACAAACTATGTGATTCCAAAAACCTAGCCCTAGCCATTGCAAAGGAAGGAAATACTACAATAGAGTTATCTATGGAGGAAATGTGTTTACCTGCCGATTAATTGTTGGATAACGGTGAAGTCGTATTTGGAACGCTATAGGGAATCAAGGTATATTACCTTGTTTCGTTTTTGTACAATTACAATTAGAATCTAGTGCAAGCTACATAGGTATGTCGCCATGGTCATTAAACCTAAGTTTGTGTTGCTTATAAAGTACAAATCAACAAGTATAACCACTAGAGCATGTTGGGACCCAAAAATGCAATTTTGGACCCACTGTGTATAATGCACTAGTCCAGGATCACGCTAGTGCACATAGTTCCAACATAGATGAATATCGATCCACACAAGGCGAATAATAGCATAAATGAGTAATTTGATTAACAAATAAGGATTTTGACCTTATGGTCGAGTTTACACTTATTAAGCCACGCAGGGCTAACAAAAAAAATAAATAGCAGCGGAAACAGAAATGACAGCGGCATCCCATCAATTCACCACAGGCAACCGATTGGGATCAAGACCCTATGGTCATGCACCTTCGATGAACTCCTCCTCGAAAGCATGCGATGACTCCTCCTCTTCTGTTACATGTTTTACAACAAGCATGAGTACACAACCGTACTCGCAAGTCATACCACGGAAATGCAATTATAGATGCAGGCTTATTCCAAAGGAATGGCTTCTGTGGTTCTTTTGCAGAAATGCAACTTTTGCAGTTTGAATATGAATAATAGAATGAAAGCAATAAGTAAAACAAATAACAATAATAATTTAACAGTTTAATTTCACAAAGACACATAGCCTAAAGAAATTATTCACATAGCCATATGACTTAGATCACATAGCTCCCTTCCCAAGCTTTTTATGAAAATCTACCCCTTGTGTGAAATTCTCGAAGATGTCCATGACCGCGGATGCGGCTATTTGATAGATTAATTTAACACTCTGCAGAGGTTGTACACTTTATCCACACGATACAACTAGTGTTGCCAGCACTAATCATAACAAAATGTTTCAGAAACTTCATCTCAAGCATTGATACTCCCAGTGTGCTTACAAACCGCCATACCAAGCCATACACAGCGATAGGTACGACACACACCGTTAGACAGGGAAGCGGCGAACCGTCCCACGATGTGACTACTTGGTAGCACACCTCCACCCATGCAACATAGCCTAACCTACTACCTGAGTAATCAATGTCAAGAATCCATAACTTACTAAGTTAGGCCCGTCCCATTAGGCATGTGGTTGTACGAGAGGCTCAGTTCAATGGCGCACAAAGTTAAGTCCTTCATTGACTAAGGCAAGACTTCCAGCTTACTACAAATCCCTATGCACACAGATTTTTAAGCCCATGCACACAGATCCACCAAAAATAACACACAGTATCCACCACTTGCCTCAGTCTAAATCCTTTCGCATCCTGTTGGTTAAGTGTAACATATGCCATCAATGAGTAGTAGCATATAGTACACACAGTTTTATCGCTTAGTTCCATAATCACTTAGTCAAGTTTATATTTGCAACTCACATGAGATGATGACACGTAGCATGGCTAAGTAGACTAATCATATCTAACCAACCCACGTTGGTGCTACGATAATACCAACTAAATAAACCATTCTAGGGTGACAAAAGATTATGACATAACAAATAGGCAAGGTGGATATAACAAATAGGATAATAACTACACCCAAAAGCATTTAAATAAATACTTAAAGTAAATACAATAATTTGAATCAAAGTAATTTTAGAAAACTGGGTTCAACATGATCAAAGGTATAACTTGCCTTTAAATGGGTCTAGGTACTGATCTTGCTCTTGAGGTGCTCCTTCTTCTTCAAAATCTCCCGAAGTATCGACGTCTACTCGCAAACGAAACAAACAAATAAAAAAAATAAAAACAGAGGGCAAAACAAACTCCAAAAATTAAATAAAAATCTCAGATAAATAAATCTTGAATTTAGATGAATTTAAAATTTTGAATGGGTTCAATCGGAGTTCGGATGCAAAAGATATGAGCTTTAGAAGTTTGAATCTACAAGAAACCCTAATATTTGGAATTATCCGGATTATCTTTCAAAAGAAAATCCGGGTTTATGATGTGGCGCTGACGTCATCAAAGGATTCGGCTGAAAAGAATAACAAGGAAATTGATTTTGCTTGTGGGGCCCACTGTCATAGGGACAGTGCACTATGGACCGGGTTCAAGGAGATTGGATCTGGGTTTGGATGTAAACACGCCACATGGCATTGCCACATGGAACAGAGGGTGACATGGCTGCCGACATGGAGATGAGGTGGCTTGGTGACCTGGCGTCCACGTCAGCTTGGACGACAACGGCAGAGAGGGTTTCGGTCCGTCTAGCAATGGCGCTACGGGGCTCGCCGGCGGTAGCAGATGGCCGCGCTGGACTCCTGGTGACCACGCAGTCCTGGGACATGGGCTGGACCTCTCGGCGGTGACCACAACAGCTGCGGCAAGTGAGCAACATGCCAGTACGGCAATAGCAAAGACAGGGTTTCTGCGAAGAGGAAGCACACACCAAAGAGAGTGAGCGATGGCGAACTTGATGCTGATGACGACGGAGAAAGTCCCGGCGGCACAGAGTTTCCAGGACCCGATTCGATGAGCAGGTGGCGCAAACCAAGGGAACGAGCTAGGGTTTTGAAGGATGTGGGCAGCGCGGAGATCCTGATGCGGGCATGGCTACTTAAATAGGTGCGGAGAGGAAGGATTCCAAAACGAAGACGGTGGCGCTCGTGTTCGGGAAGGACATGGACTCCAGAGTCCATGACGAAGACGATGCGCATGTGGGGAAACATGGGCCCACATGCAGGGAGACAAAAGAAAGGAAGGCACTACCGGTTAGCCGGGCCTCTAAAAAAGCATTTAAAGAAAAGAGAAGGTGGGTCATGGGCTTCTAAGATAGAAAAGAAAGAAGGCAGCCAACGGACCGGGCCGGCGAAGAATTTACAGAGTGGGCCGTGCCGGAGAAGGCTTGAAGTGGAAGGATATGGGCCGAAAAGATTGGGTTTCGGCCCAAAGTTCATCTAAGATTTCTTAATAGTTTTCTATTTTATAAAATACCAGAAATTCCAAATGGCAAATAGAAAATAGCAAATGAACTTGGAAAAATTCTAGAAAAATCTAGAAAATATATCCAAGCACATAAAACCCAAATAAAATAGTTTTGACCATTGTTCATGTTGACTTTAATCATATTAAATTGTTTTGATGCACAAGATTCAATATTAAGCTTTTAAATTAAAGTCAAATAAATCCAAATGGTGAATTTTCTCCCTACTAACTATTCAAAGGATTTTTAAAGCTTGGAAAATTAGGATGTTACAGGCCTCCCCCTAAAGGAATCTCGATCCCAAGATTCGGGCTAGCTAGAGAAAAGGCTAGGGAACTCGGCCTTCAGCTCTTCTTCACAGTCCCACGTCGATTCATCTTCTGAGTGGTTGCTCCACTGATCCTTGCAAAAACGAACAGTCTTGCTTCTGGTCTAGCGCTCTACGACATCTAAAATCTTGACTAGTTGCTCCTTGTAAGTGAGATCTTCTTTCAACTCAATTGACTCCAACGGGTCTTGTTCCTCTAGCACACAAAGGCACTTCTTCAACTGAGAGACATGAAAGACATCATGTACTCCTGCTAACGACTGCGGCAGCTCCAACTGATAAGCTACTTCTCCACGGCGATCCAAAATCTTGAACGGACCAACATACCGAGGGGCAAGCTTCCCTTTGGCATGAAACCTTTTCACACCTCTGAGAGGAGTAACTCGGAGATAAACAAAATCCTTTGGCTCAAAACTGAGATCACAACGGCGATTATCAGCATAACTCTTCTGCCTCAACTGAGCTATCTTTAATCTCTCTCTGATCATAGACACTTGCTCTTCTGCCTCTTGAATAATATCTGGCCCAAAAACGAAACGTTCAACTGTTTCTGACCAGTTCAACAGGGTTCTGCAAGCACGACCATATAAAGCTTCAAACGGTGACATTTGTAGACTGGCTTGATAACTATTGTTGTACGAGAATTCTGCATACGTCAAACTGTTATCCCAACAGGTAGCATTTGCTAGGGCATAAGATCTCAACATATCCTCCAATATCTAATTAACTCTTTCAGTCTGCCCATCTGTCTGAGGATGATACGCAGTACTAAAATTCAGATGAGTCCCCAAGGCTTCATGCATACTCTGCCAAAAATGAGAGGTGAACTTAGATCCCCGATCTGACACTATCTTCTTCTGCACACCATGCAAACTGACAATCCTTGACATATACAACTCTGCAAGATGATCTCCTGAGTAAGTGGTTTTGACTGGCAAGAAATGGGCAAATTTAGTCAAACGATCCATTATTATCCAAATCGAATCGTAACCCGATTGAGTCTTGGGTAAACTGGTAATGAAATCCATTCCGATCTCTTCCCACTTCCATTCTGGAATTTTCAAAGGTTGCAGCAGACCTGCTGGCCTCTAATGTTCTGCTTTTACCTTCTGACACACGTCGCACAAGGCAACGAACTCTGCGACTTCTCGCTTCAAATTTGGCCACCAAAACTTATTCTTAACATCCTGATACATCTTGGCACTACCAGGGTGAATCGAATATTTTGAGTCATAGGCTTCCTTCAAAATTAGCTGTCTCAACCCATCAACATCTAGTACGCAAATACATCCATTGATCCACAGTATACCTTGATCATCTAAGGTGAAGTCTTTACATTTTCCTTCTACCATTTTAAGCTTGACGTTTGAGAATACGGGATCCTTTGGTTGAGCTTCTCGAATCTGCTTTTCCAAAGTAGACTGCACTTCTAGACTGGCTACA
Source organism: Phyllostachys edulis (assembly GCA_036346405.1). NCBI lineage: Eukaryota > Viridiplantae > Streptophyta > Magnoliopsida > Poales > Poaceae > Phyllostachys > Phyllostachys edulis. The sequence goes on along the minus strand of CM070555.1, from coordinate 27,710,839 downwards.
AATCCTTCATATACAACTTCTAGCTTCAGCTTCCGAAATTCCTCTTGAAGTTCTGAACAAACTTCTTTTACTTCCACAGCATTGCAATAGCTTTTACGGCTTAAAGCATCTGCAAATACATTAGCTTTACCAGGATGGTAATGGATTCCAAGATTATAATTCTTTATCAACTCTAACCATCTTCTCTGTCTCATGTTCAGATCTGACTGAGTGAAGATGTACTTCAGGCTTTTATGATCTGTATGAACTTCACAGCGGTTACCGATAAGGTAATGATGCCAAATCTTTAAAGCATGCACTACGGCAGCTAATTCCACATCATGGGTAGGATAATTCTCTTCATGAGGCCTTAATTGCCTAGACGCACAAGCGACAGCTCTTCCTTTTTGCACCAGGACACATCCTAATCCTTGACGCGAAGCATCACAGTAGATATCAAAGTCCTTGCGGATATCTGGCAAAATCAGCACTAGCGCTGAAGTCAAACGCTTCTTCAATTCTCGAAAGCTTCCTTCACAAGCTGGGGTCCAAGTGAATTTCTTCTCTTTCTTCAACAACTGCGTAAGAGGCTTAGCAATCGTTCAGAATTCGTCAATGAAACGGCGATAATATCCTGCCATTCCCAAGAAACTACGAATCTGAGTGACAGTCTTGGGCTGTTCCCAATGTAATACTGCTTTAACTTTACCGGTGTCAACTGCTGCTCCCTCGACTGTCATCACATGCCCAAGAATATCCACTTCTTTCTTCCAAAAGTCACACTTGCTCAACTTGGCATACAACCGATGCTCTCTGAGTTTCCGTACCGCGTTGAGAAAGCGGTCTTAGGTATATCCTTAGGATAAATCTTCAACTGATGGTAACCTGATCGTAGATCGATCTTTGGGAACACTCCGGCTCCTTTCATCTGGTAAAACAAATCATCTATCCAGGGCAATGGGTACTTGTTTTTGATGGTGACTTCGTTGAGAGATCGATAGTCGATGCACATTCTCATACTCCCATCCTTCTTCCTGACGAACAAGACTGGTGCTCCCCATGGCGACGAACTAGGCCTCACAAAACATTTCTCCAAAAGTTCTTCTATTTACTTCTTCATCTCTACTAACTCATCGACTGGCATCCGATAGGGTCTTCGAAATTGGTGCTGTTCCTGGCACTAGATCATTGACAAACTCGATGTCACAGTCTAGTGGCATTCCTGATAATTCTTCTGGGAACATCTGGATACTCTCTAACGATAGGCACATCTTCCAAAGCAACTGTCTTCAGGCTATTGACTAGCAGATGTCCATCACACACTGAGGTAGCTAGGAACTCTACCTTGTTTCCCTTAGTATCCTCAATGGTTACGGGCTTTGTACTTGGTTAACCAATCCACGCCAAGGATGACAGCTAAGGCCTGGGTGTCTAGAACGATTAGGTTAGCTAGAAACTCAACACCAGCTATGAGTAACTTAGCCCCTAAACAACCCACTTTAGCACTTAGCTCTACTCCAAGCGACTGGACTAACAGAGTATGCTTAAGATGCATAACTTCCAAGTTATTTCTAGTTGCAAAAACTCTAGAAACAAACGAATGCGAAGCTCCAGAATCAAACAGAACTAATGCAAGTACGGAGTTTACTAGAAACTTACCCAGTATGACGTCCGGTGCTTCTTGAGCTCCTTCTAGAGTGACATGGTTGACACGACCTCTGACCATAGACTGAGGCGCTCCTCCTGGTTGACTGGTACCTTAAGAAACTCCTTGGTTGCTTGGTGCTGGGGTCTTGGTTGCTGTAGCTCCAAGGTTAAAACGGACTGTAGTGATCGTTCCCTTCTGCGGACACTGGTTGGCGAAATGCCCTGGCTGACGGCAATTGTAACACACTCTCTGAGCACTCTGTTGGTTGTTCCCTGGATTGAGGTTGGTTGGCGTGGGGTTGCGAAATTTCTGAGCACTTGGATGAGGTGCTGATGTTGGTGTAGGCGTCCTGAAAGAATTCTATGGTGGAAACCGATTATTCTACTACGGTACCACTCTGGCTCTTTGTTGGGACTGGTGACTTCCTTGCTGAGCCATCCTGTATTTGCGATTGTCCTCCAGTTCTTTGCGTTTGTCCTCCATGACCAATGCCTTGTTAACCAATTCCTAGAAGTCTGGGAAAGTGTGAGCAAGCAGACTGATTTGTAATCCTGAGTTCAATCCCTTCAAGAAGCGACTCTGACGAGCCTTGTCTGTAGCGACATCCTCTGCAGCATAGCGAGCTAGCTGAGAAAACTTATTCAGGTAGTTAGTCACCGACATAGCTCCTTGCTTGAGAGCACAGAACTCATCCTTCTTCAAGTCCATTATTCCCTTAGGTACATGATACTAGCGAAAGGCTGTGGAGAATTCTTCCCAAGTGATGTTCTGTGGCGCCTCATGCGCTGCACAAAAATTCTCCCACCACCCGGCGGCTATGCCCTCCATCTGATGAGTAGCATACAAGACTTTCTCGTGATCGCTGCATTGAGTGATCAGCAACTTCCTCTCGATTACGTGAAGCCAATCATCAGCTTCTACTAGCGAGACATGCCTAGAGAAAGTTGGTGGACGAGTCCTCATGAATTCAGCCAGTTTGGATGGTCCATGGTGACCAGCGCGACTGGGGCTCCAGTGTGATGATTGTTATTGTTGTTGTTCTGATTACTCATAGCCTGCATTTGATTCATCATGGCATACATCATCTGCGTCTGTGCTACCATGAAAGCTCCAAAGTTCTGCAAGTCAAGAGGGGGTGCTTGTGGCATATTTGCTCCTACGAGGGTTTGCTCATTCTGATCCGACTCTTGAATTCCTGATCCACTTGCAGCGGCATGACGAGTCTGAACCATCTGATGAAGCTCCATGGGTTAGGTAAGGTGGAAAGCACAAGATGAGTTAAGAACAAATCGAGGGGGTAGATTAAACCCAACAAACACGGCTCAAGAAACTCAAATGAAATACCTTTATTATTAGGGTCTTAGCATGGCTGCAATAAATGCCTAAGGGCCTTTGCAGCTCATACTTGCACACAATAAAAACGACAAACCTAAGGACACAAACTACTGCCTAAAGGGCAACTTTGCAAAAAGAAATTGGCTACACCTGACGAACTAAAACTCTAGCGAACTCAGCTACTAAGGTAGCCTCCATTACCACGGCGGTGCTCCCGCCTACTGTAGAACTGGAAATGAGCTGGGATCCTTGCGAACTGATCCTGATGCCCCGGGACTGGTGCAACTGGAACAGGTGTGCTTAGAGCAAGCACAACTGGCTCCTCCGGCTCTGCAGGTTCTTCCTCCGGATCTTCCTCGGGATCTTCTTCGGGATCCTCCTCTGATTCTTCTGGTTCTTCCGGATCTTCTTCTTCTTGATCATCTTCTGGCTTGCGCTGACCGTAGAGAGCTTGCTCTAGAACAGTGATCCTTTCTTCAGCTCGATCCAAGGTCTCGTAGACACACTCTAGCTCGGTGGCGACCAACTCTAGTGACTCCTCCTGAGCAGTTGAGAACTGGGCGAGATGCACCACTGTAGCATTACCTTCTCCACTTGTGGACGGGTAGTGGGCTGGTCGATCCACGGCTGCAGCTCTGGGATGGTAGCGGAAGACAATATCTTGAAGCTCATGCGCGTAGATGTTGCAGATTCTGACGATGGCCAGGCATGACGACTCTTGAATTCCTTGCGCGAAAGTGATCCTTCTGATGAAGATGTTCAACAGCTGGCTGGCTTTAGTGTTCCTCCTCACATAGACAGTCAGACGGCAGATCACTTCACGATCTCACATGTTGACCACCCAATGGTCGCCACGATACAGGGGACGATAAAAGCCTCCAAGTACCTGCAACAGCTTCCACAGCTCTGCGGCAAGTCCGCCTTTGCGCTCACCATAGGTATGAAGCATCTGTCAAGACAGACAAGAGGGTGGGAACCAAGTTAAAATAGCGGGGAGAGGAAAAGATTCTAGCAATAGTTGAGTTGAGAAAGATATGAGAGGAGTTACGCAGTTCAATTGATCTTGCAAGTTAATTTTTCTTTAGAAAATAATTTAGACTCTCTAAGATGGCCGATCTAACTAAGGTCAAGACCTACAGTCAGTATGGCTCTGATACCATCTTTGTCGGGACCCAAAAATACAATTCTGGACCCTCTGTATATAATGCACTAGTCCAGGATCACGCTAGTGCACACAGTTCCATCATAGATGAATATCGATCCACACAAGGCGAATAATAGCATAAACGAGTAATTTGATTAACAAATAAGGGTTTTGACCTTATGGTCGAATTTACACTTATTAAGCCACGCAGGGCTAACAAAGAAAACAAATAGCAGCAGAAACAGAAACAACAGCGGCATCCCATCAATTCACCACAGGCAACCGACTGGGATCAAGACCCTATGATCAAACACATTCGATGAACTCCTCCTCGAAAGCAGACGATCACTCCTCTTTTGTTGCAAGTTTTACAACAAGCATGAGTACACAACCGTACTCGCAAGTCATACCACAGAAATACAATTATAGATGTAGGCTTATTCCAAAGGAATGGCTTTTATGGTTCTTTTGCAGAAATACAACTTTTGCAGTTTGAATATAAATAATAGATTGAAAGCAATAAGTAAAATAAATAATAATAATAATTTAATAGTTTGATTTCACAAAGACACATAGCCTAAACAAATTATTCACATAGCCATATGACTTAGATCACATAGCTCCTTCCCAAGGTTTTATGAAAATCTACCCCGTGTGAAATTTTAGCATGTCCATGACCATGACGCACTATTCGAATAGATTAATTTAACACTTTGCAGAGGTTGTACACTTTACCCACACGATACAACTAGTGTTGCAATCACTAATCATAACAAAACGTTTCAGAAACTTCATCTCAAGCATTAATACTCCCAGTGTGCTTACAAACCGTCATACCAAGCTATACACAGCGATAGGTACGACACACACCGTTGGACAGGGAAGCGGCGAACCGTCCCGCGATGTGACTACTTGGTAGCACACCTCCACCCATGCAACACAGTCTAACCTACTACGTGAGTAATCAATGTAAAGAATACATAACTTACTAAGTTAGGCCCATCCCATTAGGCATGTGGTTGTACGAGAGACTCAGTTCAATGGCGCATAAAGTTAAGTCCATAATTGACCAAGGCAAGACTTTCAATTTACTACAAATCCCTATGCACACAGATTTTTAAGCCCATGCATACAGATCCACCAAAAGTAGCACATAGTATTCACCACTTGCTTCAGTCTAAATCCTTTCCCACCCTGTTGGTTAAGTGCAACATATGCCATCAACGAGTAATAGCACATAGTACACACAATTTTATCACTTAGTTACATAATCACTTAGTCAAGTTTATATTTGCAACTCACATGAGATGAGTTATACTTAGGGTCAAGCCTTCTCTTAGAAAGGAGTTTGTCAATTGGTTGTGATATTTCCATTAACATTGATTGGGTCTCTTGTTTTTCTTTTTTGTTCTCTGTAAATAACCCTTGTTATTAATATATTCTTAGTAGGGATTCTTTCCCTCCTATTTACTGTCAAAAAAACTCACATGAGATGATGACTCGTAGCATGGCTAAGCAGACTAATCGTATCTAACCAACCCACATTGGTGCTACGATAATACCAACTAAATAAACCAATCTAGGGTCACAAAAGATTATGACATATCAAATAGACAAGGTGAATATAACAAATGGGATAATAACTACACCCAAAAGCATTTAAATAAATACCTAAAGTAAATGCAACAATTTGAATCAAAGTAATTTTAGAAAACTGGGTTCAATATGATCAAAGGTATAACTTGCCTTGAAATGGGTCTAGGTACTGATCTTGCTCTTGAGATGCTCCTTCTTCTTCAAAACCCCCCGAAGTATCGATGTCTACTCGCAAACAAAACAAATAAATAAAACAAATAAAAACAGAGGCAAAACAAACTCTAAAAATTAAATAAAAATCTCAGATAAATAGATCTTGAATTTAGATGAATTTAGAAATTTGAATGGGCTTGATCGGAGTTTCGATGCAAAAAATATGAGCTTTGGAAGTTTGAATCTACAAGAAACCCTAATATTTTGAATTATCCGAATTATCTTTTGAAAGAAAATCCGGGTTTATGACGTGGCGCTGACGTCAACAAAGGATTCGACTGAAAAGAATAACAAGGAAATTGATTTTGCTTGTGGGGCCCACTGTCATAGGGACAGTGCACCGTGGACTAGGTTCAAGGACATTGGATCTGGGTTTGGGTGTAAACACGCCACATGGCACTGCCACATGGAACAGAGGGTGACATGGCTGCCGATGTGGAGATGAGGTGGCTTGGTGACCTGGTGTCCACGTCAGCTTGGACGACAACGGCGGTGAGGGTTTCGGTCCGTCCGACAATGGCAGTGGCGCTACGGGGCTCGCCGGCGGTAGCGGATGGGCGCGCTGGACCCCTGGTGACCACGCGGTCCTGGGACACGAGCTGGACCTCCCGGCGGTGACCACAGTTGTAGAGGCGCTCAAGGGCGGTGGCGGAGCAGCGCGGCCATGTACGGCAATAGCGGCACAAGGGTTTCCCAGCGAAGAGGAAGCGCGCACCAAAGAGAGTACACGACGGCGAACTCGATGCCGACAACGAGGAAGGCTGAGGATCTCCGACGGCGGCGCAAGACGACGGAGAAAGTCCCGGCGGCGTGGAGCTTCCAGGACCCGATTCGATGAGTAGGCGGTGCAAACCAAGGGAACGAGCTAGGGTTTTGAAGGAGGTGGGCGGCGCAGAGATCCTAACGTGGGCGCGGGTCCTTAAATAGGCGCGGAGAGGAAGGATTCCAAAACGAAGACGGCGGTGCTCGTGTTCGGGAAGGACATGGACTCCAGAGTCCATGACGAAGACGATGCGCACGTGGTGAATCACGGGCCCACATGCAGGGAGACAAAAGAAAGGAAGGCGCGGCTGGTTAGCTAGGCCTCAGGTGCGCGCGAAAGAAAAGGGAAGGCGGGCTGCTTGGGCTTCGGCCAAGAAAAGAAAGAAGGCGGCCAATGGATCGGGCCAGCGAAGAAATTATGGAGTGGGCCACGCCGGAGAAGGCTTGAAGTGGAAGGAGATGGGCCGGAAAGATTGGGTTTCGACCCAATGTTCATCTGAGATTTCTTAATTGTTTTCTATTTTATAAAATACCAGAAATTCCAAATGGCAAATAGAAAATAGCAAATAAACTTGGAAAAATTCTACAAAATATATCCAAGCACATAGAACCCAAATAAAATAGTTTTGACCATTGTTCATGTTGAATTTAATTATATTAAATTGTTTTGATGCACAAGGTTCAATATTAAGCTTTTAAATTAAAGTCAAATAAATCCAAATGGTGAATTTTCTCCCTACTAACTATTCAAAGGATTTCTAAAGCTCAGAAAATTGGGATATTATAGTGCAGCACTTACTCCTGGTTGTAGGGCAAAAGTATGAATTCCTTGTCGTGGTGAGCCAACAATGTGTCCGTCATGTAATCCTCGATGAATTTTGCAATCTCCTTGATGCTTTGCAAGGAGACCAAGTGTGGGTTGAGGAAACCTACCGGTGATTTCCTTAATTTGTCTTCAGAAATCATGTATATATATATATATATATATATATATATATAGACACACACACACACACACACACACAAAAGCAAGGAGTTATATATGACATTTATCGGTATTACACGAACGTTTATCGTGATTGTAAACACTTACAGTGACTAGCATCGCATGAGTGAGACGTTGAGGGAGTCAAGGTTGAAGGGAAAGAACAAGTCCTCGAAGGTCACCGTGAAGACACAGTCTTGACGATCGTGGTTAAAATGATCCTTCTTGAACCTGACGATGATACCCGAGCACCGTTGTTCATCCGTCTTGTTGGCCTATTCCATGTACCATAGATGCAATCTCGTGCAAGACATTCCTAGGGTAGGGTGGCGCTCTACTGTCTCGACCAACGGCTCATCTAGCACAAATTTTCGGGTCAACGGCAAGAAGGGAATATCATCGGGCAAGAAGGGGGTAACACCGGCCTTCTTTGATTTGCCCTTGCTGCCTCGCTTTTTAGAGGTTGACCGGGCACGAGGTGTAGATGCATCCAATGCAACGGATCCTTGCCGCATCGGTGCAGGTACATCCAGTGAAGTTGACATCGGTGCAGGTAGCTCTAGGCAGATGTTGCTCTTGGGCCACTGGATGAATGATCCAATGGATTACTCTAAAGTCACGACCTCATCATTTGGGGGCATCTCCAACTAGACGACCTCGAAATTGGCATAAACACCGTCCACATTCACTTTTGCGAAGCCTGGCTCTAGATTTACACCGTGCAGCAAGGCCCCGACACCGAATGGATACGTCTGGCCCCAAGTAGCATCCAGGGCAACGGAGGCACATCTCACTTGGAGCTTGCACTTCGTAGCCACCTACATAACAATACAAAATTAGGTACTCCAACAGGCCTATCAATGGATCGAGCATTCCAAAGATAATAATCATTATCAGGATGTCATCGACAGGAAATCTCTCGTCGCTTTCTAAGTTATGGTTGGATGCGCAGCTACTCGGACACTTGGGGGGCTGCCTAGCACAGTAGCAGCGGGGGCTTCCAACTGATTTCCGCTAAGCCTTTCCTCTGTGAGGGATGCACGAATCTCCTCTCGTAAAACATCTCGCACCTCCTCTCTAAGGGATGCATGAATCTCCTCTCGTAGCAGTGCTTCGAGCTCGGCTTTGGCTCTCTTCCTACTCCGGTACGCCCCGGAGTCTGCTGGGAATCTATCTTTCTATGGAACATAAAGACCAAGGCCTCTCGTGCGACCCAGATGCTCCTTGTTTCCCAAGGCTTCAGAGAGCATATCTCTCTCTCCGTCTGCCTGGAATGAGCCTTCGAAAGATTGTGCAGTACTCAGCGCTTCCTGTAAGAGCCCGACATGTTATTTCACTTCCTACGAAGTTATCGAGTAATTACAAACTAGGTAATTTGATATCTTACCAGGCGATGGGACACATCCTGGTTTGTGGGATTTGGAAAGGAGATGGCCCCCGAAGACACGGTAGCTAACCTTGCTCTTAGCCAGTTTCGGGCGCGCTCATCAGGGATCATGGCAAATAGTGGGGAGGCATCCCAACAGTTTGCATGCTCGTCCTAATCCCTCTATTGCTGGAGTTTACTCGCATACCCAGGGGTGCCGAGTCTGTGGGGCTGTCTGTTTTTTGCCTGAAGGGCCCTATGCGTCGCACTTTCACTCCTAAAATCATCTATCATCTTCTTCGCCACAAATTCTTCCCAGTACTCTGCCACGAACAGATACTTCTAGAAGGGCCTTAGATTCTTCTCCACGTATTGCTTGATAAGCATGCTCTTGAAGTTCCTCCATGCTTTGCACGCCGATAGCAACGTGTGTCATCACACAAAGGCCTAGTGTTGTTCCGGTATATCGAACGATCAGAAAATATCATCCAACAGCTCACCTTTCTACTCTTTGGTCAACTCCTTCCACGAATCGTGGGTGATCTTGACCTGTTCCCGTGCAACTATTCCGACCATTCTCTGGAATGCGGACGTTGCTCGGGGGGGGGGATTGAGAGGGGTCCCAGACACATCCACCTCCGTGATGGTAAATCAACCCATGGGCCTTTTCGATATTCCTCTTCTTCTATCGCGTTTGGATATTCCAGAGGATGGCATATCAGACACATGAGGCGATGATGGCGAAGAATGAGGGGAAGACATCTTCACAAGAAATAGAAGTTCTAACACGCATGAACAAATTAGGACCAATATAATGACATAATTGACATCATGTGAACAAATGAGATCGGCACAAAGCTAAGATTTAACATTTTGATATTGCTCTCAGATGTAGAGTTGCACAAGATTTAATCTTGCCCTTTTCGTTACTTTAGTCTATACTCTTCATTAATTCAATTTGACAATATTAATTCAAACTTTGAGCTCTAAAATAATGCTTTACTTATCTACCGACATGATCTTTAAACAAAAGACATCAGATAATTATACTTTCGGCATGGAGGTTCAACTAATTAACTAAACGAATGTAACAGACTAAATGCTAAAGATCAATCAACAGTAGCAAGCATTCCAATTAGAGCTCAAGTTCAAACCTGATTATCAAAACAATTTCAGCACAAGACTATTATCATCACAGAGCATTCATCTCAAGTCCACCACACCCCACATTGCAATATATTCTAGTAGCAGTATCAAGCCCACCACATTGCATCGGTTACCTTTGGGTGTCTAGGAGAAGGGCGAGTAGGGAGCACCGGAGCAGTAGGGCGGCGTCAAAGGGAAGGCGTGCCGGGCTTGGGGGAGGAGGAGGCGGAGTGTGCTTGGGGGAGGGGAGGAGACGGGCTCGGGGGAGGAGGAGGCGATGCGTGCTCGAGGAGGAGGCGGCAGACTTAGGGAAGGAGTCGTGCTGGGCTCGAAGAGGAGGCAGTGTTGAAGACGGCGGCGACGGGCTCAGGGGAGGAGTCACACCGGGCTTAAGGAGGAGGCGGTGTCGAGGACAGCGGCGGCATGCTCGGGGCAGGAGGGAGAGTTTAAGAAATTTAATCGTTTGCGTGGGTGAAGCAGGGAAACCCTAGAGTCTGAATATAAATAGGGATGGACATCACAGACGGTTCTAAAGTAGAACCGTCTGTGATAAATAATATCACAGACGGTTCTAATAAATAACCATCTGTGATGGATTGTATATCACAAACAGTTCCAATAAATAACTGTCTATGATACATTGTGTATCACAGACGGGTTAAATAAATAACCGACTGTGATAGTTGTGTATCACAGACGGTTTCAATAAATAACCGTCTATGATAGTTGTGTATTACAGATGGTTTCAATAAATAACCATCTATGATAGTTGCATATCACAGACGGTTCCAATAAACAACCGTTTGTAATATATTATCAAAGACGGTTTGTATATGAAACCGGCTGTGTTATTCTTTTGTATTGGTAAATCTAGTTCTGTTTATTGGTTGGCCTCAGGAAATGCTAGCCATGCCCTCTAAAACAAGTAGAAACACAACAAGTACATGTATACATCCAATTCACATTCATTTCAGAAACAAGCACATCCATTTCATTGTACAAATCAATTAACTCAAATAAACTAAAATTAACCATTCAGAACTCATATACACACATTGTTCAATCTTTAAAAATTAGCCCTTCATGATGATCGACGCGTATGTAGCTAGTTTCGTCACGTTGTTCTTTCTCGACCCTTATGTCGTTTCTGAAAGGAGGCAACTCATCAAATTGATTGTATTCTTCCTCGTCCACTACATTCTCAACTCCGATAATCCTCCATTTTCCATGAAGAACTACGTGGTGCTTCTTATTTGCCTGGTCGGTTACATAGAAGACTTGAACAACTTTGTTAGCGAGTACGAATGGTTCGTCTTTGTATCCGACACGTTCGAGGTCCACGGTTGTGATGTCGTACTTATCGACCTTCACTTGTGGGAGATGGACCCAACGGCACCAATACAAGGGGATCTTGAAAAGCACGTAGTTGAGCTCCCATATCTCCTCTATGAGCCCATGGTAGGAGCTCCTCAGCCCATCGGTACTGAACGCATCTATGCGGACACCGTTGTTCTGGTTAGTGCTCTTTATATCCTGAGCCTGCGTATAGAATGTGTATCCATTTATGTCATACCCTTGTCATGTCACAACTATAAATGCTGGCCCTTTTGCAAATCATGTCAACATATCACTTGACAAGCTCCTAGCAAGTCGCTCCTTTAACCATTGGTTGAACCGACTGTTGTGTTGTCTCATGATCTAGACATCTGGCTGCTCCAGATTCTGTTGTCGAAGCACGTCCTTGTGCTGGTCGATATACGGGGACACTTCAGTCATGTGTTGCAAGACCGTGAAATGGGCTTGAGCATATGCATCTGTGGATATCATGGGGATATGCTTACCATCTTAGGATGATGATACAATTGGCAATGGCGCTGAGGGTTTGTCGAAACACACGTTTTCGATAAAAGTTCAGGTTCTGTCAGGCTTTAGGTGGTCAGACCCGCCAGGGAGGCGGTCAGACCGGCCACCACTGGCGGTCAGACCAGCCAAGCCTCGAGTCTAGTGGCTGGCGGTTAGACCGGCCAATGGGCAGCGGTCTGACTGGCCATAAAGGATTTTCGAGTTTGGAGCTGGGCCAAAAATAGAGGGTGTAGGCAAGAGAGGGGTTTCTTCTACACTTGGTCTCATATTTTTTGGAGCTTCGAGTCAAAAGTTCTATTCGTTTGAAAATTCTAGAGATGTTTCGGATTTCCATGGAGGAATTTTGGCTAAGTCCCTTACTGGGCGATCAGACCAGCCAATGGGTGGCAGTTTGACAAGTTTTGACTTGTTTCGTTGGCCAGCTTTGCGGCAATGTTTGTTGGTTAAGTCAAATTCATTGGTTTCAGTGCATATGTGTTGCATGATGCATGTTTTGACTAACGTGGGTCAAGTTGCAAAGAACTTGTTTCCGGAATCGATTTCTTTGTCTAATGTTGTGTAGGAAGCTTGGAGGTCAACAACGATCAACGGCGAGGATGATAGGGACTAGGCTAGGAGAGCTGAGGTTCAGAATGATCAAGGATGCCAGGTAAAGTCAGAAGACTCAAGCATGGAGAAAATGGACAAAGATGACCGAACAGGATGTACAATGCGACGGGTTACACCAAGCGGCGGGGTCGGTGCAAGTGCCATGGTGGTTTCGGTGGGAGCTGGATGGGAGAGACTTGCCGACATGAAGAGAGCCGTTGATCAACCTACACATGGTGAAGCATGGGATTGCTTCATGAAGATTTGGACTCGGTCTTTGGAGAAGGGTCGAGAACGGGTATTTTGGTAACTTCACCTAAATACCGCCTTAATGGCTTTTGGCTAAATCACGGTGCAAGGAGAAGTGGTTTACGTCAAGAGAAGATGAAGACGGTGCTTTAAAACGCGTGTGTAAGTGAAACCCGTTTGTCTGTTGGCTTAACGGGTGCCCATTAGGAATATCCTTCTAGAAGCTAGTCTCCACTATAAATAGGGGAGGGTGCTGGTTTTGCATCCCCCAACCCTAATATCTAAAACCCTAGTTTGTGTTTTAGGGTTAGGAGAGAATAGTGGAGATGTTAGGGTTCTAGGGAGTTGGATTGATTGTGTGCTCAAGTGTTGAGCCTTTGTCCTCTTGGATGGAGTGGCTGTAAACCAACATAAATCTCAAATCAATCCAAGCATGATTCCTCAAGATGAGTCTCCTCTTGTTCTTGCTCTCTATTTTGTGATTTTGGGGCTTTCTTTGATCTGTTGGTTTTCCTTTGTTTTTTGGCCTAGATCTTGCTTGCTATGACATGTGGGAATACATCTAGGATCATCTTCATCATCGTTTACCCACGAGCAAGTTTTTAGATTATATTTTGGTTTTGACTCGGTTTTAAAGCAACCTTCACTCAAACAAAAAAAGGTCAGAACTTTGGCAATGATCTTCACGATAGTTGATAGGAATAGGTTCCTAACATCCTAAAAAAGTTATATTTCAAGTTTCGTGAAGTTTGGAGTTATGAATCAAAAGTTAGACCAATTTGTGATTTTGAGTTCGGGCTGATTTTACTGTTCATTGGGCTGGAGGTCAAACCGCCCCTTGGAGAGGTCAGACCGCCCCATGGAGAGGTCAGACTGCTAGATTGAGAGGTCTGACCACCAAACTCTTTATAAATTGAGTTTTTGGTTGTTTTGCTTTGGTGTCTTGATTGGATTCAATACAAGTCTTCTGCTATGCTTGTACACTGATCTTCATAGCTCTCATAGCTATTGGAGTGAAAATCGTGTTGAACCCAGTCAAGGTGAAAAAGAGACAGTACTCCTATTCACCCTCCCCCCCTCTAGTCGCCTTTTCGGTCCAATAAGGGGTATCAGAGCCCGGTTAGTTCAATCTTGATCTTAATCGGTCACTGAACTTGGCGATGAAGAAGTACTCCACCACGTCACATATTTTTGATGGGCTCGACTATGCCTATTGGAAGAATCGCATGCGTGTCTTCCTTCAGAGCAAAGGTCAAGCTATATGAGAGGTTGTTCGAGCTCCGCTCGTTTTGCCCGAGGTTCCTATGCCGGCTTTAGCAGCCCTCTTGGCTAACAACCATAAGACAAAGAATCTCCTATATGTCGAGCTTGGTAGACAGGAGTATGATAGGATTTGTGATCTTGAGACCGCGCACGAGATTTGGCACACCCTCGAAGCCAACTATGAGGGTTCATCCCAAATCAAGCAAGTACGCCAGACGATCTTCAAGCGAGAATACAACAAATTCGAGATGCGTCCTGGAGAGAGCACCGATGATGTATTCACTCGCTTTAACAAGGTGATTAATTAGTTGAGAGTAGTAGACATCGACTATTCTCAGTCTAAGAATGCCACCCATCTCTTGGCTGCAATCAACACCAAGGAGTGGAAGATGAAGGTTACTGCCATCGAGGAGAATGTTAATCTCTTTTTGGAGCTGCTCTATAGCAAGCTTAAGACTCATGAGATCAAGAGGGTTAGTTATCCTAAGAAGGAGAACACGGCTTTGGTGGCTGACCCTCTTAAAAGAACTTCTGATGAATCTTCTGAGTCTTCCTCTGGATTTTCACTTACCTATTTATTTGCAATCCATGAAGAGAAACATGAGAATATTCCTGAGGCTGAGTTAGCCCTTCTAGCCAAAAAATTCACACGGGCCTATAACAATATGAGAAACAAGAAGAGAGGCGGCTTGTGACATGCTATGAGTGTGGAGAGCTCTACCATATCCGGGTGAACTGCCCTAAGCTAAAAGGGAAGGGCAACCACAAGGAGGAGAAGGCAGCTTGGAGAAAGCCTCAAGGGAACAAGTCCAAGTTTGATGCTACCAAGCTCTTGAAGGCCACTCACCGGGTCCTTGCCGCTTTTGAAGAGCAATCCATGAGCGATGTGGACTCCAGAAGCGAGGAGGACAAGGAGGAGGAGCTCCCTCAAGACAAGAAGAAAGGGAAAGGCAAAAGACTTCACTAGCATGTGCTTCATGGCCAACTCCATCAACAATGATGACATCGATGAGGTACCTCCATCCTATGAAGTTCTCTCTACTAGATGCGATACTATCTTTGAGCAACTACTTAGTCAGGATAAGGCATTAGAGTTCACCATGGCTAGGAATAAGGATTTAGAGTCACAAGTTGATAATCTCACACTAGAACTTGTGAATGCTAAGAATCTTGGTGTTGATGAATGTTCATCCTGCCATGCTTTACACTCTAAACTTGTTAAATTGCAAACTGCTCATGATATTGCCTTGCACCAACTAGAAAATGTTAGGACTGAGTTAATTGAAGTTAAATCTGCTCTTTGTGAAAAATGCTTAGAATCTAGCAAGTTGGTCGCTTTTGATAAGGTTGAGTCTAGCACTTGCTCTTTTCTGCTTAGAACGTGAACATGAAGTAAAAGACATATTAGAAGCAGTTAGAGCTAAGTATGCCAAGCTTAAGGACAAAATTGATTCTGCTCCTTGTGCTTCATGTGAAGCCCTTAAG
Organism: Phyllostachys edulis; assembly: GCA_036346405.1. Taxonomy (NCBI): domain Eukaryota; kingdom Viridiplantae; phylum Streptophyta; class Magnoliopsida; order Poales; family Poaceae; genus Phyllostachys; species Phyllostachys edulis. The sequence goes on along the minus strand of CM070555.1, from coordinate 27,695,217 downwards.
TTTGAAGTTGCTATTCATAAGGAGAAGCATGCTAGAGCCATTAAGGTCAAAACTTGTGAATCATGTTTTAATCTTGGAAAAGAGAATGTTTATCTTAAGGATACATTAGAAAAATTCTCTAAGGGTAAGAAATAGTTAAACATGATTCTTGACAAGTCCAAAACTCCTTATAAGAAGCAAGGGTTAAGATACAACTTTGCTCAAGACAAGTCCAAGCCAAATGTCATTCAAGTCTTGGAAAATAGCTTAGTTGAGTTCAAAACCCAACCTCCAAAATCTATTTTCAAATCTGTAGGTTTTGCCCAACCATCTTTTCAGCCAAAAGGTGCTTCTCCTAGTGGTACCAAGTACCATTGCTCCTATTGCAAGAAGGATGGGCATTTGCTTAAGTTCTGTTGGCGTAGGTTGAAAAATGCTAGAAAAAATCTTGCTAGAATTTTATCTTATCAACCTAGAGCCTTCATGAGATATGGTCATCTAGAAAAGAAACCTAGACTATGATTTGTTTCACATGCTCATCATCATCATGTTCCTAGACATGATGCTTCTCATGTTCGTCTAACCATTGCTCATGATAGAACCTCAAGTAGGATCAAGGATAGCAATTATGCTTTGTATACTACTCATAGACGTGTCTCAGTACTAGGTTCCCAAGTCATGTTTAACTAACCCCAGTATTTAGACACATCGATCTTCTGTGCCTTGATTTTCAGGATTGCCGCGGAAGGGGGAAGAACACGTGGTTCGTCGACTCCGGTTGTTCACGTCACATGACCAGAGACTCAAGATGGTTCACCTCCTTCACACGATCAACGGGTAATGATTTCATCACCTTTGGAGACGATACACAAGTGCGGATTGAAGGAACAAGATCGATTAGGGTGAACGACAAATTCATCCTGAAGGATGTCGCTCTTGTGGATAAGCTAAGGTACAACTTGCTTTCTGTCTCGCAGCTTCTTGATGATGGCTATGAGACTAGATTTAAGAAAAATGCTTGTCGTGTGCTTAATTCAGCTAGTGAGCTTGTTTTGGGGATTTCTAGAGTTGGTAGGATCTTTGGAGTTGACTTTTCTGAATCTCTTGCTGAATCTCTCAAGTGTTTGATTGCATCTTCTTCTAAATTCTGGCTTTGGCACCATCGTTTGGGGCACATTGGTTTTGATAATCTAACTCAAGTTAGCAGCCTTGGTCTCATAGAGGTTTGCCCAAACTCAAAGCCATCAAGGATGTTGTATGTGCGCCCTGTGGGCATGGCAAGCAGGTTGCCGCCTCACACCCTTCATTGACTACGGTCATGACTGACGGACTGGGACAGTTGCTTCACATGGATACTGTTGGTCCTGCTAGGGTTCGGTCAGTCTGTGGCAAATGGTATATTCTTGTCACAGTCGATGATTTTTCCAGATACTGTTAGGTGTTCTCTCTTGCTTCAAAGGATAAAGCTTTTGATCATTTTCATGATCTTGTTCTTCGCTTGGCTTCTGAACTCCCCGGTGCCTTGAGAGCGATTCGCAATGACAATGGCACAGAGTTCAAGAATGCCTCATTTGCCTCTTTCTGTGCTGAGCGTGGTATTGAGCATCAGTTCTCTTCTCCACACGTCCCTCAACAAAATGGCGTCGTGGAAAAGAATAACAGAATCTTAGTCGAGATGGTTAGGACGATGCTAGATGAGTATAGCACTCCAAAGAGGTTTTGGGCCGAAGCTATTGCTATAGCTTGCCATATTGCTAATCGTATCTTCTTGAGACCGTCTTTGGGCAAGACATCATATGAGCTTCGGTTTGGTAGAAAACCCTCTGTTTCACATTTTCGAGTTTTTCGAGCTAATTGTTTCATTCTCAAGACAAAAAAGCTAGATAAATTTGAGTCAAGAACTTCTGATGGTTTATTTCTGGGTTATCCTGCACATTCGAGGGGTTTTGGGGTTTTTATTGTTGAGACTAACGTTGTCTAGGAGACATGCAATGTCAACTTTGATGAGACTAGCTCTAGTGCTAGATCAGATGTTTCAGGTGATACACAGGCGATAGAGAGCATTTTTGTAGAGGAAGATGATGATGGAGTCGATGATGCTCTCCCACCTATTGCTGACGCTCCTATTCTGGCTCAAGAACCTGCTTCGACTACTTCACCTCCAATTGAGGCTCCTACTGCATCTTCATCATCAGCAGTACCTACGGAGGTCAAAGGGATGCTATCTCCCCCGGGTGCTCCACTTCACATTCAAAGGCATCATCCTCCAGATCAGATCATTGGTCATCTTCATGAGCGAGTTACTCGCTCTATGTATCATGATCCCAGTCTCTACTCCTATTCTGCATTTGTTGCTTCCTTCGAACCCCGCGATATATCACATGCTTTATCTGATTCTAGCTGGGTTAATGCCATGCATGAGGAGTTAGAGAACTTTGAGAGAAACAAAGTTTGGAACCTAGTAGAGCCTCCTAGTGGTCATAATGTGATAGGAACCTGTTGGGTGTTCAAAAACAAACAAAGTGAGGATGGTTCTGTGGTTAGAAATAAGGCTAGATTGGTAGCTCAGGGTTTTAGCCAAGTTGAGGGGTTAGACTTTGATGAAACTTTTGCTCCTATTGCTAGATTAGAAGCTATTCGTATTCTGCATGCATTTGCTGCATCCAAGGGCTTTAGGCTACATCAGATGGATGTCAAGAGTGCTTTTCTGAATGGTTACATAGAGGAGGAAGTCTATATTAGGTAACCCCCAAGCTTTGAGAATCTCAAGCATCCACATCATGTTTTCAAGCTATCCAAAGCCTTGTATGGTCTTAAGCAAGCTCCTAGAGCCTGGTATGATAGACTTAAGACCTTCTTGCTTAAGAATAAAATTGAAATGTGTAAGATAGACAAGACTCTATTCATTCTTAGGCATGGCAGTGACTTCTTACTTGTTCAGATTTACGTAGATGATATTATCTTCGGTGGTTCTTCTCATGCTTTTGTTTCTAGTTTTTCTGAGACCATGTCCAGAGAATTTGAGATGAGTATGATAGGAGAACTCAACTACTTTCTGGGGCTTCAAATCAAGCAATGCAAGGAAGGGATATTCATCCATCAGATGAAGTACACCAAGGATCTGCTCAAGCGCTTCGAGATGGGTGACTGCAAGCCGATCGCTACTCCCATGGTGACTTCGACTGTTTTGGATCCAGACGAGGAAGGAGAAGTCGTGGATCAATGCGAGTACCGCAGCATGATCGGCTCCCTTCTTTACATGACGGCCTCAAGACCGGACATCTACTTCGCGATTTGCCTCTGTGCAAGGTTTCAGGCGTCTCCGAGGACATCCCATCACCAAGCCGTCAAGCGTATTTTCAAGTATCTTCACTCTACCCTCCAGTATGGCATTTGGTATTCCTGCTCTTCTTCCTTGTCTATTCGGAGGTTTTCTGATTCTGATTTTGCGGGCTGTCGGCTAGATAGGAAGAGTACCTCAGGCACTTGTCACTTCTTAGGCACTTCTCTCGTCTCTTGGTCTTCTAGGAAGCAGTCCTCTATTGCACAATCCACTGCAGAAGCTGAATATGTAGCTACCGCTAGTTGCTGTAGTCAGATTCTGTGGATGGTGTCCACCCTTAAGGACTTTGGGTTAAATTTTGCTAGTGTTCCTCTTCTCTGTGATAACACTTCTGCCATTAATATTGCTAAGAACCCTGTGCAACATTCTAGGACCAAGCACATAGACATCCGCTATCACTTCCTTAGAGACCATGTAAAGAAGGGTGAAATTGTGCTAGACTTTGTGGAGTCCGGGGCTCAGTTAGCTGATATCCTCACCAAGCCTTTAGACCCAACTAGGTTTGCCACCTTGAGGAGTGAGTTAGGGGTAATTTATCCCTATGGGTTGGTTTGAGGGGGAGTTGGTTCCCTTTTGAGCTTTCCTTATTCATCTGATCTTTCCTTGATCTTTTTTTGAACTTGCTGTTCTGTTTGATCTTTTTAGGCTTTTTGAGCTTCTCTTGCATCTCATTGTATCATATTGCATTCATATGAAAATCACAAAAGGATGCATTGTAATATAAGTTCTACGACTTGTTTTTTAAATTGATGAAACTTTCCTTATTACCCTTTTGAGCTTTAGTATTTCAATTCTTGCTCAATATCATATCTAGTTCTTTGACTTGCTAGAATTATCATGCTTTCACATGTGTAGCTAAGTCTTTGCTAAATGAGCTAGAATTTTAAGACAACTTGAACTAAAAATTACAATTTGTGGATATCTTAGCTAGTTGCACAATTAGTTATCCTTTTGTGACACTGGCCCTGTCAAAATTGCTTTGTTAGCTCTTGAATCTAGGATTGAACATTTCTTGAGCTTCTTGTTCCTTTGTGAATCTAAAACTGCTCATGTGCGAAATGAAAAATCAAATTTCAAGATTCTCATGTGGTTAAATTGTGCCAAACTATTCTCACAAGACTACATGTCAAAGACATGAACTTGGAGATAGTGTGATGATCTAAACGATCTCATGGGGACTGCTTGTCAAAATTGACATGAACCTCAAGATTTGTCACCCTAGTTGAAGTTTAGAAAGAGTTTGTAGATGACTCCTAGTCCAGGATCTTCTTCACTAAGATAGACCTTTAATCAACATCAATATTCATTGCAAATAAAAATTGTTGTAAAAAATTGGGTGATTAAGGTTCTTTAAGCAAAATGATTCGATTTAGGACCTTTTGTCTCTAGGATGGTCATTATTAGCTTGTTGATATAACATTCACATTCTGACATGGCCATTATCACTTTAGGATCCCGGTTGATGAACTTGCTAAATTTGAAGCTTTGCTTAAATTGTTACAATTCATCGTTTTATCTTGAGTCTTCTAACTTAGCTTTGATATATATATGTCTTAACATGATCTTGCTAGCGCTTTCAGGCTTGATATGTATTGAGTAATAGTAGAAATGCTAGCTTGTTCTTTTGGGTAATCTCGAAAGCTTCTTGTACTCAAAATTAAAAATTACAAAAAATGAAACCACTCCATTGCATTTCATGCATGCTCTTTCTTATGATTTTTCCTCATTTCTGCATTTGTCATCTCTGAATGAAAGGAAGCGTGATTCCTTGATGACTCTATTGTTAAAGGGGGAGAAGATGTAACGAAAATGTTTAAAAGGGGAGCTATTTGGAGAAAAGGGGAAAAAATAAAATTTTCTGAAAAATGATGATCATAGTGAGGGGGAGTATTTAATTTGTATTCTTATGATATTATTGCCATTTCTGAACCTGAATTGCAATTCTTGGAACCTCACAATGATCAAAGGTCAAATTGAACAATTGTTCTTTCATGTACACCTAAAGTGAGATTTTTGACTCTTCTCTGGAAATTGAAGCTTTCTTGCTTTTTTTTACTCGATCTCACTTGCCTATGCTAATCTGAAGCCAACTTGGTCATTTCCATTGCTTTCTCTTGCTTTTGAACCAAGTTGCGCCTTTGCGCGAAAACGTGAGTATTTTCATTTTCAAACCTCAAACTTATATTTTTGAGAAATTGCCCATATGTTCATCAAGGGGGAGATTGTGGATATCATGGGGATATGCTCACGATCTTAGGATGATGATACAATTGGCAATGACGTTGAGGGTTGGTCGAAACACGTGTTTTCGGCAAAAGTTCAGGTTCTATCAGGCTTTAGGCGGTCAAACCGGTCAGGGAGGCGGTCAGACCGGCCAGTGTGGCAGTCAGACCGGCAAAGCCTCGGGTCTAGTGGCTGGCAGTTAGACCGGCCAATGGGTAGCAGTCTGATCGGCCATAAAGGACTTTCGAGTTTAGAGCCGGACCAAAAATAGAGGGTGTAGGCAAGAGAGGGGTTTCTTCTACACTTGGTCTTACAATTTTTGGAGCTTCGAGTTAAAAGTTCTATTCGTTTGAAAATACCAGAAATGTTTCGGATTTTCAGGGAGGAATTTTGGCTAAGTCCCTTTTGGCGGTCGACCGCCAGTGGCGATCGAGCCGTTAGGCGGTCGACCGCCAATGGGTGGCGGTCTGACCGGTTTTGACTTGTTTCACCGGCCAGCTTGGCGGTGATGTTGGTTGGTTAGGTCAAGTTCATGGGTTTCAGTGCATATGTGTTGCATGATGCATGTTTTAACTAACGTGGGTCAAGTTACGAAGAACTTATTCCCGGAATCGATTTCTTTATCTATTGTTGTGCAGGAAGCTTGGAGGTCAACGACGAGGTTGATCGGGACTAGGCTTGGAAAGCTGAGGTTCAGAATGATCGAGGATGCCGGGTGAAGTCAAAAGACTCAAGCATGCCATAAAATGGACAAGGATGACCAAACGGGAAGTTCGGTGCGACGGGTTGCATGAAGCAGCGTGGGGGTCAGTGCAAGTGCCATGGTGGTTTCGGTGTGAGCCGGATGGGAGAGACTTGCCGACATGAAGAGAGCCGTTGATCAACCTACACGTGGCGAAGCATGGGATTGCTTCATGAACATTTGGACTCGGTCTTTGGAGAAGAATCGAGAAGGGTATTTTGGTAACTTCACCTAAATACTGCCTTGATGGCTTTTGGCTAAACCACAGCGCAAGACGACGCATGAAGTGGTTTAGGTCAAGAGAAGATGAAGATGGCGCTTTAAAACGTGTGTGTAAGTGAAACCCGTTTGTGTGTGGGCTTAACGGGTGCCTATTAGGAATATCCTTCTAGAAGCTAGCCTCCACTATAAATAGGGGAGGGTGCTGGTTTTGCATCCCCCAACCCTAATATCTAAAACCCTAGTTTGTGTTTTAGGGTTAGGAGAGAATAGTGGAGATGTTAGGGTTCTAGGGAGTTGGATTGATTGTGTGCTCAAGTGTTGAGCCTTTGTCCTCTTGGATGGAGTGGCTGTAAACCAACATCAATCCAAGCAAGATTCTTCAAGATGAGTCTCTTCTTGTTCTTGCTCTCTATTTTGTAATTTTGGGGCTTTCTTTGATACGTTAGTTTTCCTTTGGTTTCTGGCCTGGATCTTGCTTGTGACATATGGGAATACATCTATGATCATCTTGATCATCATTTACCCACTAGCAAGTTTTTAGATCATTTTTTTTGGTTTTGACTCGGTTTTGAAGCAGCCTTCACTCAAACGGAAAAAGGTCGGAACTTTGGCAATGATCTTCATGATCATTGATTGGAATAGGTTCCTGACATCCTAAAGAAGGTATGTTTCAAGTTTCGTGAAGTTTGGAGTTGTGGATCAAAAGTTACACCAATTTGTGATTTTGAGTTCGGGCTGATTTTACTGTTCATTGGGCTGGAGGTTAGACTGCCCCTTGGAGAAGTCAGACTGCCCCATGGAGAGGTCAGACCGTCCCATGGAGAGGCTAGACCGCTAGATTGAGAGGTCTGACCGCCCAACTCTTTATAAATTGAGTTTTTGGTTGTTTTGCTTCAGGGTCTTGATTGGATTCAATACAAGTCTTTCATTGTGCTTGTACACTGATCTTCATAGCTCTCATAGCTATTAGAGTGAAAATTGTGTTGAATCCGGTCCAGGTGAAAAAGAGGCAGTGCTCCTATTCACCCCCCTCTAGTCGCCTTTTCGGTCCAACAGCATATATATCTGGAGTGATTGCTTTCCTTCCAATGGTCCCGATACCCTTGAGCCTCCTCTCATGGCAAGATCGAGGCACACCTATCGATTCGACCTGAGCCATGTAATTGACGCTAAACTCAATGACCTCTTCGGTTGCATAACCTTCGATAATGCTGCCCTCCGGCCGAGATCGATTCCGTACGTAGGACTTGAGAATTCCCATGAACCTCTCGAACGGGTACATGCTACGTAGGAACACGGGCCCGCATATCTTTATCTCTCTCACAATGTGAACAATGAGATGGACCATGATATCGAAAAACAACGGAGCGAAATACATTTGAAGATGACATAGAATCGTCACCACCTTGTCCTATAGAGCATCTAGTCCTTCGGGATCGATGATCTTCTGAGCAATTGTGTTAAAGAAATAACATAGCCTCATGATTATCACTCGGACCTTGATCGGCAAAATACTTCTATTTGCAACAGGGAGCATCTGTGGCATCAGCACATGACAATCATGAGACTTTATGCCAATTAACTTTAAATCTTCCATCGAAACAAGTTTCTTCATGTCGGCGGAGTAACCAGACAGAACTTTCACACTATGCAAGCACTAGCATAGTTCAGTTCTCTCGGCCTTAGACAGAGTGTAACAAGTAGGCGAAAGGTACGTTCGTCCTTTATCAGTATTTGTCGGTGCTAACTCAGGTATGATGTCCATATCAACCAAGTCAAGCTGTGCATTGGCACCATCCTTTGTTTTGTCATGAATGTTCAGTAAGAGACCAATCAAGCTATCACATACATTCTTCTCTATGTGCATAACATCGATGCAGTGGCGAACTTCTAGGTGCTCCCAAGAAGGTAAGTCCTAAAATATTGATCTGTTCTTCTAGATGTTCTTCTCACGGGTCCTCGATTTACGTCCCTTTTCGAGCACAACATCTAAATCCTTAACCATATCATAGACCTCTTTTCCGCTTAAATGCTTTAGAGCTGACATGTCCTCCTTCTCTCCGTCGAATTGTTTCTTCATCCTGCGGTACGGGTGATCCTTTCGAAGGAACCTACGGTGACACATGTACACGGTTTTACGCGAGTGCTTCAACCACACACTCTCGGTATCATCTAAGCAGTGAGTACATGCTTTGGCCTCTTTTGTACTTTGGCCCAACAGGTTAGCAAGGGCAGGATAATCATTTATAGTACAGAACAACAAGGAGTGTAAAGTGAAGTTCTCTCGTTTATACGCATCCCATACCTGTACCCCTTTGATCCACAATATTTTTAGATCTTCCATAAATGGTGCTAGGTACACATCAATATCATTCCCAAGTTGCTTCAGCCCTTGGATAAGTATCGAAAGCAAAATATACTTCCGCTTCATATACAACCAAGGAGGAAGATTGTAGATACAGAGAGTCATGGACTAAGAGCTATGTCGGCTACTCGTGTTACCAAAAGGATTCATTCTCTCTGTACTCAATCCAAACCTTATATTCCTTGGTTCCACATCGAAGTCTGCAAACTTCCTATCGATGTTTCTCCACTGGGTAGAATTAGTAGGGCGTCTTAGCTTTCCATCCTGCTTAAGCTCCTTCGAGTGCCAACGTAGCAGTTTTGCCTCCTTTGGGTTTGCAAAAAACCACTTCAAATGATGAATTATAGGAAGATACCACACCCCCTTAGCAGGAGGTCCTTTCTTCACCTCGATTCCCTCACCATCAACTGATTGATTCTTACACTTGTATCAGGATGTGTTGCATACCGGACATACATGCATGTTTGTGTACTCTTTACGGTAGAGGATACAATCGTTCGGACATGCATGTATTTTTTTGTACTTCCATTCCCCATGGACAAAGAACATTCTTGGCTTTGTAGGTGGTTTTGGGCAACTCGTTTCCATCTAAAAGCAGGTTTGCTAAGAGACCTAATAACGACGTGAAACTCTTGTCGGACCAACCGTTGCTTGCCTTCAATTTCAGTAATTTAAGCACGGATGACAACCTTGTGTATTTCGACTTGCAGCCCGGGAACAAAGGCTTCTCTGAGTCCACCATCAAGCTCTCGAATTTACCAAATTCTCTCTCACTATAGTTCACTTCTGCATCGTGAAGCATCTAATCCAGATTATCATCGTGCAGCCTATCCGAATCAGAACCACAATCGACATCATCCGGCGGCATATCGTTGACTTCGTCGGCGATGTCGTTATTACTACCTTCCTGTATAATTTGCTCTTCACCATGACTGGTCCAATGTGTATACCCCTTTTTGAAACCCCTTTGAATCAAGTGTGCTTGGATCTGCGCTTCGTTCTTAAACATCTTCAGATTCTCGCAGTCAATGCATGGACAATACATATATTATGCCCCCTTATTCAACATATCCTCCTCAGCAGCTCTTGTAAAAGCAGACACGCCATTAATGTACTCTTCACTCACACAGTTCTTAGCGTACATCCAGCTTAGGTCCATCACACGGTTCGTATTAAAAACCCTGGAAATAAATAAAAGGGTGACTTTGAAAGCGTATTTTCTGAGGCTTACACTTTCCAACAGCGAAAGCGTATTTTTCTCTGAACTAAAAGTGGATTTTCTCATTTTTACATTTTTTCGGATTTTATTAACTTACGTGTGGACCCTACTTGTTAGTGACACATTTTTTATTTCATGATTTTATTTATAAAATCTATGGTCCCACATGTCATAGACTCATTAGTTTATTAATTAAATGATTAAAAATAGTAGGATTTGAAGCTCAAATTGAGCTTAGAGTGCCATCGCATTGCTAATAGTCGTGGCTCGGGGCCCTAAGGTCACCTGAGGCGAGCCGATAGTGATGTCCCGTGGCAGCGCCATAGGCTTTACTAGCGATTTCAGCGTAAACACTCGAAACTTCTCAAATTAAATGATGCTTATGCTCCAGTAGCTCACCTCGATCACGAGGAAGGTGTCAATGCAGTCAGAGAAGGTCCAAGGCGGCTGGTCGTCGGTGAGCAGAGGCGACGACAGCAAGCTCCTCGGTGACAAGTCTTCTCGGTGGAAATAAACTGAAACGAAGCACATCCATAACTTTAGGGGGACATATAGGTGGGGAAATCGACCTTGGTAGGGTCGACGTCTCACTGGAGAAGAGTTGGCATCAATGGTGGCAGCGGTGACAGAGAGGTCCACGGTGACAGCTCGGCGTGGACGACAATAACTGAAATGGACGAATGGGCTCAATGAGGTGAGGCGATACTCAAACCGGACACGGAGTGGCGAGGGACTCATCGAGTTTGGAGATCTCCCGCGACTACTGTAGCGCTAGAGATGGAGAAGAAGACTCTGTTGAGGAGCTACACTGCACCCGATGATCAGTAAGCGAGCAAAATGGTGCACCGTCTGTGATGAGTTTATTATCACAGACGGTTTTGAACAAAAAAACCGTCCATGATACTTCACAGACAGTTCTTAAAAACTCAAACCGTCTGTGATATGTAGCAATATCATATACAGTTATTTTTAAGAACCGTCTGTGAAGTATCATAGACGGTTTTTTTGTTCAAAACTGTGTGTGATATGTAGAAATATCACAAACGGTTATTATTTAGAACCGTCTGTGATACTTCATAGATGGTTTTGATCATGAATCGTCTGTGATACTACCTCTTCATAGACGGTTTTTAGCACAGCCAGTAACACAGACGGTCTCCAAACCAAAACTGTCTATGATTGTGGGTAATACAGATGGTTTTGGTCAACCGTTTGTGATGAGGCATCTAGTATTAACCTTTTTGTAGTAGTGTAGGATGAAAGTGCACACTTCGCTGAGCCGGTGTTTACAATGTGTTTCTAGGGTAGAGGACACTCCGTATTTATCAGTTTGGACTTGGATACACAATAGGACAATAAATTTTGTATCCAATATAGTAAATCGACCATACTCCATATTTGTTAGTTTGGACTTTGGGCATGAAATTAAATGAGGGAACCATTAAATAGCATTAGATTGTATTTTACCTATCAAGGTGGATATGTCCCACAATAGAATAGGTGGGTTTGTATGAGGTGTGATATGGACTAGCTATTCATTACGAGATTATAAAGTATTATTTCTTTAGGAAGTAATTGGCATAAATACTGTAAATGTAAATAACAATAATAAAAAATTGAAATTTGGGCTCAACATGATCAAAGAATGCAACTTGCCTTCTCATTCGCGGTATTTGAATGGATTTAATTTTTCTGCATTTTGATAAAGTTCTATAGCTTGATCAATAAATTCGGGTTATAACATTGAAGAAAATGAAATAAATAAATCCAAACTCAACAATGAACGATCTGGGAACAAAATGAAATAAAGAAATTCAGAAAGAATTACAAAGAAAAGTGGTGTGGGTGCTTGGTTAGGTTAAACTGATGCGAAAATGGGTTTCACGAGCTCAAAACGGTTGAAATGGATATATTATGTCCTTTTGGGGTCTGGGATGAACATAATGGATTCAGATAAACAATACCTGGCCTTGTACTATAAACTAACAGAATAGTAATGGGTTGCATAAACAACATTGGATCGGGTTCTATAAATAGTAATGGGGCGGGTCAGGTGTTAATGGGTTTAACAGTAATGGGTTTGTCAAATTGGCTTATGTACAGTGTCGGGGCGTAAAATGGCATAGTGTCTGGTTTGCCAGGGCTGAAAGCCTTTCAGGCTAGCTTTGCCAGCCCACTTCGACGGCCCAGCAAGACACGCTGCCCACCACCATCTCAAGCGAGTTGGAGCTGGCTCCATGATAGCTGATCAGGGAAAAAGACGATGACCATGATTTCACCGACGGCGAGGGTCGATGCAGACACCGGGTGGTGCCGAGAGCAATGTTGGAGTATGGGGGTTCCATTTTTGTGCTTAGGCGTGGCTAGGGTTGGCTCGGGATGGGCTCACGGTGGCAGTGGCGCATGGCTAAAATAGAGCAACAGTGCGGCGGGCTTCCGATGATGCTCTAGCCAAATTGTCCAGCTTGGGAGCATTAGTGGGGCGAGGCGATCTTAGTGGTAGTGACGGTGGAGCTTGGGGAGGTCCAAGCGGAGCTGGTGACGGTGAACGTGGGTAGTAGAGCCATGGCACATGTCTGTACCGAGCTAAGGGCAGTGGAGCTAGGCCTGAATCTAGGGGATGGGTTTGCAGGCTCGAGGCGAAGCTAACGGTGTGTTTGATGGGGGCGAGAACGTGGATGGAGGCCGCAAATCGAGTAAGTGGCTTATCAGGGCCTCGTCAGGTGTGGCAACGATTGGGACGGCGTTGCCGAAGTTGGACAGGATGGAGAGGGGCGTGAGTATGCGGTGAAGCTAAAGGAGAGGATAGTGTCGTCGAGGCTATCTTTAAATGTGCGGGGAAGCAGTGTGCACAGAGATGGGGTGGCGGCGAGTTCAGCGTGTCTAAGACATGGACGGCTAGGCGGTTTTCGCGGCCGAGCGCACGTGTGCTGGCGGCATAGGAGTCATTGACTACCACTGGCGCTCGGTGAAGGAGACTTCTGAAGTGATCTGAGCCGCATAGCGCGATCCGACAACTAGTGACTGAGTCGACGACACACCTCTGCGTGATTGGCCAAAAATCGCGAACCGGGGACTCTACACGCTATAAAGAGAGTTATATATTCAACAAACTGGTTTATGCTGACAAACTGGTTTATGCTGAGTTATTTGTAACAAATGTTCGCACTGGAGAGAAGTAAATGTAACCCATTTAGTATCAACAAAACCTGCTATAACATGTAGTTCTCAACATTTATTGTAAGCACATCTACAAAAATATATTGTGACTAGGCTTGATAGCAACATTTATGATCCCGTCTTTATATTAAAAAGAGAATGAACCTCTGTGTTTGAATTAGAAAGGAAGATGAAGGAACTCCAATTGATGAGTAAGGAAACACCTCTTTAGACTTGTGTTTGTGGCGAGCTTATCTTAGTAAAAGCGGTAAGGCAATCAGTAGAGATCATGCAAATGCTAAATGCCAATATGGCAATATGTGAGTATTTTCATAGTAACTTGCTGTCGAAAGTCATTAGATCGAAATCTAAGAAGTGGCAAGGCAGTCATATCATATAAAAGAATGAAATGTGCATTCAGAATTTTGTAAACTATACCTTAAAGAAGACACAACAGTAGGAAGAATCTACAAATTGTACAAACGGAGCATTACCTAGTGATGCCAGACTCCTTGCACAACCATGCCTTTGCCACCATCACCAGTGGCTGCCTTCCCGCGTGAAACCTACATGCATGGTTCCAATAGTTATAATCTACATTACAAAGTTATAAAACTGCAGTTAAGGTGAGGATAAGGCCAACAGCATCCACATGGATAGGTATAACATTCCGAAATTTGGATGATTTTCAAATCATGTATTTTTTTAAAAAAAAACTTTTTGATATGACTTGTTGGTATTCGAGTTCCTGGATTTTATTTTGAAGATATTTGTTGAGGTATGAGTTTTAAGAAATCAATTAGTGAAATACAAACCAAATTTAAATCAATAAAAGCTGAAAATAATTACAAGTTTAAATATAAATCTAATCGGCAAATCAAGAATTTGAATTCGAACCTGAGTTTAAAAAGAAAAGAAAAAGAAAATAAACTGAGATCTCAAAAGTGCAGTCTGGGCCGAAAGCCACCCGGCCCACCCTGACTTCTTTTTTTTGTTTTTGTTTTTCCTTTTTTCTTCTCTTTCCTTTGCTTTTCCTTTCTTTTCTCCCTTTTCGTTCCCAAGCTCACACGCTAGCGCCTTCCTTCTTCCTCCTCTGCTCCTTCACCCAACAGCGAGCACTAGCACCATGCCATCCACACGCCATGCCACCAACTCCAGTCGCTTCCTACCTGCCCCATCTCGTCGTCGCCGCTGTAGCCGTGTGAACTGCGCTCACTCCCACATCACCTCATCGCCCACTCCTCAACACCATCCTCCTCCCTCGTCATCCACCGAGAAGCGGTGCGACGTCGCGCCTACCCTTGTCGCATCGTCATTATGATCCCATAGTCGCACCACCAATGGCAATGAAGGCCATGCCCTGCCCCCCTTTCCTTTCCTCCCACTCCATTCTTCATCCCTCTCTCGCGTCAATGGCGAAGAACCGAGCCGAACCTCTATCGTATGTCCCGACAGCCGGACGGTGCCACCATGCTCAACTCACCGTTCTCGTCAAATGTAGAGTGCCCTCCCAAATCCGTTCAAATCAAAGTGTGTTCTCGGGCATCCTCAATAAAACCCCTCAACCAATTCGGAAATCCATTCGCAGGAACTTGGCCGGCGCCATCATATTCTTCGAGACTGACCAAACTCGCCACCTACCGATGCTATTCCCACCAGAGTGAGTTTCAGCTCGATTCCTCTTCACCAAAGCTTCTCCTCCCTTTCCCTAGTCCTACGCCACCATTAATTTGGGCCATCTTCCCCCAGGACGCTGCCCCCACAATGTGCTCGCATCGCCGCCTTGGGTCACCATCGTTGGCCCACCTCGGCCACTCCCCGACTCCATCGACCGCAAAGGTGAGTCCCCCTCACCATCCTCGTGCTCATGCGCGCCCCATTCCCTACCCTCTTCCCCTCCGGCGCCACTGTCCCACTTCTTCCTCTAGATGCAGTTTTGAAGCTCGTGAATATTTATCGCTTCGAGCCCCTCCGCCCGGACCACCTTGTACTACTATCTTGATAGGTCCAACCCATTGGGTCCGACCCATACGAGACCATCGCCATAAAAAACTGTCAAGTCTTGCATGTTTGAAATTAGCTAAAGCAACAACAACTCGATCTACAGTACGCAATATAACAAACAGGGTATGTAATTAACACTATTTAATTAAATTTACACGACTATTTATATCTGATTATTTCTTCAATTCCCACTAATAAAATAGGACTAAACAAAAAATACTAACTAATTGTGAGTATTTAATTTGCCACTAATTACCCATGACATAGATAATTACGACGTATAACACACAAGAGAGTAATTAAATGCGAGTAAGTCAATACGAATAATTAATTAATAAACAATAATGTAATCAGCACTATTCAACTACGTGAAATTTAATTATAAAATATTAATTACAAGTAATCACTTACGACTAATTAACTACGAGTATTTAATTACGACTGCTTAATTCCTACTTACAAACTACGTCTCAATTACCACTAACTAACTACGACTAATAAATTACCGCTAATTAACTACGACTGAAATTATTACAACTAAAGCAACGAAATTATTTAACCCTGGCTTTATGTTGACCTCACGATACTTATACGGTCCAAACGACTTCTCTAAATACTATTTCCTCCCCAGCGTATTCCATACAAAGTTTTAGTTCAATTCTCTTTGTTCTCAGCGACGAGCGCGGGAACGAGTACGAATCCAAGAGTGAGAGCAAGAGCGAGCGTGGCACCGGTTTTTATAGACGCGCGAAGGTGTTACACACACACGGTGTAGCGTGATTAGCAATACATGCGGACAAGGCAACGACGTGATGGATGAGACGGGGAGAAAATGACGGGAGAGAGGTTGCTTTCAGCACCGAAAGCAACCAAAAGCGACCACAAGCGAACGAGTTAGTGGCACGTCCGGGCCGGGGAGGAGCAGTGCTACCCGCGTGGTACGTCGTTGCGTGGCCGGTTCGGAAGCAGAGGCTGCCACGGGCCGAGTCCGTCCTAGGGAGGGACGAACGAGGCGATGAGGCAGCAGCTCCGTCCTAGGGAGCAGCGGATAAGACGGCGAGGTGGCAGCTCCATCCCAGGGAGGGACAGACGAGCGGCGACATGGCGACTCCATCTCGAACAAGGTGGCGAGGTGGCGGATCCATCATAGGGAGGGATGGACAAGACGGCTCCGTCCTAGGGTGGTGCGAATGAGACCACGTGATAGCACAGGAGCCGTCTATGCCACCGAGGAATGGCGTCGAGCGCCGCCCGAAACAGTGCTATTTCAGCAAAAAAAATTCTTTCAGGATCACATGGATGAGCATTTTGCAAATAATCCCTAACAGATTGAAAAAAAAAATCATATACGAGGGATCCTACCACGTCAAGTTTCCCTAAATTTTGGATTCTCCTAGAAAATCGTTGAATTCAAATATCATCCGGTTCTAATTATTTGTAATGTATATATTTTTATATGATATTTAAAATATATCAGTCATGCTTCACGAATGAATTTGTATGATAATACCGATTTTTTTATTAAATAACCTTTTTTAAGTTTTATTTTATAGTTAACACTCGGCACACTTTATTTCCAAATCTAACCCATTTGGTCACGCCACTATCCATGGCATAACAAAACAACACTGTCACGCTGGGACAAAGTCTTATTACGCCATGGGTGGTGACGTGATAAGAAGAAGTTTGATCACGCCACGACCAAATGGCGTGACCAAAATGCTATTTTATGGACTTATCCCGTGGGCGGATAAATATATTTTGTCACGCTATGGATGATGGCGTGATTAAAATGGTCAGATTTGGAAATAAAGTGCGTCAGGGGTTAACTTTAAAATAAAATTTTTAAAAAATATTAATTAATAAAAAAAAAGTTTGATAATACCTAACATTATATCAGGATAATTTCTTTAGGGGAAAATATCAGGATAGCTAGACGTCTGGGCTATCATGAATACGCAGTCATGCCGGAGCGACGGCTCGCGCGTCGACCATCCGGACCCCCAACCGAGATCGATCGACCATCCCGATCCCCAACTGCAATGGTAGAGAGTACATAGACTTGCACGTGTACGCGTAAGGACATGCATTACCAACATCCAAACATGTCTCGAGATCATCACGTCAGCTTATAATCATTGTAATATCCTTTGCACGAGTCTTGACTGAGTTTTGAGGCACTTTGGAGGGCCAAGAAAGTATTACCCACGTGCGGTTCTGCAATTTTGAAAGAGGACACACTATATCGTTAAGAGCCTTTCCCAACGGTATATTATCCAGTCATTCAATTTTATACAGTCTCATAAAGTTTAATCAAGTATCATTGTTTCTCTATATTATGTAGAGCAAGTTTCATCAAGTCCTATGGACTATCATCATGTTTCATAAAGTCTAATAAAGTTTCATCATGTTTTATCAAGTTTTATATAGTTTGATCTCAAAGTAGCATCGTTTCATCCTAAGTCTCATGGAGTTTCATCGTGTTTCATCCTAAGTCTCATAGAGTATCATCGTGTTTCATCTAGTTTCACTCAGATTCATGCTAATGTTTGAAGTGTTTCATGAAATTTCATCTCAAGTCTCATGAAGTTCCACTAAGTCTAATGGAGTATCATCGTGTTTCATCAAGTTTCGTATTGTTTCATCCCAATGTACTATCGTTTCACCCCAAAGTACTATTGTTTCATCCCAAGTCCTTTGGAGTTTCATCATATTTCATCAAATCTCATGGAGTTTCATCAAGTCTCATGCAGTCTCATCGTGTTTCATCCAGTTTCTCTCAGATTCATGCTAAATGATTCATAAAGTTCCATCCCAAGTCTCATAGAGTATCATCAAGCTTTATGGAGTATCATCGTGTTTCATCAAATTTCATATAGTTTCATCCCAAAGTATCATTGTTTCATCCTAAGTCTTATGGAGTTTCATCGTATTTCATCAATTCTTATAAAGTATTATCGTGTTTCATAAAGTCTTATAGAGTTTCATCATGTTTCATTAAGTTTTGTATAGCTTCGCCCACACGCCAGATTGAATTCCCATCTTTGTCGAAATCTTGCAGTGTTCTTGGGGAAGCATGCCAACTCCACTAGGAACAAAGATCTCGCACCTTTGCCCCTCCGGCCTGGCACCATTCGTGATCGGGCGATGGGCGATCGACCTCTTGGCCTATGAGCGCCACGACATCGAGCAAGATGGGCACGAACCCGCCCCGATGGGTCAAGATGTTGCCTCAAGCAGCCACGATGGGGTTGGGCGCCGGAGCTAGCCAGGCTATCTATGACGGTGGCTTCCAGAGCGTCGATGGCGCCTCGCAGCAGCAGGAGGGGATCCTCGATGGAGATCATGACATACAGAGGTAAGGATTTGATTTGGTGAGGAATAAGAGCAGGTTGATTCCATTTGCGGGAGGGTAATAATCTGGACTCCGGAGAAGAGGGAATGGGAATGCAGAGAAGGCGAAGGCTTAGAGGATTCCATCGGATGGCTGCAAACAGCTTGGTGGTCTGATCGGAGGGCTCCATGCTATACCGTTGGATGGCTTACAAACGGTATACCGTTTTGTAGCTTTTCCTATTTTAAAATATCTACATGTTTTCGAGTGACGAAAAAACATGGCTTAGTTTTCGGCCAAAGCCATGGTACAGATATACTGAAACGCGCCTGATTTTTCGTACTAACTGAATGGCTACGTACCGGGCCGTTGCTGTTTCTTGAATTGCGTATGGGCCTATTGGGGGAGGCGGAAGGCATATAGGCCTAACGGACGTTGGAAGTGATTAGGCCAGGATTTAGTGGACTTGAACTTAGTGGAATTTCCTAATTTGTGAGAGCTAAGGCCGGTGAGTTATTTCTGGTAACCTTGGGCCTCAGAACGAGTACCTATCTACATCGGGTGCTAATGGTTTGGGTTGAAATAAGTTAAATGGAGTGGGTTTTAATTTGGATTAATGTTGGATGGGTAGAAACGAGTTGAGGTATCTAATGGGTTGGAGCGGATTGTATTTAAGGTGCAAATGGTTTGGTTTGGTTTGGTGTGGATTCAAAATTTTCGGTTCCAAATGGTTTGAACCCGTGGGTATAACATTGGTTTCAGTCCGTGGGCTTTCACTCCCCTCCACTCCCCTCCCCTCCCCTCCCCCGTCCCCAATCCACCTACTAGGCTACCAGGCTAGACAGAAGCTCGCAAACCCATCGCCGCCGACCTCTTCTCCCTCCCCTATCCAGCTATCCCCGCCGACCTCTTCTACCTCCCCTATCCCCACCGAACTGAACGACTGCGTCGACGAAGCGCTCATGGAGGTCGGCCTTCAATCGGAGCCGGGGCTTGGGGTCTGCCGTTAGCACCAGGCTCGCCCCGCTGCCTGCGCTTGCTCCACAAGAGCGCGGCGCGTCGCCAAGCGCCGGGCCGTCCGGGCGGTGGTGGACCAGGCCAGGGGGGACATATCATCCTCGCCTCCTCCTCTCCAACCAAGAACGGAAACGGAGACGGAGACCTTCTCCATCCTTCCTCCCCAGAAGCGAATAAATCCAAGTGAGAAGAATCCAGAACAGAGACTAATTTTCCCCTTCGACTCTCCCTTCCATGATTAGCCGTTGTTTGTTTATTTTCTAATCAGCTTTCATATTGCTACTTGTAGGCGTGACGAACCTTCGAACGTCCGGAGTGGCAGTCGATTTCCCTCCTTCAGGTGTACATGCGCGGATCCAGCTCTTGAGCCTCGCGCGATGTGCCAAGCCAACGGACGAGACGTCAAGCGCGGTGTCACAGAGGGCAGCGAGGAACTCCGATGGCTCCAGCATGGCGACACTGATGGTGTCGTTGGTGTCGGGAGGAGATGGGGGACACGCGCAGGCTCAGGTGAGGTTCTTGTGGAGGAACGCGACGGCGTGCACGTGCGCCTCCTCGACGGCGGCGAGGAAGACGCGGGCGGGGTTGTGCCGAGCCATGTCATTGGTAGCAGGGTCGGCGAAGGGCCTGAGTTGAATGGCACAGTGCGTGTCGTCATGGGCGTCGCCAAAGCAAGAGCTCACAGCCACGCCGATGGGATAGGAATGAAATGAATCCAATCAATCGCCGATTGCAGCTTCTTCTCCGAGTCCGAAAGCCGCTGCGCCGTAGAGTGCTCGGCCTCTGTGCGTGTCACCGGCTCACACTCTCTGTGTGTCACCGGTGGGTTGGAGATGGTTGAAATGGGTTGGGAAAGTTGGTTGAAACCATATCACAGAAACGGTTTGGGTTGGTTTGGATTGAATTATCATTTGGGTTGGTTTGGGTTGGGTCTTAGGGGATGTGAAGTGGTGTGGTTTGGGTTTGCAAAATAGAGTTTGTTGTTATGGGTTGGGCTGGAAATGGGTTGGTTTTCCACCCATTATCAGGCCTTCATGAGCCTGCGTGCACGCGTGGGCCAGTGGGAGAGGAGCACGTCGTCGTGTACATTGTCCATACGTAAGCGGCACACGGTTGGAGTGGACAGAGGGTGCGGGTCGTCCCGACCCTACAGACAACATAGACGGAGAGGGTTGTGTGCATATGTTCTTGCCAAGCAACCAACGTCCAAAGATGGGTTTTCAAAGTTTGAAACGAGTTGCTCTTTGCCGTGAGCTTACTACACAAGGATCTTTAACACTCCAAATTTCATGGACAATGGCTAAAGAGGAACTGCCAAAGGTTTTGTTTGATGCTGTTAGTAACCTTAGGTTTTTTTCATAAAAATATGTTTAATTACAACTCATATGCACAAACACAACCCTACTTCTGGTATAAACCCGTGCTAGTGCTCTCAGAGTTTGTAACCCTCTGGAGTTTGGAGTGTAATCCTTTTTTGGCACTTTCAACCGTGTTGTTGTAAACCCTTAAAACTCTTTCCTCACTTTAATTGATGGCAGTGCTCGTGCCTTTTACTTCAAAAAAGAAGAAAGTCCAGTAAAAAGTAGTAGCACTAGCACTATATGTTGAGTACACAAGCATTTTTCGAATTACTTTAATCCAGAAATAAGCTAGATAAAACATAGAAAATACTCTAGCTATTTCACAAATACAAAACAGGTATGTATGAACACTATAGGCATACTAATTTCTAGAAAGACAGAAACTAGCATATCTATCTCAGCGTTCATCACAACAACAAATAGTAAAGTAAACCAAGTAACATACTCAAATTCAGTAGAAGAAGAAGTAGCGCCAGAATTCTTGATAATGTCATTGTTCGTCATGATGTAGTGAACGCCGCGTAGTTGTGCGCTTGAGGTAGAACGAGCGAGAGTCGTGTAGTCGATGTAGAACGAAAGCAGAGTCGTAGTCGTGCACTTGATGTAGACGTAGTAGCGGCGCAAGCGCATTAACGCTTCCCAAAACCTTATTCGCCCTCGCCGTGCAAGCCTTCAAGGACGAGGTTTCGAGGCTCGCTCTCCGGTGCGGCCGTACATGCGCTCGGCCGATGGAGATCGCCAAAGACAAAGAACAAGTCTTGTGGAATTTCGAATGTGGAAGTGGAAAAACTCGATTAGAGCCACCCTCTCCTCCTTATATAGCCAAAAGACAGAGAGCCCAAAGGTCGTCGAAGACCAAAGATCAATAGTCACCATCAAGGACAACGCCAAGAATCCAAAGGCCAACAATACCATCAAGGACATCGCTAGAAGACCAAAGGCCAACAAATACCATCAAGAACCAAAGACTGTTCTTTTTAATGGCCAAAAACAAAGAGACCAGAGACCAACAATACCCTCAATGTCGGTGCGTTTGATTTTGAATAGATAAAGAAAATCGGCGCAAGACCTAACACGCGTTAAGGTTCACAAGACACGCACATGCAGTGCACTGCACGGTTCGGCGAGGAGGCAGCGCAGCAGCAGTGTTGTCTCTTTCCAATTCCATAAGAGGGGCTACCACGTTCCACCTTTTAAACTAGTGTCACTCCCCTTAATTCCTCTATGTGGGACTAAACATTTTTAGCACATGCACATGGGCCTTTGAGATTTACCAGGAATTAATTAGAATATAATATTTGGGCCTAGCTCATATTAATTCCAACACTATAACTATCAGCAAAAGAAACACATAGCTCTAATATATGGTTCAGACCAGCTATTTGAAGATCCTCTCCTTAAAACTTATTTATCTTCGCTCTTCCGCTCCAAAAGAATGGGGGCTCAATGTGGCTCTTCTGGTTGCGAAGTGGCGGATCCAAAAACTTGGTTAACTGTCGCTATATCCTATTTTTGTGGGGTCATCCCTGCATATTTATATAGATTTAGGTCCTGTTTGGTACAGCTCCAGATTTCATTTTTCAGATTCTGCTCCTGATTCTCTGAGAATCCACTTCTCTAAGAATTAGGAGCTGTCTGTTGAAAGCGTTTGGCTGGTAGGTTGACTCCAAAAACCAGATGAAGGGGGATTAGAGGCAAATAGACCATGTTACTCCTGGTTGTAATAATTCAATTGTATTTGTGTCTTTCTCCTATATATTTGTACACAAATTATAGAGTTTTTTCCCCTAAATTTGTTTAGACCATGTGAATGTATATATGTTGTATCTTTACACCATGCGTTATGTTGCATTGACACTTCATGATGTATTACAACTGTGTATAAGCAAATTTTGTACTGTTGTCGCTGCGATAGATGAAGTTGGAGATATCGCATTCATATCGTAAAAGTGTTCAAATGATTATTAAATGATATTACGTACAAGTATTGAAATGATAAATGAGTCATAACAAAAGACCACAAAAATTCACAAGTAGTGTGTCCATCATCCTGAATGAGCAATTGCACTTGCAAGGTCATCATAGAAACTATCCATAGATGTAGCACTTGTTTGCGACGTTGACATATCCGATGCATCCTGAGAAATGACATATTTGGCATATCTTGATGGTATTGTGGGCACATAATTAGGATCCCGATCGAACCTATGAACATGCATGTCCGGCGAAGCATGTTCACGTATGAAGTTGTGGATTCCCATGGTTGCTGCAACAATCATCTTTTGCTTGGACATGGGAAAGCTCGGCATCTTAAGAAGAATTCTCCATTTCATCTTCTATACACCAAAGGACCTCTCAATTACGTTGTGAACACTCGAGTGTAAATGGTTGAGTTTCTCTTTCTCACCGCTAGGAGCAACACCTCTCCGAAATTCTGGAACATGATACCTTTGGTCCTTATATGGTGCTAAATGCCCAGGCCTTTTCGGATAACCGGCATCGACAAGATAATATTTACCCGCAACATAAGACGAAAAATTCATGTATATCAACATCTAATGCATGAACATTACAAGTAAATAATTTTGTAAATGATACCAAACAAAGAAAATTACCATGTGGAGGATGTGGAAAGACTTCCTAGTCTACATCCAATGCATGATAAAGCACACTAGTATCGTGCATAGCTCCTGGTTGTCCAATAGATGCGTACGTGAAGCGCATATCAAAATCACATACCGTCATGACATTCTATGTTGCACTTCCTGATCTACCAATATATCTAATTAGATCTTCAGGAGCAACAGTTGCAAGAATGTGTGTACCATCGATAGCTCCAATACAGTCTTTGAAATGTGGCCATATCCTTCGATCATTTCTAATTCTACTGTGAACCGTAGTGAAATTTGGATCCTTTGGCCTCACAAAATCTTTAGACATTCTGACCACGCACTGCAAAACCTCATCAAACTTCCTTCTAATTGTCTCACTAGAATGCTTGAACCGATTCTGCGCTCTTCGGTTAAATTCACGGCCACCACATATGTATAGAAAAAGAGCTAGTGCTTCAATTGAACTTGTATGCATAGTTGATTTCAAATTATATGTACTCACCAAAAGATCATGTAGACTGTAAAAGATTGTAGCATTCATACGAAGCATGTGGTAGCTTTCTCCCGGAGTGGTCAAAGTTTCTTTCACCCAACCCATTCCACTAAGCCGTGAAGTCCTAGGCTCATTCTTGTCCAAGTAGGTTGAGTGATAATTATCCACGATAATTGCAGTAGCAGCGAGATGACTTGACATGTCTTGCCATAGACATAGCATTTGCATGTCACACTCATGTTCCTCATCTGATATTACTCTCTTCACTATCGCTTTTAGAAAACGACATCTGTACATTAACATACAAAAACACAACAACATAAATGGCAATTTAAAAATACATGAGTACGCATTAGGTCCAAATGACAGTTCATAACTAGTGAAAAAATGTCTTGTAATCCAAAAAAGGTCTTATAACCAATAAAGAAATAAAGAATAATAAATGCGAATACAAGATAAACTACTTGTAGTAATGTCTCCAGAATCATCCTAACGTTATAATAAATTTTCTATTTGCCATACTTGGCATCGTACTTCCTTTTGAGCCATTCAAATCGTTCTTCACAATTGCACAAGGTCATAAACATTTCCCTTTGCTCCTTCTTTAAGAAAATTTCAGAAGCAATGAAGTGCTAATTACTCCCATTAATAGCACCACACTCTTTAACCGATTCCATTACATCCTTGATGCTACACACTGAGTTTTCCTCTCTTTTCTGTGCAAATGCCTCAAAAGATGCATGCGACTTCTCATTCAACTCAAGAATTCTTCTCAGTTGATCTTGCATGACCACAGAACCTGTAGGACCGGAAAGGCGCCTAGAGGGGGGGTGAATAGACGCTTTCTCTATTTTTCACCTCGATCAAACTCAACACTACTTTTACTCCAATAGCTATAAACGTTATGAAGATCTGTATACAAACACAGTGGATGACCTGTGTTAAATCCGATCAAACCCCGAAGCAAAAGACCCAAAACACGGAAATCAAACCCTCGGGTCCGGTCTGACCGACGGCTATCGCGCGGTCAGACCGGCGGGCGGTCTGACCAGTGGCTTACACGCGGTCTGACCGGACCTGACCAGAAACAGTGTAGACAACCCGAAATCCAAAACGAAAATCGGTCTAACTTTTGATCTACACGATGAAACTTGACCAAACATGAGACACACCTTCCTAAGGATATCAGGAACCTATTGCAAGCAACGATCGTCCAGATCTATGCAAAAGTCCTGACCTTTTTTCCATTTGAAAGAAGGTGGTTTCAAAACCGGGCAAAAATGAAAATGAGATCTAGAAACTTGCTCGTGGTTGAATGATGATCTAGATAATCCTAGATAGGTTCTCACATGTCATAGCAAGTAAGATCAAGAGAAGAAACCAAGTAAAAACTCGTGGATCAAAGGAAGACTCAAAATGACCAAATAGAGATGAAGAACACAAGAAAACTCATCTTTGAGAAATTATGCATAGATTGATTTGAGATTGAGAGGGTTTACAGCCACTCCATCCATGGAGGACAATAGCTCAATCCATGAGCACTCACTCAACTCATCTCTCTAAAACCCTAAGCATCTTCTTTCCTTTCTAAGCCCTAAGACAAATTAGGGTTTTGCAAATGAAGTGCTTGGGGGCTGCTTGACAGCACCCACTCCTATTTATAGAGAGGCCTAGCTTCTAGAAGAGTTAACCCTAATGGGCTCCCGTTAAGGCCCAACACAAACGGGTCACACACGCACGTATTTTAAAGCGCCGTCTTCATTTTCTCTTGACCTAAACCACTTCTCCATGCATCGTCTCGTGCCGTGGTTTAGCCAAAAGGGTCACCAAGGCAGTATTTGGTGAAATTACCAAAATACCCTTTCTCGGTCCTTCTCCGAAGACCGAGTCCAATCTTGGTGAAGCAATCGCCTGCTTCGCCACATGTAGGTAGATCAACGGCTCTCATCATGTTGGCAAGTCTATCCTGTCCGGCTCCCGCCGAAGCCACCATGGCACTTGCATCGACCCCCGCGTCGCTTGATCCAACCAGTCGCACCGAACTGCCCGTTCGGTCACCTTTGTCCATTCTGCGCTATGCTTGAGTCTATTGACCTCACCTAGCATCCTTGATCGTTCTGAACCTCAGCTCTCCAAGCTTAGTCCCGATCATCCTCACCGTTGACCGTCGTTGACCTCCAAGCGTCCTGCACAACAATAGACAAAGAAATCGATTCCGAGAACAAGTTCTTCACAACTTGACCCACGTTGGCCAAAACATGCATCATGCAACACATATGCACTGATAACCATGAATATGACCTCACCAAAAAACATCCCAAACGATTGGATGATGAATAAAGACAAAACCGGTCAACCGCTTCTTGCCGGTCCGACCGATCCAATGCCGGTCCGACCACGCCGAAGCCGGTCTAACCGCCCCCTGGGACTTAGCCAAAAATCCACTCGAGGCATGGCCGGTCTGACCGCCAAAGTGGTCGGTCAGACCGCTAGTGACTTGACAGAACTGACACAATGCCGAAAACGCTTGATTCGACAAACCGCAAAAGCCATTGCCAATTGTATCATCATCCTATGATTATGCACATATCCCCATGATATCCACAATCTCCCCCTTGATGAACACATTGGCAATTTCCCAAAAATGCAAAGTTTTGAGGTTTGAAAAGTAAAATACTCGATATTTTCGCGCAAAGGCACAACTTGGTCCAAATGCAAGAGAAAGCAATGGAAATGATCAAGCTGGCTCCAAAATAGCATAGGCAAGTGAGATAAGGCAAAAGAAAGCAAGAAGGCTTCAATTTCCAGAAAATTGCAAAATCTCACTTAAGGTCCATATGAAAGAACAATTGTTCAATTTGACATTTGATCATTGTGAGGAAGCAAGAATTGCAATACAAGTTCAGAATTGGCAATAAGATCACAAAAATGCATATGAGATGCTCCCCCTCACTATGATCCTCATATCCTCATGAAAAATTTCATTTTCTCCCTCTTCATTTTTACCATTTCTCCCCCTTTGACAATGGATTCATCAAGGAGCATAAAGGAAGATAGAGCATAAATGACATGGAATGGCTGCAATTAATTCATTTGTAGCACAGGGAGCCATGAAAATTATCCAAGAGGACTTGACAAGTATTACACCAAACCAAATTATGTGAAGAAGCTATGGTAAATCATGGCAAATCATATATAGCAAAGCGAAAGCCAGATGAACAATAATCTGAGATTAAATGAACGTTTAGTATGACTAGGTGTTCAAGATCATAGTTTA
The DNA here is from genome assembly GCA_036346405.1 of Phyllostachys edulis. NCBI lineage: Eukaryota > Viridiplantae > Streptophyta > Magnoliopsida > Poales > Poaceae > Phyllostachys > Phyllostachys edulis. Next base: position 27,667,867 of record CM070555.1, on the reverse strand, counting down.
GCCAAAGGTATCCAAAAATGAGGCAAGCCATGTCAATAAACTAAATGGAACCAAGAAGCTAAAATTGATCCAATTTAGAGCGCTATGAGTTCAAAGTTGAAATTTGTTCAAGCACTTGGAATTTAGCACTTGCTAAAATTTATTTTTGGTTTTATTTTAATAAAGCAAGTCCTGGACTAGGAGCCATCCACAACTGCCTCCTAAGCTTCAACCAATTTTCATAATTTGTTTTGTTTTTAGCCAAGTGCTAGATCTCAAGCCTTGCCGCGACCATCCAAAGCAAGAAGCTTAAAAGAGTGGTCTAGGTCATCCAAAACTCCCCCTGAGTTCATGTCTAGTGCAATGGCAAGCTGTCTCATTAGAAAGAATTGGTGATATCAGTTTTTTCGTACAGAAAAGATTATTTTTTATTTGCTTGACTTAGGAAATAGCATAGCTCAATCTAAAACTCAAATTAGATTCAAGACTCAACTTAGCCTATTTGACATGGCATGAATCATGAGAAGATCACTATAGCAAAACTAGTCACAAGATCCAACAAATCATATGTTAATTCAAGTTTTTCACGTTTAATAGAGCTAGCATGGCAAAAGCTAAGCTACACATGGAAAGTCATGATAAACTTAGCAAACTAGCACAAGACATGGCAATGTATAAAGAGTGAAATCATGTCACACAAGGATAATAAACAAGGCTCCGTGATTTTATATTACAATGCAAGTTGCTGATTTAAAATGCAATATAATACAATGAATGCAAAAGAGCCAACTCCCCATCAAAACAAGCCAAGAGGACTAATAACCCCCAACTCTCCCCGCAAAGAAGCAAAACGAGAAGAATCAATAGCCTTAGTGAAAATATCTGCAACCTGCTGCTCAAACTTTACAAAGTGAAGCACAACATCACGCTTCTCTACATGGTCTCTAAGGAAATGATATCGAATGTCAATTACTTGGTCCTAGAGTGTTGCACTGGATTTTTGGCAATGTTTATGGCACTAGTGTTGTCACAGAAAAGAGGGACACTATCCAAAAACAACCCATAATCCCGCAGAGTAGACAAGATTCAAAGAACCTGAGAGCAACTACTGGCTGTAGCTACATACTCGGCCTCGGCAGTGGACTGTGCAACAAAAGACTGTTTCCTAGATGACCAAGAGATAAGAGATGTGTCTAAGAAATAACAAGTGCCATAAGTACTCTTCCTATCCACTCTACACCCCGCAAAATCAGCATCAGAAAAAGCCCGAATAGAGAGAGCAGAATCAGAAGAATACCAAAGTCCAAAATCAAGAGTCTCCTGGAGGTACCTGAAGATGCGACATACTGCTTGACGATGTGAGGCACGAGGGGAAGCCTGAAATCGAGCGCATAGACACACAGTAAACTGTATGTCCGGCCTCAACGCCGTGAGGTAGAGAAGAGAGTCAATCATGCTGCGGTACTCCTTCTGGTCCACGGGCTCTCCATCCTCATCAGGGTCCAGCACGGTGGATGTGGCAATTGGAGTAGACATTGGCCTACTGCTTCCCATGTCGAAGCGTCGAAGAAGGTCCTTTGTGTACTTACTTTGATGAATAAAGGTGCCTTCTTTCAGTTGCTTGACTTGAAGACCAAGGAAGAAGGTTAGTTCACCCATCATGCTCATCTCGAATGCCCTGCTCATAGAATCTGAAAATCTGGACACCAAAGCATGAGAAGAACCACCAAATATGATGTCATCCACATAAATCTGAACCAGTAAGAAATCACTGCTATGCCTGAGAGTGAACAAGGTTTTATCTACCATTCCCATTTTGAAGTAGGAAACTCTTGAGCCTATCATACCAAGCTCTAGGGGCTTGCTTCAAACCATATAAGCCTTTGGAGAGCTTAAACACATGGTTTGGGAATTTGGAATTTTCAAAACCAAGGGGTTGCTTGACAAAGACCTCTTCTTCTATGAAGCCATTAAGGAAAGCACTCTTAACATCCATTTGAAAAAGCTTAAAGCTCTTAGATGCCATGAATGCTAGCAAAATGCGAATGGCTTCTAATCTAGCTACAGGAGCAAAGGACTCCTCAAAGTCTAAGCCTTCTACCTGAGAATAACCTTGAGCTATAAGCCTAGCCTTATTGCGAACTACCAACCCATCCTCACTTTGCTTATTTTTAAAAACCCATTTTGTTCCAATTACATTATGATTAGGTGGAGGTTCAACTAAGGTCCAGACTTTGTTTTTTTAAAAATTTTCAAGCTCTTCATGCATGACATTGACCCAAGAGGAATCAAATAAAGCATGGGTGACATCTCGGAGTTCAAAAGACGCGACAAAAGCAGAATGTGCATGAGAATCTGGAAAGATAAACCTGGAGCGAGTGACTCGCTCATGAAGATCCCCAATCATCTGCTCAGATGGATGCTGTCGTTGAATGTGAAGAGGAGGTCCTGGTGCAGAAGTGGCCTCTACCTCATGGACTGTGGAGGTAGGAGCAGAGCCAGTCTGATCATCGATGAAGGTGGGAAGAGGCTGCTCATCAGATGCTGGAGAAATAGAAGCAAGCTCTCCAACCATCTCAGAAGTGACTGGAGGATGGATTGGATCCTCATCCTCAGAGTTGTCGTCGATGAAGATGCTTTCAGAAACCTGTGTACCCGCACCATTGGGTCTAGTATCAGGACTAGCCTCATCAAAAGTGACTTTACAAGTCTCAACAATTTTGTTAGTATCCAAATTAAACACACGATAGCCACGAGAATGAGCAGGATATCCAAGAAAAATGCCATTAGAAAATCTTGATTCAAATTTATCCAAGTTGCCATGTTTAAGAATGAAGCACTTGCAACCAAAAATCTTAAAATGAGAGACTTTAGGCCTATGATCAAATCTAAGTTCAAAAGAAGTCTTTCCTATGTCAGATCTCAAGAACACCCTGTTGGACACATAACAAGCCGTAGAAATCGCCTCAGCCTAAAACCTCCTAGGTGTGCTATGCTCATATAGCATAGTCCTAGCCATCTCTACAAGGGTTCTGTTCTTCCTCTCTACAACACCATTCTGCTGGGGAGCTCTAGGTGAAGAGAACTGGTGCTCAAGTCCCCTATCAGTGTAGAAAGTGACAAAGGAAGAGTTCTTGAATTCTGTCCCATTGTCACTCCTAATGGCTCTCAAAGCTCTAAGAAGGTCAATAGCTAGTCTAAGGACCAATTCTCTAAAATAGCCAAAGCCTCATCCTTAGAAACCAGAAAATAAAACCATAAATACCTGGAGAAATCATTCACTATCACAAGCACATACCATTTCCCACCTAAAGACTGGACTCTAGAAGGGCCAACAATGTCTAAGTGCAAGAGCTGACCTGGTCCATCAGTCATCACTAAAGTAAGAGGTGGATGAGAAGCAGAAACCCTCTTACCATGTCTACAGGGTGTGCACAAAAGATCTCTAACAGCCTTTAGCTTAGGCAAACCTCTAGTCAAGTCCTTGCAACTGACTCTGGTCAAATGGTCAAAGCTTATGTGTCCAAGTCTACGATACCACAAAACTAGATCATGAGAGTCAGAAGCCACAAGACATCTAGGACTGGAAGTAGAAGAGACACTGAAATCAGCACAAAAGATCCTCTCAAACCTAGTGATCCCAAAAACATGCTCACATAAGGAGTCTAGAACTCTACACTCACCACTTTTAAACCTTACCTCCAAACCCTCATCAAGAAGCTGAGAAACAGATAGCAGATTATACCTTAGCTTACTTACCAAAGCGACATCTTTAAGCATGAACTTGTTGTTGATGCGCACTGTGCCCTTGGCTGTCACGGTCCCTATAGAAGCATCCTCAAATGTGATCAATTCATTGCCGGATGCATGTGTGAGGGAGGAGAACCATCTAGAATCTCCAGTCATGTGTCGAAAACACTCGGAATCAACAAGCCATATGTCCTCCTTCCTCGCACGACGGACCTACAGAGCACGAACAGGAAACATCTGTGCCTTAGTACTGGGGTTAGTAATAAAAGACTTAGGAATCCAGTACTGAGTCACACGATGCTTGGAAACAACAGTAGAAGCAGCAATAAAATGGTTATGAGTAAAATCATAGGAATGCACACCGTGAAACACCTAGACCTCTCCGAATCGACCTACCAAAAGGTTGGTACTCCCCCTGTCTAGATGCTACCCGTGGTCTCTCCTCACGATACCCTAAACCAAAATGATGCCTAGAGCCACCAAAGGAGTCAAAGAAGTTGTCTACAAACCTAGGCTTATGTCTAGCATGAACGACAGGCTGCCTGGCTCTAGAGACTATAGCAGGTGAAGGAACTCCTCTAATGAACCTCAAAGCACTCATCCTCTTTTTCCTCTCAATCTTGGCTCTACGAAAGCAGAACTCAACGATGTGGCCATCCTTCTTGCAGAAGGTGCAATGGTACTTGACCTTTTGAGGGGTTTGACCTGTTGAAGTAGAAGCACCTATCTTGCTAGAAGGGGTTTGAGCGAAACCTGCAGATCTAAAAACTACCTTAGATGGCTCAGAAGGTTCTACCTCAAACATACCACTCTCAATAGCTCTCACAACCTTAGGTAGATGGTTCTTGGAATGCTCTAGGGGATTAAATCCTAGGCCACTTTTCTTCACACTCACCTTAGATTGGTCGAGGATCATGTTGAGGTTCTTCTTCCCACTAGAAAATCTCTCAAGGGTCTTTTTGAGGTAATCATTTTCTTTGGCTAGATCCTTACATGAGGCACACTTATTTGACTCGATTACCTTATTATATCTTTTCTTAAGAAGAGCTAGCTCAACTTTCAAGGACTCACAAGACACACAAGAGGCATCCTTAATCCTATTCACTTACTCCTTGAATTTGACTATAAACGCCTCTTGTATCTCATCTAAATTTGTTCCAATTTCAGTACAAAAAGCACAAGAAGCAGAATCAACAACTTTCTTGGAAGCATTCATGAACATGGATTGTTCAATTTTAGATTTCTCCGCTAGAGTCTTATTCAAAGCATCATTCTCAACTGTGAGTTTAAGACAGTTTTCACATGAAGCAGTCTTAGAATAAAGAATCATTTCAGACATTTCCTTCATTTTAATCTTGTTATCCTCACAATAAGAGCAAGTGTGACTAGGATCAAATTTCAGCAATTCCTTAGTAGCACTATCGAATTTCAATTCAAGCAAGGCACAATTTGAGCAAGGTGAAGGAATAGCATCTACAGTAGTCACATCTGGAGCAATAGCATCCAAGCAAACATGACTAGGACTTGATTTGAGAGATTCTAGTTCATCAAGAGCATCTTTAAGTTGATTCACAACAGAGGAATGGGCAGATTTTAGATTGGTCAATTCATTATGCAAGTTAGAGTAAGAATCACAAACATCAACATGATTAATGGATTTTAGCCTAACAACTTCTAGGTTCAAGTTATCAATCATGTTGTCATGTCTCTTAATCATTTTAGCTTGCTTTTTTAGTTTTTGTTCAGCAACGACCAAAGCACATTGCATTTCATTGATTGAGGGACATACCTCATTAGGATCGCTGAAAGGGTAGTCGTCGTTGGAGGAGTCGACGTCGTGTATGTCCTTGGCCATGAAGCACATACCGGTGAAATCCTAGGTCTTCTTCTTGCCATGAGAATCATCGTCGTCTTCCTCTGTCCCCGAGTCCACATCGCTCATATCAACACTCTCAAGAGTGGCAAGGACCCGGTTGACGAACTTGCGATAGTTGGGCTTCTTGGCTTTTGCGTCCCTACCTTGAGGACGCCTCCGGAAGTCCTTCTCCTCCTTGTCCTTCAGCTTGGGGCACCTGGCACGAATGTGGTTTGGCTCACCACACTCAAAGCAAGTGATAGGGCCACCTCTCCTTCTGCTCCTCACCTTGTTGTAGACTCTCAAAAATTTTGTGGATAGAAGGGCTAAATCATCCTTAGGTAGTTTCTCTAGCTGCTCATCGCTCAAAGAGTGTAAAACGGACAATGAAAACTCAAATGAGCCAAAATCCAAAGAATCAGAAGAACTACCCTTAGATGGGTCAGCCACTAAAGCCATCGACTCTGTCTTAGGGAGACGCGAGATGAAGTCAATCTCATGCGTCTTCAACCTCGAGTAGAGCTTATCCATGGTAAGCTCACTCATGACAGTGTTATTATTGATGGAAGTGATTTTCATCTCCCAGACTTTCACATCAAGAGCACCCAAGTGCTGACGTGCATTTTCAGATTCAGTGAACACGAGATCTACAGCACGTAAGTCATGAAGAATTTTTGAGAATCTTCCCCACAATTCATCCAAAGATTCACCGGGCCTTTGTTCGATCTTTGAGTATTCTTTCTTGAGTTGGTTCTGTCTTACTTCCTTGATCGTAGTAGATCCCTCGTGGTAATCACTGAGGGTCTTCCAGATCTCGTGAGCAGGCCTCAAATGAGCGACACGCTCAAACTCAGATCGACTAAGCCCTTAAATCAAGAAGTTTCGAGTCTTGCTATTTGCCTCCACATCTGGAGTGATCACATCGTCATTGGCTGGCACAACATAAGGATTTTTTACTTTAAGCCAAATTGCGTGCCCTTGAGCCTCGATATAGGCATGCATGCGAGCCTTCTAGTAAGCAAAATCAACTCCATCAAACACAGGTGGTTTGGTGGAATACTTGTCAGACGCCATGGCTCCTCAGACCGATCAAGATCTATGAAAAGTGCTAACCGGGCTCTGGTACCACTTGTAGGACCGGAAAGGCACCTAGAGGGGGCGGGGGTGAATAGACGCTTTCTCAGTTTTTCACCTCGATCGAACTCAACACTACTTTCACTCCAATAGCTATAAAAGCTATGAAGATCTGTATACAAGCACAGTGGATGACCTGTGTTGAATCCGATCAAACCCCGAAGCAAAAGACCCAAAACACGGAAATCAAACCCTCAGGTCCAGTCTGACCAACGGCTATCGCGCGGTTAGACCGGCGGGCGGTCTGACTAGTGTCTTACATGCGGTCTGACCGGACCTAACCAGAAACAGTGCAGACAACCCGAAATCCAAAACGAAAATTGGTCTAAATTTTGATCTACACAATGAAACTTGACCAAACTTGAGACACACCTTCCTAAGGATATCAGAAACCTATTGCAAGTAACGATCGTCCAGATCTATGCCAAAGTCCTGACTTTTTCCATTTGAACGAAGGTGGTTTCAAAACCGGGCAAAAACGAAAACGAGATCTAGAAACTTGCTCGTGGTTGAATGATGATCTAGATGATCCTAGATAGGTTCCCACATGTCACAGCAAGTAAGATCAAGAGAAGAAATCAAGCAAAAACTCATGGATCAAAGGAAGACTCAAAATGACCAAATAGAGATGAAGAACACAAGAAAACTCATCTTTGAGAAATTATGTATAGATTGATTTGAGATTGAGAGGGTTTACAGCCACTCCATCCATGGAGGACAAGAGCTCAATCCATGAGCATTCACTTAACTCATCTCTCTAAAACCCTAAGCCTCTCCTTTCCTCTCTAAACCCTAAGACAAACTAGGGTTTTGCAAATGAAGTGCTTGGAGGCTGCTTGACAGCACCCCCTCCTATTTATAGAGAGGCCTAGCTTCTAGAAGAGTTAACCCTAATGGGCTCCCGTTAAGGCCCAACACAAACGGGTCACACACGCACGTATTTTAAAGCGCCGTCTTCATCTTCTTTTGACCTAAACCACTTCTCCATGCGTCGTCTCGCGCCGTGGTTTAGGTAAAAGGGTCACCAAGGTAGTATTTGGTGAAATTACCAAAATACCCCTTCTCGGTCCTTCTTCGAAGACTGAGTCCAATCTTGGTGAAGCAATCGCCTGCTTCGCCACGTGTAGGTAGATCAACGGCTCTCATCATGTCGGCAAGTCTCTCCCGTCCGGCTCCCGCCAAAGCCACCATGGCACTTGCACCGACCCTCGCGCCGCTTGATCCAACCAATCGCACCAGACTGCCCGTTCGGTCACCTTTGTCCATTCTGCGCCATGGTTGAGTCCATTGACCTCACCCGGCATCCTTGATCGTTCTGAACCTCAGCTCTCCAAGCTTAGTCCCGATCATCCTCGCCGTTGACCGTCATTGATCTCCAAGCGTCCTGCACAACAATAGACAAAGAAATCGATTCCGGGAACAAGTTCTTCATAACTTGACCCACGTTAGCCAAAACATGCATCATGCAACACATATGCACTGATAACCATGAATATGACCTCACCAAAAAATATCGCAAACGATTGGATAATGAACAGCACAAAAACCAGTCAGACTACCACTCTTGCCGGTCTGACCGCTGCCTGAAAGCCGGTCTGACCGCCCTCTGGGACTTAGCCAAAAATCCACTCGAGGCATGGCGGGTCTGACCGCCAAAGTCGCCGGTCAGACCGCTAGTGACCTGACAGAACTGACACAATGCCGAAAACGCTTGATTCGACAAACCGCAAAAGCCATTGCCAATTGTATCATCATCCTAAGATTATGCACATATCCCCATGATATCCGCAGAACCACTCTTTGGTTTCTTCTCCTTATCATTGCTAGGGCCACAAGCTCTCTTTCCTTTCCTACCAATTGGTGATTCATCTTCACAATCACTATTATATTTGTCATCACACTCATCTTCAAGCTCTTCAATATCAATAGCTGTCGATGCATGCACAGGACTTTGAGGCAATGTTCCCATTGCAGGAGACCAATGGTCTTCACTGGTGTGCGAATGTCGTCAAACATCTTGGACAACAACTCCTCATTTTGAAGTCCAGTCTTCTCAAACTTGGAACATCCTTCATATTCCTGTTAATGCCAAGTGTTACATGTTAAACCTTCACTAATAATAGAGATAGGAGTGTACATTAATGCATTTTAAAATAGATAATGAATAATGACTTACTTGTTTTAATTTCTTCCACCGTTCGGCGGTGGCCTTTATTGTATTCTTTTCATGGTTCCAACCTAAGCATGTCTCCTTTGTCCTCAATTTCCTCCAAATGTTGTAATCGTTCTTTAATTTATCCCATTTGTTCTTCAATTGCATCTTTTTGTATTGCAGCCTAGTCTTCTCTGCAAATTTTTGTATCACAAGAGTATACCCTGGATTGCTCAAATGGGTATTCGGGCGATTGCCTGCCTCTACTTGTTCAATGAACAACTCACACACTATCCTAGTGTTCTCGTCGTTCCACTTAGCGTTATCAGCCATTTGCATATTTGGCCCATAAATTTTGTTTAACAAATTGTCATCAACAACAAGATATGGACACCTAGAACTATGGTCATACAAGCAGACACAAACTCAATGAATGACTCATACCAATCAGAAATACATGGATCTGTTCATCTATTTTACTACTGAGAAGGCTGCAGAAAGACATGGTATTTCAGAGGAAAGAATGAATGTTTTTGTTGTTGTGGTGTGAATGTTTTGAAATAATAACTATCCAATGGTTATAGTAGGACACTCCCCTCCAGTTCAACCAAATATCGAAACAATCAGATCTAGCAATAGCATGGATCAATGACAAAACTAAAAAAGAAAAGAAATCAATAACTATCAAGCAAACATTTATCACAATCATGACAGTGCTTGGTGCGTGGAGAGTATGAAACGTCAACAAGAGCAGCAAAGACTATGAGGATTAGTGTCAATGCTACCAATAGTATCAAACCAATAAAACCCTTCCACCAGGACTCATTGATATCTAAATGTATGAACAATGCAGAGAGCAACAGTCCAAACAGCTCAAATTGTTTGTCAAGTAATCAACATTCATGCTCTTTGATATCCAAATGTATGAACTTTGCATCATCCATGACACATTCATGAGTGTCACACATACATTTACATTTCACATTAAAACATAATGAACAACTTCTTTACATAGCAATGTTCTATTACTATGTAGCAAAATTTACATTACACATTTGACATTCAGATGTACATAGCAATGTTCTATGTTAAATCCTCCCCAAGACATCATTCACAGATGCATTAGTTAACAGATGCTTTAGTTTTGTTAAGATGCATTCGTTTCACAGATAGTTCAGTTCCCAAATGAAAGTTAGATAATTCACTTATGTACATTAGCATTCACAGATCATTCACAGATACTTCACTTATGTACATTAGCTTCACAGATCATTTGAGCCTACTACTCTGTTCATGACAATCCATTCAAAGATGCACTGAGAAAAAATTGCATTCACAGATTCATGGAGAAATACATTTGTGCCTACTACTCGTTTCATAACAAATCATTCACAGATGCAAGACACAAATCATCAATCACGAGTTGATGAAACTACATTCGACAGATAAAATTGGTGGCGGCCAACGAACAAGGAGACGAAGGGAGGAGTAGGGAGGTCAAGGGGGACGGCCGGATCTAGAGCTATACCTTCACAGGAGCCGGCCGGGAGTGCTCGGGAATGGCGGCGGCAAAGAAGGTGGGGAACGACGGCGGCCTCTAGGGTTTCCTGGGTCAGCGGTTGTCTTCTCCAGGCGGTGCACCCGGGTCTGGCGACGGCGCAGTGGAGGACCGGCGGGGAGGAGGCGGCGGACGAAGGCTGCGCGCTCGAGGCCCGACGTCGAAATCGCCTCGGTCGCGTGGGTCGCCTCGGTCGTGAGAGAGGTGGAGAAAGAACGAAGGAAGGAAAGTGAATCGTCAGGTGTTAGAACGCGCTGGGAGGTCGGGGGTAACTAGTAAGTGGATGGCAATCGGCGGGTAAATAAGCTGAACTTCAATGGGTATTTTTGTTTCTATAAGTTGGATTCTCACGAGAATCCAAGAAAATGCTGCTTCTTCTTGCTAGTGTATTTTTGAGACAGCTCCTCGCGAGAATCAAAATCGAGTGTTTTGAGAATCAAGGTGTTTGGTACGGCTCCACGAAAATCGATTGAGAAAGTAGGAGTAGAAGCTGTATCAAACAAGACCTTATATGTACCTCACAACTAATAAGTGGCTTTGTCATAGTTGTCGAATACCTAAGAACTTTGATTATCATAGATAACAACAGCACACATCTTTTGTTTTCAACTGATATTTTAATTTAAACAACAGCACACATCTTTTGTTTTCAACTGATATTTTAATTTAAAGCTAGAAAATTGATATGAAACAGTCCAACTCCTACGTAAATTGAGGAAAAAAAATGTGTGTTCCATGCGGTTCATCGTCCTATCGGCACTTAAAAATGCAGTTTGCTGGGGCAAAACAAACTAAACAAATATGCAATTTCCCCGCCGTACTCTGAATTATCCAACACAGCCGGAATGCCTACATCTCCCAGTAGTCCGGCAATCATCAGACCTTTTTCTCTGCTTTCCACGCGGCGGCAGCCGAATGTCGTAGAAACCCAGAAACGCCAAAGCAACAGCGCTTACCGGAGACGGGCCAAAACGCCCCCAAAGCAGACGTCTTTTCGCCTGCGCCGTGAGCGCTTTCCCCCCTCCCCCGCCTAGCTATTCGCACGGGCGAGGCCCATGCGGCGCGCGGGGGTACGTGTGAGGCCACGGGCGGAAGCGTCCCGAGCCCGAGCCCGCGCACGTGTTGGGTCTCCATTCGCCATCCGCGTGCTGCAATGACACGTTTTTTCTAATCTAAATAGCAAAACTGGTCCGAACGAAGGACAAAAATAGCGTTTTTACCGTGCTAAATCACTGTTGAAGTCATGTGCTACGACCATAGACGGCAGCAAACATACCGTGCTCCCAAATCACGTCATGTGACCTACCACGCTCCTAATCCACGGTAGGTATGTGCTCTAGCGTGGCAGGCCACATGTCGCAGGTCATTTGCTGCGGTCTGGAATCACGCCACACGACTTCCGCGGTGATTTAGCACGACAGAAGTAATATTTTTTTCATTTTGTTCACGAATAAACTAGTTTTGCTATTTTATTTTAAAAAGAAGGTAAATGGGAACAAAAAAACTCCACTTCCCATTATAAGTCAACACTGGTGACCACTAAGTAGGGGTGCAATCAAAGTGTTTTTTTTTGGAGTCGGAGTCAGACAGGGATAGTGTCGAATACCCATTTTTTCATCATCCCATGTTCGCTCGATGAGCCTTCGTTCAGTCGGTCGGAAACTATCTTTTTTTTGCACCCCTACATAAGACATTGGACAGTAGGAGCACAATCAAAGTGAACACAAAGAGACTAATCGCTGAGACGTCGAAAGAAAAAAAACACTCAGTATCATCTGCCTGTTTAGATGTAGCAATCCACCTATCCGTTATTTTGTTTCAAAATGAAGTTATAACATGTTTTTTTCGTAGCACCCTTGTACCACTCAACACACGAATATGTATGAACAGATATCGCTTATCTCGTTTTTTTTTTCTTAGAGTCAAAATTGGACACAAATAGTATGGTATTCTTTTTTTTTTCTGAATCTGTTCCGCGAGCCTTTGATAGGTCTTTCGGTCGACGGAGAATTATTCGTTCCGTTCTTTGGCCACGCGGCCCCTCGCCATTTTGGTACTCCTTTGGCCTTTATGCCTCTGAGCCTTTCCCCCATTGGCACATTTAGGAGCCACATCTATCTCGAGATAGTTTAGTAGTGAGACGGCTGGCCAGCTGCAAAGAAGTGTAGATATAGAGAGTGTGAGATCGATGGCGGCGAGCGTGGGCGGCGGCGGCGGAGAAGCGGCGGCGCCGTTCGTGTGGAGGACGTACCGGATGGTGGAGGACCCGGGGACGGACGGGGTGATCGGGTGGGGGAGGGGGAACGACAGCTTCGTCGTCGCCGACCCCTTCGTCTTCTCGCAGACGCTGCTGCCCGCGCACTTCAAGCACAACAACTTCTCCAGCTTCGTCCGCCAGCTCAACACCTATGTCAGTTCAATTCATCGATTGCTAGCTCGATTCATTCGTCAATCTTACACATATGCTGTTTAATTGTTCTTGTTGTTTAACCCTCCGTGGGAGAGGGGTATACGGTGGATCTGTACATACTCTTTGTGTATGTGAGATATTTGGGAAAGAAAATAGAAAATGTTGTGGTGGTTAGCGTGTCTATCTGTAGACAACATCAGAAAGCCCATGTGCTGCACTGTATCTGAGCGAAACTTTGTTGTAAGTGCTTTTTGATGGAGGGAAGAGCAGATAATACTTCAACTCTCTAAAATAGACGAGATTTTCTCTAAAATAGACGAGATTTTCAAAACACCTTAACTTCTGTCGTGGAGATGGAAGAATGGAATTCGTCATGAAACTTGGTATAGATAGACAGAATATGTCGAAAATTGTCGAGGGAAACATACCCCAATTAATTTGTTCCGTGAACACACACACAAATTGTTTTCGCCGTACGTACAATCTCGTGCACAAATTGTTTATGCCAAGCTATTCGCGAATTCATCCTCTAAAGATCTAACGAATGATCCCGAGTGTGCCATGCCGACGAATGGCGAAAGGGCATAGAACTCGATTAGTGGAAGCTCCTGGTTTTCTTCAATTTTCTGTAAAAAAATAAAAATTCAAAGTATCAAGTGCTCCGTGACAAGTATAGAGACGCTTTGTAGATTTGATTTTGACAAACTGCCAAGAGCTTGCACTAGTTTCTGCCCTGATTCTATTACTTTCGCTTAATATCAGGGCTTTCGCAAGGTGGGTCCGGTCCGGTGGGAGTTCGCCCATTCGTCGTTCCTCCGTGGCCAGACCCATCTCCTGCGCAACATCGTCCGTCGCGGCAGCGCCGGCGCCGGCGGCGGCAGCAAGCGCAAGGACGCCGCGGCCGCGGCCGACGACGCCAACGACGACATGACGATGGTAGCGACGGAGGTGGTGCGGCTGAAGCAGGAGCAGCGCACCATCGACGACAGGGTCACCGCCATGTGGCGCCGCGTGCAGGAGACCGAGCGCAGGCCCAAGCAGATGCTCGCCTTCCTCCTGAAGGTCGTCGGCGACCGCGATAGGCTGCACCGCCTCGTCGGCGGGGACGGCAATGCCGGCGGCAACTCCGCGGCAGCCGTCGACGGGTTCGCCGGTGGCGAGCAGGCCAAGGGCGGCGAGAAGCGGGCGAGGCTGCTGCTCGATGACGACTTCGGCGGCGCGGGCGCGTTCGGGCCGGACGCCGTCGACTTCGCCGGGTTCTACACCGGCGGCGGCGCGTTCGCCGACGTGGCGATGGATGCTGCCGCCGGGGCGTCAAGCGGCGGCGGTGCCGGCTGCTCGTTTGCGTTCGGAGTGGACAGCGGGTACTGACTGACGACTGACATGTGCCGCCCGTGCTAACCGCTTGGAGTTGGCGACTGTTTTCGCCGAATTCTTGGCATTGCCTGGCTGCGGCTTTGAACGAGCGTCGAGCGGCATGCGAGCAAGTAGGTTCCGAATTGTCATGTGCTGGTGAAGTGGTGATGTGACATTGATCCCTGGAGGTTTATCTGGTCGTTTTGCTGGGTCTTAACATGCGGCGGTGCTTGGGGCATGCGACTTATCCAAGCTGAATAAGATGACAGAAAAACTGTGTGGGTAATTGGAGTGTTTTTGTAGAGCTGCCGTGTATATGCATGAATATGATTTAGTAGTGCTTCCAACGAGGACTCCATTAAAATCATTTTACTATTGAAATAGAAGACTTGTTTTAGCCTCTTCTATATCTTCTAAAGATCACATCCTATTTTGCTTTGAAAAACTATCGAAGTTATATACCAATTCCGATAAATAAATATCGACTGATACCAATAAGATATTCCCCGACACTACTACAAAGTAGCCTATAGTGGACGTCTCATCACAGACGATTTATAACTAAAACCATTTGTGATTTGCTGGCATTATAAATATCAGGCCATCCCGACAGACCCCTGCCCCTAGTGCCTCCAGTCGCCACCCCTGTTGATCCCCCATTGCTCCTCCAGCTGCCACCCATGCTGATCCTCCATTGCGCCACCTTAGAGAGGAGAAGGAAAGGAGGAAGCTAAAGAGAGTAGGAAGGGAGGAGAAGGAGAGGAGGAAGAAAGGGGGGAGGATCTCGCGGGATATTAATTTGGGATATTCGTCGTGAGCTTCGAGGGTAACGATCTGTAACACTTTATATTTGCTCTAAGGAAATCGCTAATCAATTTTAGTATATTTGGTCAATAGCAAGAGTACTTGCTCTAATTTAACACTAATTAATTTGTTACGTGCGTAGCGTAGATAGACTGAAGCTGGATGTACGGTTACATTAATGACGTGTTTGCTTTTAGAAGAGCCACCGAACAGGATATATTGAAGAAGGGGATAAAATTTATGTACTGTTAATGCATTGATTGTGGTAATCTGAAAATGTTTGACAACCCAGCGCAGATCAAAGCGCACTTGATTCGAAAGGGTTTCAAAAAAGGGTATACATGTTGGACCAATCACGGTGTAGAGCAGATTATATAGGAAGTTAATAATGACGATATCGCCAAGGAAGTCAACGATATGCCAGATGTGGACTGTGCTTTTGATGAGGATAGGTCACACGATGACAATCTAGATCAGATGCTACGTGATGCAGAAAGGAACTACAGTGAGAGAGAGTTTGGTAAATTCGAGGGCTTAATAGAGGACTCGAGGAAACATTTATTCCCTGGCTGTAAGCCGGAATACACAAGGTTGTCAACCGTGCTTGAATTGCTGAAATTAAAGGCAAGTAATGTTTAGTTCGACAAGAGTTTCACGGCATTGTTAGGTCTCCTAGCAGACATCCTTCTAGAGGGAAACATGTTGCCCAGCACCACCTACCAAGCCAAGAAGGTTCTTTGTCCATTGGGAATGGAAGTAGAAAGAATACATGCATGTCCAAACGATTGTATTCTCTACAGTAAAGAGTATGCAGAAATGCATGTATGTCCTGTATGCAAAGCATCCCAATACAAGCGTAAGACTACTGCTAAGGTGAAGTAAGGACCTCCAGTTAAAATGTTGTGGTATCTGCTTGTGATCCTACGTTTGAAGCATTTATTTGCGAACCGAAAGGAGGCAAGATTGCTGTGTTGGCACTCAGAGGCGCATAAGAAAGATGGAAAGCTAAGATACCCTGCTGATTATGCCTAGTGAAGAAACTTCGATCGGAGCTTCAAAGAGTTCAGTACGGAACCGAGGAACATAAGGTTAGGGTTGAGTACATATGGAATGAATCCTTTTGGCAACATGAGCAGCTGACATAGCACCTGGCCCGTGAATCTATGTGTGTACAACCTTCCTCCTTGGCTATGTATGAAGCAGAAATACATTTTGATATCACTACTTATCCAAGGGCCAAAGCAACCTGGGAACGATATTAATGTGTACCTAGCACCATTGCTGGAAGATCTTGTGACACTGTGGAACGAAGGGGTACAAGTATGGGATGCATACAAATAAAAGAACTCCACTTTACGTGCTATGTTGTTCTGCACCATCAATGATTTTTTTTGCCATTGGTAACCTGTCGAGGTTCAGTACAAAAGGAGCCAAAACCTGTCCGCACTGCTTAGATGGTACCGAGAGTGTATGACTGAACAATTCGCGTAGAACTGTGTATATGTGTCACCGTAGGTTCCTTCCTAGGATTCACCCATACTGCAAGATGACAAAACAATTCGACGGAAATAAGGAGGACGGTTCAGCTCCAAGGGATTTTAGAGGGAAAGAGGTCTATGGTATGGTTAAGGATATCGATGTTGTGTTTGGGAAGGGACGTAAATTAAGTACCCATCAGAAGAACATCTGGAAGAAGCAGTCAATTTTTTGGGACTTGCCTTATTGGGAGCACTTAGAAGTTCGCCACTGCATCGACGTCATGCACGTGGAGAAGAATGTATGTGATAGCTTGATTAGTCTCTTACTGAACATTAGTGGCAAAACAAAAGATAGTATTAATGCACGACGTGACTTGGTTGATATGAATATAAGGACCAAGTTAGCACCGAAAGAGACCGATAAAGGACAAACGTACCTTCCCCCAGCTTGCTACACTTTGTCCAAGGCCGAGAGAAATGAACTGTGCTAGAGCTTGCATGGTGTGAAAGTTTTGTCCGGTTACTCCGCCAGTATTGAGAAACTTATTTCCATGGAAGATTTGAAATTAATTGGTATGAAGTCTCAAGATTCTCATGTGCTGATGACACAAATGCTTCCTGTTGCAGTTAGGAGTATCTTACCGAACAAGGTCCGAGTGGCATTCTTCCAGATGTGTTATTTCTTTAACAGAATTGCTCAGAAGGTCATCGATCCCGAAGGACTAGATGCTCTGCAGGCCGAGGTGGTGACGACTCTATGCCATCTTGAAATGTATTTCCCTCTGTCATTTTTCGATATGATGGTACATCTCATTGTTTGCCTTGTGAAAGTGATAAAGATATGTGGCCCTGTGTTCCTACGTCATATGTACCCATTCGAGATATTCATGGGAATTCTCAAGTCCTACGTACGAAATCGATCTCGGCCAGAGGGCAGTATCATCGAAGGTTATACAACCGAAGAGGTCATTGAATTCTGCATCGACTACATAGCTCAGGTGGAACCGATAGGTGTGCCTCTATCTCGTCATGAGGGGAGATTAGAGGGTATCAAGACCATCGGAAGGAAAGCAATCACTTCCGATCTAGATACGTACGCGCAAGCCCATTTCACGGTCTTGTAACACATGACCCAAGTGTCCCCGTACATCGACGAGCACAAAGATATGGTACGCCAATAGAATCCAGACCGGTCGGAGGTTTGGATCACGAGAGAGCACAATCGTCGGTTCAACGAATGGTTAAAGGTGCGATTCACTAGGAGGTCATCAAGTGATGATATGCTGCTATGGTTGGCAAAAAGGCCAAAATTTACAATTGTGACATGGCAAGGATACGACATAAATGGGTACACATTTTATACGACAGCTTAGGATAAGAAGAGCACAGTCCAAAACAGCGGTGTCCGCATAGATGCGTTTCACGAGCAGTTCAGTACCGCCGGAGCACGTGGGTTGAACTCCTACTATAATTTTGTAGAGGAGATTTGGGAGCTCGACTACGTACTTTTCAAGATACCCCTGTTTTGATGCTATTGGGTTAAACTTCTGCAGGGCGTGAAGGTCGACAAGTACGGCGTCACTACTATGGACCTCAAACGTGTCGGATACAAGGACGATCCATTCATACTCACTAAGCAAGTTATTCAAGTTTTTTATGTAACGGACCCGGCAAATAAGAACTGCCACATAGTTCTTCATGGAAAAAGAAGGATTGTCGGAGTTGAGAATGCTGTGGATGAGGAAGATTACAATCAATTTGACGATTTTCCTCCTTTCGGAGATGGCATCAGGCTCGAGGAAGAACCTAGTGAGGAAGCTAGCCATATACGTGTCGATCATCATGAAGGGCTATATTTTAATTAAGAATTTATTCCATAACATGAGATATGTCAATGTGGACATGCCATGTGTTATGGACTTGTAATCTCTTATTTTGATACCAATGTGGAATTGCTATGTGTTATGGACTTGTAATCTCTTATTTTGATGTAATGTGGAATATCAAAATTGGTTTCACTTGATTTGGAGTTGAGTTGAATTAGATATGAATTTTTGAAGTCAATTGAATTATGGAACCAGGTTCTTGTGCTCTATCACATAGTAGCATATTTGAAGTCAAATGAATTATAGAACCAGGTTCATGTGCTCTATCACATAGTAGCATATCACATATGGTTCTATTATGAAACCGTCTGTGATTCCGTCTGTGATTGCGTATCACAAACGGTTCCATAATAGAACCATCTGTGATATTTCTTTATTAAGTAGGGTACCGCTAGGGTTTGTGCCCTTACTCGACACTTCCCCTCCCCAGCGTCTTACTCCTCACTTGCCCGTTCGCCTCCCCGCCCGAGCACACCAGACCTCGATGCCGCCGCCGCCTAAAGCATCCTCCCCGATGGCCATCCCTGACATTGACGACGCTCGGCCACCATCACCAGCTCCGTCCTCCCGACTGGCGCCACCCTTGATAGCCTGCTTCCTCCTCCTCCCCCAGCATCGTCGCCCTCATACCCCCCCCCTTGGTGGCCTCCCTTGGCCAACCCCACCACCTCTCCCTTCTACCACCACCACCACTCTGGTAAGCTCCCTCGTCCCCTTGTGATGATTTATTGATTTATAGGCATATATGCAGTTACACGGATCTTTGCTTTAATGAATGAATGAGTGCTAGTGTGGTAATTACATGGATCTTTGCCTGAATGAATGAATGAATGTTAATGCGGTAGTAGGTTAGATATTTGCTTGAATGAACAAAAGAATGTTAGTGCTAGTGTGGTAATGCAGTAGGTTTGATGTACCTCTTGAATGAACGAATGAGAGTGCTAGTATGGTAAGGGCAGCAATTTGTGTTATAGGTTAGAGCTTATCTCAAGGCGCCTAGTCTGTTAAGGCAATATATTCTTTTTGCTTGAAATACAACCTTCATAAACTATCTGCAATGTTTGATGGAGAAACCAAGTTTCAAAATTGCTTCCATTCACCCAGTGGATTGGCCTTTGGTTTTGCATTATAAAATTTCCTCTTATTGATGCCTTATCAATTTGTCACAAGTATAGTCCATATTAACATGTTTTGACCTAGAGTGGGGTGCGCGTTGTTTGGAGTGCAGTGCTTGTCCAATTCAATTTGTTGTGAATGTATTGTCTATATTGGAGACTTCCTTGAGTAGTACGTACTATATAAGCTTCCATTTGTTGTGAATGTATTGTCTATTGATGTGAATGTATCGTTTGATACTATTTGAGTAATAGATACTCTGCTTGAATAGTCAGCAGTGTTAATTATATATAGCACTTCTATTTGTTTATACAGTTAATTGGTTGGGTAACTTCTATATGTTTCCAAGGGAAATATCTTCGAAAATACCTAGTGGATATCAACTTGCAATCCATTTTTTTTAAACTCTCAGCATTTTGAATTATTGGTATTATATGTAGGTTATTTTACTACCCTAATGGAATTTTTATGACGTATCTGTATTATGTGCAAATTCTTCAAAATTAATGGTATTTGTGCCTTAGTCATGTGCTTCGTGCATAATTTTTGTTGTTAAGTCCTAATCATACTCCTTACATATATTTTTGGGAAAGTGTGCACTTAGTGTTTTTATCTATTCTCTTGATTGTGTGCCCAGTATCCCATGAGTATATTTTTAGTTTTCAATTTTCTTTACTACGTATTCTATATTTAAGTTCAATGGGTAACTTCTATTTGTTTATAAAATTAATTTGTTTACAAGGCAATTTTAGTTCATTGCGTATGTAACTTATATAGATAGCAAGTAAGCGAGATGGCAGAGGCACCATCTTCGCCGCCGTCATCGACATCGCCGAATGCGTCTGGATCTCCGAGCAAAGTGGTACGTAAGCGAGATGGCAGAGGAATATTGAAATTGCCTGCAGGCCGATTGACTATCATGGAGGTCAGTGACGTTGGGATCCCTCTTAGTCCTAAGAAAGTAGCGACGAGATTCCGGACCATCTACGGGATACTTGGAAGGGAACGGGTCCCTATCACCACACCAGGCTGGAAGTCTTTGACGGATGTAGAGAGAGGCCAGCTATGGAATGAAATTTCAGGCTCGTTCACTATTCCAGAAGCAGACCAGGCACGCGTGTAACGACAGGCGTTGCTCGCGATGGGACACGCTGGTGGACCTTCAAGAGCATGCTTATCACCAAGTATGTGAACACGGGTCAGACGCCCTTCACGAAGTATCAATTCTTGTTGCGGGATATATGGAACGCCTTTGTGCGGATGAAGACGACGGCCGAATTTCAGGAGCAAAGTGCGGCGCACAAATCTCTCCAAGCACAAAACACTCACCCTCACAAACTCGGCACCGCTGGGTACGTGGGTAAAACCACGGAATGGGCGGCGAAGGACCAGAACGCAACCCGGCCATTTGCTGATATCGAAGACGTGCACGCCTGAACCTGGTTAAGAGCGAGGGCATCAGCCACGTCTTCAGGAGGCATCTCTTTCACAAACCCGACAGACGAGGCAGTGTCCTAATGTTTGGTAAATATGTTGAACTATGTAGTTGTTAATAAGTCCATAACTTCATAGTGTCTCTAATAACATCATGACCTCTTGCAGCAAGAATTGACTTCCGCATGTTCCCAAGGCTCCTTCAAAGCAGACAAGGAGAAGGATCTTGATGAGGACATCAAACCTAAGGATCCAACCACTGCTTCGACCCACTGGATTGCATCCCTTACTTCAACAACATCCTCTCCAATAGGACTTTCGGCTAATGCAATGCTATATTTCCCAATTGGATCGGGCTACGTCTACATGCCATGGTGCTACGTCTACATGCCATGGTGCTATGTCTACATGCCATGGTGCTACTGCATGTGCCAAGCAAGAGTTCAAGCTGGATACGTTTTGGAATCCAGTTCGGCCTCCGGAGATAGCACCGACTTCAAACGTGCATAACTTTCACATACGGAGTCTGTTGGAGGTCTACGAGTACTTGACAGAAAGCTTATTTTGTCCTCTTTCCAACGAATCTGGCCTCACCTCAAAATTTCTTATGTGCAGGTCGGAATCACCAAAAGAAGATGTCGTATCACCTGTTTGGGCCAATTTGGGATTTGTAATCATACTCAACTTGGCCCATATGCTGGTGGGCCACCTAGGGGGCGTTTACTGTTCATGTGAACAGTAAACATGATTAGTCCCACCCCCTTAGTTCTTTTAGATTTGTGGCTCCTCATCCCCTATTTAAGAAGGCCGCACGCCCTCTAGTTTCCTTGGATTTTGTTTATGTTTAGTTTGCCTTCGTTGCAACTTGTATCTTTTGCGTGTGTCGACTAGACCACCCAATTAAGATCCTTATTCAGAATCCCAACTCAATTCAAATATTTCAATTCCTATTTGCAATTTCAGATTGCTTTATCTTGTTCTTACGTGCTTCTTGGGTGTATGCAGGAATCGACCTTCGTGGTTAGGTCATCCGGGTATTCGTGCACGGTTGATAACGACTTGTCGAGCAGTTCCGCGGTTGCGTGGTTTCGAGCCTTGCGTGTTCGTAGCCAGGATCGTGAGAGCTGAGCGATGACTACCGAACTTATCGTCTCATCGAAAGATCGGGCCAAAACAAGAACCTTTGGGTTCATTAGGTGGTATTAGAGCTATAGTTTATCAGTGAGAATTTTT
This sequence comes from Phyllostachys edulis, assembly GCA_036346405.1. Lineage (NCBI taxonomy): Eukaryota > Viridiplantae > Streptophyta > Magnoliopsida > Poales > Poaceae > Phyllostachys > Phyllostachys edulis. Next base: position 27,645,722 of record CM070555.1, on the reverse strand, counting down.
TTTCCTACAGTCCAAATAGCCACGAAAATCCAAAAAAAATATAGGTTTAGTTCATCGTCCAAACCAATCTATGCCTTCGTAATTTTTTCTTTTTAGTTTGTGTTGTTGAATTTTCGTTGCATCGTCGAGTCCTTGTGCTGGATTCCTATCTAGATTGGTCTAGTTTAGGTTCTCTTGCAAATCGTTTAGTTCTGTTCTTCAAAAAAAAGGGCGCGTTGTCGCTTGGACATTAGGGCTTGAAGAGATGCGAAAAAAATATATAGTAGATCGGTTCGGCCACCTCCATCGCGCAGTCGTTCATCCCAAGGGGTTCACCGCGCGTGTCGCATCGGTCAAAAGGTGCCAGCAACTTTCCCCTCAGACCCGCGTTGGCTCTTGAATCTACGGCGTTGGCTCTTCATTCCGATCAGCACTGAGACCAGCACATCCAGCGATCCGCCGAGCCTAGCGCGCGGCGCTTCATCCAAGCAGCGCTCACGTCCTTCGCCGCTTCGGGAATCCGCTGCCACCGCCTCGAAGAGCCGCTGCCACCGCTTCGGGACACCGCCTGTGAGACCCCGATGTTTATTAGGCTCATAATACTTAGTCATCCAATTGACCCTAGTATTATCAACCAAATAAACCCGGTCTCGAGAAATGTATACTCCCCAGAATGCAGTATACATACCTCACAACAAAAGAGTATATCAATTCCATACAACACATAGTACATAAGCAACAAACCAGAAGTTAATATTAAAAAAAAGGAATAGCTATTACAAAAGAGAGGCCCTTAGGCCAAATAGCAACAAATAACAAGATAACAATGAAGCAAAAGTGCCATAAAGATGGCTATAATACAAAGCCAATCGGTGTGCCTTAACCCTAGGCATCTCGACGGACCGCCAAGCTAGTCGTCAAGAAAGCGCAACACGTGGCACGTAAGTAAGGCTCTTGGAGCTCACCTCCGTCCTCTGCAACAAATTTGTTAAGCAAAGCAAATGAGTACAATAACTTGTTTATTGTACTCGCAAGACCGACGTGTAAGATAATGTAACTATAATTTAGCTACATGCAAGCTTTATTTAAGTGGATGAGGCTTTGGACTCATTTTAGCACAAAGCAAGTTTCATTTGCAATAACATAATAGATTGAAGGCAATTTGATAAAGCATTTTTAATTGTTGAAATACAACGCGATAATAACATAATAACAACAACAACAAGAACAAACCTGGAAGTGACTAACCCTTAGTCACCACAACAATAGCATGAACTCCCCGTTCATACCAACCCATCAAGTTTTAATTAAAAGGTTGAGACTAGTCTTGAACGACCTTACCAAGCATGTCCATAACCTAGGACGAGGCTATTCGAATAGTTTTATCCTGCGCAGGGTGTACCAATGTACCCACACGCCTGCATCGCCTTTCCTTTAGGCACACTACCTTTGGTGTGCTTGACGCGCTAAGTCCTCTGAGACATTTCCAATGGGCGATGCTAATTACGAGCGCAACCCACGGGGACAAGACACATTAGACAGCCTAACCGGTCTGCCAATGCTCCCTCCCAACACCACACACACAGATTTTATTAAAACATACCCACCAACCAGCTCATAATTAACACCTCCCAAAGTACTTAGTCAAGAGAGGTCCCATATCCCCTCGTGTGGTTAGCATAAAAGCGCTTGGCTTAGTGACCCAAGTACTCGGTCCTTAGGGACCCGGGCATACCACCACATTCCAAAACCGCACCATCCATCCAATATGCCCAAGTCTAAATCGACATTTTATTTTCAGTTTTGATTTTACAAATTAATCAAAGCACAAGTGCTGGACATATAGGAGGAATAATTATACTTGTGTGATCAAGACCATCGACTATGTCGATGATCGCCCATTACTACCGATAGCTAAGCATGTCTAAGCAGTTTTAAGCGCAACTACTAAGTGATAAGAGCTCATCCAACGAGCTCAAACCACAGCGAATAACCTAGGCTCATTGGTAGTAGAGGATAACAATTCCTACAGATTATGCAACTATAGGAAAGCTAGCGACATTTAACACAAAGTAGCATGCATACATAGAAGTAAAACAAAGTAGTAAGCTTTAAAGTAATGGGACATGATGGGAGATGGTCAAACTGCTTGCCTTGTTGCTGGTCACTTTGTTGCGGAGGGTCACTTTCGGGATCACCACAAATGTCGAAACCTAACGGAAAAGCGATAAAGAACCGATAAGAACGACGAAAGACAACAAAGACAACAAAGACAACACAGCAAAAGAACTCCAAATACTTTGAAATTTCTACAGCAGCAAGAGGGTGATTTTTAGGAGATTTTGCAACAAGAACCAATGGATTTGGATTCTTAATGCAAAAGATATGAGCAAAACAATTCTGCTCAGCCCTAAAAATACCAAACTGCACTATTCACTAATTTAATTATAAGGCAACATTTTCTAGAACAGTGGTGAGGCTGAAATTTTTACTGCAAAACCAGCACCTCATGAGATGAATAACACAATTGAGTTCATCTCATTTGGAGCTATTATGCACTTTCTATAATTTTTTCAAAAACAAGAACTTGAACAAAATTATAATGCACAAGTCCTCATTTTTCTAACAGCAACATGCTCAAAACTAATTTTCTTAGTGAGTTCATTAATAGAGGAAACCAACAAAGTTGGTCTCACTCAAAAACAACCTACAGAGCAGTAGTTATGAATTTTACAAGCTAAGCATTAATTTGAATGTATATTTAAAAGGGAGTTTTAAAATCTAGTGGCTAACTGTGCTCTGGAGCTGAACTCAACTTATAATCATTTTTAGATTAAAGTCAAGTTCAAGATAGAGCTAACACAACTTGAATGACCTCATTTGGATTTAAGAAGAAAAAGATATGAAATTTTAAAGTTTACACCTTATTACATTTATTATTAAGACTTTCTTGGCATTTCAACACTCACAAAGACATGGGAGGTCGTGAGCCACAGATCACAGATCTAACGGCTCAGACCTCCCAAGAGAACAACACACACGCACATGGGAGGTCCAGAGGTCCTGGACCTCCTAACCACGCACATGCGCGAGGTGAGGGGGAGGTCGTGGCCGTAGATGGGAGATCCAACGGACCACAACAGGGAAGGGAGGTCCGGAACGGACCAGATCTAAAGGGGAGGTCCTCAACGGGGAGATGACCTCGAGGAGGTCCCAGAGGAGGTCCTCAGCGTCCTGCACCTCGAGGAGGTCGGACGGCTAAGATTGCGCCAAGGAGGTCTTGGGCGCTCAGATCTCCTCGGAGGAGGTCCGACATCCGAGCTTCGCGACGCACATGTTTGGACAGAGCACGCGGGACCACGAGGAGGTCCGCGCGCGAGGGGTTTTAATGCGCGCAAAGGGGACAGGGTTAATGGCAGTTAAGACGCCAATGATTGCGATGATTGGGCATTTAAAACGGCGAATTTATGTCCTAAAAACGACAATGACACGCTCGGGACATCCGACAAAATCCCGAGCGTGAAGAAGTGATCCTCGCCGGCGATGTAGAGCTCATGGCGAGATCCAATGGTACCGTTGGGTTCGCAATAACCATGCGCACCCAACGGACCTCCTCTCAACGGCAATGACGGCCTTGAACGCCGGCGAGCCGGAGAGGACCAATACGTCCCGCACGGCACTGTCTGAAAATGCAAAAACGAGCTCATGCGACAATCAAGCTTGTGCCAAGAAAAGCTCCGCGAGATCATTCATGCGGTGCCGGCATCTAAAGGACTAACGGGGGTTTACCCGGTGGTCCTAAGGTGCCGGGAGGTCGTGGAGGTGGTGGCGGAGTTGGGAAGACAGGGCTCCACGGCCAAAGCTCGACTTCAAGCCCGACTTTGTCCTCCTCTGGCGCCCAAACAAACTAAGTTAGGGTTAACTTCAGAGGTTTGGGAGCACAAAATGAGCGAGGGTGGAAGAGGGAGCCCTTTGGAACCCTTGAGCTACCGAGAAGCTCAAGGACATCAACAATGGCGACCACTAGTGAGGTGAGTGAGTGTTAGTGGAGGAGGAGCTCACCACGCACAAAGTGCAAGGTGAGGTCAATTGTGTGCAAAGGAAGCCAAGGGAGGCTTCAAGGGTACTTTATAACCTGATTGAAGGTGATGAGTGGGGCTAAGCTCCACGGTGAGCTTAGCCCACGGGCCGGTCCATGAGGTGGACAAGACATGGGGTGACAAGGCGGGCTCGGGCTTGACTCGAGAGGCTAAAGTCGACACTGCATTAAATCTTGGTCAAGAAAGAGTCATGAAGTGTACCCCAAGGTCGACACGCATTAATTGCGCCGCTTTCGAGTTTGCCGCGCCAGAGGAAGGAGAAGAACGGGGAGGACTTTATGGCGTTGGATAAGACACAGGAGAGGTCCTAACCATCGGATCCTATTTTGAACCGTTATGTTTTAAGTGGTGGGAGGAGGTCCAGCCACACGATCAAGGGTGAGGAGGTCATGGCCTCCGATCTCCTTAACGTGAAAACGACGTGAGGAAATGGACAGAGGTCCAAAGCGTTGGATCTCCATCCAGCAGTGCGGACCTCCGATTGGGACTTAACTGCACTTGAACATAAGAGATCGAGGGGAGGTCATGGCCTTTGGATGCAAATCCAAGGGCATGGACCTCATCAAGCGGGAGGACCTTCTTGTAATATTTTTGAGAGGAGGTCGTGGCCTTTGGATGTAAATCCAACGGCTACGACCTCAAGTGAGTACAAAGGGAGGTCAGGAGCGGTTGGATGTAAATCCAACAGCGATGACCTCGCCAAGGTGGAAGGTGGTTTTTGAGGTTGGATAACCATGGGAGGTCGGGCGGTTGGATCTTAATCAAGGGCCAAGACCTCAACAAAGCGGGAGGTCTTTGGGATTTAACGCAGGGGAGGTCATGACCGTGGATCTTTGATCTAGCGGCTGTGACCTGATGAGGTGGGGAGGTCTTAACTGAGAACGTTTGAGGAGGAGGTCGTGGTGTTGGATGTAAATCCAACGGCCTCGACCTCAACTAAATGCAAAGAGAGGTCTTACGACCGTGTAACGAGGGAGGTGGGGAGGTCCTAAGCAAGGTTGACTGAGAGGAGGTCGTGGCGGTTGGATGTAGATCCAATGACTACGACTGATCAAATGGAGATGAGGTCTGTTGAGGTGCAGACATGGTTGGCTGGACCGACTTTGAACATGGCTAGCCCAAGGCAGTCTGGGGTTTTAAATTTTGTTTCTCTGGTGAGACTTTGCCAAATTGTTTGGGCTAGCAAATGAACTCCAAATTTGATGAAATTTTAACTGGAGCTTACTGACATTAAGATGAACCTGTAATAAAATTTCTAGAGGTTATTATGCAATGCATTTTTCTCAGGAAATTTATTAAGGTTGTTTAATGATTCATTTTGCCTCCAAAGTTTATCAACAAGTGCTATAACTCATGATATTTTTCAGAAGGGGTCCCATATCAGTTTTTGGGACCAAGGAAAAATATATTCCAAATGTTTGACACAAGATTTAAGATAATTGGAGAATGAGTTTGATTTTTGGTCAACAAGAGCTTTGTGTTTTTGAATTACACAACTCTTGGACAATAATTACATAAGATTTTAGGGTTTTTCAAGATGTGAGAAAAAGTTTTAATTTCTACACATATAATTATACTTGATTAACCATAATTATACATTTGGGATGTTACACCGCCACCTTGTGTCGAAGCTTGCCCCACCGCGGCCGCTGCCATCTGAGCCGTCTTCTCGGGCCGCCATTGCTCGAGAGCCGCCGCCTCCACCGACCCATCCGAGCCGCCGGAGAGCCGCCGCCGCCGCTGCCATCCGAGCCGCTGTTCGAATTTTTCGGCCGCCGCCATCTTGCGCCGACCGTCATTGCCGCCGAACGCCGCCGCCGCCATCGCCATCGCTGCCGCTGGTCATCTCCGTCGCTTGTTGCAGACGGACCGCCGCCATCGCTTAAGCTTAGCGCCGCCGCCGCCATCTTGCGCTGAACGGCCGCTACCGCCAGGCCGCCGCCGCTGCCGTCGTCGAATCTTGGTGCCGTCGCCGCTGCATCAGAGCAGAGCTCGCGTGGAGGGTCCAAGACTGTTTTTGTTTCGGTCCAGTAGCTTCTGAGGGTTAAGAAAAAGAAAATAACAGAGAGAAGAAAAAAAAAGAAAGGAAAAAAGAGAAAAAAAAGAAAAAGAAAGACAGAGAAGAAAAAAAAGAAAGAAAGAGAGAAAAATTCGGAGCTGCCTCTTTTCTTGACTTATTTCCTTGTTCAGTTTAGCATAGTCATCCATTGCTCGCTTGCTTTGATAGTTCTTGTGCTAGCCTTCCGCTGTTACTACTAGTCGTTCTTGCGAGTTGCTCTAGCTAGGCTTGGTTTAGACTAGGACCAACACTTGTGACTAGTACTTTGAACTGCTTTTCAACTTTGCATACTGATTTGAACAATTGCTACTCCTTTGCTACATACTAGCCTTCCGAGCTCCACTTCCTACTAACTCAGCAGGTGTCGCTCCTCGCAATAGTTGGGCTGATCGCAAGTGAGAGTATCACGAACCAGCCACCAGTTGTACCACTTCCTTGCTGCATTGGTAAGAACTTGTAAGAATTGGGTATAAGCTTGAGTGTGAGTGACTTGTGAAACTCCAAAACCTAATAGTTCATAGGGACATATACACTGTGATTTGTTCTTTGCTTTGATACTAACAATGACAGGTTCATGGTCACAAGGGGAGAATAGCAGGCCCAACATTGAGGAAGATGCACCTCTCACGCCTCGCACGAAAGACATCATGCAGCACTTTTCATGCTTGCTGAATCAACATTCGGACCGTATTGAGGGGGTTCTAGATCACACCAATAACGATCTTGCTGCGATGGCTACACGTGTGGAGCAGCTAGAGAGAGCTCCACCTCCTGTTGTCGCCCCCGCTGCTGTCGGCGTTGCACAACCGCGCCGTAACCTATCAGTTGCTAGCTCATGGGCCGATGAGGTAGAAGATGAAACAAACCCATATGTTGCTGATACAGAGTCCGATGGTGGTGTCATTCTCAATAATGATCGTGATCATCGGCAATGACGCTTCAATCGACAAGGTATGAGAAGAGGTCCACCACGTGAGGTACGTGACCATAATGATTCACTTGGTAAAATTAAATTCACTATGCCTCTTTTTGCTGGTAAATATGATCCTGATGCTTATCTCACATAGGAGTTAGTTGTAGACCAAAAATTTGCATGCCATGAATTTTCTGACAATAAAAGGGTTAGGGCTGCTACTAGTGAGTTCACAGATTTTGCTTCTATTTGGTGGGATGAATTATCTCAGTAATGAGCTAAACATACCTAGAACTTGGGATGCTATGAAGAGAGCTATCGAGCTAGATTTGTGCCTTCATATTATTCTCGTGATTTGCTTAATAAATTGCAACGCTTAAGACAAGGTAGTAGTTCTGTAGAGGATTATTATCAAGAATTGCAAACTAGTTTGTTGCGTTGTGGTTTAGAAGAAACTGAAAATGCTAAGATGGCTAGATTTTTGGGAGGATTAAACTGTGAAATTTAGGACATACTTGATTATAAAGAATACAATTGTATCACTCGTTTGTTTCATCTTGCTTGCAAAGCTGAAAGAGAAGTGCAGGGTCGACAATCTCGCTCTAGGGGCAATATTGGAGGAACTTTTGCATGTCGGCCAATGTAGCAACAATACATGGCATCCTCCTCCACTTCTGGCTGTGCACCCCTTGCTACTCCTTCAACTCCTATACATGTCCCTGATGCAAGCAAATTAGCAAAGGTACAAGTCCCCACAAAAAGTGCTTCTTCTGTTGCTTTTATAGGGCGATCCAAAGATGTACAATGTCATCGTTGCAAAGGATTTGGGCACTTCATGCGCGATTGCCCAAGTCAGCGAGCTTTGCTTATCAAGGACAATGGTGAGTACACTTCAGCTAGCGATATTGAGGAAGAACATGTTTTGGTTGCAACTAACAATGCAGGTGATGAAACTGAGGAGGAACAATTAGGCCATGAGACATCTGATAAGTACCAAAACCTAGTTGTTCAGCGTGTGCTAAGTGCTCAAATGGAACTTGCTGAACAAAATCAACACCACACTTTGTTTCAATCCAAGTTCGTCATCGAGGAACGTTCATGTAGAGTCATCATTGACGGCGGAAGTTGCAATAACCTTGCTAACATAGACATGGTCGAGAAGCTTAGCTTGATCACAACTCAACACCCTCATCCTTACTACATTCAATGGCTAAATTCTTGTGGTAAGTTGAAGGTGACTAAACTTGTGCGCGTACATTTTTCTATTGGATCATATCATGATTATGTTGATTGCGATGTCGTACCTACGCAAGCATGCTCATTATTATTAGGTAGACCTTGGCAATATGATAGATATACTGAACATCATGGTAGATCTAATCATTATACTTTCACATATAAAGAAAAGGAAATCACTTTGCTTCCAATGTCTCCTGCCGCTATATTAAAGGATGAATTAGAAAGAACTGAGAGAACAAGTAAGGAGAACACAAAAGATGATCATAAGATTATAGCTCCAAGTGAAATTAAATTGAAAGCACCTGTTATGTTAGCTACAAAATCTGATTGCATTGAATTGGAACAACATCAATCTGAATGCTCTACTATGGTTTGCAAAGAATCTTTGTGTCCTTTAGAAGATATGTATGTTTCTTTGTCTCCTGTTGCTACTAACCTTTTGCAGGAAAGTGATGATTTAGAGACAACGATTGAGTCGAGGACAACTCAAATTCAAGAAAGGGAGGATGATGAGGACATCAAACCTAAGGATGCAACCACTGCTTCGACCCGTTGCACTGCATCCTCTACTTCAACAACATCTTCTCTAATAGGACTTTCGGCTAATGCAATGCCATATCACCCAATTGGATCGAGCTACGTCTACATGCCATGGTGCTACGTCTACATGCCATAGTACTATGTCTACATGCCATGGTGCTACTGCATGTGCCAAGTAAGAGTTCAAGCTGGATACGTTTGGGAATCCAATTCGGCCTCCAGAGATAGCACCAACTTCAAACGTGCAAAACTTTCACATACGGAGTCCGTTGGAGGTCCACGAGTACTTGACGGAAAGCTTATTTCATCCTCTTTCAACGGATCCGGCCTCACCTCGAAATTCCTTCTATGCACATCGGAATCACCAAAAGAAGATGTCGTATCACCTGTTTAGGCTAATTTGGGCTTTGTAATCGTACTCAACTTGGCCCATATGCCGGTGGGCCACCTAGGGGGCGTTTACTATTTATGTGAACAGTAAACATAATTAGTCCCACCCCCTTAGTTCTTTTAGATTTGTGGCTCCTCATCCCCTATTTAAGAAGGCCGCATGCCCTCTAGTTTCCTTGGATTTTGTTTATGTTTAGTTTGCCTTCGTTGCAACTTGTATCTTTTACGTGTGTTGACTAGACCACCCAATTAAGATCCTTATTCAGAATCCCAACTCAATTCAAATATTTCAATTCCTATTTGCAATTTCAGATTGCTTTAACTTGTTCTTGCGTGCTTCTTCGGTGTATGTAGGAATCGACCTTCGTGGTCAAGTCATCCGGGTATTCGTGCATGGTTGATAACAACTTGTCGAGTGGTTTCGAGCCTTGCGTGTTCGTAGCCAGGATCATGATAGTTGAGCGACGACTACTGAACTTATCGTCTCATCGAAAGATCGGGCCAAAACAAGGACCTTTGGGTTCATCATATCTACTATCTACGGCCCTGGGAAACAAGGAGCACCCGGGTTGCACATGAGGTGTTGGGGTTTACGTACCTTAGAGGGATGGATTTCGACACGTATAGGAGTAGGAAGAGATCCAAGGCCGAGCACGACGCCTGGTTGGAACAAGTACTTACTATAAAATTTCAAGGATAGATAGCAAGATTGCACTATCAAATGAATCAACTCCTCAACCAGTCGCAAGTCACCCCCATTATTTTGGGAGCCAATCCTCCTCAACATCGGAGTAGCGTCGCGTCTATGCCAAATTCTGAACATGACGACATCCAATTACCTATCGACGACATCAAGGTAATGTACATCTCTGGAATGCTCTAAAGATAGACCTATAGGACGCCTTAGCTAATTGCGTATCGTTTTGTAGGAGCCGACGCCCTGCAAGCTCCAAGTGAGGATGGTTGGGTCCATTTCTATTGAGGTTGGATGGGGGATGGTGTATCCATACTAGGAAGGGACAGTGCAGCACGGTGCCTAGCTGGCGTAGGGTTATGTCAGGGTCCAGGTGGACATGGTACATAACAATTTCATGGTTGTCCTGCTGGAGATTCGCCCGAATGAAGACATTAGAACACTAGGGGATGCCATGTACACTTTTATCCAGTGGCTCAAGAAGGACATCGCCCTAGACCTACAGTGCCACGATCTCGACACGACTATACCTCTCCAACAAGACCCTCGATGACTCCACCTCAACCTTCGCTTCAGAAGGCCACCTCATTGGTTCCCATGGAGAAGACACCGAAGGAACAAGAAAAGTGTGCCACCATATCGGTTCCTGAGTCGTCTCACAAGAAGACATGTAGCGGGCCAGTCGTTAAGGCTAAATCGAAATCGAAGAACATTAAGGTGCCTCCCAAGCCCTGGAAATACTCTATCGGAAGTCCGTTGGCCCCCGACACAGTATTAGCCCACGCTAGAGTAGGTTGTCAGGCTTTGCATGTCTGGTACATGTGGAAGACCAAAGAGAAGGGGTGCGATACTGGAATCACCGTCAGATACATGAAGGAGTATTTCTTCCACAAGCCGGGCCACTTCGTTGTGGGCTTCAACGACTTATTCGACCTATTCAACCTTGATGCCCTTGATGCCTCGCTTCTACGATTATGGACACTGTAAGTGTGTAAAATCAAGTTCTACATTCACGTAATTCCGATAAATATCACAACTCCTTGCTTATGTATAGATACATGATGAAAAATGCCTAGGGATGGCAAGAACCGGTGGGTTTCCTCGACCCACACGTGGTCTCTAAGCAAACCATTAACCAAGACGCATCCTATGTCGAGAAATACATAACGACGGGATTGTTTGCCCAGGACGACAAGGACTACATATGTAACATCCCAATTTTTTTGAGTTTCTGGGATTTTCAAAATAAAATAACCATTTGGTTTTATTGAAGTTCTAAAGCTTAACTTGAGATTTTGGAGTTTAAGGTGTTCAAAATGACTAAATAAAACTTACATTAATTTGAGTTTGGTTGCTTTGAGTTTGTTGGGGTTCTCTGGTGTTGTTTTTCCCTTCTTTGTTTGTTCCATTCGCCCCGCACGGCTCAGTGCCGCGCCTCCTTCATCGTGGACCGTCCGATTGGTGTTGGACGGCCTGATCTTGTTGGGACGTTCGGCTAGTCCGAACGTCCACTTCGTTTTGAACCGTCCAATCCTTTCCGAACCGCCCGATCAAAATCGGATGGCCCCGCTTCGTTGCACTTCTCTTCGCCCCACACCTCCCTCTCGTTGGACCTCCCTCTCAGTCTAGACCTCCCTTTTAGTTTAGACCTCCCTCTCATTGGACCTCCCTCTCAGTCTAGACCTCCCTTTTAGTTTAGACGTTCCTCTCGTTGGACCTCCTTCTCAGTCTAGACCTCCCTTTTGGTTTAGACCTCCCTCTCGTTGGAACTCCCCTTGTGCCGCGACCTCCTATTGTGCCGTGACCTCCCCTTGTGTCAAGACCACCATCTTGGTCTTTTTGCAAAGACAACCCTCTTGGTCTTTTTTGCAAAGACCACCCCTTGGGTCCCGACCTCCTCCCTGGTCTCGACCTCCCCTTTGGTTGGACCACCTTTTCAAGTTTTAACCAGCCCCACCTGTCAGTTCTGTTCACCTTCTCCTTCCACCCGTTGCGTCACTTTTGACGCAAAGGTCTTAGCGCATTAAATGCTATTGTGTCGCATTAAATGCTGCTACTTTTTGCAATACCCGCTTCCCCCTCTTGTCTCCTCCCCGACCTGCTCCCATCTTCTCCTTCACCTAACCTTGAACACATGTGTCTTTCAGTCTCTCAGCCGCTCTTCTTGTTTTCCTCGGCTACAAAAGCCTGAGCAGCCCTCTATCATCACCTTTTCCTCACCTAGCTATCCCTTGCTCTCACCTTGTTTTCACCGTGCTTGAAGTTTCGCTAAGGAGTCCGCTGAAGCCTCCTTGTCACCAAGGAGCCACGGGAGCTTGCGTCGTCTTCGAACTCCTCGCCGCCGCAGAATTCATCGGAGCACCCGCGCCATTCGCCATCCTCCTCCCATCTTTTCTCTCTCTGTGTGTGTCTCTCGGTGAGTTCCTCCGTGCCTTATTCTCTTTTTGCTCTCACGACCATGTTGCGTGCTTGTATCTCCTTACAACCATGTTGCGTGGTTATATCTCTTTACAACCACGTTGCGTAGTTGTATCCTTGTACGGCCACGTGGGTAGTCGTATCCTCCTTTCGACCTCCTCCTCAGGACCTCCACCTTTTGACCTCCTGTGGACCTCCTCCTTTGGACCTCCTCCTCAGGACCACTTCCTTTGGACCTCCTATGGACCTCCTCCTAAGGACCTCCTCTCGAGAATCCGTCTCTATTTCAGTGTTTCTGTTCTGGTTCCCATTTGGTAGTTTTGGCTTTTATTTGAATTCATTGTATTTATTTGGCTCTTTTTCGCCCGTGTAGATTCCGACTTCACTGAAGAGTTTGTGGACACAGCGACCTCTACCGAAGCTTCTCCGCTCTTAATTGAAGGCAAGTCATAGACCTTTGATCATGTTGAACCTAGTTTTGCAAAATTACTTTATTTTATATCAACATGCATGGCTATTTGTATAAAAATGGTTTTGGGAACTAACTAAACACCTAATTGGCAATATGACCTTGTCCCATGCTCTAGCCTGCTTACCTAAGGTAGTGAGCAGGGGCATCGACGGTGCCAAACAAACTAGAGAACTCATGTCTTGTGGGTAAAGCTGTACAACCTCTGCAGAATGTAAATCTATTCGAATAGCTGTGTCCCCGGTTATGGACATGTCTGGTAATTTCACGCAAGGGGTAGACTTTCTCAAACTTATTGAGTGGTCTGGTTCATGACCAGGGTGGTCATGAGTGGTCTGGCTCATGACCTGGGTGGTCGTGAGTGGTCTGGGAAGTGACTAGGGTGGTCACGAGCTGTTTTCAAAGAACTTGTTTACTTATGTATTAATCTTCCAACTTGAGCCTTGCAATCTATTTATTGTATTTCCATTCAATATTGCTTTCTGCAAAGTAACCATAAAGCTGTCCTTGTTGAGCTTTGCATGAATATTATTTGCATACATTTCCCTACGGCTTGCTGAGTACATTCAAAGTACTCATGGCTTCTGCCCTCTGATTGATCAGCAGCTGAAGAAGACCTCCCAAGGTGCTCCGACCTCTTTGAAGTGGAGGTCTTTGAAGACCTTGCGTGCTAGGACGTCCTCCACTCGATTGCTTGTGGGCATGTCGAATGGCCTCCAAATGTGCTCTTGTGTTCGCTGTGAGCTCTTTTGTTGTAGTCCTGCATGGCAGACCTCTGTAAAAAGCTTGACTATAAGGTCTTTTGCTGTTATTGTTGTTAATTTGTCTGCTTCATCTTTAGTTGGTTGTGTGGTTGTGATGACATCGTTGTTGATCACTGTGCGGACTAGCCACTGATCATGGAACTGGTCTAGTGAGCACAGAGGGTCCCGGGGGTCTACTTGGGGTCCCAACAAGGATGGTATCAGAGTCATATCGACTATAGGACGTAACCCTAGTTAGCATGGTCGTCTTAGTCAAGAGTTCAAAACTTATTTTATAAAGCAAACCAACAGTGTAACATGAGTAGCTATTCTTTTCTTTTCTTATTCTATTCTGTTCTCATCTTATCCTAGTCTCTTCTCACGTCAATCTTAGATTCTTGCCTCTTATCCCCTCTTAAACTTTGTTTTCAAATTCAAATTGATCTCTCTATCATCTCAGTGATCTCAATAGGATCGAGCTTTGCTTTAATTTGACCACCCAGATAAGTTAGGTTAGAAGTGCTTTAGTAGATTTGCCTCCTCAGTTTAGTACCGTTTAGACCTCCTGGTTGCATTTTGTTGCCCCCTTTTAGCTCTCCGGCTATTTGCTCTTTGGGTCTAACCGACCTCCCTAGTTAGGTTGTTCCATCTTTCTCCCTTGTTCTTGCTCACCTCTGTGCTTTCCCTCTTACCTAGTGTGCTTTCTTTACTCATCTATTAAGCTTGAGAGGGTTTGTGCAGATGGTCCAGACTCACACCTTTGCAAGCCAACATGAACCAGTGGACCCCTTTTCTCAGCCACCCCCAATTCCTCCGGCAGCTCCCTCCAATTAGGGCTTGGGGCAGTTCATGGCAGCCTAGACTTAGCTGATGAATGCTATGATGCAAAACATGAATCAAATGATGAATCAACAAAATCAGACCTCCGCTGCTCTTCTTGCAATGTTGAACCAGAGCAACCAGGTAGCTGCCATGCCACCACCGCCACCACCAGTTGCTCCTCAATCAAGATTGGTAGAGTTTATGAGGACTGGACCACCCACGTTTTCCAACTCCTCCGAGCCGTTGGACGCAGATGATTGGTTGCGTTCAACCGAAAAAAAGCTTGCCATCACCCGGTGTGATGACCGTGAGAAGGTCTTGTATGCTACACACCAGTTGGAAGGTCCAACTGCAGAGTGGTGGGATAGTTATTGTGCCGCCCATGCTGACCACCAGAGTATCACTCAGGCTGAGTTCTCAGAAGCTTTCCGCCACTTTCATGTCCCTGATGGGAAGGTGGAAATGAAGAAGAATGAGTTCTGAGAGTTGCGATAAGGGAACATGTCTGTGGGTGAGTATTTCAACAAGTTCACCCAACCCTCTAGATATGCTCCAGAGGACATCGCAATGGATAATGCACGTTAGAAGCGCTTTACAAGAGGTCTCAACCCTGGCTTGAAGGTCCAAGTCGTTGTTAACGACTATAAAGACTTCCAGCACCTTGTGAACAAGGCTATACTCATCGAAGAGTCTCGTTAGGAGCTCGCAGAGTCTTATAAGAGGAAGATGGTGCAGCATGATGCTCGTCAAGGACATCCTCAGAGGGCCAGGACGTCTGCACGACCTCCTGCCCATTTTGTTCCCCCTGTTGCTTCCAGGACCACCCCTGCGACCTCTCGTCTGGTTACTTCTGGTCTTTGCAGCCCCAGCATTAGCAACCGGCAGCCAAGAACCACCAATCCAGTCGCAGGGATCACTTGTTTTAGCTGCCACCAGCTGGGACACTACGCCAGCAGTTGTCCCTTGAAGCAAGGACCTCCTCAGGTCAAAGTCAACTCAGGACCTCCCCTGACCAGGACCTCCCTTCCAGGAGTAGGACGTGGAGCTCCTCAGACCTCCTCTACACTAGCCAAGACCTCTCAGCCCTTTGGAAGAGGTCGTGTGAATCACGTCACGGTGGAGGAAGCCCAGATGGCCCAGGACATCATGCTAGATAAGTTCCTAGTACATTCAGCCGTTGCTACCATTTTGTTTGATTCTGGAGCTTCCCATTCGTTTGTTTCTCGGATCTTTGCCGCAAAGCATCAGTTGAAGGTTTCAACTCTTAAGACCTCCTTGTTGGTCCAATCCCCCAGTTCGGAGTTAAGCACGAACCAGGGTTGTCCACAAGTTAAGATGATCATAGAAAGGGTAGAATTCCTAGCCAACCTAATCATCATCGACACCAAGTCCTTAGATGTGATCTTGGGAATGGATTGGCTCACTAATCACCAAGCCATTTTGGATTGTGGTGGGAGAAGCATCAGCTTGACTAGTCTAGTCGGGATTAGAGTGAAGTTTGAAGCCTCTTCGGGGAAGCTTGAAGAAGTAGTGGTATGTAGTGTCAAGGTTGTGTCTTTAGAAGACGTCCCAGTGGTCTGTGAGTTCCCAAATGTCTTTCCAGATGAGTTACCTAAAATACCACCAGACCGAGATTTGGAGTTCGTCATCAATTTGGTCCCTGGAAATGCTTCGATCTCCAAGAGACCTTACTGATTACCTGTTGATGACCTAGTCGAGTTGAAGAAGCAAATTGAAGAGTTGTAAGCCAAAGTATTTGTCAGACCAAGCACTTTACCTTGGGGAGCTCCAGTGATCTTTGTTGCAAAGAAAGACGGTACACAACGAATGTGTGTGGACTATTGTGCACTCAACGAGATCACCATCAAGAACGAGTACCCTCTGCCCAGAATCGATGACTTGTTCGACCAGTTGAAGGGAGCCGGGGTATTCTTTAAGATAGACTTAAGGTCAGGGTATTATCAATTGAAGATCCGCCAAGAGGACATCCCCAAGACAA
The DNA here is from genome assembly GCA_036346405.1 of Phyllostachys edulis. Taxonomy (NCBI): domain Eukaryota; kingdom Viridiplantae; phylum Streptophyta; class Magnoliopsida; order Poales; family Poaceae; genus Phyllostachys; species Phyllostachys edulis. Next base: position 27,629,357 of record CM070555.1, on the reverse strand, counting down.
CATTCTCAACCTGTTATGGACTATATGAGTATACGGCCATGTCTTTTAGATTGACCAATGCTCCTGCTTACTTTATGAACTTGATGAATAGTATTTGGATAAGTTCGTCATTGTCTTTATTGACAAAATCCTAGTGTACTCTCATAGTGAAGAAGAGCATGAAGACCACCTCCGCTTGGTCTTGAACAAGCTTAGAGATCATCAGCTCTATGCCAAGTTCAACAAGTGTGAGTTCTGGATGAAGGAGGTCACCTTTTTGGGACACATCTTGTCGGCCAAAGGAGTCGCCGTTAACCCTAGCAAGGTCTAGGACGTGCTCAATTGGGAGTCACTCAAGTCGGTGCCTCAGCTCAGAAGCTTCCATGGAATGGCCGATTGCTACCGCAGGTTTATAGAGGGGTTCTCCAAAGTAGCAAGATCTTTCACCCAGTTGCTAAAGAAGGAAAAAAAGTACTCTTGGACGCCAGCATGTGAGCAAAGTTTTCAAGAGCTAAAGAAACGATTGACCACTGCTCCAGTACTAATCTTGCCAGATGTCCGAAAGGACTTTGAGGTTTACTGTGATGCCCCCCGACAAGGTCTCGGATATGTCCTAATACAAGAGAGGAAGGTGGTAGCCTACTCCTCTCATCAGTTAAAGCCTCGTGAGGTCAATTACCCTACTCATGACCTAGAATTGGCTGCCGTAGTGCATGCTTTGAAGATTTTGCGCCATTACCTCATTGGTAATCGATGTAAGGTCTACACTGACCATAAGAGCTTGAAGTACATTTTCACTCAAGCTGATCTTAATATGAGACAAAGAAGATGGTTGGAACTAATTAAAGACTACAATTTGGGAATCCATTTTTATCTAGGAAAGGCTAATGTGGTAGCTGATGCTCTAAGTAGGAAGGTCTACTACAGCACTTTGATGATCAAGGAAAGTTAGCCAGCATTGCATGAAAAATTTCAAAAGCTCAAACTAGAATTAGTTGAAGAATGTTACCTAGCTGCTCTGCAATTGCAACCAACCCTCCAAGACCAGATTCAAGGAGCTCAAAGAGAGGATGTAGACATCTTGGAGATCAAAAGGAACATGAGGAAGGGTGCATTCTCAAGATTTTCCGAAGATGAGCAAAGAACTATTTAGTTTGATAAGCGCATTTGTGTACCAGATCAGGGAGAACTCAAGCATTTGATACTCAAAGAAGCTCATGAGACCTTATACTCCATCTACCCCGAGAGCACCAAGATGTACCAAGACCTCAAGGAAATGTACTAGTGGCCTAGAATGAAGCACGAGATCGCTGAGTATGTAGCCTAGTGTGATACTTGTCGACGAGTTAAAGCCAAGCATCAAAGACCTGCTGGACTCCTATGACCTCTGAGCATACCCGAATGGAAATGGGAAGAGATTGGCATAGATTTTATCACTGGTCTGCCAAGAACCCAAGCTGGATATGACTCTATTTGGGTAGTTGTAGATCGCTTGACAAAGGCTACACACTTCATCCCGGTTAAGACCACCTACTCAGGAGGTAGACTTGCAGAGCTGTACATGGCTAAGATAGTATGTCAACATGGAGTACCCAAAAAGATTGTGTCGGACTGAGGATCTCAATTCACCTCTAGGTTTTGGCAAAAGCTACATAGTGCATTGGGTACAAATTTGAATTTCAGTACAGCCTACCATCCTTAGACAGATGGGCAAACGGAAAGAGTGAACCAGATCCTGTAGGACATGTTGAGAGCCTGTGCCTTAGAGAACCAGGCCAACTGGGATAAAATGTTGTCGTATGTAGAATTTTCATATAACAATAGTTTTCAAGCAAGTTTGCAGATGTCCCCGTTTGAAACCCTTTACGGGAGAAAGTATAGGACACCCTTGTCTTTGGTGAAATAGGAGAAAAGACAAGCTATTTGGGACACGATATCTTGAAAGAAGCTGAAGATCGAATCAAGACCATCCGAGAAAAGCTCAAAACGACTCAATCCAAGCAGAAAAGCTACACGGATAACCATCACCGAGAGTTAGATTTTGCTCCAGGAGATCATGTGTATCTAAAGATCTCACCTCTCAAGGGAATATGACGCTTCAGAGTAAGTGGGAAGCTTGCACCTCGATACATCGGACCTTTTCCAATTCTAGACAGAAGGGGAGAAGTGGCTTACCAATTGGACCTCTCGCCCCAATTGTCGGACGTGCATGACGTCTTCCACGTGTCACAGTTGAGGAAATGGCTGTGTGTGCTAGATGAACAGATGTCTGTAGAAGCCGTGGACCTCCAACAAGACCTCACCTACAAGGATCAACCTATCAAGATCTTGGAAGTGTTCGAGCGTGTGATAAAAAGCAAGGTCCTCCGTTTCTGCAAGGTCCAGTGGAGCAATCACACTGAAAAAGAAGCTACCTGGGAGCGTGAAGAGGACTTGAAGGCAGAGTTCCCCGTGCCTATTTTCTAGCCAGCCCGAATCTCGGGGTCGAGATTCCCTTTAAGGGGGTAGGTTTGTAACGTCCCAATTTTTCTGAGTTTCAGGGATTTTTTTTTAAAAATAACCATTTGGTTTTGTTGAAGTTCTAAAGCTTAACTTGAGATTTTGGAGTTTAAGGTGTTTAAAATGACTAAATCAAACTTCAATTAATTTGAGTTTGGTTGCTTTGAGTTTGTTGGAGTTCTCTGGTGTTGTTTTCCCCTTCTCTATTTGTTCCATTCGCCCCGCGCGGCTCACTCTCGCCTCCTTCATCGCGGACCGTCTGATCGATGTTGGACGGCCTGATCCTGTTGGCACGTTCGGCTAGTTCGAACATCCACTTCGTTTTGAACAGTCCAATCCTTTTCGAACCGCCCGATCAAAATCGGACGGGCCCGCTTTGTTGCGCTTCTCTTCGGCCCGCACCTCCCTCTCATTGGACCTCCCTCTCAGTCTAGACCTCCCTTTTGGTTTAGACCACCCTCTCAGTCTAGACCTCTATTTTGGTTTAGACCTCCCTCTTGTTGGACCTCCCTCTCAGTCTAGACCTCCCTTTTGGTTTAGACCTCCCACTCGTTGGACCTCCTTCTCAGTCTAGACCTCCCCTATGGTTTAGACCTCCCTCTCGTTGGACCTCCCCTTGTGCCACGACCTACCCCTCCCCTTGTGCCGCGACCTCCCTTTGTGTCAAGACCACCCTCTTGGTCTTTTTGCATAGACCACCCTCTTGACCTTTTGCAAAGACTACCCCTTGGGTCCCGACCTCCTCCCTGGTCTTGACCTCCCTTTGGTTGGACCACCTTTTCAAGTTTTGACCAGCCCCACCTGTCAGTTCTGATCACCTTCTCCTTCCACCCGTTGCATCACCTCTGACGCAAAGGTCATAGCTCATTAAATACTGTTGTGACGCATTAAATGCTGCTACTTTTGGCAGTACCCGCTTCTCCCTCTTGTCTCCTCCCCGACCTGCTCCCATCTTCTCCTTCACCTGCCCTTGAACACGTGTGTCTTTGAGTCTCTCAGCTGCTATTCCTATTTTCCTCGGCTATAAAAGCCTGAGCAGCTCTCTATCATCACCTTTTCCTCACCCAGCTTTTCTTTGCTCTTACCTTGTTTTCACCGTTCTTGAAGTTTCGCCAAGGAGTCCGCTGAAGCCTCCTTGTCACCAAGGAGTCGCGGGAGCTTGCGCCGTCTTCAACCTCATCGCCGCCGCAGAATTGACCGGAGCACCTGCGCTGTTCACCGTCCCCCCTCTCTCTCTCTCTCTCTCTCTCTCTCTCTCTGTGTGTGTGTGTGTCTGGGTGAGTTCCTCCGTGCGTTGTTCTCTTTTTGCTCTCACGACCACGTTGCGTGGTTGTATCTCTTCACAACCACATTGCGTAGTTGTATCCTTGTACGACCACGTGGGTAGTCGTATCCTCCTTTGGACATCCTGTGGACCTCCTCCTCAGGACCTCCTCCTTTGGACCTCCTGTGGACCTCTTCCTCAGGACCTCCTCCTTTGGACCTTCTCCTCAGGACCTTCTCCCGAGAATCCGTCTCTATTTCAGTGTTTCTCTTTTGGTTCTTATTTGGTAGTTTTGGCTTTTATTTGAATTCGTTGTATTTATTTGGCTCTTTTTCACCCGTGTAGATTCCGGCTTCACTGAAGAATTCGTGGACCCGGCGACCTCTACCGAAGCATCTACACTCTTCATTGAAGGCAAGTCGTAGACCTTTGATCATGTTGAACCTAGTTTTGCAAAATTACTTTGTTTTATATCAACATGCATGTCTATTTGTATAAAAATGGTTTTGGGAAGTAGCTAAACACCTACTTGGTAGTATGACCCCTTGGATAATTTTGTTTGACATGTTGTCATGTACCTTTGGACCACCGTAGGTTGGGTATTCTTAGTTGGACTTCTTTGTGATAACCAACATGGGTGGGTATATTACTTAGACCTGCTTAGTTATGCACTGTCTCTCAATCACTTGTCTCAAAGATGTTAAACTTGACTAAGTGAATATAGAATTGTGGCACATATTGTCTTGGCATGTGTTGTCTTGGTAAGCGTTGCCTTGGCCTGCGTGGCCGCTAATAAAATTTGTGGTGCCATGATCAGGGTGGTCATTGGCCGGGTTGAACCCAAAATATTTTTGCTCGAGCGAGTGATCGTGCAGTAAAGGGGGTGAAGGAAGCACACTGGGATGAGGAGGTCTCGCCTAAGCAGCCACTAAGGACTTAACCTTGTAATCGTTCGATCCGGGCCATACCGTGCAACCACAAGACCATTATGGGGTGGTCCTGGCCAACTAATTGGCAATGCTTTAATTCAATTCCGTTTTGGTGGAAGTGTGTAAGACATGGGGTGGACACGCACACTTGGCGCAAGAGGGGGCTAGGAAGGCGAAACCTTAGCGAGTGGAACTGAGTCAAAGCAGAACCTTGTAAAGGCCTTGTCACGTACTCTAGCCTGCTTATCTAAGGTAGTGAGCAGGGGCATCGACGGGTGCCAAACAAACTAGAGAACTCATGTCTTGTGGGTAAAGTTGTACAACCTCTGTAGAGTGTAAATCTATTCGAATAGCCGTGTCCCCGGTTATGGACATGCCTGGTGATTTCACGCAAGGGGTAGACTTTCTCAAACTTGTTGAGTGGTTTGGCTCATGACCAGAGTGGACGTGAGTAGTCTGGCTCATGACCTGGGTGGTCGTGAGTGGTCTGGGAAGTGACTAGGGTGGTCACGAGCTGTTTTCAAAGAACTTGTTTACTTATGTATTAATCTTTCAACTTGAGCCTTGCAATCTATTTATTGTATTTCCATTCAATATTGTTTTCTGCGAAGTAACCATAAAGCTGTCCTTGTTGAGCTTTGCATGAATATTATTTGCATACATTTTCCTATGGCTTGCTGAGTACATTCAAAGTACTCATGGCTTGTGCCCTCTGATTGATCAGCAGCTGAAGAAGACCTCCCAGGGTGCTCCGACCTCTTTGAAGAGGAGGTCTTTGAAGACCTTGCGTGCTAGGACGTCCTCTACTCGATTGCCTGTGGGTATGTCGAATGGCCTCCACATGTGCTCTTGTGTTCGCTGTGAGCTCTTTTGTTATAGCCCTGCGCGTCAGACCTCTGTAAAAAGCTTGACCATAAGGTCTTTTGCTGTTATTGTTGTTAATTTGTCTGCTTCATCTTGTGTGGTTGTGATGACATCATTGTTGATCACTATGCGGACCAGCCACTGGTCATGGGACTGGTCCAGTGAGCACAGAGGGTCCTGGGGTGCTACTCGGGGTCCCGATAACATACTTGTGCCTTACATCCAGAAGTAAGTGCTTCACTACTTGCTATACAAATTTTATTTGTACTTTATACGCAGCACGAACTTAGGTTTAATGACTATAGCGAAATACATTAGTAGGTACCACTGGATCCTTTTAGTCATTATACCAAAGAGGAACAAGGTAATCACTACTACAAAACAGGCTATAGTAGGCGCCCCATCACGAGCGGTTCCTTTGGAACCGCTCGTGTTCGATCACCTGCACTTGGTGGCGGCGGGCGACTATCACGAGCGGTATTTTGTAGAACCGTCTATGATAGTCATCTATCACTGACGGTTCATTAATAGAACCGTCGTGAATTATCCTGAGCGGTTCTATTCACAAATGCGTGATAATCCGACCAATCACGAGCGGTTCTCAATAAGAACCGTGCAGATGATATCTGACGGTTACGAATAAGAACCGCTGCATGATAACAATATCACGAGCGGTTCTAATTAAGAACCGTTTGTGATATCTCGCTATCCCTCGCCGCCGCCGCCGCTCGAGGCGCCGTGTCACTGAGCGGTTCTATTAAAAACCATACGTGATCGTGCTATCACTGACGGTTATTAACAAGAACCGTCTCGATTGTTGGGCGGAAACAAAAATTTAAACATAATGGGCGGGCTACAAACTTCGCTTTATATAACCTCCATCTCCTCCTCTGCGGTCTCTCCTCCTCACAGCTCATACCTCCATCTCCTCCTCTACGTTTCTCCTCCTCACACCTTGCGCCCGGCCTCACGCCGAGCTTGTCGCCGTGGCCTCCTCCACCTCGCCCGCGACCTCGTCGTCACTGGCCTCCCACGACCTCGTCGCCTTGGCCTCCTCCACCCGTCGCCCGGCCTCCCACGACCTCACTCTCTCTACTCCCCCCTTTGCTTTGTGATGTGGATTCTTGAGTTGATGCCTTTGTGATGTGGGTGATGCTCTTTGTGATGTGTGTAGTTCATCTTTGAGTTATTTGGTTTGGGCAAAAATATAGATGGTAGATCGCGTGCCGTTCGGTAAAATCATCATAACTTTTGCATACGAACTCCGATTGCGACGTTCTTTGGCTCGTTAGAAAGCTAACGAAAAGCTCAATCCGAAAATCCATAAGTCAAGGTCAAATTCTCTCGCGAGGTCTCAAAAAGTGAAAACCCCAAAAAAGGTCGTTTAGGGCCTCTAAGCGGCCTCCAAGTTTTAGGCCGTTTTGGTTTTTTGCCACGAAAAGGCTATCACAGACGGTTCTAAACAAGAACCGCTCAGGAAACTCATCCTGAGCGGTTGAACAAGAACCGCTCAGGAAAATATCATCACAGATGGTTTGTAAATTAAACCCGTCGGTGATATTCTCGATCCTGAGCGGTTTTGATGAAAACCGCTGCGTGATAATAGCCTTCATAGACGGTTTCAACAAAAACCGTGCGTGATAGTGCGTATCACGAGCGGTTTTGAACCGTCAGTGATAACTACTCATATCACAGACCAACAAATATAGGCGGTTGGAAACAAATGCGTGATGACGATTCGAATCGCTATGCGTGATGAGGCTTCCTGTAGTAGTGAATATACCTTGATTCCCTACTCAACAAAACCCACGACTTCACCCCTGTGAAAGGAATACTCGACAGGTATGCTCATTTCCTCCATACATAACTCTATTGTAGTCTTCCTTCGTTTGAAATGGTCGAGGATAACCTTTTGGAATCATGTAGGTCGTTCATCGCCTATGGTGCCGAGGGAGGGGCATACAAGGGATCGAGCGCCACACTACAACATAGGACACAATTTTCGATACATGCTACAACACAATAATCCTATATCATACTTTGTAATAGTGCGTCTCGAACTGATTATACCTATATATGTAATTCTATTTTTGCAATGCCGCCATAAAAAACAAGATCACCTATGTGCATTCTACGTTTGCCATCATATGCAGCAAATCATGAGTGCTAAGCTGAAGGATCCCGAGGTTTGTCAATCTCACAATAATTATTTCCTAATTATAAATTTAAATATATATGCTTACTACTTTACTCCTGCTAGCGATAGGGCTTGAATATAGATTTAGATGTACTCGTTGTGAGAGAGATCTCGGAGGTTCGAGGGAAGCTCTGCGGCTTCATCAAGATGAAGATCATTAACACCGACAGAGAGTTTCACTCCGTCGACACCTCTGAACCACCTTCAAACAATTGATTCAATTGTAATTCACTTTGAGTAGTTGTAATTCAATTTTAATTGATTTTGAGACAATACTTGAACATATTTTTTTGTAATTGATTTTGAGTTGTAAATTATCACTTTGAGTTGTGATTCATCTGTGATGTATTGTTTTCTGCCTGCTTGTTTTCATAGGGTATGGCTAGCAATTCCTAAGGCTAGCCAAAATTGAAAAAAATTTAGTTAGGTATAAAGAACTATCAAAGACGGTTTTTTGTTGAAACCGTCTGTGAAGGGCTAGTATCACCGACGGTTCTATTTACAAAGTTTGTAAATAGAACCGTCTGTGATATCCTACGTATCACAGACGGTTTTTGGTGGAAACCGTCTGTGATACAAGCCCTTCACAGATAGTTTCAACAAAAAACCGTCTGTGTTGTGCCTTATCACAGGCGGTTCAAAAACCGTCTGTGATAACTACCTGTTATCACAGACAGACAAATTTAGACAGTTCAAAAAACTATTTGTGATGACAGTTCTGAACCATCTGTAATAACCCTATCTGTACTAGTGCGATCGACCACAATTACCAAGCGCCTTTGTATCACCTGTCAATAACTCTTAAGAATATCTCCAATCCTGTCTCTAAGCCTAGCCCACACAATTCGCATTGCCGGTTTATAATTTTTTCGCCCACACCGACCCACCTTGTTAGTTTTACTTTCTATTCACCCACGCCCTTCATGGCTTCATTGATGCACACTGTGTTCTCTCTCTCTCTCTCTCCGTCTTCTATCTTCTCTTCCTAGACACCACCGCCCTATTGTAAACGCACGGCAAACAAACGCATAGAGGCGAAGATCCACTATGTGAGGAGAAACAATGGACATTACAATGATTCTACTTAACCCGTGTGGCTGCGTATGGCTTGTATAAAGGTTATAGAAAGACTCAATAGTCAAAAAAGAAGACAAATCCGATAGTCAAAAAACAAAAGAAATCTAAATGAGTAAATTTCGTAAAACTACATATTTTATTATCTATTTCACAAAACTACATATTTTAGGAGGAGTTGTATTAGAAAGCTACATGTTTAAAAATGTATTGTATCTTGTAACAGGTCTCACTCTGCGGCCCCACAAGGCACCCTCACGCCTAGCCGCCTAGGACGTTCTCTGCAACCTTTCTTGCTCTGCACGTCATATGCCACATGTTCCCTCTCCAGCCAACATCTGAGAGGAAGCAGCCCGAACCATTTAGGGTTTGCCCCAAGCGACGTAATACTTCTGACATGGATGGCCAGCGAACAGGTGGCGCATGACATGCACGCAGAGTAACAGTCTAGTCCAAGGCATGAGCTGTCATGTGGGGCTCTGGTGGCCAGCGAATAGCTCCAAGTGCTACTCCAACTTTAGGTTATGTTTACAACTCAGAAACCCGAGGTTGTGTTAGTATTGTTTCAATCGATGGAAAAGAGAAAAAACATGTAATGACCGAGAGGGAGGTAAGCTGAGGGTATGAAAACCAGATGCATGCAACGCATGGGAGAAAGTCGAGTGTCGGGCATGCAGCATACAATAGGAGGAGGCTGAGAGGGAGTCGGAGACGTGTGGCATATGGACTTCAGAGGTCGTGTAAGGAAGTATGCGGGAGCTTGGAATCCACGTTGGTTCAGTTTGAATCCAAATAGACAACGAAATCGGTGCTTAAAAAATCATATCTCCAAGTCCGAGTACTATGCATATGCATGTTTTGTTTGGTCTTTTCCATTTTAGTTCTTAGAGTCCGAGTTGTAACTTGCGTGAATTATAAACGTACTTGGGTTGGTCTTTATAGGGAGTTGAGTCGGTTTTCTAAACAAGTCCAAGTTTGAGTCGCGTTTGGCCTTTGGCCAACGTGGGGTGTGTGCGTGAATAAAAGCTGAGGGCCGTCTGCTTTGTAGTGGTTTTGGCGGCCATGTCGTGCGTGTGTTCATGAGATTTTCCTATATGAGAGTTGGCACAGATCAAGAACGTGTTATTCTTAGGATTGTCCACGGAATCTATTCGTCCGCTGGGGTATTACTGCACGCCAGCCGGAGTATTACTGTCTGGTGTGTTACTGCACGCCAGCCCGAGTGTTACTACATGACAGACAGAGTGATACTGCACTTCCACTAGAGTGTTATTGCACGAACGACACTATGTTACTATACCCTGTTACTGCACTTCTTCTGTACGTTGAAAGGTCAGACAACCCTTGCACATCAAGAGGATGTCCATCGTGTCAGGTACAAGCTATATCATGCTCTTCCCTCGACCTCAGCCACACCCCCAGCGCTCATGCCGACTGAGGATTGAGGATTGGTGGAGTGTTTGGAGTGCCCTATAATGACAACTGAATCAATCATCTCTGGGCTACCATCAGCCCATGGTCTGCCACTCTGCCTGCAATAATGCCTATTGCCATGTGCGCACTAGTTTGGTCTTGGACCTGATCACCAGAAGATGGCACTAGAGTTGACTCGAGCCGTTTGTAATAAGTGAAGATCAAGCTAGCAAGCTTCCTTGAGATCCATAATATGTCCCTTTTAACATAGTAATAGTACTTCAATAGAGTATAAGGACAATTCAATGAAACTAGCGAGCTTCCTTGAGATCCATAATATGTCCCTTTTAACATAGTAATAGTACATCAGTAGAGTATAAGGACAATTCAATGAAACTAGCGAGCTTCCTTGAGATCCATAATATGTCCCTTTTATCACCTTGAGACCCATAATATGTCCTTTGAATCCATTATCCTCAAGCTAGATCAGTGTAGTGGCAGATGCTTTGAATCAGAAGAACTACTGCAAGAACTTGCTGATCAGCGAAGAGTCAGCTGAAGTCACTTGTGAAATTCAGAAGCTGAGTCCTGAGTCAGTGCAAGAGTATATCTGTTGAACCCCAGAGTTCAAACTGATGCTAGAAAATCAGACTTGACCAGACAATTATGTCAAGGAAATCAGTCCTCACGTAAAGCAAGGCAAAGCCTTGGAATCCACTGAAGGCAAACAAAATGATCCATAAATCAATGAGCATATCTGTGTATCTGATCAAAAGAAACTCAAGTAGTTGATGCTCAAACTGACATCTGAGTGCAAGCATTCCATTTTCTCTGAAAGTACCAAGTTGTACGAAGATCTCAAAGTTATATAGTGATGATCCAATATAAAGCAAAAAGGTCACAGAATGTGTTACCATGTATTTGGTATACAAGAAAGTCAGACTAGCATGTCAGAAGCTAGCTGGAATTCTCCTGCCTCCAAGAATTCAAACATGGGATTTCTGAGGACCAAATAGGGATATAATTTCTTGAAAGGTGATTGTTGATCATTTGGCAGAAATTTGTCGCTTCATGCCTGCCAATATCACTTAGTTTGGAGACTGTTTAGCAAAGTGCTATACAACAAAGGTTGTGTACGCTAGAGTTGGTATAGTGTCAGATCGACAGAGATGGTCAGTTTACACGATGTGCTAGAGGAGTTAGACTGAGGATCCTAGTTTACCTCGTGTTACCGACAGAGTGTATATGAAGTCTTGGATGCTTGTTTCAGTTCAGTACTGTGTATCACCCTGAATCAATGGATATCTTGAACAAAATAATGAGTTGTGCCTTAACTCATAGTACCAAGTCAAGTGAATAAGTGTTGTACGCAGAGTTCCCCTACAACACCAGATGTTAGCCAATTCACAGTGGTCACCATCTGAAGTTTGGAGTGGTTGATTTTGTAAGTCATTGCTCATCTAGGAATAGATCAGATTACAAAGTATGTGGATTTTGCATTAATCATGAAGCAGAAGGCCAAGTGTCTTTAATCCTAAAGGGATTGTAAATAGCTCAGTACCAGCAGAAAAGCTATGCAGCTTATCACCCTCGCAGTCATTGTTAGGATACTTGTTGAAGTGTGTTAAGAATTTTATGACAAAGGTGTGTTAGTCAGTTCAGTTTCCGAAGCCCGAAATAAGAATAGCTTGTTAACTTGAGCTATCAGTCAGCAGCAGGATTTCCTCAACTCTAGAAGTGTTTTCAAGCACCAATCAAGCAGCCCCATCAGAAGTAATCAAGTGCTAGAAAGTCATTTCCTGCCAAGAGCTAGTTTGTCAAGTTTTCGTTGAAGCAAGAAGTTTAGCAAGAAGCAAGACGTGCATTCCGTAAGTGTTCAGAAGAGCAGTTCTGTCAAAGTCAAAGTAGTTTGAAAGTAAGAAGAGAATCTGAAGGCTGAGTTTCCTAACCTATTCTCTAGCCACCTTAAATCTCGGGGTCGAGATTCCTTTAGGGGGGCAGGTTTGTAACGTCCCAAAATTTGGCTTTTTAAATATCTTTTGAGTAGTTTAGGTCCCTGGAAAATTTCACTAATTTTATTTGAATTAATAAATCTTAATTGGGACTTTCTAAAATTTAAAACAATTTAATTTGACTAATGTAAACATCAATTAAATCAAAACTAGTGTTATTTGGCATCCTTGTGTTCCAAGGAATTTTCTGGTATTTTCTTGGATTTTTTCTGAGTTTGTTTGCCATTTATTTTGCCTCTTTTGGATTTTTAGCCATTATGTAAATTCCAAAATCCAATTGAAAATCATTTCCTCTCGTGGGCCGAAATTGCTCTGGCCTATTCCTGTTGTCACCTCCGGTCCAGCCTCCCTGGCCCATCACCGCTTTCGCCCGCCAGCCCAACCCCACTCGGCCCAGCCGAAACCCTAAGTGCCACCACCGCTCGGGCTCGCCTACCAGCTGCTGCCACTGCCGTAGCACGTGCACACCGCGTAGCCACCGATGCCACCCTTGGCATCCGTGCCACGCACCTCCTGAGGCCATAAATAGCCCGTCCCTCGTGCGCATCCGCTCCGCCCCATCGCATCGCCACCCGTGCCCTAGCTTGCCTCCACTGAGACGCCGTTAAGCGCCGCCGCCGTGCGCTTCTTCTCCGGAGCCAGCGCCACGTCTCTTCGTCATCGTTCTTCACCGTCAAAGCCCCTAGAGCCACGCCCTTTGCACCGTCAGCTTCACTTCGCCTTCCTCTCCTCGATGCCGCCACCATCTTGAGCTCTAATGCTCCACAGCTCTGGCACCATCTCCCTCTTCTTCATCTCAGGCCACCCGAAACACCTCTGTCGCATTCCCTGCCACCTCGGTGAGACCCTTTCATTTTTAACTGTGTCACCATGTGCATCACCTTTCGATCTATCCATCCCAACCTTCAATTTCAGGTTTCGTCCTTCGTAGCCCGAGATTTCTTCATCTCTTCCATGTCCGACCGACCGCCCTTCGCCGACCAATTGCACCATCTCCGGTGAGCTCCCGCCCTTATGGACACCACCGTCGTGATCGCCGCTCGATGTTCTACGTCATGCTCCCTTCCACTTCACCGGAGCGTTGCCGTAGCGCATCGCTGACAAGTGAGCCGTCACCGCTCCTTTGCTCGCCACCGGCGATTGCCGTCATCCCTTGCCGCCACACCCATGTCATCCTCTTCGCCAGGACCTCCTCTTCCCATTTTGCCCATTCACTTGTGCCACCATGACCCGTAACTCCGGCGAGCCTAAGCGCCACCGTGCCTCTGTGCCACATCGCTAGTGCCACGTCATGCCCCTATCACCTGCCACCGACTACCGAGGGTGAATCGAGTTGCTCTAGAAAAACTCTGGGCAGGACGGTCGACCTCGTGGAGGCCATCCGTGCCAACTGGTCTGCCAGAAAGTTTTCCTTTCTAGGAATATGTTGGATCTGGAAACCGAAGAAGTGCTTTTTGAGTTTCCGTACTTCCACCAGATAAGATGACATCTTGGTACTCGAGCATTGATACTCTTTCCCTACTTGATTCGCTACTAGTTGAGAATCGTCTTTCACTAATGTCTGCGAATCCCGAGCTTAACGAGCTGCTCGAGTCTGCCGATAAACCTTCATATTCTGCCACATTATTTGTGGCAGGAAAATTTAACTGGATGGCGTACTTGATGTGTTCGCCAGTAGGGGATATCAAGACCACTCCAGCCCCCGATCCTTTTAACATCAAGGAACCATCGAAGTACATTGTCCACTCCTCGTGGTGTTCGTACTCGGGCTCTTGGGTGGGTTCAGGGTTTGTCCATTCGGCAATGAATTCTCGCTATTTGCAGGACTTTATTGTTGTTCGTGAAATAAAATGGAGGTCAAACGCCCCTAGCTCAACCGCCCATTTTGCTATTCATCCTGATGATTCCCTGTTTCCAAGGACTTGACCAAGGGGATATCCGGTCTGTACGACCACTTTGTGGGCCTGAAAGTAGTGCCTTAACTTCCTTGAAGACATAAGGAGACCATAGAGCAACTTTTGTACCTGTGGGTATCTTTCCTTTGGTCCATGTAAGACTTCACCTACATAATAAATCGGTCATTGGATGTTATCCCTTTCTACGACCAGCACACCGCTTTCTGTTTGTGGTGTTGCTGCCACGTAAATTAGCAATGTTTCTCGCGATCTTGGAGAGACAAAGACCGAGGGTACTCGTAAGGTACTTTTTAAGTTTTTCAAAGGCATCGTTTGCCTCTTTAGTCCACTCGAAATTCCCATGTTTCCGAAGAAGTTTAAAGAAAGGTAATCCTTTTTCTCCTAACCTTGCTATGAAACAACTTAGTGCTGCCATACAGCCGGTTAGTTTTTGGACTTCCTTCTTTGTGGTCGGAGGGCGCATCTGGTCGATGGCCGCTATTTTAACTGGGTTTTCCTCAATACCTCTAGCTGAGACTAGGAAACCGAGTAGTTTTCCAGCAAAAACTCCGAACACACACTTTTCTGGATTCAACTTGAGGTTATGCCTTCTCAAGTTGTTGAAAGTTTCTTGTAAGTCAGAGATGTGATTTCCAGCGTTGGTGGTCTTTACGACCAAATCGTCAACGTAAGCTTCTATATTCTGACCTATTTGTGGACTAAAGGTTTTTTTGCATCAACCTTTGAAAAGTTGCACCAAGCGTTTTGAGACCAAATAGCATCTTAACATAACGAAGAAGTGCCATATGGGGTGATGAAGGAAGTTTTCTCCTCATCTTCTTTACACATATTAATCTGGTGGTACCACGAATACGCATATAGAAAACTTATTAACTCACACCCGGAGGTAGAGTCTACGAGTTGGTCAATGCGTGGAAGGGAAAATCATCCTTCGACAAGCTTTATTAAAGATGCGTAGAAGTCGATACACATTCGCCATTTCTCATTATTTTTCCTAACCATTACAGGATTGGCAAGCCATTGAGGGTGGTCGACTTCACGAATAAACACAGCCTTGAGGAGTTTGTCAATCTCCGACTGGATTGCTTCCTTCCGATCGGGTGCAAAACGTCGCATCTTCTGCTTGATCAGTTTTTTGTCAGGCTGGAGAGCTAGCCTGTGCTCGATCACCTCCCGGGGGACTCTATGCATATCGGACGCTTGCCAGGAAAACACATCCTGATTCGCTCGGAGGAAGGAGACGAGCGACTCTTCCTATTTGGGGTCGAATCTTGCCCTGACTAGAATCTTGCGGGTAAATGAGTCAGTATTTCCTGACCCAGGTGGCGACTTGACGCTATCCGGAGAAGTGCCTTTGTCGAGTAGTACTTCCTTTGTCTGGTCGGAGGGCTTGGGTGTCACCAGTTCAAAGGATTTTCGATCACATACGTAAGCCATTTTTCGATCTCTCCGAATAGTGATGACTCCCTTTGGCCCCGGCATTTTTAGACTCTGATAACCGTAATGCGTGGCTATCAAGAACTTTGCTAATGCCGGTCGACCAAGAATTCCATTGTATGCGGATTCAAAGTTTACCACATCAAACGGAATTTTTTCTGTTCGAAAGTTATCAGGCCTTCTGAACATAACTGGTAGGAAAACTTATCCTATCGGTTTAGCGGTGGAGCCAGGAACTATGCCGTGAAAAGCATATTTCACCGGTTTCACCTTTGACATGGGGACCTGCATCTCTTCTAAAGCCCCCGCAAATAATATATTCAAAGAACTACCTCCATCTACTAAGACTCGATTAATCCTACAATTATTAATAGTTGGTTCAACAACAATAGGGAACCTACTATAACGTCCCGTTTTCTTTAAAGTTTCTTGCCTGGTTTTTAAAATAAAAGTAACCATTTGGCTTTATTGAGAATCCAAAGCTTAACCTGACGTCTTGAAATCTGGAGAGTTCAATTGGAATTAATTAAGCCTTAATTAAGTTCTTTGTTGGTGTTCCTTGCTGTTTGAGCCTCTCTGTGTGTCCCTGGGTTTGTCTCTTCTCTCTTAACTTCCTTTGTTGGGTTGAACCTCTTTGAGATCCAGACCTCTCTCTTATCTCCCCTCTGTTCAAACCTCCTTGTTGAGATCTAGTTTGCTCAGACCTCCCTTGTTGAGATCTAGCTGCTCGAGACCTCCCTTGTTGAGATCTAGCCTTTCAGACCTCCCTTGTTGAGATCTAGCCGCTCAGACCTCCCTTGTTGAGATCTAACCACTCAGACCTCCCTTGTTGAGATCTAGCCGCTCAGACCTCCCCTTGTTGATATCTAGCCGCTCAGACCTCCCCTTGTTGAGATCTAGCCGCTCAGACCTCCCCTTGTTGAGATCTAGCCGCTCAGACCTCCCCTTGTTGAGATCTAGCCGCTCAGACCTCCCCTTGTTGAGATCTAGCCGCTCAGACCTCCCCTTGTTGAGATCTAGCCGCTCAGACCTCCCCTTATAATCTGTTATTAGGTGTAACTTGCGAGCACGGTAGTTGTGCTCACCCTTTCTTAATGCAAATAAATTTCAGAGGAGAAGGACTTCGCTATCGGTGTGGATTGCGACAAATAGGCCGCTACCCCAGTGGATTACCTGTGGTAGATCAGCTGGACTCTACTACGTCTTCTTCATCTTTCTTTGTGTTTGTTTATTGTTGGCTTGTAAGCCTTTCTTGTAATAAACTCTATTGATTATTAATAAAGTTGTGTGGTTTATGGATGTTACCATATCTGTTTACTGTGTGAACTAGCTACTGATTATCGGACTAGTTCAGAAATACACAGAGGATTTGGAGTGTTACTCCCAGGTCCGACAGAGAAATAGTGTATAACCCAGGCCACCGAGACTGCACAAGCCGCCAACATACTACTGGGCTATCTCACCTTGGCGCAGTGGTCCCTATAAATGTGGGCAGCCGGAAGGAACACCTCCCCCACGTGCTGAAGGTGCCCCAGGGTGACATCAATCTCTGCTGAACTATGGGTCCGCACTGGGGGCACAGCGCCGAGGTCTGCCACGGCGCCCTCGAGGATCCCCATCGCGTCCCTGGTCACACGGGCCACCATGTTCAAAAGGTCTCACTCCGCTTGGACCTCCCTTTGTCCCTGCAGACCTTTCTGTGTCCTACGGACCTCCTCCGTGTCCTTTAAGACCTCCCCTTGTTGAGATCTAGCCGCTCAGACCTCCCCTTGTTGAGATCTAGCCGCTCAGACCTCCCCTTGTTGAGATCTAGCCGCTCAGACCTCCCTTGTTGAGATCTAGCCGCTCAGACCTCCCCTTGTTGAGATCTAGCCGCTCAGACCTCCCCTTGTTGAGATCTAGCCGCTCAGACCTTCCCTTGTTGAGAGCTAGCCGCTCAGACCTCCCTTGTTGAGATCTGAGACCTCCCTTGTTGAGACCTAGGCAGTCAGACCTCCCTTGTTGAGATCTAGCCGCTCGGACCTCCCTTGTTAGGATCGGCCATTAGGACCTCCTCTCGGGAGATCATAGCCGTCCAGGTCCTCCCTTAATTGGATCCAAAGGTTCCGACCTCCTTAGGTCCAAGACCTCCTTAGCACTTGGACCCATCTTTGACTCTCGTGGTTGTATCGCTCGAGGCCTTGCCTTCTTAACCTTAGGACCATCCAATGTGGTTTGGATGGCCCGATCCTAAGGGCACGTTAGTTTGGTCCGAACGTTCCTATCCTTTTTGGGCCGCCCGATTTCAATCGAATGGCTCTGCTTTGCTGTGCGTTTTCCTTGTTTCCAGGACCTCCTCCTGGTTGTTTTGCAAAGACCACCTCCTCGGTCCTTGCTGGTCTTTTGTAAGGACCACCCTCCTAAATCAGGATATCCCTATTGGTCAGGACCTCCCCTGCACCCATTGATCTGGACCGTTGAGGTCCTCCCCTTGAAATCTTGACCCTTAGACCTCCCTTGTGCAGGTCTGAGCGTTAGGACCTCCTCGTGGTGAGCTTTACGGACCTCTTGTCCAGAACCTCCTCTTGAGTCCTTGGACCTCCTGTCCAGGACCTCCCCCTCTGAGTGTCTTGGACCTTTTGCCTAGGACCTCACAGTGGTCTTTGGCGGGGATGACCCTTGCGGTGGGGCCACCTCTTTGACTTGTGGTGCACCCTTTTGGTCGGCCCCACTTGCGGCCCTCTTCACCTTGTAATTATTGCTCTTGCCTCGAACTCATGCGCATTTAATAGGTGTCGGGTCACATTAAATGCAATCACATCTCGAGGTACTTTATTTCAATTCTTTTAGGGCAAGCCTTGCCCTAGTTGTCCCGATTGCCTACACCTCACCGAGTTTTTCCTTGTGGTGCACACTACCAACTCGGCTATATAAAGCACAGGCGGGCCGACCTTTGTAACTTTGTTGCTCATTTCTTCCTTCCTGCCTCATCTGCTCAGTTCTTCCTTGTGCAAGACCTTTCCCGGGGAGCTCTTTGAGGCGTGTTAAGCCTCTTGGTTTCCTTTTTGGTGAGTTGGTTTGAGTTCCTTTTGGTTCTTTTGAAGTTCTCGGCTTAGTGTGGTTTTGCTTATTTGGTTTTCTTGCGACGTGTAGATCACGAGTTCGAGGAGATCTTGGACCCGGCTCTTCTTTGCAGAAGGCTCTCCTTTGCTTGACCAAGGCAAGCCACAGATCCCCTTTTGATCATCTTGAACCAAGTTTCGTAAATGTATTTCGGTTTTACTTTATTGTGCATGGCTATGTTTATATGAAAATGGTTTGGGCTGTAGTTACTTGCCTACTTGCTGTTATGCCTCCTTTATACCTTGTCTCTATCATGTTGTCATGTTCACCTTGTGAGCCTTAGGGTGGATAATTTAGTTGGTGTTCTTTGTTATTTGCCAACATGGGGCCGTAGGTCTTATCTGACCTTGCTTAAACGTGGTTGAGCGTATCATGCTTCATCTCTAATAATCTTGACTAATAAATATGAAATGTGTGGTGGTGCTATTGTTGAGCAGCTATGGCGGGACGCCTAAGTTGTGTTGGATGTGGTGTGAGATCACTTGGTTAAAATCTGTTGTGCCAAGACTGGGTGGTCTTTTGGCATGGGCTTATACAAGTTGTTTCTTTGAGGCAAGAAGGCAGGGAGTGAGTAGTGGGTGCTCTGCACACTTGGTTGTGGAAGTCTTGCCTTGGCACAATTAAGGACTTCACTTTGTGTTCATTGAGCTGGGCTAAGCAATTGCAACCACAAGATCATTTTATGGGAATAGTGCAGGCTGAATAATTAGCAATGGGTTGGCTTGGGGCTGTTGTGGTTGGCGTGTGATTAGTTGGCGCAAGAGGGCACCCCATAACCTTGCGGACTTCTAGACCACGAGGAGGATTACGAAACCTTAGCGGGCAGCCCGAGTCGGTTCAAAGCTTTGTAAAGGCCTTGCCGCTCTCTAGGCTGCTCACCTTAGGAAGTGAGCAAGGGTGACCGAAACCGATCCGCTAGAGAGATCGTGGATTGTGGGTAAAGTTGTACACCTCTGCGAGTGTAAAGATCTATTCGAATAGCCAAGTCCTTGGTCATGGACATGCTCGGTGAAATGGTGCAAGGGGTAGCTGTTTCAAAAGCTTGTGCTCTTGGACACTTCCGCGAGATGCCTTGGCTTTGCCTCGAAGAGACCTTGGCCGGCTCGGAGGGGTCAAGGTTGGCTCGGAGTAGTGGTCCGGGGTTGGTTTGGACCTCTGGAGTGGGTGCTCTGGAGTGGGTTTTGGGTAAGGACCTGGTCATGGGTGTGACCGGAACTCCTTCTTTTTGGTTGTGGCTGTGAGTTGGTGCTCACCCCACCTTTTAAACATCAAAAGTATTATGTACTATGGTTTTACTTCTTGCTTTTCAATCTATTACTTTTTATTGTTCAAATCGGCTTTGCAAACTAACCATACAACTCTCCATTGGTAAGTCGTGCATGAATATTATTGCATCTTTGCTCTCTGTGACTTCTTGAGTACATTCCATGTACTCATGGCTTAAGCCCTGTGTCAAAGCAGATTATGAGGATGATCAAGTGCGAGGCGGTCTGAGACCTCTTGAGGAGGATTTCTTCGACGACTAAGTCGCCTAGGGCGTCCTCCACCCGACAGCCTGTGGTGCTTGTTGGATGGCTTTTGCGTGTTCTGGTGTTTGAGCCCTAGAAGCTCCTTGTTGCCAGTTGTAAGTCCTCGTTGGTGTTGTAAGCCCTCAGTGGCAGACCTCTTGTTAACAAGCTTGGCCATAAGGTCCTATTATATAAAGTTTAATTTGTCTGCTTCATCTTTGTTTGACCTCGTGGTTGTGGTATTGGCTTGTGTTCTTGTGCGGGCTAGCTCTGTTGTCCTGGGACTAGCTCAGATGCACAGGGGCAGGACCACCAGGAGGTCCTTCGGGACTTAGCTTTGGGAGGCCCTACGGACCTCTCTTAGTGATGTGCTGGAGGTGCTCTGGCGGGTGGCGGCCACGACCTCCGGGAGGTCATAAGACCTCTGGGAGGTCCCGAGACCTCGGTTAAGCTCCATGCGGTGCTACCACATCTTTCCGTGGTGACTTCGCAGCAAAAAAAATGGTCCTCCCGGACCTCTTACGGTACATCACGGGGTGGGTCGTCACAGTTGGTATCAGAGCCCTGGTCGGCTGTAGGGCGTGACCCTAGGTAGAAAGGTCGGTTTAGTTTTGATTCAAAAGGTTATTTTCTAAAGCAAAACAACTTAAAATCGGTTTGGAGGTTCTTACCTTGTTACGGTTCTATCTTGTACTTAACTTGTCTAAATCATTCCTTACCTGTTCTACTTCAATTTTAACTCCTCTTTAGTTACATTACCTTACCCTTCTTTGGAACCTCAATTTTTAAGTCTAATTTGACCTCCTTGCCTTTATAATTTCTATAGGACCGACTGTGGTAAGGTTAGGGTTAGTGGTCCTATTCTGAGTCTTGCCTAGCTTGTGTCTTTAAGACCTCTGTTTTGAAGCTTTGGTTGCCTCTTTTGGCCTCCTGGCCTTTCGGTTCTCTCTTGGGTTTAACCAAATTACCCCTTTTTGATGCTCTATTTTTCTCTCTGATCCCTCTTATCCTCTATGCTTTCTGTCTTATCTATTAAGCCTTTAGAGTTTTGTCTAGATGGTGCAGACTCGGCAGTCCACAAGTCAGGGTGAGCCCCCAGAACAGTTGCCTCCACCTCCACCTCCTCCAAATGGCAAAGAACAGACCGGGTTTTGGGCAGTTTATGGCGGCACAAGCCCAAATGATGAGCTCCATGATGCAGAATATGAACCAGATTATGGCTCAACAAAGCCAGACCACCAATGCTTTACTTGCCATGATGAGTCAGAGTAGTCAAGCGGCAGCAGCGCCACCCCCTCCACCCCCAGCTCACCATCAATCAAGGCTGTCAGAGTTCATGAAGACACGCTTGACTACATTCGAGCTCCCCGAGCCTTTAGATGCCGATGATTGGTGAGATCAATAGAGAAGAAGTTGGATATTGCTCATTTGTGAAGACAAGGAGAAGGTTTTGTTTGCCTCACATCAAGCTGGAAGGACACATGGTGAGTGGTGGGACACATTTTGTGCCTCACATCTTGACCCCAGAGGATCACTGGGCGGACTCCTTGTTGCTTTTCGTCACTCGCATGTCCCCGATGGGAAGGTAGAGATGAAAAAGGAAGAGTTTAGAGAGCTCAAACAAGGCAGCATGTCAGTGAGCGAGTATCTCACAAAGTTCACCCAATTGTCACGTTATGCTCGTGAAGATGTGGCTACGGATGATGCACGGTAGAAGCGCTTCAAGCGAGGCCTCCATCCCAGTTTAAAAGTTCAAGTTGTGGGCAACGATTATCACGATTTCCGGCATATGGTGAACAAGGCAATGCTCATTGAGGAATCGAGAGAACTCTCTCGAGTCCTTCAAGAGAAAGGTGCCACCCTCCGATTTCAAAGAAAGACCTCCCCAGCGTGTCAAGACGTTTGTACAGTACCAACCCAAGTGCCAAGGACCTCCTGGACCTCCCAGGACCTCCGTCAAGACCTCCTTGACCACCCGGCCAGCGCCGCCTCACTGGCAGCACCAAGTCAACCCCAGCGACCCCCACAGCAGCGGGGATCACCTGTTTCAAGTGTCATCAAGTGGGGCATTTTGCCAATCAATGCCCACTAAAAGGCGAGGCACCAAGAAGACCTCTACTTGGGACCTCCTCGGCCAAGACCTCTCGGTAGTAGGACCTCCTCAAGCCAGACCTCCCGGACTTTTGGAAGGGGCCGTGTGAACCATGTGGCGATGGAAGAAGCTCGGGCCTCCTCGGATGTGGTACTAGGTATGTTCCTAGTAAATTCAATCTGCATTGCAGTTTTGTTTGACTCTGGAGCTTCCCATTCATTTATTTCTCGGAGTTTTCTTTGCAAAGCACCGGTTTGAGTTGTTGCTCTTAAGACTACCTTGTTGGTTCAATCCCGACTCGAGAACTAAGCACGAACGGGGTTGTCCACAAGTGAAAATGGTCATAGAAGAAGTAGAATTTCTAGCCAACCTTATCCTTTTGGACACCAGGTCCCTAGATGTGATCTTGGGCATGGAGTGGCTAGCTAACCACCATGCCATGTTGGATTGTAGTGGCAAAAGTATCTCTTTGACCAGCCCTAGTGGTGCCACTGTGAAGTTTTCGGCCACCTCGGGCTTCAAGGAGCCCTATCTTGCTGGCGCTCAAGTTCAAGTTTTGAAGGATGTCCTGTTGTTAAAGAATTTGTGGATGTGTTCCCTAATGAGCTCCCAGGAATGCCCCCAGACAGAGACCTTGAGTTTGTCATTAACCTTGTCCTGTGGACCTCCCCATCTCCAAAAGGCCCTCAGATTGCATGTTGATGATCGGTGGAGTTGAAGAAGCGGTTGGAAGACTTGCGAGCAAGGGTTTTATTAGACCTAGCTCCTCACCTTGGGGAGCCCCAAAGTGATTTTGTGCCTAAAAAGGATGGTACTCAAAGGATGTGTGTGGACTATAGAGCTCTCAATGATGTCACCATTAAGAACAAGTATCCTTTGCCAAGAATCGATGATTTGTTTGATCAATTGAAGTGTAACGTCCCATTTTCTTTTAAGTCCTTGCCAAGTTTTCAAAATAAAAGTAACCATTTGGCTTTATTGAGAATCCAAAGCTTAACCTGAGATTTTTTTGAATCTGGAGAGTTCAATTGGAATTAATCAAACCTTAACTAAGCTCTTAGTTGGTGTTCCTTGCTTGGTTGTAGCTCTCTGTTGTGTCTTTCTTTGCTCTTGGGTTCTTTGTGTCCCCGAGCCTCCCTGTGTGCCCTGGGTTTTGTCTTCTCTTTTAACTTCCTTTGTTGGCTTGAATCTCTTTGAGACTCAGACCTCCCTCTCTCTCTCTCATCTTTCCCCCTCTGTTCGGACCCCTCCTGTGTTTCGGGTTTTCTTGTTAAGAACCCAGCTCGGGTTGGTGTTTCCAACCTCTTTGGTCTCTTCGAGCCACGCTTGGCTTTGCTTCTTTTGGACCTCCCTGTGGACCTCTCCGCCCTCTCGGAACCTCTGAGGTTCTCTTGGGCGCTCGAGTTCCTCTGGACCTCCAGTGCCCCTTTGGGACCTTTCTAGACCTCCTTGTGGCTATTTGGACCTCCCTTGTGTTCAAATAGACCTCCCTTGTCCCTGAGACCTTTCTCTGTGTCCTCACGGACCTCCTCCGTGTCCTTTAAGACCTCCCCTTGTTGAGATCTAGCCGCTCAGACCTCCCTTGTTGAGATCTAGCCGCTCGAGACCTCCCTTGTTGAGATCTAGCCGCTCAGACCTCCCCTTGTTGAGATCTAGCGCTCAGACCTCCCTTTGTTGAGATCTAGCCGCTCAGACCTCCCTTGTTGAGATCTAGCCGCTCGAGACCTCCCTTGTTAGGATCGGCCTTTAGGACCTCCTCTCTGGAGATCTTAGCCGTCTGTGTTCTCCTTTAGTGGGATCCAAAGGTTCCGACCTCCTTAGGTCCAAGACCTCCTTAGCGCTTGGACCCATCTTTGACTCTCATGGTCAGATCTCTTGAGGCCTTGCCTTCTTAACCTTAGGACCATCCGATGTGGGTTGGATGGCCCGATCCTAAGGGCACGTTAGCTTGGTCCGAACGCCCCTTTCCCTCCTTGCCGTCCGATTTTAATTAGATGGCCTAGTCTCGTTGGTCCATTCGCTTGGTCCGAACGTTCCTTTCCTTCTGGACCGCCTTGGATTCCAATCGAACAGTTCCGCTTTGATGTGCGTTTGCCTTTGTTTCCGGGACCTCCTCTGGTTGTTTTGCAAAGACCACCTCCCGGTCCTTCTTTGGTCTTTTGTAAGGACCACCTCCTAAATCAGATATTCTGTTGGTGGGACCTTCCTCGCACCCTTTGATGCGGACCGTTGAGGTCCTCCCTTTGAGATCTTGACCGTAGATCTCCCTTTTTGGAGATCTACTCGTCGGGACCTCCCTCGCACCTTGATCTGGACCGTCGAGGTCCTCCCTTTGAGATCTTGAGTAGATCTCCCTTTTGGAGATCTACTCGTCAGGACCTCCCCTGCACCCTTTGATCTGGACCGTTGAGGTCCTCCCCTTGAAATCTTTACCCTTAGACCTCCCTTGTGCAGGTCTAAGCGTCAGGACCTCTTCATTTTGAACTTTGAGGACCTCTTGTCCGGGACCTCCCCTCTCGAAAGTGTCTTGGACCTCTTGCCCAGACCTCACAAAGGGTGGCCTTTGGCGGGGGTGACCCTTGCGGTGGGACCATACCCTTGACCAAGCAGACACCCTTTTGGTGGCCCCACTTACCAGCCCCTCTCCACCTTGCAATTATTGCTCTTGCCTCAGAACTCTATGCGCATTTAATAGGTGTCGGGTCACATTAAATGCAGTCCCATCTGAGGTACTTTATTTCAATTCTTTTAGGGCAAGCCCTGCCCAAGTAGTCCCGACACAACCGTCTCTAGGTTTCCTTGTGGTGCACACCACCAACTCGACTATATATAGCACGGGAGGGCGAGCCTTTGTAATCTTTTTGATCATTTCTTCCTTCCTCGCCTCCTCTGCTCGGTTCTTCCTTGCATAAGACCCTCCCTCAGAGCTCTTTGAGGCGGTGTTAAGCCTCTTGGTTTCCTTTTGGCTGAGTTGGTTTGAGTTCCTTTTTGGTTCTTTTGTTGTTCTCGGCTTAGTGTGGTTTTGCTTATTTGGTTCTCTTGCTAGCGTGTAGATCACGAGTTCGAGGAGATCTTGGACCCGCTCTTCTTTGCAGAAGGCTCTCCACCGCTTGACCAAGGCAAGCCACTGAGACCTCCTTTTGATCATCTTGAACCAAGCTTTGCAAATGTATTTCGGTTTAAATTATCATGCATGGCTATGTTTATAAGAAAATGGTTTGGGCTATAGTTACTTACCTACTTGTGTTATGCCTCCTTTATACCTTGTCTCCATCATGTTGTCATGATTCACCTTGTGAGCCTTAGGGTGGATAATTTAGTTGGCGTTCTCTGTTATTTGCCAACATGGGGGCCGAGGTCTTATATAGCCTCGCTTAGAAAATGTGGTTTGAGCGTATCATGCTTCATCTCCAATAATCTTGACTAATAAGTTATGAAATGTGTGGTTGGTGCCATTGTTGAGCAGCTATGGCGGGGATGCCTAAGTCAGGTATTGTGGTGTGAGACCACTTGGTTAAAATTTGTGTGCCAGACTGGGTGGTCTTTTGGCATGGGCTAATACAATTGTTTTGCTAAGGCAAGAAGGCAGGAGTGAGTAGTGGTGTGCAGGCACCTTGGTTTGTGGAAGTCTTGCCTTAGCACAATTAAGGACTTCACTTTGTATCTGTCGAACTGGGCCAATTAGTGCAACCACAAGATCATTTTATGGGAATGGTCTGGGCTGAATAATTAGCAATGAGATGGCTTGGGGCTGTTTTGGTTGAGCGTGTGATTCGTTGGCGCAAGAGGGGGCACCCCATAACCCTCTGGATTTCTAGACCTTTGGAGGGATTATGAAACCTTAGCGGGCAGCCCTAGTCAGTTCAAAGCTTTGTAAAGGCCTTGCCGCGCTCTCTAGACTGCTCACCTTAGGAAGTGAGCAAGGGTGACCGGAACCCATCCCGCTAGAGAGATCGTGGATTGTGGGTAAAGTTGTACACCTCTGCAGAGTAAAAGATCTATTCGAATAGCCACGTCCTTGGTCATGGACATGCTCGGTGAAATGGTGCAAGGGGTAGATGTTTCAAAGCTTGTGCCCTTTGGACACTTCCGCGAGATGCTTTGGCTTTGCCTCGAAGAGACCTTGGCCGGCTCCAGAGGGGTCAAGGTTGGCTCGGGTAGTGGTCCGGGGGTTGGTTCGGACCTCTGGAGTGGGTGCTCTGGAGTGGGTTTTGGGTGAGGACCTGGCCACTGGTGTGATCAGACCTCCCCCACTTTTTGGTTGTGGCCGTGAGTTGGTGCTCACACCACCTTTTATTAAAACATCAAAAGTATTATGTATTATGGTTTTACCTTTTTCGCCTTTCAATCTATTATTGCTATTATTGTCAAATTTGGCTTTGCATAAACTAACCATACTGACTCTCCATTGGTAAGTCCTTGCATGAATATTATTGCATCTTTGCTCTCTGTGACTTCTTGAGTACATTCCAAGTACTCATGGCTTAAGCCCCGTGTCAAAGCAGATTATGAGCATGACCAAGTCGAGGCGGTCTGCAGACCTCTTCGAGGAGGAATTCTTGACGACTAAGATGCCTAGGACGTCCTCCACCCGACTGCACTGTGGTGCTTGTTGGATGGCTTCTGCGTGTTTTGGTGTTTGAGTCCTAGAGCTCCTTGTCGCTTGATTGTAAGTCCTCGTTGGTTTTGTAAGCCCTCGATGGCAGACCTCTTGTTAACAAGCTTGACCATAAGGTCCTATTATATAAAGTTTAATTTATGCGCTTCATCTTTGTTTGACCTCGTGGTTGTGGTATTGGCTTGTGTTCTTGTGCGAGCTAGCTCGATTGTCCCGGGACTAGCTCAGATGCAGGCGGGGACCACCAGGAGGTCCCTCTGGGACTTAGCTTTCGGGAGGTCCTGCGGACCTCTCTTGGTGATGTGCTGGAGGTGCTCTGAAAGCGGTGGCGGCCACGACCTCCGGGAGGTCCTCAAGACCTCCTGGGAGGTCGTGGCGGACCAAGACCTCCAGGAGGTCCGCAAGACCTCTGGGAGGTCTGGCCGCACCTCCTCGGTAAAGCTCCATGCGGTGCTACCACATCCTTCCGTGGTGACTTCGCAGCGCAAAAAAAAAATGGTCCTCCCGGACCTCTTGCGGTACATCACGGGGTGGGTCGTTACATGAAGGGAGCTGCTGTGTTTTCAAAGATAGACTTGAGAACAGGATATCACCAACTCAAGATTCGCAAGGAAGACATCCCTAAGACAATTTTTTTCAACTAGGTATGGGTTATTTGAATTCACTATCATGTCTTTTGGGCTGACCAATGCCCTGCCTATTTCATGAATTTAATGAACCGAGTGTTCATGGAGTACCTAGACAAGTTTGTCATTGTCTTCATTGATGACATTCTTGTATATTCCAAGAGTGAAGAGGAGCATGCAAGCCATCTCTTTTCGGTTTTGGGGAAGCCGAGAGCTCATCGGCTCTTTGCCAAGTTTAGTAAGTGTGAATTTTGGCTAAAGGAAGTGGTCTTTTAGGGCATGTTTTGTCGAAGATGGAGTGTCTGTCAATCCCACCAAGGTGCAAGATGTGCTCAATTGGGAACCCCTAGGACAAGTGCCTCAAGTCGGGGAGTTTTCTTGGCATGGTGGCTACTACTACTGAGAAGGTTTATTGAAGGCTTTTCCCAGACAAGACCTCTCACTCATTTGTTAAAGAAAGAAAAGAAGTTCCTCTGGACCTCGAGTGTGAACAAAGCTTCCAAGAGCTCAAGAAGAAGTTGACCTCGCCCCAGCTTTTGGTTCTTCGGATGTCGGGAAAGATTTTGAGGTCTATTGTGATGCATCAAAGCAAGGACTTGGTGTGTTCTTATGCAAGATGTAAAAGTGATAGCTTATGCTTCAAGACAGATTGAAGCCCCATGAAGCAAACTACCCTACTCATGACCTAGAGTTAGCTAGCTGTGGTTCATGCCTTAAAGATTTGACGCCATTACCTCATAGGTAATAGGTGTGAAATCTATCTTGACCACAAAAGCCTAAAGTATATCTTTACTCAGCAGATCTGAATTTGAGGCGAGAAGGTGGCTAGAGCTTATAAAGGACTACAATGTGGGAATTTATTACCACCCAGGCAAGGCCAACGTGGTGGCAGATGCCTTGAGTAGGAAAATTTATGCTAATACTTTGATGA
Organism: Phyllostachys edulis; assembly: GCA_036346405.1. NCBI lineage: Eukaryota > Viridiplantae > Streptophyta > Magnoliopsida > Poales > Poaceae > Phyllostachys > Phyllostachys edulis. The sequence goes on along the minus strand of CM070555.1, from coordinate 27,600,896 downwards.
TCAAGGAGAGCCAGCCTACTTTGTATGAAGAATTCTTGAAGCTTAGACTTGAATTAGTTGAAGAGGGATTCTTAGCAGCACTGGAAGTGCAACCCACATTGCAAAAAACAGATCAAGGCAGCCCAAGAGGGAGATGCTAACATCCAAGAAATCAAGGCCAACATAAGAGAAGGGAAGGCTGCAAGGTTTTCTATAGACGACCTAGGTGCGGTCTGGTTTGATAAGAGGCTCTGTGTGCCCAATAACACAGAGCTCAAGGGAGTAATACTTAAAGAAGCACATGAGACATTGTATTCTATACACCTGTGAGCTACAAAATGTACCAAGATATCAAGGAATTGTCTTGGTGGCGAAAATGAAGAGAGAAATAGCAGATTTTGTGGCCAAATGTGACACTTGCCAAAAGTTAAGGCGATTGCACCAAAGACTGGAGGACTTTAGTGCCTTTACCCATACCCGAGTGGAAATGGGAAGAGGTCGGGATGGACTTCATAACTGGTTTACCTCGTACCCAAGCTGGTTTTGATTCCATTTAGGTCATTGTGGATAGATTGACAAAATGGCTCACTTTATTCTGTGAAGACTACCTATTCGGAGACAAACTGGCCGAGATCTACATGGCAAAGGTTGTGTGCCTTCATGGTGTTCCAAAGAAGATAGTCTCGCATGAGGATCCCAATTCACCTCCAAATTTTGGCAAAAGCTACATGATGCCTTGGGCACAGACCTTAATTTCAGTACAGCGTACCACCCACAAACAGATGGCCAAACTGAGAGAGTTAATCAAGTTCTTGAGGACATGCTGAGAGCTTGTGCCCTAGAAAGGCAATCTAGTTGGGACAAGATGTTGCCATATGCAGAATTTTCCTACAATAACAGCTACCAAGCGAGCCTTCAAATGTCCCCTTTTGAAGCTATTTATGGGAGGAAATGTAGGACTCCCTTGTACTGGATAGAATCGGGTGAAGGCCAAGTTCTTGGCCCGGACCTACTAAAAGAAGCCGAAGATCAAGTAAGGTCAATAAGGGAGAAGCTAAGGGCTGCTCAAACACGGCAAAAGAGCTACGCAGATGTTAGACGTCGAGACCTAGCTTTTGTTCCAGGAGACCAAGTCTACCTCAAAGTGTCACCTCTCAAGGGTATGCAGCGGTTCAGAGTTAGTGGGAAACTTGCTCCAAGGTTTATTGGTCCCTTTCCAGTCCTTGCCCGAAGGGGTGAAGTAGCCTACAAGTTGGACCTCCCTCCTCAGCTCGCTGGAGTCCACAATGTGTTCCATGTTTCACAGTTGAAGAAGTGCTTGCGACTGCCAGAGGACCAGATGCCTTTAGAAGCTGTGGACCTCCAAGAAGACCTCACTTACAGAGAGCACCCCATCAAGATTTTGGGCGTGTCGAGAGAGTTACAAGGAACAAGACCACCAAGGTGTGCAAGGTGCAATGGAGCAACCACTCAAGCCGAGGCAACTTGGGAGCGTGAAGAGGACCTCAAGAAGGAGTTCCCCACTTGTTCCCTAGCTCGGCTGAATCTCGGCGTTGAGATTCCCTTAAGGGTGAAGGTTTGTAACGCCCCGTTTTCTTTAAAGTTTCTTGCCCGGTTTTCAAAATAAAAGTAACCATTTGGCTTTATTGAGAATCCAAAGCTTAACGACGCCTTGAAACTGGAGAGTTCAATTGGAATTAATTAAGCCTTAATTAAGTTCTTTGTTGTTGTTCCTTCTTTGTTTGAGCCTCTCTGTGTGTCCCTAGGTTTGTCTCTTCTCTCTTAACTTCCTTTGTTGGGTTGAACCTCTTTGAGATCCGACCTCTCTCTTATCTCCCCTCTGCTCGAGACCTCCCTTGTTGAGATCTAGCCGCTCAGACCTCCCTTGTTGAGATCTAGCCGCTCAGACCTCCCCTTGTTGAGATCTAGCCTTTCAGACCTCCCTTGTTGAGATCTAGCCGCCGGGCCTCCCCTTGTTGAGATCTACCCGCTGCAGACCTCCTTGTTGAGATCTAGCCGCTCGAGACCTCCCTTGTTGAGATCTAGCCGCCGACCTCCCCTTATAATCTGTTATTAGGTGTAACTTGCAGCACCAGTAGTTGTGCTCACCCTTTCTTAATGCAAATAAATTTCAGAGGAGAAGGACTTCGCTATCGGTGTGGATTGCACAAATAGGCCGCTACTCCCAATGGATTACTCCGTGGTAGATCATTTGGACTCTACTACGTCTTCTTCATCTTTCTTTGTGTTTGTTTATTGTTGGCTTGTAAGCCTTTCTTGTAATAAACTCTATTGATTATTAATAAAGTTGTGTGGTTTATGGATGTTACCATATCTGTTTACTGTGTGAACTAGCTACTGATTATGGGACTAGTTCAGAAATACACAGAGGATTTGGAGTGTTACTCCCAGGTCCGACAGAGAAATAGTGTATAACCCAGGCCACCGAGACTGCACAAGCCGCCAACATACTACTGGGCTATCTCACCTTGGCGCAGTGGTCCCTATAAATGTGGGCAGCTGGAAGGAACACCTCCCCCATGTGCTGAAGGTGCCCCAGGGTGACATCAATCTCTGCTGAACTATGGGTCCGCACTGGGGGCACAGCGCCGAGGTCTGCCACGGCGCCCTCGAGGATCTCCATCGCGTCCCTGGTCACACGGGCCACCATGTTCAAAAGGTCTCACTCCGCCTGGATCTCCTCCTCGAGCACCCTCCGCACACCTCGCAAGGTGCTCACCTCGGATTGAAGGGCGTTACGCTCCTCCTCAAGCCCCATCACCCGAGCCTCCAAAGCAGTCACCCTCTCGATGAGCCCATCGTGCTCGGCACTCAGACCCTCGCTTCGCCGATGCTTCGCGTCGACCTCTCTCTAGATCTCTGCCTGGCCTCATGACACATCGAGGTCAATCGCCCGAGAGAGCATCAGGGTCTGCACACGCAACCACTTGTTAAAAAAAGCTAAGCAAAGTAACAGGGAAAACCTTCAAGGGCGTTAAGCCCGACACCCTGAGCATGTCCGAGAGGACATCCTCGGGAAGAGCTCTCGCAAGAAGGGGCAGAGCGCCAAACCGCGCAATTTCCTTGTAGACCTCGGTAGCGCCTGGACGAACCTTGAAGTACGCAGGGTAGAGCGGGCACACATTCGCCGAGCCCACGGCTACCGGGGCAGCTGAGGAGGTCGCCGCCTCGGAACTACCGGCGCCGAACCACCACCACCATGACCACCGCCTCACTCACTTATGACGGCCATCCTGGCCGGCACCTGCAGAGTCATAGGCACAACATCAGCATTCTCCTCGGCACACCTGTCATACGCAGATGAGGATGTACCCCCGCTCGAGGAAATGTCCAACGACAACATCGCCAAGCTGAACAAGCACGCGACGCTGGCGTTTCATGGCATTCAGCAGCACGTCGAGCAGAGCCTCCTCCTACGAGGTCAAGACGATCTCCGGAGAGGCGATCAACTCGATTGGACCACCCCTCGAGTGAAGACCATCCTCCGCTGGTGAGGCATGGTAGAACAAACGACGGGTCCAGTCAGTGTCCCAGCGGTTGTGAGCAGCAACAGTGGTCACATACATTTGCATCCGTCCCTTCGGCTGGAGGTTAATGTTGCCAAAGTTCAACATCTCCCCCGAATTCTTCTTCTTCTTCGGCTGGCACCGCCCGTCATGCAAGTAAGCGAAGAGACGCACTTCTCCACCAGTACCAGTAGACTGAAGAATCCACTTAAAAACACCCAAATTCACAATGGAGTTGGGCGTAAGCTGGACTAACTCCACCCCATATAGTTAGAGCACCTCGGAGTAGAAAGTATTTTTCTATATATATATATATATATATATATATATATATATATATATATATATATATATATATATATATATATATATATAGATATATATATTATATAAATATATATTAATCAAGAAAACTCTTTTAAATTACAGAAAATCGAGAAAATTCTTTATAAAATCCAATAAAATAATATATTTATTTATTTTTATTTTGGTGATGAACTTCAAATGTTACAAAGGTGGGCTGGCTGATGGCTTTCGCCTCGCTTGACAAGGCAAGCTGCGCTCACATGGATGCGCTCGCCACCCGTTCTATCCCTGTGGTGACCGCTGAAGTGGTCGCCGCCGCATATCGCCATACGCAATAGAGCAGCAACGTCCTTCTCTAGGATTTCTGGACGCCTCACAGTCACGAGTCCGCGATGGTGTCCCTAAGGGATGTCCAAACGCAGAGGGCGAAGGGCAAAGCTCTGGGCTCTGGTGATAGCTCTGACGACAACGGCGGAGGGCGAGGAGTGGAGGGCCACCCACAGGGAAAAGGTGTGACCCTCCGCCAGCTAGCTAGGTTTTTAGGTTGGTGGGGACTGTTCTCCATTCCCCTTTTGTGTATTGTCTTGGGAGTGATTTTTGAGCGGGGGACGCCCTTTCGTGTTTTCTAATGACTCCTTTTTGGAACGAATTACTTGTGCCTTGTTTGCAATGGTTTTGTCATACCTGCCTTTGATTTGTTATGCTTGGGCTTTCTGATGTGTGCAGATACCCTGGCGATTACTTAAATGCCCCGCTCAATGGGGACCTCATCCCGCCGAGGTGCTGAGAACTAAGTCTTGCACTGCTTCGTGACGGCCGAAGGATGAGCGCATCATGTTGTCTATTTGGCCTTTGCGGGTGTGCTACCGAGGTATTGTATGTCATGGCGCCAAGTGGCAGCGTTGCAAGAGGGTGAACCTGGAAGGGTCGATGAAGAGGTTTTTTCGTTTTCGCGAACAGAAGGTTGCGAGGGCGCACGAAGAGATACGGGCTTTCTGTGAGGGTCGGGGGTTGCGACTACGCACGAGGGGCCCCTGCCCCCTCTCGCCACGCCCACGATTTTGTCGAGCTCCTCTGCGGCATCGGACAACTGTGCCACGGAGAGGGAGTATTTGAAGTTCATGGCTACTGGTCCATCTGACGAGGAGCTGCTTGCCTGGGTGTTGCGCTAGGAGCCATGGGATTTTGTTCCGTAGAAGCCTGATGTGGCCATGTCACAGCTCCGGTTGTGGGACTAACATATTTTAGTTGTATTTGTAACATATTTGAATTGTACGGGCCGCGTTGCCTAGCTCTTATATGCCGTGTATGTTTGAGGTGAAGAATAATGCGATTGTTGCTCGCTTTTGTACCATACTTTTTTGGCCCAGAGCCCCCTTTTTCATATGTTTTTTACGAGGGGGGCGAAGTCGCACCGTCCCCCATACTTTTCGATAGGGCTCCAGGGAGCCCTATTTTTTTCGAGGGAGAGACGGAGCCTCGTGTCGTCCCCTACACTTTTTTATATAGGGCTCTGGGAGCCCTAACTTTTTGACGAGGGGGGAGGTGAAGCCTCGCGCTGTCCCCCATACTTTTTTAGACAGGGTTCTAGGGAGCCCTAACTTTTATACGAGGGCGGGGCGAAGTCTCGTGCCATCCCCCGTACTTTTAAAAAGGGCTCCGGGGAGCCCTATTTTTTTGCGAGGGGGAGGCGGAGTCTCACGTCATCCCCCATACTTTTTTAGATAGGGCTCCGGAGAGCCGTAACTTTTTTACGAGGGGGAGGCGAAGCCTTACACCGTCTCCCGTACTTTTAGATAGGGCTCCGGGGTTCCCTATTTTTTTGTCAGGGGGAGGCGAAGCCTCGCGCCGTCCCCCATACTTTTTTTAGATTGGGCTCCAAGGAGCCCTAACTTTTTTTTTTACGAGAGGAAGGCGAAGCCTCGCGTTGTCCCCCATACTTTTAGATAGGGCTTCGGAGAGCACTAACTTTTTTACGAGGGGGAGGCGAAGATCGCCGTCGTCCCCCTCAGGCGCGTTTTGGTCTTTGGACCAAGTGCCGTGCCAAGGTTAGCCTTGCGCGGCATATTCATTTATACACTCGTCCCTACAAAGGGCATAGTTGTGCACCAAGGCCGAAGGCCATGCATGGTGTCTTTATTTATACACTCATGTCTGCGGAGGGCATCGGTGTGCACTGGGGCCGAAGGCCATGCGCGGTATCTTTGTTTATACACTTGTGTGGGTTCCTGCGAACCTGCTCTTGACCACTGTCATCCACGTATGCTTCTACGTTGCGGCTGAGTTGGCCTGCTAAAACTTTCGCGATGAGGCGGGTGAAGGTCGCACCCTCATTCTTGAGGCCAAAGGGCATGCAGGTGTAGCAATATGTGCCTATGGGGGGTGATGAATGTGGTCTTCGGTTCGTCTTCTTTGGCCATGAGTATTTGATGGTACCTGGAGTAGGCATCTAGGAAGCTTATCAACTCATAGCCCGAAGTGGTGTCCACTAGTTGATCAATGCAGGGTAGTAGGAAATCCTCCTTAGGGCACACCTTGTTGAGGTCGGTGAAATTGACGCACATGCGCCATTTGCCTGTTTCTTTTTGCACAAGGACGGGGTTGGCTAGCCACTCCATATGCTTAATCTCATGAATGAGCCCCGCCTTCAGCAGCTTGGCAATTTCTTTCTTCGTCGCTTGCAACCGGTCTGTCGACATGCGCTGCAATTTCTGTTTCTTGGGTGATGTGTCGCTTCGAATGGACAGGCGGTGCTCGATTATTCCCCACGCCACCCCGAGGATATCCTCTAGACCCCAGGCGAAGACTTACGCGTTGTTGTGGAGCACTGTGAGGACGGCGTCGTGCTCCTCTGTCGGGAGCTCCACCCAAGGGCCACTGTCCTCTCTATAGAGTCACGACTTATGGGGACTCTCCAAAGCTATCCTTGTGGCTTTGGCTTCGGTGCCCATTTTGCTAATGGTGGGCTTGTTCGGTCCTTCTGGTCTGGCCCTACGGTATGGACACGTTAGGCTGGCGAGAGGGCTTCTAGCTTGATGTGCCTTGCGAGGTCCTGGTTGCCCCTCACCATGATTATGCTCTCCGGCGCGGGGATCTTCATGCACAAGTAATTGTGGTGGGCTATGGCGCTGAAGTTGTTGAGTGTGGTCCGGCTGAGGATGGCGTTGTATTGGTAGGACATTTGAACAACGTCAAATGTGACGATCTCTGTCAGCGATGCAAAGTCATTGCTGAATGTAACGGCTAGGTCAATCTAATCTAGGGCTGTCATGGGCCTTCCCTCAAAGCCTATCAGGGTTATGCCCGGGGGGTGAAAGGTGATCTAGGGGGATCATCATCTTCTTGAAAGCGTCTGCAAACAGGATGTCCGCCGAGCTCCCTCCGTCGACGAGGACGCGCTTGACCTCGAAGCCGGCTATGTTTGCGGAGATGATGAGGGGGTCTTGGTGTGGGAAATATACACCCCGGGCATCCTCAGGGCCAAAAGAGATTGGTATCTCAGCGTAACGAGGCGGGCTGGAGATAGGGTATGTTGCGAGGTGGTGAATCTATCGGGCGTACGTGCGGCATTGTCTTTTTGATGGCATGCTAAGCAAGGATCCTCTGGTGATCATACTTATGATTCTTTGCTAGCGCTCCTCGTTGCCTCCTTGTATGTAGGGTCTCTGTGGTTGGGCGGGTAGCTGGTTGTGGGCCCCAGCTCTGTTATCCTGTTCCGCCAGCTGTCGGTGGCGGTTCATGTAGTCTTGCATGGCCGCAATGGTGCAGCACTCAGTGGTTGAGTGTGATCCTTCGCCGTAGAGATCACAAAATGGCGAGGGGCCTCCGGTGCCGGCGCGGCCGCTAGGCTACTAGACTCCATTTTGCTGGCGTCCCTGGCCACGGCCACGGCCTCCTCAGCCCCCACACCTTCCCCCCTCGGGGGTTGGGCCCCTGTCTACGTGATAGACGCGTTTGCCCTTCGTCAAGAGGTCGTTAGCCTGTGGCCATGGTGCCCCACCGTGGCTACAATGGCGCTTTTTTTGCGGGTGGCGCAGATGTTGAGGCGGCGGGGACCGCGCCTCTTCAGGTATTATCCTCCTCGGCTTGGGTGTATTCTTCCATCTTGTCGAAGAGCTCTGTGACCATGCAGGCAGGTTTTCGAGCCAATTTCTCTGACAGGGAGCCCTTCTGGAGCCCGCACGTGGCCGCGTTTATGATGGTGGTTTCGTTAATGCCCTTCACTTGACATTTTACCTCCACAAACTTCTTGAAGAAGCTGCGGAGGGATTCACCAGGGGCCTGTTTTATAGCGAGTAGGTGCCCCGCATCCTTCGGCTCCGTGTAGTTTCCTTGGAAGTTATTGTAGATGAGGTCTCACAACTGCTCCCAGGCATATATTGAGTGGGGCGGGGGGTGGATGGTAAAGAACAATGTTAGCACCACGCCCCTGAGGGTGAGGGTGACTCTTTTTGCCTTCGTGGTGTCATCCCCTCCGACTGCCTCGATAGCAGTCTCGTAGACCCGGAGGAACTTCGAAGGGTCTGTACATCCCTCGAAGGGCATGACCTCTGGCATTTTGAAGCCTTATGGCCAGCGGGTCGTCTCCAGTCCAACGCTCAACGGGGAGTTAGGGTCCCCCCGGAGCAGTGTGGCTAGGGCCGAAGGGGTGACCCCCCGCTCCGGCGGCTAGGGCTGGCCTGAGCAGGACCACAAGGGCTGTCTCCGGTGGGCACCAAAGGTCCACCATTTCCCGACAGAGGCCCACCAGTTCCCACTGGAGGGCTTCGTAGGACCCTTGGTTTACGTCCGCCACCCTGGGCGACGGGCTAGCTTGGCGGCTCGACGAGAAGGCTACCCCGGCAGGCCGAGTATCGCTTCCCACGATATCCCCATGCGTGGAGTTGTTCACCTCCTCCGTGGTCTGGGCAGGGGCTGCCGCTGCTGCCAAGGTTCTGCTCCGCTTGGCCCTCGGGGTGCTCGGGGCCGCGGCTACCACGGCTGCTTCAGCTATTAATACCTTGGGCTTGGCCCTCGTCTACTGGGCTATGCTAGTGCTTCATAGCTTTCCTGCCGATCCCCATGGACAGCGCGAACTATCGTCGCAAGTAAGACAAAACAGTAAAATAAGGGGGGACCCCTAGTGTCCACGAGGATGGCCGAGGGGTCCTCAAAGAGGGGGACTATTCAGGAAATGAGTATGTATTGATTGTTTGGGAAAATGGATCCTACCTTGTTACATGGGGGAGGTGGCTATTTATAGCATTTTCTATTAGGTACATGAGATTATTGTTCTACCCCAAACAAGGTTCCATTTGCATAGGGACTGCAGAGTCTTTTCCTATCCCTATGTGTAGCCTTTGGCTTATGGTGGACCCTCCTAGTCTTGGTCCATCTGCTCGGTGCGCCCGGTCCAGCGATACTGTGGCTCTCTGAAGGATACGTGATGCCCCTGGCCTGAAATGCCTTAGACGCTCCAGGAGTCGCAGTGCTTCAGCCCCTTCAGAGCCCCTTCGGCACCCTTCAGGCGCCTGTGGGACCCTCGGTCCTTTGGACCCCTTCGGGGCTCCTTCGGCGCCTTCGGACCCTCCGAGGCCTTCAGACCCCTTCGGGGCCCCTTCGGCCCCTTTGGATCCCTTTGCCAATGCTAGGAGGGGTGGGGGCGCTCGCAATGTTTGCCTGGTCGTGGGGGTCGATGGACCGCCCCTACGACAAGGGGGAAGAAGGCATTCAGTTCTTGAAGATTACTTCGCTCAAGCATCCCTCACCCACTTCCTTTGCCCCATCATCGCTCATGCGAACATGGCAGGGACCTGGGATGAGAAAAACTAGTTTGACCTGGTGGACTACTCCAACCTCAACATGGATGCATGCATCTGCGCCATGGAAGAAAATGGGATGTCATCATCCTCCTCCTCCGTCGACTCACCATTCGTAGAGATTAGCGCAATCGATCGGATGGATGAAGATTCACCACCACCATCAACGGCGCTCTCAGAGGAACCACTCGTTCCGACCAGTTCAGAATGTCCGAACGCCTCTACAAGCCCAGTCGATCCGACCGACAAAAGCAGCAACGGAAGCCCAGCGCTGCAATCAGAGAGTCCATGTACTCTCGATATTGTCATGTGCGACCAATATTCGCCAATGGCTCCTATGTATTCTGGGGGCCAACCAACATTTGGTAGGGGTATCAATAAAGTTATCACCGATCGTAGGCCAAGTGGGCATGGTGAAACTCATCCTATGATCGGCAATCCACCGGAAAGCCCACCAGTGGCGGTAATCTCCAACCGCTCCACGTCGTGGAGGCTCCTTGCTGAAGCTCTGGAAGGCTCTCCCTTAGCTATGATGGGAGCTCATTGGAAGATCACTGTTGGCACCATGAAGTTAACTCAATCGGAGATACCTGTTCGGATGCCATGCATGATCTTCCACGGGTTAACTCGCCACCACTTGCTGGTGGAAATGGTATAGGCGCTCAAGCACCAATTTGTAACATCCCAACTGTATAAACAGGGTTTGTTCAAGTATAATTAAGGTGTAGAAATTAAAACTTTTTCTCACACCTTGAAAACCCCTAAACACTCATGTAATTCTTGTCCAAGAGTTGTGTAATCCAAAAACACAAAGCTCTTGTTGACCAAAAGTCAAACTCATTTTCCAATTGTCTAAATCTTGTGCCAAACATTTGGAAATGTTTTTCCTTGGTCCTAAAGTTGATGTGGGACCCCTCTGAAAAACATCATGAGTTATAAAACTTGTTTGATAAATTGTGGAGGTAAAACAAATCCTTGAACAGCCTTAATGAATTTCCTGAGAAAAATGCATTCCATAATAACCTCTGGAAATTTTAGGTAAGGTTAATCTCATTGTCAACCAGCTCCAGTTAAAATTTCATGAATTTTGGAGTTCATTTGCTATCCCAAACAATTCTGCTAAGTCTCGAGAGTTGAAAACTAAACTTAAAAGCTTACATCTTTGTTCCTTGGGCTAGCCACTTTGCAAAGTGGTCCAGCCCAACCATGTCAAGACTTCACGGACCTCCTCTCCACCTTGGTCGGTCGCAGCCGTTGGATTAACATCCAACCGCCACGACCTCCTCATGATTAACACCGCCAGACCTCCCGCCTCATTAGGTCTTGGCATTTGGATCAAATCCTACGGCTCGACCTCCCTTTGTCATCAAACCTCAAAGTCCACATCCCACCTACATGAGGTCACAGCCATTGGATCAAAATCCATGGTCGCGACCTCCTCCTCTCAACCTAACTATCGACCTCCCTTTGTGCCTTGATTGAGGTCGTAGCCGTTGGATTCAGATCCAAAGGCCACGACCTCAGCCTGCAAATCATCATGACCAGACCTCCCTTTAATTGTTGTGCGCCATTGGATTTACATCCAACGACCCACAACCTCCCTGTGTTTTTAAGCGCTCACAACCTCCCCATCTCGTGTTGTGCACCGTTAGATTAAAATCTCGGTCCACGACCTCCTCCTTTCCTCGTGTGCATCCGGCCTCCCGCAAGACGTGAGGTCGTAGCCCTTGGATTTAAATCCAAAGGCCATGACCTCCCCCTCATGTCCTTAAGTTCATGTGCGGTTAAGACCTCACAGGAGGTCCGCACCGTTGGATGGAGATCCAACGCTTTGGACCTCCTATCTCATTTTCCCATGTGCGCATACGCATTAAGGAAATCGTGAGGCCATGACCTCCCCATCCTTGATCGTGTGGCTGGGACCTCCTCCCAGTCATTTAGGCGTAACGGTTCAAAAACCACATCGGAGGGCCAGGACCTCCCCGTGGGCTTATCCAACGGTCAACATGACCTCCCCTGTTCTTCTCCTTCCTTGGTCACGCATGCGTGGCCCTGAGCAAGTGATTTAATGCGAAGGCTGTCCACTGTGTACCTTTAACAACTCTTTGCTGACCCGCATTAAATGCTGTCGACCTTCCTCTCTCGTCGGCCTGACACACTGCCATCGTGTCAACCTCGCGTCTTGTCAACCCCATGGACCGTGCCTTGGGCCAAGCTCACCGTGAGCCTAACCAGTGGTCCATGACCTCCTGTGCCCTAAGTATAAAACCCCCTTGGGTTCCTCCTTGGCTTCCTTTGCACACCATTATCCCTTACTTGCACCCCTGTGCTTGTGAGCTCTAAACCAAAAAGCTCTCCTTGGCGCCATTCTTTGGAGCTTGAAGCTCCTCGGTGGACAAGGGTCCCTGAGTTTTCCTCCTTTTCTCCTTGCTTCCATTTGTGCCCTACCCTCTGGGACCAAGTCCTAACTTGATTTGTTGGGCATTTGCGAGAGGGACAAAGTGGAGCTTGGAGTCAAGCTTTGGCCGTGGAGCACCCTTCCTCCCGGACACGGTCCTTCCTTCCTCGACCTCCTCAGCACCGCGGGACCTCCATGTAAACCTCCTGATAGTCCCGTAGCTGCTAGGCACCCGCATGTATGCTGCTGCGGAGCTTTCATTGAGCACACGCTTGAATGTCGCGCGGAGCTTCCTTTTGCATTTTGGATTTTGGCGTGCTTGCCTTCGTTGTCCTCTCCGGCTCGCTGGCGTTCAAGGCCGTCGCCGCCGAGAGGAGGTCCATTGGGTGCGCATGGTTATTGCGGACCGCGGTACCATTGGATGTCGCCGGCGAGGTCTCAGATCGCCGGCGATGACCACATTTTTGAGCTCGGATCTTGTCGGACAAGAAGCGGCGCTATTGCCGTTCGGACCAAGATCCGCGGGTTTAATCGCTAATCATTTGCTCAACCTCGCAATCATTGGGCGTCTTAAGCGCATTTAATCCTCCCTTGCACGCAATTAAGACCTTCGCGGACCTCCTCGTTGTCCGCGCATTAATCTCTTGTCCAAGCACGTGCGGCGTGCGCAAGCCGCGTGGTCGTGAGCTCTGGGGCGTCCATGACCTCCTCCGAGGAGATCTGGGCGCCCAAGACCTCCCTTGCGCAATCGTGGCCGTCTGGACCTCCACGGAGGTGCTGTGGACGTTAGGACCTCCTTAGGACCTCCCTAGGTCATCTCACCGTTCATGACCTCCCGGGTAGATCTTGACCGTCAAGGTCCTCCTCGGACGATCTGAACCATCAAGGACCTCCTTGGAACATCTGGACCGTCGGGACCTCCCTGTGAGGTCGGCGATGTAGATCTTCCTCGGGGAGATCTTGATAGTTTAGATCTTCCTTTGGAAGATCTCAACCGTTGAGGACCTCCTCGTTAGATCTGGTCCGTCCGGACCTCCCCCCAATCGTTGTGGTCCGTTGGATTCCCCATCTACGACCACGACCTCCCTCCCTCGCGCATGTGCGTTGCTAGGAGGTCGGGACCTCTGGACCTCGAGTCTTGTGGTGCGTTGTTCTCTGGGAGGTCTTGAGCCGTTAGATCTGAGATCGTGGCTCACGTCCTCCTATGTCCTTGTGGGTTTTAGAAATTCGGTGAACTCTTAAGTATAAACTGAAATAAGGTATAAACTTTAGAATTCCATATCTTTTTCATTCTAAATCCAAATGAGGTCATTCAAATTGTGTTAGCTCTGTCTTGGACTTGACTTTAATCTAAAAATGATTGTAAGTTGAGTTCAGCTCCAGAGCACAGTTTTGCCTTTAGGTTTTAAAACTAACTTTAAAAGTACACTCAAAATAATGTCTAACTTGTAAAATACATAACTAATGCTCTGTAGATTATTTTTGAGTGAGACCAACTTTGTGGGTTTCCTCTATTAATGAACTTACTATGAAAATTAGTTTTGAGCATGTTGCTGTTATGAAAATGAGGACTTGTGCATTATAATTTTGTTCAAGTTCTTGTTTTTGAAAAATTGTAGAAAGTGCATAATAGCTCCAAATGAGGTGAACTCAATTGTGTTATTCATCTCATGAGGTGCTGGTTTTACAGTAAAAATTTCAGCTTCACTTCTATTCTAGAAAATTTTGCGATGAATAGTAACATATTTCTAATTAATAGGCTGAGCAGAATTGATTTCATCATATCTTTTGCATTGAGAATCCAAATCAATTGGTTCTTGTTGCAAAATTCCCTAAAAATCATCCTCCTGCTGCTGTAGAAAATTCAGAGTGTTTGGAGTTCGTTTGCTGTGCTGTCTTTGTCGTTTCGTCGTTCTTATCGTTGGTTTTCGTCTTTTCCGTTGAAGCCGACATTTGTGGTGATCCGTGGCGATCCTCAGCAACAAATTGACCAGCAACAACAAGGCAAGCAGTTTGATCATTTCCATCATTGTCCCATTACTTTAAAGCTTAATATATTGTTTTACTTGTATGTATGCATGCTACTTTGTGTTAAAATATAAGCTAGCAAGCCTATAGTTGCATAATCTGTAGGAATTGTTTATCCTCTACTACCATGAGCCTAGGTTATTTGCTGTGGTGGGAGCTCGTTGGATGAGCTCTTATCACTTAGTAGTTTCGATTTAAATGGCTTAGACATGCTTAGTTTTCGGTAGTTATGGGCGATCATCGACTTAGTCGATGGTCTTGATCACTCAAAACTGATTATTACTCCTATATGTCCAGCACTTGTGCTTTGATTAATTTGTAAAATCAAAAACTGAAAATAAAAGACTGATTTAGACTTGGGCATATTGGATGGATGGTGCGGTTTTTGGAATGTGGTAGTATGCCTGAGTCATTAAGGACCGAGTTACTTGCGCCACCGTTCTGAGCAATTTTTGCGTGCTAACCACACGAGGGGGATATGGGACCTCTCTTGACTAAGTACTTTGGGAGGTGTTAATTATGAGCTGGTCGGTGGGTATGTTTTAATAATGTGTGTGTGTGGTGTTGGGAGGAGCATTAGCAGACCGGTTATCTTGTCTAATGTGTCCTTGTCCCGTGGGAAGCGGCTCGTAATTAGCATCGTCCATTGGAAATGTCTCGTAGGACTTAGCGTGCGGCATACCAAAGGTAGTGTGCTTAAAGGAAAAGCGGTGCGGCGTGTGGGTACATTGGTACACCCTGCAGGTTAAAACTATTGAATAGCCTCGTCCTAGGTTATGGACACGCTCGGATCGCCCGTGAGAACTAGACTACAACCTTTAATTAAAACTTGACATGGTTGGTATGAACGGGGAGTTCATGCTATTGTTGTGGTGACTATTGGGTTAGTCACTTCCAGGTTGATCTTGTTGTTATTTGGCCAGAAGGCCCCTCTTTTGTAATAACCTATTCCTTATTAATATTACCTTCTGGTTTGTTGCTTATGTACTATGTGTTGTATGGAATTGATACATTCTTTTGTTGTGAGGTATGTATCTTGCATGCGGGAGTATACATCTCTCGAGGCTGGTTTATTTGGTTGATAATACTAGGGTCAATTGGATGACTAAGTATTATGAGCTTAATAAATCCGGGTGCTCACACAATTACTGGAGGCAACCGAGCTGATGGACGTGCATCAGTTAATTCACTTGTTCCTACCCCACCACGAGTAAGGGGTCAGACAAGACCAACTGAAAGGTCGAGGGAAAACTAAACTCATCGAACGCCCACTGCAAGCCGGAATCTTCCACGACCTTTGGTAACAATACAAAACCTACAACGAGTTTGGGATATTCTAAATAATCTAGATCTTGCTTTAGCAGGAACTTCAGGTTATGCTCAGCTTGCAGGTCAAGTGTTGGATATCCTCCAACGAACCATGCAGCATACAGAAATGAACTAGGAGCAAAGGAACTCGCAAAGTCACACGATGACTTTGTCCGAGTGCTCCTCTCTTAGTAGGGGACAATATGGTCTAATGGGGGACCAATCGACACCAAGACCCCCTCGTAGGTTTCGACCAAAAAATCACGAGGGAAGACAGCTCTTCATAGTTCCACTCCTCCTCCTCGTCAAGAGGAATGACCAGTTGATTTAGGCGATCTTAGGCATCATCTAAACCAAGCAGGTGATCAAAGACATTATCATAATGTCCACGACCGGATTGGGACACCGGATCCTAGATATGCAAATCTGAGGAATTGATCCCCAACTGACAATAATCTGGCCCCTTTTCAGAGAAGGCGCCATGATTCCATTACGGGCTGTCGAGCGTTCTCGATAGGGATCCAAGCTATTCGTTGGACGAACAGGTTCTGACCAGCCAACATAGAGAAGTTCAATAGGACTCAGAACCCATTAGAATTTCTTCAAATTTATACTACCGCCATCAAGGCTGTTGGTGGTAATGACAACATGGTGGTAAATTACTTGCCCACGGTCCTTGAAGGGTCTGCCTAGTCGTGGTTGCTAAACCTACCGGTTGGATCTATTTATCCTTGGGAGCAGCTTTGCGATACTTTGATCGCCATCTTTGAAGGGATGTACGACCGTCCCGGGAAGGAGGATGATCTTTACCGGATGAACAAAAAACCAATGAAACTTTTCAACAATATATCAAGAGATTCAGTCATGTTGAAACTCTATCCCAGAGATCACAGAGTCTTATGTTATCTTGGCTTTTAAAGCAGGGTTGAGGAATCACCGGTTTATAGAGGATAATGCAATAAATCCTACATGAACAACCGTCGAACTTTTCGACTTGGTAGACAAGTATCTGAGACACTAGTGAAGTGGTCAAATAGTGTGAAGCTATTGATTGAAAAGATAAAAATCCCCAACCGAGCCTGGAGAAGCAAGAGAAAAAAAAAGCAAGAAATCTCTCAAGAATAAGAAGAATTGCAAGCCCGACAACAAAGAAGTTCTTGCAATTCCCGAAAAATTTACCAGGGGCAAGAAAGACTTCACTGGTAGGAACAAAGCTATGGCCCCGACCAACGACTACAAGAAAAACAAGAAGTGGTGTCCACTTCACCAGGCAGCAGGGTATGATATGCGCATCTACCGAGCTTGGCAAAAGAAACTGGAGGATTACTACTTAGGTAAAGGTCCCTTCCCCTCTATAACAAAACTTGAAGAACCTAGCTCCAAGAAGGATAAAGATGGCTATGAAGAGATGGAGTACCAGGAGCCACAACACACAATCGATATGTTTTTTGGTGGATCCTCCTCGTACGAGTCAAGACGTCATCTGAAGGCCGTGGAACGGGAGGTGAACTTTGCCGAGTCTCCAATTACCGTCAAGCTATCCAGGTGGTCGGAAAATGTACTCTCCTTCAGCAAAGAAGGCTACCCCATCTCGTCGACTCGACCAGGTAGCTTTTCTATCGTAGATGAACCTACTATTAACAATTGTAAAGTTAATCGAGTCTTAATAGATGGATAAAGCTCTTTAAACATTTTATTTATAGGAGCATTGGAAGAGATACAGATTCCCAAGTCTAAGGTAAAACCCGTCAAATATGCCTTCCACAGCATTTTACCGCCAAATTGATAGGACAACTGTCCCTACCGGTTACGTTTAGAAGACCCGACAACTTCTGAACATAAAAGGTTTCATTTGATGTGGTGGATTTCAAAACCGCATACAATGGAATCCTCGGTCGTCCAGCTTTAGCAAAATTCCTGATAGCCAAGTATTACGGTTATCAGAGTTTAAAAATGCTAAGACCGAAAGGAGTCATCACGGTTTAAGGAGATCGAAAAATAGCTTACGCGTCTAATCGGAAGTCCTTAGAACTGGTCGATGAGCTTCCGAACAGGGAAACTAATCCGCCTACCATGCAGGTCGAGCACTCAAGGCCAAAGATGGCGCTAAAACCTTCTGACCAGACCAAGGAGGTACCACTCAGCAAATGCACTCCTCTAGAAAGCGCCAACACACCATCTAGGTCAAAAAAAACACTAACATATCTGCCCAAAAGGTACTGGTCAGGGCAAGACTCAACCCCAAATAGGAAGAGTCGCTCGTCTCCTTCATCTAAGTAACCCACGACGTATTCGCATGGCAGGCGTTCGACATGCTCGGAGTGCCCAGGGAGGTGATTGAGCACCGGCTAGCTCTCCAGTCTAACAAAAAACTAGTCAAGCAGAAGCTAAGATGTTCGCACCTAATCGAAAGGAGGCAATCAAGTCGGAAATCGACAAGCTCCTCAAGGCTAGATTTATTTGTGAAATTGACCACCCAAAGTAGCTCGCCAACCCTGTAATGGTTAGAAAAATCAAAGAGAAATGGTGAATGTGTATTGACTTTATAGATCTTAATAAAGCTTGTCCGAAGGATGACTTTCCCCTTCCATGCATTGATCAACTTGTAGACTCTACATCCAGGTATGAGTTGTTAAGTTTTTTAGATGCGTACTCAGGGTACCACTAGATTAATACGAGTAAAGACGATGAAGAGAAAACTTCCTTCATCATTCTATATGGCACTTACTGCTATATTAAGATGTCATTTGGTTTCAAAAACGCTGGTGCAACTTTTCAAAGGTTGATGGAAAAAAACCTTTAATCCTCAGATAGGTCAAAATTTAGAAGCCTACATTGATGACTTGATCATGAAAAGTGTCAACGCTACCGACCACATTTCCGACCTACACGAGACTTTCAATACCTTAAGAAGGTATAACCTTAAATTAAATCCAGAGAAGTTTGTGTTCGGAGTTTCTTCTGGAAAGCATCTTGGATTCCTAGTTTCGGCTAGAGGAATTGAAGCAAACTCAGCAAAAATATCGGCCATCGACTAGATGCACCCTCCAACCACAAAGAAGGAAGTCCAAAAACTAACCGGCTATATGGCATCGCTAAGTCGTTTCATAGCACGGTTAGGTGAAAAGGACTCCCTTTTTTCAAACTTCTTCGAAAGCATGGAAGTTTCGAGTGGACTAAAGAGGCAAACGATGCTTTTGAAGAACTTAAGAAGTACCTTACGAATGCCCAGATCCTAGTTTCTCCAAGATCGGGAGAAACATTGCTGATTTACGTGGCTGTAATGCCACAAGTAGTTTGCGGTGTACTAGTCGTAGAACATGACAACGTTCAATGACTGGTATATTACGTAAGTAAAGTCTTTCATGTACCTACAAAAAGATACCCACAAGTACAAAAGTTGCTCTGTGATCTCCTTGTGGCTTCAAGGAAACTAAGGCATTACTTTCAGGCCCACAAAGTGGTCATACCAATCGGATATCTCCTAGGTCAAGTTCTTAGCAATAGGGAATCATCAGGACGAATAGCAAAATGGGTGGTTGAGCTTGGGGCGTTCGGCCTCCATTTTATCTCATGAACAGCAATCAAGTCTGAGGCAATAGCAGAATTTATTGCCGAATGGACAAACCCTGAACCCACCCAAGGGCTCGAGTACGAATACCACGACGAGTGGACAATGTACTTTGATGGTTCCTTAATGCTTAATGGTTCAGGGGCTGGAGTCATCTTGATATCCCCTGTTGGAGAACACATCAAATACGTTATTCAGTTAAACTTTCCTGCTACAAACAATGTGGTAGAATACGAAGATTTACTGGTAGGACTTCGAGCAACCAGAGCACTCAGGATTCACATATTACTAGTGAAAGACGATTCTCAACTAGTAGTGAATCAAGTCGGGAAAGAGTATCAATGCTCAAGTACCAAGATGTCATCTTATTTGGTAGAAGTATGAAAACTCGAAAAGCACTTCTTCGGTTTTTAGATCCAACATATTCCTAGAAAGAAAAACTTTTTGGCAGACCAGTTGGCACGGATGGCCTCAACAAGGTCACCCGTCCCGCCCGGAGTTTTTCTCAAGCAACTCAATTCACCCTCAGTGGTCGAGCATTCCGAGGACATAGATGTTCCACTGGAGGTCGTATAAATCGATCCTACGAACATGGATGCTCCACAAGAGGTCGTCAAGCACGATCCCGGTAGAGATTGGATGACGTCGATCTACAATTATATTCAGCATGGTATTATTCCTAAAGATAATGTAGAGGCTGATTGTATAGCTCGAAAAGCCAAATCATACACTCTGATCGAAAGTACCTTCTTTAAACGAGGATCTCACAAAGTGTTGATGAGATGCATACCTCAAACGGATGGCATTAAGTTGCTAATCGACATTCATGGAGGAGTCTGTGGAGCACATCATTTCTACAGAATACTAGTCGGTAAAGCCTTTAGGCAAGGATACTAGTGGCCAACTGCCCTTCTTGATGCAAAAGAGCTCACGACGAAATGCGTACAGTGTCAATTTCATAGTCGACAAGTACATCAGCCGGCACAAGCTTTGCAAACAATACATCTTTCTTGGACTTTTGCAACCTGGGGAATAGACATTCTGGGACTTTTCCCAAGAGCACCCGGGGGCTTCGAATTCCTTTTCGTCATGATTGGCACGTTTACAAAATGGATAGAAGCCAAGCCAGTTGTTAAAACAACAACTGAAGCTGCTAAGAAGTTTCTCACAAAAAACATGATCACACGATTTGGTATACCCAATCGTATAATCACAGACAATGGTACTCAGTTCTCTATCAAATATTTTTAGGAATTCTACGAAGATCTCGGTATCAAGATACATTTCACTTCTGTCGCTCATCTATAGAGTAACAGAGCAGTTGAGTGAGCAAATGGTATCATCATGCAAGGAGTGAAACGCCGAGTGTTCGACCAGTTAACAAAATGGTCAGGAGCTAGGTTCAACAACTTCCTTCTATATTATGGGACGTTCGAACCACGACTAGTCGTGCGATTAGTGAAACACCATTTTTCTGGTTTACGATGCTGAAGCCATGCTTCCTCCGAAACTGAAAATTGGCTCTAGTCGAACTGATTGTTTCAATGAGAACGATTAGATAGAACGAAGACTTGACGACATCAATTTCCTTGAAGAACGGTGTAACCAAGCCCTTGTACAATCGGCGGTTTATCAACAAGCCATACGAAGGTACCACAGTCATAAGGTGCAACCTTGCAGCCTACTTGTAGGTGATCTGGTTCTTAGAAAAATTCAAAGCCAAGCTAATCACAACACACTACTACAGGAAGCCACATCACAGACGGTTCGGAACCGTCATCAAAGACGGTTTCCGAACCGTCTATGTTTGTTGATGCTGTGATAACGAGATATTATCACGAGCGGTAAAAACCGTCGTGATACGAAATATCACGAGCGGTTTTACTAAAAACCATCGTGAAGGCTAGTATCACGAGATAGTTTGGACTAAAACCGTCGTGATCGAGAATATCACGAGCGGTTCTAAATAAAACCGCTGCATGATTTATGAATATCACAGAGCGGCTTTTATTTAGAACAAATCGTGATATCGTGAATCCTGAGCGGTTTGTTTTGATAACCGTCTGTGATATTCTCGTATCACAGACGGTTTTCAGTAGAAACCGTCTGTGATACTTGCCTTCACAGATGGTTTTAACAAAAAACCGTCTGTGATAGCTCATTCCCCTTACCACAATTTTGCTGTTTTCCTAGCTAGCCTCAGGAATTGCTGGCCATGCCCTCTGAAAACAAGCATGCAAAAAATAGATTCAAGCATGCACAAAAACAGATTCATTAGAGATAATCAATTGTTGACAACTCAAAGTGATCATTACTCAAAATAAATTACAAAAGATCGCATTTGTTCCAGTATTGTCGCTATAATTACAAACTGGATTACAATTGTTTACGTTGAGAGGTGTCATGGGTGATGCTCTCGGTTGGCGACGGAGTGAAACTCTCCATTGTCGTTAATGATTTACGTGTTGATAAATGTGTAGAGCTTCCTCGAATGTCCTTGATCTCTTCCGCAATGAGTGAATCACATTGTAAATCCAAGACTGTCACTACCAATTAAGAGTAAAGTGGTAAGCTATATATATTTAAATTTATAATTAGGAAATAATTATTTGAGATTGACAAACCTCGGGATCCTTCTTCCTAGCTCTAAGGATTAGTTTGCATATGATAGCAAAGCGAGATTGCACATAACTCATCATCTTTTTCTTTGGCGGCCTTTGCAAAAATAGAATTACATATATAGGTATAGTCGATTCGAGACGCGTTATTATGAAGTATGATATAGGATTATCGTGTTGTAGCGTCTTTGGAAAATCCATCATGTGTGTTAGTTGGGCACTCTTTCCATCGTATATTCCTTTATTGGCAACATAATTGATGAACGACCTACATGATTGAAAAAGTTATCCTCGGCCATTTCAAGCGAATGAAGACAACAATAGAGTTATGTAAGGAGGAAATGAGCATACCTCTCAGTATTCCTCTTAGAATCTTTGAAGTAGTGCTTGTTGCGGTTTAGGGAATCAAGGTATATCACATGGTTCCTCTTGGGTATAATAACTAAAAGGATCGATGGTACCTACTCATGTATGTCGCTATAGTCATTAAACCTAAGTTCGTCTTTGCGTATAAAGTACAAATGAAATTTGTATAGCAAGTAGTGACACTTACCCACGGTTGTAGGGCACCACTATGTACTACATGTTCATCTGTAGAAGCAATGACCTCGTTATGTATTTCTCGGCGAAGGGCGAGTCTTCTTGGATGGTTTGCAGCGATACCACGTGTGGGTCGAGAAACCCACGGTTCTTTCCATTCCGGACATTTTGCGGCATGTATCTATACATAAGCAATGAGTTGTGATATTTATCGGTATTACATGAATGTAGAACTTGATTATGCGCGCTTACGATTGTCAACATCGTAGAAGCGAGGCGTCGAAGCCAGCGAGGTTGAATAGTTCAAATAAGTCGTTGAAGCCCGACGAAGTACCTCGTCCGTTGAAGAAATGCTTGTCCTCGTGTCGGCGGTGATTCGATGTCGCACCCTTCTTTTGGGTCTTGTCCAAGTACCGGGCATGCAAAGCCTAACAAGCATATCCGGCGTGCATTATCTGCGTCGAACTGCGGTTTTCGATGATGTAGTTCCGGTATCGCAGACTTCCGGACTTCCGGACTTGGGAGGCGCCTTAGCGTTCGTTGATTTCGATTTGGCCTTAACGATTGGCGGCGTCTTTTTGTGAGGCGACTTCGGGAACCGATCGTCGGCGCGCTTTTTGTTGTTCTTCGGCGTCTTCTCCACGGGAATCGAAGAGGTGGCCTTACGAGGCGAAACATGAGGTGGAGTCATCACGGGTCCCGTTGGAGAGGAATGGTCGTGTCGGATCACGCACCTTCTTTGGGTCGAGCGATGTCCTTCTTGGGCCACTGGATAAAAGAGAGGACGGCATCCCCTAGTGTTGTGATCTCTTCGTTCGAGCAAATCTTCAGTGGGACGGCTCGGGTTTGTAGTTCGACTTATTAACAACTTAGTAGTTCGACATATTTACCACACGTTGGGACACTTCCTGGTCTGCCGGGTTTGTGAAGGAGATGCTGCCCGAAGACGAGACTTGTGCCCTCGCTTTTAACCAGCTTAGGGAACACGGGTCTGTGACATCAGGAAACGGGTTCTCCTTCTCTGCTGCCCATTCCTCGTATTTACCCGCGTACCCAGTGGTGCCGAGTCTGTGCGGGTGAGTGTTTCGTGTCTGGAGAGCTTTGTGCGCCGCACTATGCTCCTTAAATTCGGTCGTCGTTTTCATAGCCACAAAGGTGTCCCATGCTTCCCGCGTCAAGAATCTATCTATCTTGCGAAGGCGTTTGACCCGTGTTCACGTGCCGTGACAAGAATGCTCTTGAAGGTCCTCCACGATTTACCCATCGTGAGCATCGCCGTCCGTCAGACGCGTGCCACATAATATACGGAATAGTGAACTTCTCTGAAAGTTACATCCCCAGTAGCGCCTTCGCTTCTTTCGTCGAGTCCTTCCACCTTGGTGTGGTGATGAGACCCGTTCCTTACAAGTATCCCGCAGATGGTCCGGAATCTGCGGCGATCTCTTGGGACTCAGAGGGACCCCAAAGTCCTTGACCTCCGTGATGACCCGATCGGCCGTAGGCATTTTCGATTGTCCTCTGCCATCTCGCTTCCGTGTCATTATAAATCGACGGTGTGACCTCGTCGGCGCCTCTTCCATCTGCTGGGTCGGTGTTGGTGGCCTCGTCGGCGCCTCTTCCATCTGCGGCATCGGTGACGGCGGCGAAGACAATGCCTCTGCCATCTCGCTTACTTGCTCTCGAGAAAAGAAATCTGAGAGGTTGACTATAGAGATCAAGATGGCAAATGAAAAGTTGAATGAGCTCATCTGAGACTACTAACATTCCGGCATAAATATGAAACAATTAATCTCGGGAAGAAATCTGAGAGGTTGACTATAGAGATGAAGATGGCAAATGAAAAGTTGAATGAGCTCATCTGGACTACTAACATTCCTTAATCCACGAGCTTCTATTCTAACACTCCTAACACTCCTTAATCCACCGGCTTCTCTTGTGATCTTTGTATAGATAGAAACTAGTGATATAAATCTTTTGCAGAGCCTATCTTTGCTCGAGCCTACTTCATCGAGCCCGACACACTAGAGTGTACCATCGCTTCATGCCGTGGAGGATTGGCATGAAGCAAAGGTACACTCAAGTGTGTCGAGGATCGACGAAGAAAATGCTAAGCAAAGGTTTAATGCTTCATGTCTGAAGACTAGCCTTTAATGAAGACATAGAACTAGAATCAAGTAAAATGATCGACGAAGGAAATGCTAAGCAAAGGTTTAATCCCAACATAGAAACAAAATAGAATCAAGTAAAACTTTCTTTTTGGATTGTTGTAAAAAATCAGATTGTAGCAAAATTTCAGAATTAATCCCAACAAAATTAATTAGCATTAAAGCATAATTCCTAAAGAATTTAACACTCCTTAATCCACCAGCTTCTCTAAGAAATGCGAAGGAATCACGAGCGGTTCTTAATAAGAACCGTGCGGATAAACTCTCGACCAATAAAAGGTCTAGAGATTAACGATTGCACAGACACTATTCCAACATATTGATTGATGATATTATGTGCTCTCGGAAGGAGAGTAGCTAAAGAACAAGTCTTTTCCATCTCAATCCTATTGTCTATACTCTTCATTAAATGAATATGATAATATAAATTCAAACTATGAGCACTAAACAATACTTTGTAGCGTCAAATGATCTCAAGCATTAGAAAACATATTAAACTTCGAGTCAAGCGAGAGGTTGACTACGAGAGATCAAGATGGCAAATGAAAAGTTGAATGAGCTCATCTGAGACTACTAGAAGAATCACAAACTAGTCAATACAAGCGATCAATTTGCAATAGAACTATGAGCTCAAGCGAAAGTAACCAATTAACGGTACAACATATTGGCGGTAGCAAGTAATACAATAGAGGTCAAGTATGAACTAACTATCACATTCAATCTCGATTATAAGGCGAGTTCATCACGAGCATGTCAACAAAGCCCAGCGATCAATTTAACTTCTTGCAAATATATATATATATATATATGCAAAGATCAACCGAACGCCACAGAGGAGCAATACTCACAGAGAGGATGCTGCACAAGAACTCACGGTGCAAGGAGGAGGCCAGTCACGGGGAGGAGGCCGATCGCGGGAGGAGGGAGGTGGGGAGGAGGTCGACACGGGAGGAGAACGGCGGGGAAGGCGGTCTGAGGAGGAGGCCGACCAGGAGGAGGGCGGTGGCGTCGTGGTCGGGCGCCAATGTCGGGGAGGTGACACGGGCTTCTGGCCGGGGAGGTGAGCAGGCGCCGAGGTCGAGGGCGGCACCGAGGTCAGGCGCCGAGGTCGGGGCGCCGAGGTCGAGTGGCGGCGCAGAGGTCGGGCGGCGCCGCAAGGTCGGGGCGGCCGAGGTCGTAGTCGACGGTGAAGGCGCGAGCCCTAAACCCTAGAGGAGGAGAAGCGAGCGAGAGCGTAAGAGGCGCGGGAGAGGAAGTGAGAAGTGAGTGGAAACCCTATCCTTTCCGCCTTATAAAAAGTATATCACGAGCGGTTGTAGAAGCAGGCAAATGCGTGATATGGGAATATCCTGACGGTTCTATTCTACAACCGTGCAGTGATATTAATATCCTGAGCGGTTCTTATTACAAAGCGATGCAGTGATATTATTATCCTGAGCGGTTGTATTATAAAACCGTCGTGATAATAAAACTGATGACAATTTATGATATCGACAAAACATAGTGAAACTGGTGAGACATAAATATCCCGACAAAACATAGTGAACTGGTGAGACAAGTATGATGACAATTATGACAAGTCCATATATATGAATTCTAACTTTGGTGACATGTATGATGACAAGTCCATAACAAGTTCATAACACATTTGACTTCATAATTTCATATCTAATTCAACTCAACTCCAAATCAAGTGAAACCAATTTTGATACTCCACATTACAATGTCGTCCACACATTGACATCAATATCAAATATGACATGTCCATAACAAGTTCATAACACATTTGACTTCAAAATTTCATATCTAATTCAACTCAACTCCAAATCAAGTGAAACCAATTTTGATACTCCACATTACAATGTCGTCCACATTGACATCAATATCAAATATGACAAGTCCATAACACATCAACACATGACAATTTCACGTTGACATCAAAATATATGAGAGATTACAAGTCCATAACACATGATGTTATGGAATAAATTAATTACATTGGAGTAAATTCTTAATTAAGATATAGGCCTTCGTGATGATCGAGGCGCATATAGCTAGCTTCCTCACTGGGTTCTTCCTCGAGCATAATGCCGTTTTCGAAAGGAGGCAACTTGTCAAATTGATTGTATTCTTCCTCGTCCACTACATTCTCAACTCCGACAATCCTCCTTTTTCCATGAAGAACTACGTGGCGCTTCTTATTTGCGGGTCGGTTACATAGAAGACTTGAACAACTTGGTTGCTTGATGCGAATGGTTTGTCTTTGTATCCAACACGTTCGAGGTCCACGGTAGTGACACCGTGCTTATCGACCTTCACTGTGGGAGATGGACCCATGGCACCGAAATAGGGGATCTTGAAAAGCACGTAGTCGAGCTCCCATATCTCCTCTATTTGCCCATAGTAGGAGCTCCTCATCCCATCGATCTTGAATGCATCTATCACGGACACCTTTGTTACGGGTGTGCTCTTCCTATCTGTTTGTCATATAAAATGTGTACCCATTTATGTCGTATCCTTGCCATGCGACAATTGTAAATTGTGGCCCTCGTGCCAACCATAGCGGCGTATCATCACTTGATGACCTCCCGATGATTCGCACCTTTAACCATTCATTGAGCAAGCGGTTGTGCTCTCTCGTGATCCAAACCTCCGGCCGGTGCGGATTACATTGGCGCACCATGTCTTTGTGCTTCGTCGATGTGCGGGGACACTTGGGTCATGTGTTGCAAGACCATGAAATGGGCTTGGCGTGCGTATCCAGATCGGGAGTTATTGATTTCCTTCCGATGGTCCGATACCATCGGTCTCCCCTCATGGCGAGATAGAGGCACACCTATCGGTTCCACGAGCCATGTAGTCGACGCAGAACTCAATGACCTCTTCGGTTGCATAACCTTCGATGATCTTGCCCTCCGATCGAGATCGATTCCGTCGTAGGACTTGAGAATTCCCATGTACCTCTCGAGCGGTACATATGGCGTAGAACACAGGGCCGCATATCTTTATCTCTCTCACAAGGTGAACAATGAGATGGACCATGATATCGAAAAATGGCGGAGGAAATACATCTCAAGATGACATAGAGTGGTCACCACCTCGGCTGCGAGCATCTAGTCCTTGGGGATCAATGATCTTACGAGCAATTGAGTTGAAAAATAACACAGCCTCAAGATTGCCACTCGGACCTTGTTCGGCAAGATACTTCTAATTACAACAGGAAGCATTTGTGTCATCAGCACATGACAATCATGAGACTTCATACCAATTAATTTCAAATCTTGCATAGAAACAAGGTTCTTAATGTTAGCGGAGTAACCAGATGGGACTTTCACTCCATGCAAGCTCTAGCACAGTTCATTTCTCTCGGCCTTGGATAGAGTGTAGCAAGTTGGGGGAAGGTACGTTCGTCCTGTATCGGTCTCTTCCGGTGCTAACTCAGTCCTTATGTTCATATCAACCAAGTCACGCCGTGCGTTAACACCATCCTTTGTTTTGCCACTAATGTTCAGCAAGAGACCAATCAAGCTATCACATACATTCTTCTCTACGTGCATGACGTCGATGCAGTGGCGAACTTCTAAGTGCTCCCAATAAGGCAAGTCCCAAAAATTGACCGCTTCTTCGGATGTTCTTCTCACGGGTTCTTAATTTCGTCCTTCCCAAGCACAACATCGATATCCTTAACCATATCATAGACCTCTTTCCTCTAAAAGACCTTGGAGTGAATCATTCTCCTTATTTCCGTCGAATTGTTGTTTCATCTTGCGGTATGGGTGACTCAGGAAGGAACCTACGGTGGCCATATATACGATTTCTTGTGAGTTGTTGACCATACACTCTGTAGCATCTAAGCGGTCTTGAATGAGCTTTGGCTCCTTTTGTCTTTGGCTTGAAGCCAGTTACCAAGGGCAGGAAAATCATTGATGATGCGAGAACAACATGGCGCATAAAGTGAAGTTCTCTCGTTTACGCATCCCATACTGTACCCTTCGTTCCACAGTGTCACAAGATCTTCGGCAATGGTGCTAGGTACACATCAATATCATTCCCAGGTTGCTTGGCCCTTGGATAAGTAGTGACATCAAAATGTACTTCGCTTCATACACGACCAAGGAGGAAGGTTGTACATACATAGATTCACGGGCGGTGCTATGTCATTTGCTCATGTTACGAAAGGATTCATTCCATCTGTACTCAACCCTAACATTATGTTCCTCGATTACGCACGAACTCTTGGAAGCTCGATCGAAGTTTCTCCTTTGGGCGAGAATCAGCAGGTGTCTTAGCCTTCCATCTCTCTTACACTCCTCACGAGTGCCAGCGATAATCTTGCCTCCTTTGGGTTCGCAAATAAGCGCTTCAAACGTGGGATCACAGCGAGATACCACAACATCTTAGCAGGAGGTCCTTGCTTCACCTTAGCGAGATTCGGCGCTTGTATCGGGATGCTTTGCACAGGACATACATGCATGTCTCATACTCTTTCTGATAGAGGATACAATCGTTCGGACATGCATGTATTCTTTCTACTTCCATTCCCAATGGACAAATAACCTTCTTTGCTTGATAGGTGGTCTTTGGGCAACACGTTTCCCTCGGAAGGATGTCCGCTAGGAGACCTAACAATGCCGTGAAACTCTTATCGGACCAACCATTGCTTGCCTTCAATTTCAGCGGTTCAAGCACGGTTGACAACCTTGTATATTCGGCTTGCAACTTGAGGAACAAAGGTCTCACGAGTCCTCCCTTAAGCCCTCGAATTTACAAAACTCTCTCTCTTTGTAGTTCTCTTACGCATCGCGTAGCATCGATCCAGTTGTCATCGTGTGACCTATCCTCATCAAAAGCGAAGATCCACATCCGGCATATCGTTGACTTCTTCGGCGATGCCGTCATTACTAACTTCATGTGTAATAATCTGCTCTTCACCGTGGTGGTCCAACATGTATACCCTTTTTTGAAACCCCTTCGAATCAAGTACGCTTCTATTTGCGCCGTGTTGTTAAACATCTTGATTACATAATCAATGCATGGACAATACATAAAATTTATCCCTTCTTCAACATATCACCTTTCGTGGCTCTTCTAAAAGCAACCACGCCATTAATGTACTCTTGACTCACACGGTTCACATCAGAGATCCGGTTCGATCCATCTACACTACGCATGTAACAAATTAGTGTCAAAATTGATTAGCGATTAATTTATAGCAAACATAAAGGGTTATAGATCGTTACCCTCGGAGCTCACGAAGAAAATCGATTCCTCTCCTTTCCTTCTCCTCTCTAAGGTGGCACAATGGGGAGGAGGCGGCGGGTGTTGGGCGCTAGGGCAAGGGTCCAACCTTCTCCTCTCTAAGTGGCGAGCGGATAATTATTGATTATCGCATGATTGTTGATTAGATATGAGACAAAAGACAAGAGGAAGATCCTAATAACTAGCAAGTTGGTCCGCGCGATTGTGCGGGTATCCGCTTTTGATATAATTGAAACAATAAACCCTTTGTGATAGCGTTTCTTCATGGATATAAATGGAGGAAATATAAAATAGATCATTGCACATGTGACTTATCTTGGTGTGTCATAAATTCTTCTTTTAATCTGTTCTGAAAACTACTCATGAAATTAGTTACGATTAAGACTTTCACTTCTTTGCACGTACTTACTGTTTTGTCTCATCGTTGCACAAAGGAATTACACAGATTAATTAAAGGCTACATGTTTTGCTTTTCATTTTACGGAATTAGGGTCCATCAAATTGAGAGCTAGATGTACGTTTTGCCTTTTCCCATCAAGTAGTATTAATTGAAACTTAAACCCTATGCTTCCGATTAAGGAATACAACAAAAAAACAAAACATTAGGGTCTATGTACAGAGTAGCAAAATAAGGAAATTCACTAATCAATAGAGTGGATAAAGGATAATCTGTATTACTTCATCTATTTAATTAGAGGAGGAGCCGCAGGTTGGAGGAGCTAGGGCAGGAAAGTGGCCTGGCACCTGGGGGAGGAAGCTAGCTAGCAGATCTAAGTGGAGCCCAATAGCAGGGGCCGGTTGATTATCCAAACAGCGTCTTGCAGAGGCAGCGATAGAGCAGCAAGGCGGTCTGGCGATGAACACGGCGGCAAAGGCGGCAGAGGGATGTGTCGCGCTCAATTTATACCAGCGAGGATATCACGAGCGGTTCTTAATAAAAAGCATGCGTGATAATTGTTATCACGAGCGGTTCTCGTTGAGAACCGTCATATAATATCCGAGCGGTTCTCACTAAAACCATCTCGTGATAATCCCACAATCCTGAGCGGTCCTTATTAAGAACCGCTGCAGCGATATTACGACGGTTCTATAATAGAAATGCGTGATTGGGATTATCACGCAGCGGTTTGTGAATAGAACCGTCATGTAATATCACGAGCGGTTCTATTTACAAACCGTGCATGATAGATGACTATCACGAGCGGTTCTAAAAATATAAATGCGTGATAGGCTTCGCGCCACCCGCAGGTCGGCAATATTTAACACGAGCGGTTCCAAAGGAACCGTGCGTGATGGGGCGTCTACTATAGCATGTTTTGTAGTAGTGACAAACTTTCTCCCAAATGGGAAGGTCCATACTCGTGGTGAAGTCACGGATCTGGTTCAAGATCGACTAGCCATGTCAAACGGACGTGTTTTGTCAAATTCTTGGAATATTGACCAATTGCGTAAGTTCTTTGTATAAATATATTTTACATTCTGTCAATTTTTAATAAAGATTTATCATTTCTTTACTTTCTCCGATGAGTGATATTGTTTATATGACCGTACCCTAATTCTGGTTGGCGACTATTGTTGTCTAATTGGTTGGAGAAGACCAAATTCTCTCCGATATCCTTTTAAAGAATCTCTGTTACTATCTGACTAAGACATATAAGTCAAATGCCATAAGGGTCCTAGTCGTGACCATTCAGTCAATGGTTCTCACGTGTGACCACACTTTTCTCCCAAAGAAACATACGAGTAAAAGGAGCATAACACAAATGACTACATATAGTTATTTACATGCTTAAGATTTCGGAGTCTATATTTCTTCACTTCAACATTCTATTCTACTCTCGTTTGGCTACTGGTCAGGGCATGGAAAACCTCCTAGTTGAAATCTCTCCTCTCTGCATGTGGTCCTACCCACTAGAAGGAGTTTACTACTGATGGTCCTTTTCCTATGATCTTCACTACCAGTCAGACTTGAGCATGAGCACGTTTCGCGAGATGTTTTTTATGTCTTCAATTCTTAGTAATAATTACGACCAGTTTGGATACTATATATAAATAAAGCCACTTATCATTTATTACATACATCCTTGCATATTTTTTTCTCATCAAGGCAAGTCTTATCTTACGACCACACAATGTATTGTTTAGTATTTCGGTTATGGAAAACAGATCTACAATTAGTAGAAGTCATACACTAGTTCCAACCACAATTGATTTTTTAGTATTAATACGATCAGTTTTGTCGCATAATCAGCACATACATTATACAGTAGTCGTGACTTTTACTCCTATTCTTGGCTTATTGCTTCTATAGTAAAGGTCTTCTACTATAAAGCAGTCGGGGGCTAGGCAATATGTGAGTACTTCATAAGTCAAAAGGATAAACAAAATACTTTATTGATGAAAGAACAATAAGTTTTTTACATTCACAATTATTATATTACAAAAGCCCACTCCTTAGGATCATCAGACTGGTCACTACACGCTAGAGATCTGACTTCCATTTCCTCCACAACCTTGTTTCCGAGAGGTGTCATTTTTTCGATAAGCTTGGTTGCTTCATCTCCCGATTAGTTGAAATCTCATTCAACAACTTAGAGATGCACAGAGGGGTCGGAGGCCTTCAGTTTTGTCAGAGCAAAGCTGACTCCATTAGCGACAGCTTCCCTTATCGTCTGTGCATAGTTATCCCGAGTAGCTTTAAGCAGACCTCGGAGATCTTTGAGTTGTTGGCCTAGAAAGTTGATTTTCTCTGCAGGATCCTTCAAGAGAGGAAGTTGCAATCCCAATCCCATATCGAAAAGCTTCTTGTTCAAAGCCTTAACTTTTTTGTCAAGGCCACGTTCAAGTTCTGCCCCCTAGTCGCGCTCGAACTCAAGAGCTTTCTTTGCTCTAGTTATTTCTTGAGTTTTCTCTGCACGAGTGAACCAAAAATAAATAATTATAATCAGAACAGATAGTACTCTGGTTAAGCTTATGACCAATTACCGTGACTTTTCTTCTCACAAGTATCGATAATCTCCTTGTTCTTGGTCATTAAGAATTCGATCGACCGGTCCTTAGCTTGGCATTCACCTTCAAGCTTTGTTATTATGGCTTCCTTAGCCACATCCTCTTCTTTAAATTTCTCCGAATCTATCTAATATGATAAGGGGAGAAGTTAATTAACAGAAGAGAAACAAGATAGCAAAGAAGGAAAGGAAAAGACAAGAGAAAAGTTCTTACTTTCTAATTCAGAGTTTCTTTTCTCCAAGAGTTTTATTCGCTGGGTCAGTCCTTCGACCATAGAGAAGTTCTCCACGATATTCTATAGATATGGCAAACTCTTTTAGTTTTTTTTTTGAACTTTAGGGGAAAAGGTTATGGAAGTGGTCGTGGATACTTACTCAGCAAAAGTAATATCAAGACTAGTTTCTGCTTGACGGTCTGATATTTCATCCCAGGCCTCGTCGAGTTCTTCATCGTAGAAGATTCGATGACGATGGGGGAAGCCGGTAGCATGAGGGGCCTTTGGAGAAATTCCCTGAAGAACCCCAGCAGTGGTCGGAACCTACTAGGATTCTTCTAGAACTTCTTCCTCCTTAGACAGAGTTGGAGCCGCTATAGGTTCCTAAGCAAGCGCTAGCGCTGCCACCTGCTCGGGAGCTGGCTCAACCTCTTTTTCCTCAGGAACCTTCTCCTAAGGAGTACTCTGGTCGGAGGCGACCGAAACACCAAAGGACCTTTAAAAATTCAAGAAAGGAAATTCAAGATCTTAAGGACATCATAAGCATTAAAGGTATGTATTTACATAATTCTCTTTCATGTATGCATACCGGGTCTTCTTCTTTATCTTGACTTTGAAGTGAGCTAGAGCAAAGTCCGTAGCGCTAGCCCTCCTTTTCTTATCAACTGATTTCACCGGTTCTAAACCGGTAGGGTTGGTTGCACCCATGACATCCCCCGACCTCTAGTCAGAAGTGATATCCTCGACCAGTTGGTCAAGGTCCCTCACCAGCTGGTCGGAAATGGTGTCTTCGTTGGTTTTCGGGACAGTTGCTTTGCTTTGGTAGCAACTGTCAGGTCATGAACGATCGCCCTGGGGCCAACGACCTCCGCAGCTCCGGTCTGCAGATCTTGTTTCTCTCATGTCTAAATTACAACTCAAGTTTAATTAGGCGATGCAATTTTCTATCTAAATTATATATTTCTTTCTACAAATGCTCTTTTTTACCTCTAGGAGACCATCGCCTTGTGCGGTCTCTGAGCAGGAATCGGTCGGAGCGACGATAGAAGTAGAATCATCGCCGGATTTGATAATCCTCATCCCGACCGTCTACATATTAGAGGAAAATCATATACAGATCGAAGGATATATAAAAGATGAAGAAAAAGTGGTTATCTACCTTGAGTCTTCTTAGTCTCTCTTCTTCAGAGATAATGACCAAAATACCTAAGAATACGGCCTTGATATGAGGCTCCGTAGCGCAGATCATTTTAATCCGCTCTCTAACTTCATCAGAGGAAAGGACTTCAAAAAGACAAAGAGATTTCAAGGTTATGAGATAATCAACTAAATAGGCCATACTAGTCGGAGTTTTTAAGACTTACCTTCCTTTGAGTCCTTGATCGCTTCGTCACGACCGATATACCAGAGCAGGGAATGCTCTCAGAGCTTTAGGGGACTAATTCGGCGCATGGTGAAATCCCTCACCACATGCCAAGAAGTCAAACCCTTCCTCTTCAGGTCTTTGATGGCTTCAATCCATCTTTCGACCATCCCTGTCTTTTCCACGGTCGACCTCCATTTTATATTTTCGCTCGCCCTCTTACTGACGAAGTAAAGACCATCGTCCTTCGTGACAGTCATGTAGAACCAGTTCTTCTTCCATAATGACCATGAAGATTCTGTGTACATATGGATGTACTCATCATCCTTCCTGTCGTGAAGGCGCAGCAAACACTCCCCAGGTTCAGCTGCTGACTACCCAGACTTCGCCATCCGGTAAAAATACCTGAAGACCTTTAAATTCGGTCGGATCCCCAGGTATGCCTTGCATAGATAGGCGAAAATGATGATATTGGCGATAGAGTTCAGGGCCAAGTTCACCAACTCAACTCCATAGTACTCCAAGACCCGAGAGAGGAATTTCTGAGCCGGCAACCTGAGTCCGCACTCAATGTAGGCGAGGAAAATATGGATTTGTCCTTCCTCATGTCTCGGAAAGTGTTCTCCGACCGCTAACCTCCAGTTGATCAAATTCTTATCCAGGGAACATCCCAATCTCCTCCAGAGCCTTGAGCTTCTTCCTACTCAGATCTGAAACCAACCATTTGGTGATTGAGTCCGACATGCTTGGGTTTAAGAATAGTAGTCAAAGACGATTTTGGGTGAAGAGAACAAAGGAGGTCGGAAGAGATTCTTCACGAGAATATGGAGAGCGATTGAAGGAAATATGGAAGAATAAAAACCCAAAAGCCAAGCGCAATGGGGATTTTATGGCTACAGTTCCTTAACAGCAAATCGGGAGTTACCCAAAAGTGCAACGGACACAATCTTTTCTCCAAAGGATAGAAAAACTCTTCAGTTCTCAAGACAGTTTCTCAACTTGAAAGTGAATACAGACCATTTTGTATATCACGGCATTAAATAATGGTCTGCCTGATACAACTTCATTAGGAGAAAGTGTTTACACGACTAATTCATTTAAAGTTCAGGGGCTAGCTGACGAGGATTAAAATCTCTATGTATTACTTTAATACATAATAAAAGACCATATGTCTTCATGGTCAAAACCCCTAAGGCTAATGACCTCCGTGATCGTAAGGATTTCAGAGGTTACATAATGGGTACCCTGGTCAGATGAGGTCATGTACCTAGTACCCGATCAGGTGACTGCTCATAGAAGCAATAAACTGGCATCTAGATTTAACTCCAAGCATATTCCTTACTATGTGATGAATGGAACACATGTCATATTTGCTCCATACCACGCTATGTTTCATGGTCCTAAGACACTAACAACAACCACCATACGGTTGAGAGTCTCACAGACATCAACCGCCGAATGGTTAATACTTCACCAACTGCCGCCTTGCTTCGACCAGTCATGAAGCTTCGAACATGCGTCTCTTCAAGAAGTAACTGCCACCACTTCGTCGACTACTTAAAGGAGACTGCGAATGGCAGAAATGACAATCGCATTCCATCGGATTGAAGCATCACAATCAGCTCTACATTCATGTTTCAAGTTTGATTCAATAGCATAGCAAGCACTACACTCAATGTAATTAGGATTAGTCCACTGCCTTGTCGAAGGAACCCCCTATAAAGGATCCAATTCATAGCAATAAAGAGCAGTCTCATTCTCTCTCGAGAACTCCTTCCCATTTTCCTCTATTTATTTTGTAAGATCGGTTACTCGATCGTCGACAGCAGACATGATGAGTTAATTGTATCTTGTGGGTAAAGTGTACGACCTCTACAGAGTGTTAACTATCTATTCGAATAGCCACGTCCACGGTCATGGACATGCTCAGGGATTTCACACGAGGGGAAGATTTTCATAAAAACACTTGGGAAGGGATAGCTGTGTGGTTAAACTCATATGGCTGTGTGAAACAAATTGATTAGGCTTTGTGTTCTTTGTGAAAGTAATTGTTAAACTATTATTGTTTATTTGTTTTAAATTACGCTTTCAATCTATTATTCATATTCAACTGCAACTATTGCTTTTATGCAAAAGAACCATATATGTTGTATCCTTTGAAATAAGCCATACTCTATAATTGCATTCGGTGGTGCGACTTGTTGAGTACTGTATGTACTCATTCTTGCTGTTAACAATGTTGTTCAGCTGAGAAGGCTACAACAGTCCATCATTTGTCAACATGGTCTACTTCAAGGATCGTGGAGAACTAGGTTGCGCTACCCTAGTCGATTGCTTGTGGGCATATGGATGGGCTCTATTGAAACTATTCCGTTACCATTCGTTGCAGCTTAATTGAGCTATTTGCTTTTGATCAAGCGTTAATTGTAAGATTTGACCTTAAGATCATCACTCTAATAATTGATTTTATTTGCCTATTAATTAGTCATCTTTGCATATGGAATGATATTTCATTGATGTTGCCACTGTGTGCACTAGCGTGAT
The DNA here is from genome assembly GCA_036346405.1 of Phyllostachys edulis. Classification (NCBI taxonomy): domain Eukaryota; kingdom Viridiplantae; phylum Streptophyta; class Magnoliopsida; order Poales; family Poaceae; genus Phyllostachys; species Phyllostachys edulis. Next base: position 27,564,269 of record CM070555.1, on the reverse strand, counting down.
TCTAGACTAGTGCAGTATACACAAAGGGTCCAAATTTACATATTTGTGTCCCGACAGGTGGCTACAACATCGTTCTCAGCACTCAGTGGCTGGCGACCCTTGGCCCAATCCTCTTGGATTTCAGCAGCTTGACCATGACATTCTGGCACAGCAATCATTGGGTGACTTGGCATGGCCTCACTAGGCAGTCGTGTTCAACGCAAGCCCATGCTTGTACTGCAGATTTATTCACCATCCTCCTCGCCGCCTTCGGCAATGTTTTCATGGAACCCTGTGGCCTGGCACCTCCCAAGAGCCGTCATCACTGCATTCACCTCTGTCCTGATGCAGCCCTAGTCGTACCGCTACTGTAACATCCCAAAGTTCTGTTACCAAAATAAATTTAATAAAGTTTTTATTTTATTTGATTTTCTGGTTGTCAAAGAATTTTCCTTGATTTTCTATAATTTAAAAGGGTTTTCTTTGTTAAAAGAAAGAAAATTCAATTATTTTATTTGTTAAGTTTTAAAAAGTCAAAAATAAAATTTATTGAAGTTTTTAAAGTTTGCTTGGATTTAAATTGAAAAATAAATTTTATTTAATTTCTAGAATTTTAAAAGCTTTTACCTAATTATTTTAAAGCCAAAATAAATTTATTTGCAAAAACTTTTACCAATTTGAATTTAGAAATATTTTATTTAAGTCCAAAATGTCTTTGAGAATTTCGTGAATTTTCTCATAATTTTTGGATTTTAATTGCTATTTTTCTAAAGCTTAAATGAATTAATTGGATTACTTCAATTGGAAAAACATTTGAAAATCTGTTAACAGTGTTTGGGCCGAATTCACTCGGCCCATTTCCTTTTCAATCGCGCATGGCCCGTTAGCCCTTTCCCCGTAGGGTCGCGAATGTCGGATTAAATCGGACGGTACCGACACTCATCCCTCCCTCTGTCCTGTTGCCATGGCTCGCCCTTCTTCTCCCTCCCCGTTTTCTTCATCCTCGCGCAGCCGTGCCCAACGCCGCCATGACCGCACGCGTAGAGCTCGTCAATACCGCCATTTTTTGCCAGGATTTCCCTCGCCATCACGCGCATTCAGCCCCCCTAATCACGCCGCCCCCCCTCTCGGGCCGTTTCCCCCTCCATCGCATGCGTTTTCACTGGAATCGCGCCATCACTACCGTCGACTTCGCCGCCTGCTTCCCCCTCCCCCAGCCACCCCTTGCCCTATAAAAGGGAGCCTCGGGTGGTCCCTTCGTCTCTCATTCCAACGCCCCAAGTCCCCCGACACCACCTCCTATCTAACGCCCGGATTTCAAGGTTGAGCGCCGCCGACCAAGTTGTAGTTTTTCATCGATTCCGGCGGCCACAAGGACTCATCGGCGCCATTGACCGCATCTATGACACCGTCGCCTCCTCGCCATTCCTGTGCGTGCATCTGTTTCGCCGGAGAAGCCCAGAAACACCCTCGCCGTTGGAACCCTAAAACCACCGCCGCCTTTGACCTCGCCGCCGGCCACCGCATCGCGTCCCTACACATCGAAGGTGAGCACTAGGTTCGGCAAAGCCCCCTCTCTCATTTGGTAGCACCCACACCCCTCGCGCGGAGCCCCTATCGCCGGTGAGCTCGACGCTGAGTGCCACCACGGTCTGCCGCCTTGTTGATGCGGCACCGCCATGTGGCTGCCACATCATCGCCATCTCAGCCTCCGAGCTGATGTGTCATCCCACGTGTCGCTGATGTGGCAAATTCTTTATCCGAAAAAGAAATTAGCCGATGACGTCATTAATTGGATTTTCCTTTGTAAAAATAATTCTGAAATCCAAGAAATTCCAAAATTCATCATTTGAGCTCGTTCTTCATACGAACTCCGATTTTGCCAATTCAAATTTCTAAATTCATATAAATTCAAGGTCTAGATAACTGAACTAAAATTATTTAATTTGGAGTTCATTCGAATCTTCATTTGAATTTTGTTTGAATTTGGCTTATTTTCGCGTATAGATTTCGACAACTTCGGAGAGTCAGATTTCGACGCCGTTTGAAAACAACTGATCAAGCAAGGCAAGTTACATCTTTGATCATATTTGAGCCCATTATTTCAAATTATTTAAATTTTGTTTTAAATTATTATTGCATGCATATTTCTATTCAATGTATTTAAATACCTGATTTTAATTATAGTTATGCCTAAATTCTTTGTAAGGCCAATGTTGATATTGAATCAAACATATTGTCACCCTAGATAAAACCTAGTTGATACGATAGTATGAACTAGGATCATTTGGAAAAATTATGCTTAGTAATGCTTAGACCCAAAAATATTTGATTTGGGGAATTCCAACCAAATGATCAACTATTGTTTAAAAGTCTATGGCATTGGTTTGTCATGGAAGATTTTGCAAATGATTTTGAAAAGAAAAAAGGAAAATTTGGTTTGTACTTGGGCGAAATGGATGGTTGGTGGGTGTAAATTTATGCACGGGTTCAATTTGGGTAGGATTGAGACCTAGGCTTTTTATTGGAAGTCGCCTAAGTCAATTAAGGACCAGTCTTCGAGTATATTTTGCTATGCCTCACCATACTATCACATGTCCAGAGTGGGGCTGACCTAGCTAATTAATTTGTAATATTCCATCGTGGTTGTGCCATGTTGATGTGTGGGTGTCAGAATGACCTACTTTTATGTATTCCCACCTAGCGCAAGAGGGGGCCTAAACCCGGCGGGTTTCTATCCAAACGGGGTGAATCCTTAGCGAGGTAGGACTATGGTGGAATGGCGCTTTGTAAAGGCCTTGTCATGTGCTCTAGACTGCTTACCTAAGGTAGTGAGCGGTGATATTAACGGATGCCAAACAAACTAGAGAAATCGTGTCATGTGGGTAAAGTTGTACAACCTCTGCAGAGTATAAAACTATTCGAATAGCCGTATCCACGGTCATGGACTTGCTAGCAAAGCTGTTCCAAGTTAGACTTTGGTTTTGATTTCAAAAGATGTGGACAAATGTTTTTGGATAGTTTATCCAAATGGAAAATTGGGCAGGAAGCTATGTGATAGGAGGGTATCCTTTACCACTCTTGTGTGAATATTATCTGACTATAAAACTTGAGAATTTATAAAATGAATTTTAGTTATAGAATAACTGCTTTGGAACATAGTACAAATATTTAAAGAAAGCATTGCTTTATGCAAATTTAACCAATAAGCATTCCTTTGTTATATCCATGCATGCATTAACTCTGTTATTGGGTGTAACTTGCGAGAACGGAAGTTTTGCTCATCCTTGCTTAATGAAAATAAATTTCAGAGGAGAAGGACTTTGCTACCGGTGTGGATCTCGACGACGAGGCCGCTACCCCAGTTGATTGCCTGTGGAAGATCAGCTGGACTCCAGTACTTCTTCGTCTTCTGCTCTATTTGTTTATTATTGGCTTGTAAGCCTTTCTTGTAATAAACTCTGTTGATTATTAATATAATTGTGCAATTTATGGATGTTACCATATCTGTTTACTGTGTGAACTAGCTACTGATCATGGGACTAGTTCAGAAATGCACAGAGGATTTGGGGTGTTAGTTGTGCTCATCCTTGCTTAATGCAAATAAATTTCAGAGGAGAAGAACTTTGCTATCGGTGTGGATCTCGACGACTAGGCCGCTATCCCAGTCGGTTGCCTGTGGCAAATCAGCTGGACTCCACTACTTCTTTGTCTTTCGCTGTGTTTGTTTATTGTTGGCTTGTAAGCCTTTCTTGTAATAAACTCTATTGATTATTAATAAAGTTATGCGATTTATGGATGTTACCATATTTGTTTACTGTGTGAACTAGCTACTGATCATGGGACTAGTTTAGGAATACACAGAGGATTTGGGGTTGTTACTCCTGGGTCCGACAGAAGTGGTATCTGCAGAAGGATGAGCTAGAACAACAATGTGTAGTTATGCTCACTTCAGGCATCATTAAGCACAATACATCGGCGTTTTCCTCTCCCATACTCTTGGTCAAGAAGCATGATGGCACTTGGAGATTTTGCATCGACTATCGCGCTCTCAATGAATTGATGATCAAAGACAAGTTCCCGATTCTGGTGGTAGATGAGCTCTTGGACGAACTAAGAGGTGTCCGTTTCTTTACAAAATTGGACCTTCGTTCCAGCTATCATCAAGTACGCATGCATGTGCCTGATATCCATAAGACGACATTTCACACACACGAGGGCCTCTTTGAGTTCTTAGTCATGCCCTTTGGGTTGGCTAACGCTCCGGCAACATTCCAAGCTCTCATGAATGAGGTTCTCCACCCTTTTCTCCATTCGTCCCTCCACACGTGTTCCCTATGTTCCAATTTCCTACAACGATTATCCATCCATACGTCCACACATCTAACGCCTACGCACAGTCGCAGAGTGCAGACCCTCTGAGCGGAAATCAAAACTTGTCTCTCTCTAAAAAAAAGAAATTGAAACTTGTTTTTAGACAAAAACATGTTATCACCCAAATTTATTGACACAACAGAAGTTGGGAGATACAAAGGAAAAACCACTGGGTTACCAGCTGCAGTGACCGACCAATTTGTCAAGAAAAGGAAAGAGACCCCCTAACTGCAACAACTAAATAACTTATTGGATAAGCAACTCGCTCAAAAGCACCTATTCACACAAAACAGCTAAAAACAAACTAGACTCTCACATACAGTTGAAATAGTAGCAGTGCATAGATCATGTTAAAGGACGGTGATGGCGGTGCAGATGGATCCAAGCCAATGGCAAAGGAGGAGACAATGTCCCTCAAATACCCCATACTCACAAATAGTAACTACTCGGCATGGGTGCTGAAGATGAAGGTGTGCATGCGCACACAAGGTGTTTGGGATGCCATGGAGTCAGTAGACCCGAAGGAGGCGATTGATGAGCATTGTGACTAGATAGCTCTCACCGTGATTTACCAAGGGATCTCGGAGAAGACCCTATTGTTGCTACCTGAGAAGGACACTGCAAAGGACGCGTGGCAGACCTTGAAGACCATGCACATAGGCACTGAGCGCGTCAAGCAAGCAAAGGTGCAGACCTTGAGAAGTGAGTTTGAGGTCCTTTGCGCGAAACACGGGGAGTCAATCGATGATTTCTCCATGAAGTTTGACACCATCTTTCACAAAGTGCGTGCATTGGGCGACAAGATGGAGGAGGTCTATGTCATGAAGAAATTTCTGCTCAGTCCCACCGATGTTCTTGCTAATCATGTCAATGATCGAATAGTTTGGTGACTTGAAAAACATGACTATGGAAGAGGTCATTGTTCATCTCAAGGCACATGAGAAGCGCATATTCGGCAACAGGGAGAACAACGAGGAGCACGTCCTACTGACCAAGGTAGAATGGAAGGCAAAAGAACCATAGGCAGAGGGCAACTATTCCTCGAACTCGAAAGAGAGAGACGCTGGCAATGGATTTGGCTGCGGGCAAGGCCACGGGCATGGTCGTGGCTGAGGACGTAGTGAAGGGGCCAAGGCAATGAAGGTGGCCAGCGATAGAAGAAGTTTGATAAATCAAAGATCAAATGTTACAACTATCAAAACTTCAGGCACTTTGCCTCAAAATGTAACCGTCTAGACACATGCTCTACATACTGCACCTGCAAATAGCTCATCATGTGTGCTTTCTTGGGAAGATTGATAATGCGGGTTGGTTGTGGCATGCCCGATATGGCCACATCAATTTCTAACCTCTGAAGAGCCTATCGCAAGGAGAAATGGTGATTGAGATGCCGATTATTGATCACGTTGCACAAGTTTGTGACGGGTGTGTGATTGAAAAACACCATAGAGCACCATTTCCCCACAGCTCGAGCTTTCGAGCTGACTAATCTCTATGGGCCAATAACACATGTGACAAAGGGAGGCAACCTGTATTTTCTGCTTGTAGTTGTCAACTACAGTCGATACATGTGGATTGAGATGATCAAAAGGAGGGATAAAGCTTTCACTGCATTTAGGAAGATAAATACAGAGCCGAGTCTAAAGTCGGCACTAACTGCAGGCGTTGCCAACGGACCGTGGTGGAGAGTTCACGAGTACCGCCTTCAACAATTATTGTGAAGAGAAGGGAATCACTAGGTATCTCACTACACCTTATTCCCCTCAACAGAATGGTGTCGCAGAGAAGCGTAATCAAACGATGTTGGCAGTGGCCAGAAGTCTTTTGAAGAGCACAATGTGCCAGCTGTGTTCTTGGCAGAAGTAGTGAGAACAGTCGTATATTTGCTCAATAGGACCCCAACTAAAAGTGTGAAAGACACTACACCATATGAAAGATGGACATGGCACAAACCAAATGTCCATCACCTGAGAGTGTTTGGGAGCATATAGCATGTGAATGTCATAGGTACACATATGAAGAAACTTGATGATCAAAGTGTGCCAATGGTGTTTCGTGGATATGAGCTAGGAAGTTGCATGTGACTAGAGACACTATATTTGAGGAAGATAAGGAGTGGGACTGGGGATAAAAAATAGGAAGCAATGGAGTTAAATCGAGTGATGTGCTCACTATACATTTTGAACCAGATGAAGGTGAGAATGAGCAAGGTGTCGATGTGTAAGTATCTAGGCCCCTAAATCATTGATTATGTGGTTTTGGTGATTAATGACCCCTAAATCATTAAGACTAACTTTGGTTTGTGTATTGTTAAGATTAGTTAGGTCTTGATGATGAATATGGGTTGTTCTTGGACTTTCATGGATACCTATGTATGCAAGTGATGGAAAATCATGTTCTTCATGAAGATTAAGGATCTTGCGGCTAGAAATGATCCAATGATTTGAGTCTGGATCATTGTAGTTGATATGTTGTTGTTTTTTTTTTTTGCTTTGGTTGTACTATTAGGGGGGTTCAAGATTAGTAGCTTGAGCTTGGTTAAGTTGAGTAACTAGTTATGGTGCACACTGGGTCTTTCTAGCTCGGTTATAGTAAAAGAGTTCCAAGAATAAAGTTATGGTTGAGAGTATATCAAAGTTTAGATCAAAATTCAGCCAAGTTAGAAAATTCTATCTGAGCGAGACATACCATTTGTCCAAAGAGGGTGTTTTCTTGTGTTTTTAGAAGTTTACACAGAGGTGGATAATCTGAGTTAACCTGTACCATTGGGGCGTACCATTAGTGGAGACAGTGGCGGATCCAGAATGAAAATGACCGGGGGTCCCTAAGGCAAGATGGGTCATATTCGATTGGGCTATGGCTTGGGGTGTCCCCCTCATGTTGGGCTAGGGGTATCCACATTACATGTACAAGGTTATATTTAAAGAAAAATGATTTTTGAACCCGGTGACCTGTGCACCCTGCTGCTGCATTGTAGATCCGCCCCTGAGTCCAGAGATGGTGTTTTGGTGCCCATGGAATTTTACACAGAGGCATATTATCTAGGTTGAGGCGTATCATTTATCTAAAGAGGTTGTTTTTTGGACAAGTCGAGAGGTGGATGATACGGCCCGAGGCATACCATTGATCCAGAAGGGTTCAATTTTAGTGAAGCATTAAGGCAGATGGTTTGGGTCAAGACGTATTATTGACCCGTACCATTGTTTTAGAGAGGCTCCACGATGTGAATACACTGAGGCAGATAATACGGCTTAGGCGGATGATCCGGGTCACTCAGATTATCTGGGTCGAAGCCTATGATTCAAGTTAGCATAACAGCTAGTTTTTCAACCGTTGGAGCTGAGGATAATTGAACTGAGGCGGATGATCTGGGCCTACACGTACTTTTTCAGAAAATGTGTCAAAAGGCTAGTTTTTGAATGGGGAGGCTATATAAGTGGACCATGCGCATTCAAGTTAGCACTCTTGTGACTAAAAAAATAGTGGCTTGCATATTGAAGAGTTCAAGGGTACTCAAGAGTGTCAAGTTGAAATTTTGAGAGTTTGGGAGTATATATATTAGGCCTTAGTGTGTATTACTCTTAGTTATTTGACCTTGCTAGGTTCAAGTGACACCCTTGTGCTTATTACTCTTGGAATTCGGTGATTCCTAGATGGCTTGGCGACATGCTCTTGGTGACCATCCAAGGAGGAGCTTGTGGAAGGCACCGAGAGGATTGTGAAGGTTTGGAGTCCACCTATCTGGAGAAAAGAAGAACTACCATGAGTTGATTGTTTGGATTCTTGCACAGATTCAAGTAGGAGCTATACTCTTACGATGGTGCTTCAACAAAGATTAGGGTATATTGTCAAATCTCCGAGACCTTGATAAAAAAATCGGTTGTCTCATGTCCCCTTTTTACATTTCCATATTTAAATTCTTGTTATTTCAATTCCTAGATTACTAGATTTGTGTAGGATTGGAACTCAGGTTGCAAAACTTCACTAGCATATCTAGGAGTCGATTGAGCACACTAGTAAACCATATGCACTTAAGTTGGAATAGTCTATAGGTTGCTCTAAATTTATTAAATTTGGCCTAGTTCGAAAAAGATACCCAATTCACCCTCCCCTCTTGGGCATTTAATCCACTTCACGATGGAAGGCATCAAAACTCATGAAAGGTTCCTCAAACTACGGGCAATGTAACACTTGGATCCCCACCAGCTGCATCGCACCAAGGGCATGATGATACATCGACGACACTATGTTCCATGGACAACTCAGGAAGGCCATTGAGGTACCGATCCTTGCAAGATGTGTACAATGACACAATAGAAACAAATGAGAAGGCATGACTTTGTTTCTTGTTGGTTGATGAACCAGCAAGCTTTGAGGAGGTGGAGGGAAATGAAAACTAGAGACAAGAAACGATAGAAGAAATTGCAGCTATCTGAAGAAACAACACATGGGAATTTGCAAATTTGCCGAAGTGATACCTTGCCATTGGTCTTAAATGGGTCTATAAGGTGAAGAAGAATCAAGCGGGTGAGATTGTGAAGCACAAAGCCCACTTGGTGGCAAAAGGCTATGTGCAACGACAAGGAGTCGATTTCAATGAAGTTTTTTTTTGGCTCCGGTTGCAAGGATGGAGATGGTACAACTACTGTTGGTCCTAGCGGCTTAGTGTTGGTGATATGCCCTAGAGGCAATCATAGAGATGATTGTATCACGTCTATGTTTATGAGTTATTAAATAAATGTTATTCTGTTCCTTGAATGAATCATTGGTTATAAAGATTAACAAGTATGTGACTTGTTGGTGAAACTCTTTAACTTATATGATGTTGTTCTAAATGAATCCCTGGTCAGATGTTACTGGTCGGAACACCAGTTACTTTACGACCAGCACATATATTGATTGATGACCATGTTACATCGATCATGGATATAAAGATATCGAATCGACAATATGAACACATGTTAGAGAACATGGGGTTGGATAGACCCACCTTGAGACACTGTTGAGATTGTTATGATTCTAAGTGTCATTAGTTGGTCTCAAGCAATGATGATGTATAATCCTTAGACCTGAGATCAGCATGGTTCCCTACATGTGTAATAGCACTCTCAGGGGTTGCCAAACGCTACTCGTAACTGGGTAGTTATAATGGTAGCTTTCTGGTATGTTATGAAACATGCGGAGGGATGTGACTAGTCGGATATAGGATTTGCTCCTCCTGACATAACAGGAGAGATGTTTCTGGGCCCCTCAAAGTGGCTGAATAAAAAAAGTGCATGGCCATGCCGTTGGTGGTCGAAGAGTTCGACCACATTAGGTTATCCGACACTCAATCGAGAAAGTATTGAACAGTCCATAGATGACATGATATCTCACCTGGAGTTCAACCAGACATCATGAGGCAAAGGGAGAATACACGAGTAGGTCACTTAGTTCGATTAGTTATGGATTGGTCGTATGGAGATACGAGCTAGTCGTAGACTGGTCGAACGTAATCACGGAGTGGTCGAAACCTGGTCGTAAGGAGTTACGAACTAGTTGTGACCAAATACGAACTGATCGTATAGAGATATGGCCTGGTCGTAAGTGATGAGAACTTGGTCATAGATCGTATTGCATTAAGGTTCATCTTACATAATTTATGTGTATTCGGGAATCGTTATGTTTTGCTGGCACTACTACAAAACAGGCTATAGTAGACGCCCCATCACAGACGGTTCCTTTGGAACCATCTGTGTTGGGTATTGCCGGAACTGTGGGTGGCACGGGAAGCCTATCACGAGCGGTATTTTTAGAACCGCTCGTGATAGTCATCTATCACTGACGGTTTGTAAATAGAACCGTCGTGATATTACACGAGCAGTTCTATTCACAAACCGCTGCGTGATAATCCCAATCACGAGCGGTTCTATTATAGAACCGTCGGTAATATCCTGCACGGTTCTTAATAAGGACCGCTCAGTGATTTGAGATTATCACGCAGCGGTTTTAGTGAAACCGCTCGTGATATGATCTGACGGTTCAACGAGAACCGCTCAGTGATATCCTCGCTGGTATAAATTGAGCGCGACACATCCCTCCGCCAGCCTTCTTGGTTCATCGCCTTTGCCGCCGCCAGGCTGTGCCTCTGCCGACGCGATTTGGATAATCAACTGCCCTATTTCTTTGGGCTCCACTTAGATCTGCTAGCTAGCTTCCTCCCAGTGCGTGCCACTTTCCGCCCTAGCTCCTCCAACTGCGGCTCCTCCTCTAATTAAGCAGATGAAGTATCTTGATTATCCTTTATCCACTCTATTGATTAGTGAATTTCCTTTATTTTGCTACTCTGTACATAGACCCTAATGTTTTGTTTGCTTTGTTGTATTCCTTAATCGGAAGCATAGGGTTTAAGTTTCAATTAATACTACTTGATGGGAAAAGGCAAAACGTACATCTAGCTCTCAATTTGATGGACCCTAATTCCAGAAAATGAAAAGCAAAACATGTAGCCTTTAATTAATCTGGTGTAATTCCTTTGTGCAACGATGAGACAAAACGAGTAAATGCGTGCAAAGAAGTGAAAGTCTTAATCAGAACTAATTTCATGAGTAGTTTTCTAGAACAGATTAAAAAGAAGAATTTATGACACACCAAGATAAGTCACATGTGCAATGATCTATTTTATATTTCCTCCATTTATATCCATGAAGAAACATCATCACAGTGGTTTATTGTTTCAATTATATCAAAACGGATACCCGCGCAATCGCGCGGACCAACTTGCTAGTTATTAGGATCTTCCTCTTGTCTTTTGTCTCGTATCTAATCAACAATCATGCAGATAATCAATAATTATCCGTTGCTTGACTTAGAGAGGAGAAGGTTGGACCCTTGCCCTAGCGCCTCCAACACCGCGCCTCCTCCCCATTGCACCACCTTAGAGAGGAGAAGGAAAGGAGAGGAATCATATTTTCTTCGTGAGCTCCGAGGGTAATGATCTATAACCCTTTATGTTTGCTATAAATTAATCGCTAATCAATTTTGACACTAATTTGTTACATGCGTAGTGTAGATGGATCGAAACTGGATGTACAGTATGAACCGTGTGAGTCAAGAGTACATTAATGGCGTGGTTGCTTTTAGAAGAGCCGCTGAGCAGGATATGTTGAAGAAGGATAAATTTTATGTCTTGTCCATGCATTGATTATGTAATCGAAGATGTTTAACAACGCGCAAATAGAAGCGCACTTGATTGAAGGGTTTCAAAAAGGGTATACATGTTGGACCGATCCACGGTGAAGAGCAGATTATTACACATGAAGTTAGTAATGACGGCATCGCCAAGAAGTCAACGATATGCCGGATGTGGGATCTTGCTTTTGATGAGGATAGGTCACACGATGATAATTTGGATCGGATGCTACGCGATGCGTAAGAGAACTACTGATGAGAGAGAGTTTTGTAAATTCAAGGGCTTAGGGAGGACTCGGTGAGACCTTTGTTCCTGGTTGCAAGCCGAATATACAAGCTTGTCAACCGTGCTTGAACTGCTGAAATTGAAGGCAAGCAATGGTTGGTCCGATAAGAGTTTCACGGCGTTGTTAGGTCTCCTAGCGGACATCCTTCCGGAGGGAAACGTGTTGCCCAGCACCACCTATCAAGCAAAGAAGGTTATTTGTCCATTGGGAATGGAAGTAGAAAGAATACATGCATGTCCGAACGATTGTATCCTCTACCGTAAAGAGTATGCAGACATGCATGTATGTCCCGTGTGCAAAGCATCCCGATACAAGCGTCGAATCTTGCTAAGGTGAAGCAAGGACCTCTGCTAAGATGTTGTGGTATCACTGTGATCCCATGTTTGAAGCGTTTATTTACGAACCCAAAGGAGGCAAGATTGCTGCGTTGGCACTCGGAGGAGCGTAAGAGAGATGGAAAGCTAAGACACCTGCCGATTACGCCTAGTGGAGAAACTTGATCGAGCTTCCAAGAGTTCGGTCTTGAACCGAGGAACATAAGGTTAGGGTTGAGTACAGATGGAATGAATCATTTCGGTAACATGAGCAACCGACATAGCACTGGCCCATGAATCTATGTATGTACAACCTTCCTCCTTGGTCGTGTATGAAGCGGAAGTACATTTTGATGTCACTACTTATCCAAAGGCGAAGCAACACGGGAATGATATTGATGTGTACCTAGCACCATTGTTGAAAGATCTTGTGACCTTTGTGAAGCGAAGGGGCATGGTATGGGATGCGATAAACGAGAGAACTTCACTTTACGCGCCATGTTGTTCTGGCACCATCAATGATTTTCCTGCCCTTGGTAACCTGTCGGGCTTCAGTACAAAAGGAGCCAAAGCCTGTCCGCACTACTTAGATGCTACAGAGAGTGTATGGCTGAACAACTCGCAGAAAAGCGTGTATATCGTCACCGTAGGTTTCTTCCCAGGAGTCACCCATACCGCAAGATGAAAAAACAATTTGACAGAAATAAGGAAAACGATTCAGCTCCAAGGGCTTTTAGAGGGAAAGAGGTCTATGATATGGTTAAGGATATCGATGTTGTGCTTGGGAAGAGACGTAAATTAAGAACCCGTGAGAAGAACATCTGGAAGAAGCGGTCAATTTTTTGGGACTTGCCTTATTGGGAGCACTTAGAAGTTCGCCACTGCATCGACGTTATGCACGTAGAGAAGAATGTATGTGATAGCTTGATTGGTCTCTTACTGAACATTAGTGGCAAAACAAAGGATGGTGTTAACACACGGCGTGACTTGGTTGATATGAACATAAGGACTGAGTTAGCACCAGAAGAGACCGATACAGGACGAACATACCTTCCCCCAGCTTGCTACACTCTATCCAAGGCCGAGAGAAATGAACTGTGCCAGAGCTTGCATGGAGTGAAAGTCCCATCTGGTTACTCTGCTAACATTAAGAACCTTGTTTCTATGCAAGATTTGAAATTAATTGGTATGAAGTCTCATGATTGTCATGTCGATGACACAAATGCTTCTGTTGCAATTAGAAGTATCTTGCGAACAAGGTCCGAGTGGCAATCTTGAGGTCGTGTTATTTTTCAACTCAATTGCTCGAGAAGATCATTGATCCCGAAGGACTAGATGCTCTGCAGCCGAGGTGGTGACCACTCTATGTCATTTTGAGATGTATTTCCCTCCGTCATTTTTCGATATCATGGTCCATCTTATTGTTCACCTTGTGAGAGAGATAAAGATATGCGGTCCTGTGTTCTTACGTCATATGTACCCGTTCGAGAGGTACATGGGAATTCTCAAGTCCTACGTACGAAATCGATCTCGACCGGAGGGCAGCATCATCGAAGGTTATGCAACCGAAGAGGTCATTGAGTTCTGCGTCGACTACATGGCTCAGGTGGAACCGATAGGTGTGCCTCTATCTCGCCATGAGGGGAGACTGGATGGCATCGGGACCATCGGAAGGAAATCAATAACTCCCGATCTGGATACGTGCGCTCAAGCCCATTTCATGGTCTTGCAACACATGACCCAAGTGTCCCCGTACATTGACGAGCACAAAGACATGGTGCGCCAATAGAATCCAGACCGGTCGGGGGTTTGGATCACGAGAGAGCACAACCGTCGGTTCAACGAATGCTTAAAGGTGCGAATCACTGGGAGGTCATCAAGTGATGATACGCTTCTATGGTTGGCACGAGGGCCACAATTTACAATTGTCGCATGGCAAGGATACGACATAAATGGGTACACATTTTATACGGCAGCTCAGGATAGGAAGAGTACAGTCCAGAACAGCGGTGTCCGCATAGATGCATTCAGTACCGATGGGATGAGGAGCTCCTACTATGGGCAAATAGAGGAGACATGAGAGCTGGACTACGTGCTTTTCAAGATCCCCCTATTTCGGTGCCGTTGGGTCCATCTCCCACAAGTGAAGGTCGACAAGTACGGTGTCACTACCGTGGACCTCGAATGTGTCGGATACAAAGACGAACCATTCGTACTGGCTAACCAAGTTGTTCAAGTCTTCTATTGTCGGAGTTGAGAATGTAGTGGACGAGGAAGAATACAATCAATTTGACGAATTGCCTCCTTTCGGAAACGGCATTATGCTCGAGGAAGAACCCAGTGAGGAAGCTAGCTATATGCGCGTCGATCATCACGAAGGCCTATATCTTAATTAAGAATTTACTCCAATGTAATTAATTTATTCCATAACATCATGTGTTATGGACTTGTAATCTCTCATATATTTTGATGTCAACGTGAAATTGTCATGTGTTGATGTGTTATGGACTTGTCATATTTGATATTGATGTCAATGTGGACGTACATTGTAATGTGGAGTATCAAAATTGGTTTCACTTGATTTGGAGTTGAGTTGAATTAGATATGAAATTTTGAAGTCAAATGTGTTATGAACTTGTTATGGACTTGTCATATTTGATATTGATGTCAATGTGTGGACATACATTGTAATGTGGAGTATCAAAATTGGTTTCACTTGATTTGGAGTTGAGTTGAATTAGATATGAAATTATGAAGTCAAATGTGTTATGAACTTGTTATGGACTTGTTATGGACTTGTCATCATACTTGTCACCAGGTTAGAATTCATATATATGGACTTGTCATAATTGTCATCATACTTGTCTCACCGAGTTCACTATGTTTTGTCGGGATATTTATGTCTCACGGAGTTCACTATGTTTTGTCGAGGATATCATAAATTATCATCGATTTTGAGCTATCACGACGGTTTTATAATACAACAAATGCGTGATGATATATATCCTGAGCGGTTTGTAATAAGAAATGCTCGTGATAATAATATCATAAACAGTTGTAGAATAGGCATCGTGATATTATTATCACGCAGCAGTTCTTATTACAAACCGTCTGTGATATACTTTTTACAAGGCGGGAAACGCTAGGGTTTTCCTCTCACTTCTCACTTCCTCTCCCGCGCCCCTTACGCTCTCGCGTGCTCGTTCGCCTCCTCTAGGGTTTAGGGCTCTCCTTCACCGTCGACTATGACCTCGGTGCCGCCGCCCCCGACATTGGCGCCCCCGACCTCTGCGGCGCTGCCCCCGACCTCTGCTGCTGCCGCCGACCTCGGCGCCCGTTCACCTCCCGTAGTAAGCCCCGACGTCGCCGCCTTCGACCTCGACGCCGCCGTCCTCCTCCCCGTGTCGCCGCCCCCGACATTGGCGCCTCCGACCTCAACGCCACCGTCCTCCTCCCCGTGTCGGCCTCCTCCCTCTGCACCAGCCTTCTCCCCGCGCTGTCCTCCTCCCCGTGTCGACCTCCTCCCCACCTCCCTCCTCCCCGCATCGGCCTCCTCCCCTGCACTGGCCTCCTCCTTGCACCGTGAGTTCTTGTGCGGCATCCTCTCTGTGACTATTGCTCCTTTGTGGCGATTTTGATCTTTGATCTTTATATATATATATATATATATATATATATATATATATATATATATATATATATATATATATATATATATATTTTGATGCTAGTTGCAAATTGATCGATGGGCTTTGTTGACATGCTCTGTGATGAACTACATCTTATCTTGAGATTGAATGTGATAGTTAGTTCATACTTGAGCTCTATTGTATTACTTGCTCTTGTCAATATGTTGTCGTTAATTGGTTACTTTCGGTTGAGCTCATAGTTCTATTGCAAATTAATCAGTTGTATTGACTAGTTTGTGATTCTTCTAGTAGTCTTTATGAGCTCATTCAACTTTTCATTTGCCATCTTGATCTCTGTAGTCAACCTCTATTTGATGGAAGTTTAATCATTTTTAGATTAATGATTGAGATCATTTGATTAAGCAAAGTATTGTTTAGAGCTCATAGTTTGAATTTATATTATCATATTCATTTAATGAAGAGTATAGACAATAGGATTGAGATGGCAAAGACTTGTTCTTTAGCTACTCTCTTACGAGAGCACATAATATCATCAATTAATATGTTGGAATAGTGTACGTGCACCCGTTTCACGATGTCACGACCAGCGTTCCCTAAAATTTGGTTAAAAGCGAGGGCACAAGTCTCGTCTTGAGGCAACATCTCCTTCACAAACCCGCAGACGTGAAGTGTCCCAGCGTGTGGTAAATATGTCGAACTACTAAGTTGTTAATAAGTCCATAACTTCATAGTGCCTATAATAACGTGATGACCTCTTGCGGCGTGACTTGACTGCCCAAGCTTCCCAAGGCTCCTTCCATGCAGACAGGGAGAAGGATATACTATCTACGGCCTTGGGAAATAAGGAGCACCCGGGTCGCACGCGAGGCCTTGGGGTTAACGTGCCTTGGAGTCATGGATTCGCGGACGACTCTCGCACGTATAGCACTAGGAAGATATCCAAGGCGAGCATGACAACCGGTTAGTGCAGATGATTACTAACCAATTTCAAATGCGAGATGGCAACATTGCAAAGTTAAATGGATATACTCATGAGCGGTGATGCGCAAGCCGCCCGCTAATTCGGGAGGCGGTCCTCCTCGGCGTCGAGTAGCGTCGCGTCGCGCATAATTGTGAACATGACAACATCCGATTCACCGATAGACGACATCAAGGTAACGTACATCTATGGAATGCACCAAAGATAGACCTATAGGACGCCTTAGCTAATTGCGTATTGTTTTGTAGGAGCCGACGCCCTGTAAGTTCCAAGTGAGGATGGATGGGTCCCTTTGTATTGAGGCTGCGCAGGGGATGGCGTATCCATACGAGGAAGGGGTAGTGCAGCACGGTGCCCAGCTGGCGCACGGTTATGCCAGGGTCCAGGTGGATATGGTACATGTCAATTTCCGAACCGTCCTATTGAAGATTTGCCCGAACGAAGAGATCACAACACTAGGGGATGCCGTCCTCTCTTTTATCCAGTGGCCCAAGAAGGACATCACCCTGGACCCAGCAGTGCCGCGATCTGGACACGACCATTCCTCTCCAACGGGACCCTCGATGACTCCACCTCATGTTTCGCCTCAGAAGGCCACCTCTTCGATTCCCGTGGAGAAGACGCCGAAGGAACAGCAAAAGCGTGCCGACGTATCGGTTCCCGAGTCGTCTCACAAAAAGACGCTGCCAATCGCTAAGGCCAAATTGAAATCAACGAACGTTAAGGCGCCTCCCAAGTCCGGGAAGTCCGCGATACCCGGGAACTACATCATCGGAAAACCGTTGTACTTCGACGCATATTAATGCCTATTGATTTGCTTGTCGGGCTTTGCATGCCCGGTACTTGGACAAGACCCAAAAGAAGGGTTGCGATATTAGAATCACCGTCGAATCACGAGGACAAGCATTTCTTCAACGGGACGAGGTACTTCGTCGTGGGCTTCAACGACTTATATGAACTATTCAACCTCGTTGGCCTCGACGTCTCGCTTCTACGATGTTGGACACTGTAAGTGCGTACAATCAAGTTCTACATTCATGTAATACCGATAAATATCACAACTCATTGCTTATGTATAGATACATCTTTGAAAAATGTCAGGAATGGAAAGAACTGGTGGGTTTCCTCGACCCACATGTGGTATCGTTGCAAACCATCCAACAAGACTCGTCCTTCGTCGAGAAATACATAACGAGGTCATTGCTTCGTCAGACGAACATGAAGTACATAGTGGTGCCCTACAACCAGGGGTAAGTGTCACTACTTGCTATACAAATTTCATTTGTACTTTATACGCAGCACGAACTTAGGTTTAATGACTATAGCGACATACATGAGTAGGTACCACTGGATCCTTTTAGTTATTATACCCAAGAGGAACCATGTGATATACCTTGATTCCCTAAACCGCAACAAGCACGACTTCAGCATTCTAAGAGGAATACTTGAGAGGTATGCTCATTTCCTCCTTACATAACTCTATTGTAGTCTTCATTCGTTTGAAATGGCGAGGATAACTTTTTGAATCATGTAGGTCGTTCATCAATTATGTTGCCAACAAAGGAATATACGATGGAAAGAGCGCCTAACTAACACAGGATGGATTTTCGATGCAGCGCTACAACACGATAATCCTATATCATACTTCATAATAACGCGTCTCGAATTGACTATACCTATATATGTAATTCTATTTTTACGGTGCGCTTGAAAAAAGATGATGAGTTATGTGCAATCTCGTGCGCTATCATATGCAACTAATCCTTAGAGCTAGGAAGAAGGATCACGAGGTTTGTCAATCTCGAAATAATTATTTCCTAATTATAAATTTAAATATATATAGCTTACCACTTTACTCTTAATTGGTAGCGGTGTCTTGGATTTACAATGTGATTCACTTTCGTTGCGGAAGAGATCAAGGACATTCAAGGAAAGCTCGCACATTTATCAACACGAAATCATTAACGCCAATGGAGAGTTTCACTCTCGCCAACCGAGAGCATCACCCCACCGACACCTCTCCGCGTAAACAATTGTAATCCGGTTGTAATTATAGCGACAATACTTGAACAAATGCGATCTTTTGTAATTTATTTTGAGTAATGATCACTTTGAGTTGTCAACAATTGATTATCTCTAATGAATCTGTTTTTGTGCATGCTTGAATCTGTTTTTTGAATGCTTGTTTTCAGAGGGCATGGCTAGCAATTCTGAGGCTAGCCAGAAAACAAACAAAATTGTGGTCGAGGAATGAGCTATCACGAGCGGTTTTTGTTAAAACCATGCGTGAAGGCAAGTATCCTGACGGTTTCTATTGAAAACCGCTCGTGATCTGAAATATCCTGACGGTTATCAAAACAAACCGCTGTGATCACATATATCACGAGCGGTTCTAAATAAAAGCCGTCAGTGATATTCACAAATCACGAGCGGTTTTTATTTAGAACCGCTCGTGATATTCTCGGATCCTGAGCGGTTTTAGTCCAAAGCATGCGTGATACTAGTCTTCCTGAGCGGTTTTTAGTAAAACCGTCGTGATATTAAATATCACGAGCGGTTTTTACCGTGCGTGATAATATCTGTTATCGCAGACCAACAAACATAGGCGGTTCGAAGCTATGCGTGATGACGGTTTCGAACCGTCTGTGATGTGGCTTCCTGTAGTAGTGTAGGAACCGCTAACGACTCGTGATCAGAAAGGGTTTCCGAGCCACAACTGACTACACATAAACCTAACGGGTCACACACTTAATGGGTTGGAACAAAACGTGTTCGGATAGGATCCATCATGGGCACTATATAAGGAGATGCTTGTGGCTATCGGGAAGAGGGAATTGATGTGAGTTACTCCACCGAAACCCTAGCCGCCATCTTTTTGAGAGCTCTACCGTGCGACTTGGTGCTAACACACCGGTGTACGATTGTTTCTTCCCTGGACGTGTGGATACCATAGAGACGCTACTGTGGTTGCTGTTGCGTTTGAGGACGATCTGCGATTTTCATAAGGAACTACAGAAGTTGCTGGAGGAGACGATTGACTCCCGAGGACGCTAGACGATTGACTACGATGACTACATCGACGTGCTCTACGTTGGACCAAGCTGCTCCAACTCTTCTTTCGCTGCTTTTCGCGTCTGGTGTTAACGATCTGTGATCATCTTCTTGCTTGGCTTCCTGGTTTATGTGGTAGAATTTTTGAATTGTAGCTATCGTAGCCTACCCGTACCACTTCACTTAGGAGGATTGGGAAGTACACTATATGGATGTCACATCCACATTCTTAAATGGGGAGTTGGAAGAAGAGGTGTATGTGACACATCCATCTGGTTTCAAAGAGAAAGGACATGAAGGGCAGGTGCTGAAAATAAGAAAAGCATTGTTTGGGCTATGTTAGGCCCCTCGAGCATGGAATGCAAAGCTTGATTAGTGCATGTGGTCACTCAGCTTCGACAGATGTCCACAAGAACATTCTGTATACAATAGGAGACTAGGGGGTGTAGTTCAAATGGTTAGTGTATATGTGGATGATCTAATAGTCACTGGATCAAGTGTCAAAGAGGTTGCTAGGTTCAAAGAACAAATGAAAAGGCAATTTGAAATGAGTGATCTCGGACTACTGAGTTACTATTTGGTAATAGAAGTGAAACAAGATTCTCAAGTTATCAAGTTGTCACAGTCAAGATATGTCATGAAGATACTCGAGAAGGATGAGTTGGTTGACTGCAACCCATGCCAAATCCCTGTGGAGCCAAGACAGAAGATGAGCAAGGTGAGCACAAGCCCCCAGTTGATGCTACTTTTTATAGAAGTGTGTGATTGGGAGCCTAAGACACTTGGTCAATATGAGACTAGATATGGCCTACTCCGTGGGGGTTATGAGTAGGGATGGAAACGGATTGAATACAAATCGAATAGTCTCGAATACGAATACAAATCCATATTTTTAAAACAAATACGAATACGAATTCGAACATTCCAGAATATGAATACAAATCGAATGTCGTATCGAATATGAATTTGAATCGAATATGTACTCGATTCGGTCGAATGTGAATATCCTACAACTTTTGCAACAAAACTCGGTAGAACAAATTTATGTAACATGACTACACGTCTACAGTCTACTGTCTACATGAGTCATAGCAACACCCAACAGCCACATATTCGGCACCAAATCAAGACTCCATCGAAACACAAACGCTCCAGGAAAAATGGATAGTATTCGTATTAGTATCCGAGAAAAAGCAGATAACATTCATTTTTTCCGGATAGTATTCGTTTTTTTGGATACTATCCGGGGTTTTTCCCCAAATACGAATAACACCGAATACAGATACAGATACGAATACTATCCTTTTTTCAGGATAGTATTCATTTTTCATTCGAATGCGGATTTTACTTACCACATTTGTGTTTTCTCGGATACGAATATCGGATAAAATGGATTATCCTTTACCATTTCCCATCCCTAGTTATGAGTAGGTACATGGAGGCTCCAACAACAACCCATATGACAGCTATGAAGCGGATGCTTCGTTATGTGCGTGACACAATTGATTTTGGGTGTTGTTATGACAAGAAGAAGAAGAAGAAGAAGGAGGCAAGCTCTTGGTGGGATATAGTGATGGTGACTTGGCTTGAGATATTGATGATAGGAATAGCACAACCGGTGTTATATACTTTCATGGTGACTTGGCTTGAGATATTGATGATAGGAATAGCACAACCGGTGTTATATACTTTCTTGGTGATCATCCTATCACTTGGGTGTCACAAAAGAAAAGAGTAATAGCATTGTCTTCTTGTGAGGCCGAGTACGTGGCAACTACGGCTGAAGCGTGTCCCCTGGTGTGGCTCGGATGTTTACTGAGCGAACTGACTGGGATAAATCAACCAAGGCATTACTCAAGATAGACAACAAGTCTGCCATTGCTCTCACGAAGAACCTAGTGCACCATGAGAGAAGTAAGCACATGGACACAAAGTTCCATTTCATCCGTGACTACGTGCATAAAACTGAGAATGAAGTGGAGTATGTTAGCACCGAGGAATAGTTGGCGGATGTGCTGACAATGCCCTTAAATCGGAAGGGGTTTGAATGCTAGAGTTTTTGAATTGAAATTTGAAATTTATCGGACTCCACCGATAGAACCGGTAACCAGCAGTAACCAGATATTTCAGCAAAATTTCGTACGATTTTTTTTGATTTTTTAGATGTAAAAACAAAATTGATCTAAATTTTGAATTAAAATTTGAATTTGGTTGAAAATTATATAAATCTGATTTTTTTTTTGCCTAGTATGAAATTTTATCAGACCCACCGATAACGCCGATTACCCGCGAAATTTCGCCGATACAGTTTTCCATGAGCTTACATAAATTAAGCTCCCCTCTTAACGTACCATATTGTGTATGAACTTTCCATTTGCCCTTGACCTGATGGTGTAAAAAGAGTGCTGTAAACCTTTGGTTAGAAGATAGTACCCCATAGGTAAGTACATTGCTCAAGAAAGATTCCAGAAGAATCAACCTCCCTCGTGTAGAAAGTTGCTTGCCCTTAGGAGACTCAACTCTTTTTGTCATTTTTGTTGCAACCCTTTACTGCATCACGGGGTGAAACATGATCACTGATTGGTAAGCCTAAATACTTCGTAGGCAATTGCCCAAGTTGATAGATAAATATATTAGCCACCCTTTGTTGTTTTTCCACATCCACTCCTAAACATAAATTTAACTCTTATGAAATTGATTTTCGGACCAAACATGGCTTTCAAGCAGTAAAACAGAAACTTCAATAAGATACTCATACTCCTTTTGAAACAATATGACTGCGTCATCTACATATTGTAGATCACTAACCCCTCCAGAAAACAAATGAGGTACCAATACCACCTCTCTACAATTTATGCGAACAATTGTTGCAATTTTTTTAAAATAATTTTCATTATTTTTGCAACAATTTTAACAAACCACAACACATTTATTGATCACATATGAATGTTGCAATATTTATCAGTAGGTCATGCCGATCTAAGGAGAATAGTACCTAGGTGTCATCATTCGAACTACTTTCGTTCCGACATTAGATCAACATGAGAAATTCCAAAAAAGCTTGTGAATGCACTTCTCAACTTGATAATTCTTCATATATAATTTCAAGTTGAAATTAAGTCTATGTTGGGATATGAAGAAAAAGGAAATGTCTTAGAAAAATGCTCGAGAAATGATAATTCAAAATAAATTCTGAAAGTTTACTACTTACTACTCGAGTAGCAAATTTCTCGTATTTGAATTTGAAATTCTCAAGGGTGCTACAACACTTTAGATACCACCTCCTTAATTTCTTTGGGATTTTTTTGTGTTAATTTAATACCAAAGCCAAAGTTGTTTGTCTGATTGCAGGGTCACATCTATTTGTTTATTTGCCCTAGATATGTCCCCTTTGTTAATAACTATTGAAACCAGTGGCGGACCCAGGATTCATTATTAGGTATGGCGGCGTCGCAAATGCGTCGCAAGTGCGAACCACTGGAATTCTACAATAACAGAATTTTAGCATCTAATTCATACAATTCTAGCATCTAATTCATACAATTCATCCGTACAATCCTAGCATAGTAGCATCTAATTCATACAGAGTAGTACTTAGTCTTACTGGAACTGGGGGCAGATCAACACAGATCAGCAAAGCCGCCCGCCGTCGGCCATCGCTCGCCTAGTTGCCCAGCGCCCCCGCCCGGCACCGGGTCTCAAGTCGCCCGTCGCGCCGCCGAGAAGCTCCCGCCGCCGATCGCCACGAGGCCACGGCCCCACGCCTCACCGCCGCTAGCTAGCGCTCGACCTCCGGGAGCAAAGTGCCACCACGCCACACGCTGACGCGCCCACGCCCACACCGCACCACCCGCCGCCAAGACGGTGACACCACCTGCTGCCCACCCACCTGCGCCCGCCCACGCTAGGGTTCGCCGACGCCGCCACTAGGGTTGGGTTGGGGCTCAACTGCTCGACTGCTTCCCAATTGGAGGGCATGAGCCATGAGATGAGGCCATCTAGCTAGGTTGGCCGGTTGGGCCACGGCGACAGAAAAATGGTGGCCATGGGCCTACAGGCCCAACAACTTGGAAACTTGAAGTCACTCACGCCCCAAGCAGCAACGGACAACGGAGGCACGGAGCAACATCACCCTGGTCATCTGGGACTCTTCTCCGACGCCGGTGAACTAAGGATTGAGGAAGGACGAGTAGGAAGGGGTTCCGACCGGCGGGAGCTCTGGCGGACGCCAGAGCTCGCCATAATGCTAGGTCCGCCCCTGATTGAAACACATGTTTGAAACAATTTAAATTAACAATTACAATGTTCCTAAAAATGAGTAAATATTGTAAAATTTATCAATAGCTATTTCAATGTTTTAAATTAATACTTCCAATAATCTTAATGTTTTAGACCAATTTGCAAGAATTTTAATGAATTATTGCAGTATTCCTAAACATGTATTGAAACAACCATTCCCGTTCTTCAAACAACCTCACCAACATGCTTGTGCCCCACCACATTTCATCCTGTTCTTCGTTATGAATAAGTGCCATCTCCTTACATCTCCTATACCACCACCACCACCACCATCTCCTGTAGATCTACATCGGTGCACATTTTTTTCTGAATTGAAACAGTAGGGGAGGCCCCTACTATGTAATTTAACTATAAAAAGGAGGATTGTTGACACATCTTACAACCATATTTCACCCCGAAAATCCATGTAAAAGGTCGAATAAAATGAGGTTTCGGCTTAAGATAATGGACTTTAAAGCTAATATGTCCGCATAGGTAGCGTGTCAACTTGTTTTGCAAGAATTACGTCAAAAAGGAGAGAAAACTGGATAAAATTGACTTAGTTGGAGAAACTCCCTGTGGGCCTGCCAGCCCAAACTCCACAACAGCCGGCCCCACGCTAAGTCAGCCTAACTGCCGAAGTCCCATGAGCCCATCGTCATTGAGGCCCAAGTGCCTCCGCCTCCTTACCTGGTCAAGCGTGGACTCGGCCGCCTGGCCAACACGCTCCACACCGTCCAGCCCAACTGCGAACGTGCTGCATGGCGAACTGGTCTTCACGCCAACTTCAACAAATCACAATGCTCCATCAACACCGGCTAGGCATGCCGCCTACATCCTCCACTCCACTGACGTGAGGAACAAGCCCGCACGCATGGAAGTCAACTGGTCGACCGCTGAAACTGACGTACACTGGCTTACCAAGGCTAGAGGTAGCAACCCCTTGGAGAAGAGGGACCCCCTCCTTCATCTTTTTCTCATTTCTTGTACATACTCATAGCTAGGAAATAGTAGAAGCGTAAGCATGGAGACCAGAACGTCGGGACTCCACGAGCTCCACCTTTTCTTCTTCACTATGGAGTAAAATCTTAGTTTTCTTCTAATCCGGTAACCCTAATGTGACCCTTCTCTTTATGTTCAGCTAAGTGAGTGCTACTTATTTTAGCTAGTTCCTAGTCTTGCTCTTCGCTTGTTTGGTCCCCACCTGCATAAGTATATACAGGCTAGAGTAGCAACAACCTAAATTACGCGTGGTGCTTAGTTTAGTAAGTTGCCTTGGAATGCTAGGAGCTTTATGATTGTTTTGGACCCCACCGCTCATTGTTTCACTATAGG
This sequence comes from Phyllostachys edulis, assembly GCA_036346405.1. Lineage (NCBI taxonomy): Eukaryota > Viridiplantae > Streptophyta > Magnoliopsida > Poales > Poaceae > Phyllostachys > Phyllostachys edulis. The sequence goes on along the minus strand of CM070555.1, from coordinate 27,538,852 downwards.
CAGCAAATATTTTATTTTGATACTATTAAGCAACAAATGTTTGATGTTAACACATTTTTAGCATTTCTGAAGTAATTATATTGATCATGATATTTTTTAAAAAGAAGAATCATCTTGATAAGTTGAATAGATTGAACAAGTGGTGATTCGTGATGGTGGGGTTCATTTGTCTGTAATACCCCATTTTTATAAAGCTCTAGGCTGGACCAGCAGGACCGGCCTAGGCCGACGGTCAGACCGACCGACTAGCCAAACTAGCCCAGCATGGTGGTCTGACTGGCCGAGACCATCTCGATGAAGTCTGTGCTGAGTCCAAGGCGGACATGGTATGTGTGCCATGCGATCCCTAGACTCCATGCATATATAGGGTAGCAGGGAGGGCGCTGCTCCACCTCTATCCCTAACCGCCACTGTTGCCTTAACCCTAGCCCTAGCCAAGCATCGTCACTGCCCAAGCCAAGTGCCACCGTCGCTTAGGGATTAGGCCACCGCCGCCAATCTTCCTATGCACCATCGCTGCTGCTGTTCGCCACCACATGCTGTCGGTTGCTGCTGGTGGTCGCCATGCCATGCAGCTACCATTGCCGCTTGACGCCGCGTCGAGGTAGCGTTGTTGTCGTGTCATGCTATCCCAGGCCTACAGCTGGGCCATGAAGACAACAACGACAAGGAAGGGAGGCAAGGCAGGGAGAAGATAAGAAGAATGAAAAAGAGGAAGAACAAGAACAAGAACAAGAAGAAGGAGAAGGAAGGAAGAAAGAAGAAGGAAGGAGGTAGAATAAGAAGAATAAAAGGAGAAGGGAAATTAGGGTTTCACACTCGTGTTGTCTCTGTCGTCTGTTTTCATGGGTAATGACCTAGGAACTTTACTGAGATATTAGAATAGTGGTTTATTAGAGTTTCACGGTAGATTAGTAGCAAGATAAGTAGTTTGTATATTTCTATATTTTCGTTTAGTGTGCTACTGAGCCTTGTGAGGGGGGTTTTGGTTATCTACATCTTGTTTCATAGCTTTGATATATTATGAATAATGTAGGTCATTATTTAAGCTTTCCATAGAGTGCCAGCACATTGGCTTTGGTTGAATGGTGTAACAATTATGGACTCTCGCTTTGGTTGAGTGGTGTAACAATTATTGCCTCAAGAGTGTTATTGTCCAGAATTCCATCGCCATTGGTAGCAGCTATGTTTGTTTCCTTATTACATACAGAAGATAGTCGAATTAAATTATGGTCATAACTAGGAAACAATAGTTAATTTTCCATATTTTCTATAACTTGTATGGGTTGCGACTTTTTATGTTGTAGAAAAATAGATAAGAAATTGATAAGCCTGCTATTCAGTAATGCATCGGATTGAAATTTGGGGTAAAAATCGAGGGACTATATGGCTTAATCAAGAAAATTTGTATAACTAGGAAAGTGTAGAAAATTTTGTATAGATTCCAGAACTCATATGGTTTGCTATGTTTGGATTCCATAATTGGAAGTTATGGCTGTTTGATCACCGGGACAGAGGGTGGGTTGTCTGGTGAAGGGTGTTAATTTTGTCTAGTTTGCGTGTAGGAGCGATGTCAATTTTCTTTATATCTATGTACGGTTGTTACATGTTTTTAGGTGAGTATTGGCTTTGTCCACGTGTTGTTTCTTCGGGTTCGGTGCCACCTTCGTATCATTATGTTTTCCATGGCTGAAAGGTAAGTGCATGGTAGAGCGGTGGTAATCGATTTGTATGACACTTGTCTTTAATGATTAATTCACCATGCTATCTCTTTGCTTTATTCATGCTTATTACAATGTCTATATGATGGTGATGATATGATAATGATGATGGTGATGATCATGATGATAGGATAATGATGGTAATATGATGATGATGGAATATGTTAATATGGAAAAATATTTCATTACTTGCATTCACATCATGAAAGGATTGCATTTGAGCCATGTCAGTGGTGAAGTCATATAACTAGTCCAGAGTGCATGAGCCAAGTCGATGAGAAAGTTATATGACTTGTCCGGAGCGCTCTAGAGAAAGACCTACTTCAATAGGCACTCCATGGGAGTGGAGGTTGGACCTCGTATGAAAGAGGTAGGGAAAGAGCGGTTCAGTGATGGTTGCTTACAACGCTATACCTGTATATGCTATGAGATGTGCATGTTGACATGTAGTATAGTCAAGCATTACATTAATGAAACAATGAGGTGATGATGATGGAAAACATGAATGATGATGATGATGGAATACGTGAATGATAATATGAAAATATATAAGTTTATTGTTCTAATATACACATGCTGAGTCATGGACTCACCCTTACTTTGTTGATGTTTTTAGATGACCATTGAAGGCGATATGCATGGGATGAGAGTAGCACATACACATCAATCATGAAAACATTACTATTTAGTTACCTCAATTATCTTAGAGAAATAGCTGATCTATTTTGAATTTGATTAGTGGACATTGGATGATCTATGGTAGTTGTGTGGATTATGAGTAGTATTAGTGTGTGGTAAAGACGAGTTATGAATACGTTTACGGTAATGTCCTAATTGTTAGTAATGTTGCTAGTCAATGTTGTCGGGCACATGGTTCTAGACGTCCTCGGGCACGAGGTTGCAATTATCTTGATATTGTTGTTGTAGGATAATTTGATGTAGATTTCTATTCATGCATATATTGCTGTAATTATAAATAATTGTCATTTAAATTTAGAGTGAAAAATATATTGGTGATGTTCTGGGCTCTTTGTTGGGCTGGATGTTACATTGTCTTTGCCTTGATTGTACCCCTCGTGTTCTTTCCTTCATCCTTTTCCAAAAAAGAATGCAGCTTTTAGATAAAATGGGAATAATATAAAGTATATGTCCAATCAGGAGATAGTATGGGCTAGAATATATTCTTTATGTTGTTCAATTAGCTCAACACATTAGATAAAATAATCAATGAGATTAACAAAAATGAAAGATCAGAGTTAGACCAGTCTCAATACTTTGAAAACTAGGTCGACAGATGTTCAAGTGCATTCAGTTCAAATGGATGTACAGACTAGTGATTCTTTGAACTTTCCTTTCTTAAGTATGATTTGGGGGCAAAGCACACAGTATGTGTGTGTCATCATTTAGGGTCTGTTTTGAAGAGGAGGATTACTCTAGGAATTTTTAGAATTTAGTTTAAATTTGAATTAAATCCTAAGGATTTAGATCCAAATCCCACGTATCCAAACAGGCCCAACTTGTTAAGATTATCTGATGGTGGCTAAAAAAAAAATACTATAATCGAACTATAGTCACTCTCGAGTTTTAGAATTTATTTTGTTCCTTTTTCAACTTGATCTTGATATTTCTTCGATGTTATATATTTTAACAACCTCCTAATATGCGGAATTATTAGAGAAGTCTTAACTATCTTAATTAGTCCAATATAGTTTGAAACAACTGCATATGTCGTAGTTTTCGGAGCATATCATAAGACCTTGTTTAGATAGGCAGAGATTAGACTCAATCACTTTGGATAAATAGGAAATTGAATTAAAATATCTGCTCGTCTAAAAAGATTAGGTCTATTTTTGCATATCCAAACAAGCTCGATTTATAGGACAAGTGTTAGGTTAGCCGCAAGTGATAATGGCGTGTCATATCATGTCGACGGGAGAATAGAAATGGAAGTTAGTAGTGGAGGTCAGATTATTCTATCACGATAGATGGAATTAGAATGAGGTCACGGACAGATAACGAAGAGATGCGGACAGAAAATTACATGCATGGCGTAAGGCCTTTGAAGAATGATATGAACCCTGCTTTGTATATAGGAATAACTTTTCTACATAGCGTTAATATTAGGCCTAAAGTTACATGTCTGGATTTGCATGGTTCTTCATTCAGCCACGTGGTCAGGTTTTGTGGTCGATCTTTGGGTGGAATGAGAACATCGGGCTGCAATGCAACTGAGCAGTGCATCTGGCTTGATCTACCTATTGCTGTCCAAGCAACTAGGGGCTAGCGTCTATAGAAAAATACAAAACGTGAGGAAAAGGAGCCACGCATGGAGGTTCCTTGGTTCTTTTGCGTGAGGTCGTGTCAACATCAATCATAAGGGGAAAGCATCAAAACTAAGCAGCAATATTTTACTGGCATTTTAGTCATGGAAACTTTTCAAAAGTGAAGCATTTCATGGATACTAATTGTGCATGCTAGACATCTGCATAGCAAGTTTAGATATGTCATTAATAAATTTTATGAGTAAATTGCACATTAGACCACCCATTTTGACTTGAGGTATACGTACAAAACACCAGATCTAGGCGAACTTTTCACATAACACCACCTAATTGTATTGGAATCGCCAAGAGGACTCTCAACTTGTTTCTGCTGATGTCCTAATGCATGAATAGATATAATAACCTTGTTGAGCTCCACCACATTGGCTCAGGTAAAATACTATGGCAATCAGCTGGCTGTGGACTGTGGCACAGCAGCAGCGTCGGGTCTTCTGCAGCATGGCGTGAATGTGTTGTCCCTCATGTCATATGCCGGAATCATCGAGTGGATCTTCAAGACTTCGACTGCCTTGTGCGTGAGGTGCTGGTGTAGGAAATAAACGCAATCTTCTCGAGCTTCACCACAGCTGGGGCGCATTAAACGGGCTGGTATTATGTGCAACATCTCCAAACAAATCACCCAAATCTTTTTTTTGGCAGATAATGCATGCTAATTAAACATTCTTTTTATTATAGCTCAATATCAAGAGAGACAAAAGGTAACTCTAAAGAATACGAACTTTTTTTATTAAATAATCTTTTTTTAACTTTTATTTTAAAGTTAACCTCCGACGCACTTTATTTTTAAAAATAACCCCTTTGGTCACGCCACCACCCATGGCGTGACCAAACAACACTGTCACGCTAGGGCAAACTCTTGTCACGCCATAGGATAAGTCCGCAAAAAAACCTCTTTGGTCACACCACCACTCATGGCGTAACCAAACAACAACATCACGTCTTGTCACGTTAGCTTTGTTTCGGGCAAACTCTTGTCATGCTATGGGTGGTGGCGTGGCGGTGTTGTTTGGTCACGCTATAGGTGGTGGCGTGAACTAAAGGGTTATTTTAAAAATAAAGTCTTGGAGGTTACTTTTAAAATAAAAGTTAAAAAAAGATTATTTAATAAAAAAATTCAAAGAATACCAACTTTGTTTTTTTAAAACCTAGATAGTAAGGTTAAACCTTTTTTTTTACAGAATGGCACACTTTCTCCATACTGGCTGCCTTCTCAAATAATGTTTTGAATAATTTTCTATGACACATTGGAGAATTATTCGAAGAAAATAGGGAAGCAGTCAAGCATCAAAGGTGTGCTCATGTGCACATACCTCATGGAATTTATTCTCGACAGTAGTGATTTTTTTTTTGGAGATGATGCATGCTAAACATTCCATTTGTTATAGCTATACGATTCATCAGGAAATGAACTACACATTTTCACATATCAATGGAAGTTTGAAAAAGATAGGTGCGTGAAAGCATGAACACTTCTATGAATTATTGGCTTATAAACCAATACTACAATAGAGCAATGATATATTAAAAATATTTAGACAACAGTTAGTAATTCGAAAGCTTCATTATGCACAGAGCAAGCTATCTATTGATGCATGACAATGTATCAAGCCTTCTGACTGATCGACACACTAGCCAGTGACGTGGATTGAATAATCCTTAATTAATAAAGCTATTAATCTATAATATTTATTATATATAATAGTATTCTAAAAGCCCTTCAATATATCTCTGATCGGAGATACTTGCCATGACTAGTTTAGGTTACGACCACCCTCTTGTCGGAAAGTTTGGTACGACTAGGTCAAATCACAACCATTATGTAGTTGATAAGTCTCACAGGCATATATGTGGACTCTATTTTATCAACTAGGGACCCTGTACACCATGCCCAACTATGCGTGGTAGCAAATACAACACGTGCACCTTAGTGTCTCCAACATAACCACGTGCACCTCTCTCCGTCTCTGACAATAACTTTTTGGTGAATGTGCAAGGGGTCTCACTGACAACAATCGTTGTCCACATGTAGATTCCAGCAACTGTCAAGGCATCTCTTGATGGATAACAACTGTCACCCCTTCGACGCTTTATAAGGGATGGTGATGGTAGATGGAGAAAAAGAGAGGAGGCCATAGATAGCATTCATAGTTTCAGTGGTATATTGTGCATTGTAATCTCACTTAATGCAAGAATACAGGAGTATGGTTATTGTTCTCCTCGAAGAAGGTCTAATTAAGAAACACCATGTCTCTTCTTGCGTAATCTCAAGAGTCATGTTCCTGCATGTACTCTGTAAGATTGATAGTAATTCATTGACAGTCACTACTATAGAAAATGTCTTCACAGACGGTTCAAAAATGTCATTACAGACGGTTTCCAGAGCTGTCTGAGTTTATGGATCAGTGATGACATGAGGTCATCACAGACGGTTTTGGAACCGTCTATGATGCATGCTATCACAGACGGTTATTAATTCATAACCGTCTGTGGTATATGACTATCACAGACGGTTTGTGTCTAGAACCGTCTACAATAAATGTCTATCACAGACGGTTCGTGTCTAGAATCATCTGTGATAACTATCTATCACAGACGGTTCTTATTTAGAACCGTCTGTGATATATATCATTCGTAGTCCCCAACCACTTTCGGGGTGTCATGAGGGAGGATGACACAGCTGCCACGGGCAACCTCTCATTGAGCTTGCAAGTTCAAGAAATGCAATTGGACAAGAAAGCGCTTGGACATACAATTACGGATGCCACTTCCCAATCGATAGTAAGTGGACTTGACATGAAGCCACTTCTATTCGACCGAAGTGGCATCATGTATCGAACCAAACATTCCTTGATGTCAAGTCCACTTCTATCGACAACATCCAAGTAATCATGTATGACACGCAAACTTGCAAACTGATTTCTTGAACTTGCAGTTAGATGAGAGGTTGCCCGTGGCAATTGTCTCATCCTCCTCACAACCCACCAAAGGGTCGGGATCATATATATATATATATATATATATATATATATATATATATATATATATATATATATATATATATATATATATATATATATATATATATATATATATATATATATATATATATATATGTAGCCGATTTTAAAGGCACAAGCATCCACTACTTGGAGGTTTTATAGAGAAGAGATCAGGAATAGAATGGTAGGACGTATACGTACCTAGGACGCAAGGGAGGAGAACTTGACCAGCATGAACATGATTACAAATTAGCCTAACCTTTACAAATCTGAAAAGTTAATTGCAGCCAAGCCCCATCCGAACCACATCGATCCCATGTAAGCCAACCAAGCACAAAGAACCGGCATCAATAACCCTCAGTACCCATCAGAGAGCATTAACCAAACCCACCATTTTGCCCCATTCATTTTTGTCAATCTGAACCCACAACATGAACTAAGCAAGATGCACAGAATGCACATATACCAATAGCCCTCAGTTTACATCACAGAGCAAGGGGACTATTAATATGAACTAATTATCATTTCAATTTCAGCATAAGACTATTAACATCATTACATCACAAAGCAAGGGGACTATTAATATGATCTAATTATCAATTCAATTTCAGCATAAGACTATTAACATCATTGAGCAGTTCAACAGCAAGACAACAAGACCAAGGGTGCCCAAACCCACCACACCAGTAGTAGCCCTCGGCATCCATCGCGGAGCACTAGCCATTTTCATCACAGAGCAAGGGGGGTAGAGACAAAGAGGGAGTAAGGTAGGGTAATACCTTAGTACAGCGCAACCACGGCGGCGACCCCACCACCAGCACAACCCTCATCCATCTCCTTCACCTTGCATAAATCACACAAACATCAGGACACAACTTAAGGCTCAAGCATAAAAATCAAACTCAACAAAAGACATTAAAGCTAACAGAGAGGAGAAAAGAGGAGGATGGGGAAAGCAAAGCCGGGGGCAGGGCCGAGCCAGGAGGTCAGCAGAGAACCAAGCCATGGGACGCGGCAGGTAGGTGCAGTGGCGCTTGATGGATTGGGTGGCGGCGTCACCATAGTTGTGGCACAACCCTGACACTTCATAAGTCACTCTTATCGTATGAGTGTCTTGTGCAGTGTAGAGTGGTTTCACAACCGGCGGCGACGGCGACGGGGTCGGGCGGCGGCGTCGAGGTGGGGAGGGGAACGGACGAGAGTAAGTGCGCTAGGGAGTGACGAGTTAGGGAGGGTGCAAACCCTAGCGGTGCTGGGTAGTGACGAGTTAGGGCGGGCACAAACCCTAGCGGTCGGTCGGGCTCCTACTAATAAAGAGACTTATCACATACGGTTCTATTATGGAACCATTAGTGGTAGTTATCACAAATGGTTCTATTATGGAACCATTAGTGATAGTTATCACAGACGGTTCCATAATCTGTGATATGTCCCATATCACGGACGGTTCCATAATAGAACCGTCCGTGATATGTCCCATATCACAGACAGTTCTATTAAGGAACCGCTCATTAAATGGTTTTTATCAAGTATATTATCTTGTATATACACTTACATGACATGAAGAAATTACATGTTTATGTGTCAATTTTGTCATTAAAATCTGCTAAAATTTGCTTTAACTATATATACATATATATATCACATCGGATCGTATATATATATATATATATATATATATATTAATAATTCAACATGTAATTAATATAGTAACTTCACCTCCAAACTAGATTTTTTTTTTCATTTTGGCATTTTCATATGGCCAAACAACGTGGCTAGTTGCTTCTTACAATGATTAAAAAAAGTAGAAACCTATAAATAAACAAAGTTTTTATAGTGGCAGAGGTAGGCTGCCATCTCCGTCTTCAATACTTCGTAGGCAGCGGTGGCATCAGACGGTTCGTGATCGAACAAAGCCTAAAATACGTCCACCCGCTAACGCGCTTGTTCGAGTGTCTCCCAAAGACCCTCGGACTGTTGAACCAAGAAAAATTGAGCCCATAGGCTCTCTTCTCTTGCTTGAGGGGTCTCGGCTTGGTCGACTCGGTCGCCCGCCGCCTCGATTAAGTAGTCCAAGTCACGGCAAGCCTCCTGGAGACGTGCAACGTCGTTGTGGAGGATCATGTTGATGACGCGGTAAAGTCGTCGAAAGTGGGAGATCACCCGAAAGATGCGGCGGAGGAGGATGTCAAGACAGCGGAAGGTGGCCGTCACCTGCTCCGGCAAATTCTCAGACAGAGGAGTGAAGATACTGTTGAAGCAGTGTTCTTTCGCAGCACCCGCCAACGTACAACCGGAGAGTTGCTTGTATAGTACGGCCAGGTAGGCCATCAATGCCGGTGACAAGGAAACAGAAGAGGCAGCATTTCTGTTTTTTATAAGTACTAGAGTTATATGTGGGGATGATAATCATCTTCGATGGCAGATCATCCTTTTTATAAAACAAGGAATAAATTCGAAGCGTGAGACAAAGAGACGCATTAGGGAGCCGAAGCGGCATTGGTGCGACAAAGAGATGGATCAGTGATGAAGAAACTGATCATCGGGCTTCAACTGAGAGCTGTAGCGATATTATCACAGATGGTTATAACAAATGTGATATGTAGTAATATCACAGACGGTTATTGTTAAGAACCGTCTATGAGGTTTCACAGACGGTTGTTTGTTCAAAATCGTTTGTAATATGTAGAATTATCACAAACGGTTATTGTTAACAACCATCTGTGATACTTCACAGATGGTTTTAGTTATGAACCGTCTGTGATATTACCTCTTTACAGACGATTTTTAGCGCAGCCAGTAACACAAACGGTCTCTAAACCAATACCACATGTGATTGCATGTAATACAGATGGTTTTGGTCAACCGTCTGTGATGAGGTGTCCAGTATTAGCCTTTTTGTAGTAGTGAGTTGGCGTCGTCCATGGGGAACACAGTGGTGATCTTCATTCGTTCTGCTCTGATGCCTCCATGACAAATAAGTAGAATGAGGAGAATTGATTTAATTTCGCAATTTATGCAGTACTAGACATGGATGCATGCTACGACTATGAGCCGAGCATCTACTCGTCCGAGGGCAGCGCCTACTCCTGGAACCTATCGCCAGGCCCACGAGATTGTGCCACGGACATGCTGCAGGAGAGCGCGCTATCACTGACACTCTCACCAGCACCTTTGCGCCCAGATGGGGAGTCAGAATCGTCACAGGGCAAGGGTTAAGTGTAACATTCTAAAAATCCCAATTTTGGGGAAATATAAGGAAAAGAAGTGGGAGAATGATTTTTGTCATGTTTTGTGTGGAAAACTATTTTTGCATGATTTTGAGCTTTGGTATAAATCAAATATTGAAATTTGATGCAAACAACAATTTGTAAGAATTTTCGAGAAAATCAAAGAATAGATAAAATCCTAAAAAATTTACACAAGGAACTAAACAATGCCAAAAACCCTCAAAAAAAATTCATAAAATTTAGAGCCTATTTGATAGGTTTAAAATTTTAGAAAAGACTCAACATTCCTAGAAATTCCAAACTTAATTCAATTTCCTGTCGAGCCAAATGGGCCGATTTAGCCCAGCCCAATTTGGCTCGCACCTGCTCCAGCCCGCGCCAGCTTTGCTCTCACCCTCTCACTGATGTGCCAGGCCCACTCGTTAGGTGGTGTCTTCCACCTCGTGCCAGCGCGCCAGGCCGCCCTCGCCAGCTCCGTCGCTCGCCCATAGTTTCATGCTCAGCTACCCCGGTCACCTCCGCCAGCCTTTGCCAATGATAGCTACCCTGTCAACACGCCGTTATCCTGTGTGGGCAACGAGACCGAAGCTCAGCACGAGAGAACTGTTCACTGCGCCATTTTCTCGCCACTCCTCTGATGCTATTCTTGACGGTATTTAAGCCCCTCACCGCGTCACTAGCAACTTAGCTCGCCAATCTCGCTTTTCGCATAGAATCAAAGCGTCTCATGCTTTGCTTCACCAAAAATAAGAGCATCGTTCTCGACACCGGTGAGCAAGCCTCACACCTCCATTTGCTCTGGTGAGCTTCCTTGCCCTCGCCACCCATATCACCATGTGTCCCTTGCCTCAATGATACCCCCTCTTTGCTTGATGTAGCTCCAGGAACCCCGTAGAGTGATCGTGTCGTCATCTTCTTCACCTCCGGTGCACACCCCATTTCAGGCCTTCGCGTTCTCGACGCTCTGGTGAGCTTGAACCTCATCTAACTGCGTTGTATCGCGTTTCGTACTCTACTAATGCTCCTTCCTTGCTAAATGTGGATCCAAGCTTAGGGAATCACTAGAAACAAGCTCTTCCCCAAAACTGGCCACTGTCGATTTCTTTTCTGTTCACCGTCACTCCGGTGAGTCCCCGTTTGATTCCTCGCTCCTACATCATGCTTAGGACCTCAGGAATCTAATGCGTTGCTTCTTGAAGCACCTCCAACACCATATCGTGCCAGCATCATGAGCCACCTCTGTGCCACTGCTGATCAACATCGACACGCTTCTCTGGCCATCCGCCAATGTCATCTACACCCTTGGTGAGCTCCTAGTAGTCCTCTAGTGCTTCTATGTGTGTTAGATCAGTAGATTAGCTAGCGTAGCATAGGCTTCACCGTGGCCACCCATGGCACCACCGTGGGAAAGGGTATCACCACCGCTTTGGTGACCATTGGTCCCGAGCCGCTGCCTATAGCATCGTAGTCATCCCCTAAAGACAATGCACACCACCATTCATTGCCGATTTCCTCTAGGCACAAAAACCATGTCAGACCCGAGGCACCTCGTCGCTTTTCGCCGGTGTAGCGCCACCTTCGACCATCTCTCCGACCCCCGCCACCACCCGGTGGGATCGCCATTGAGAGGGGGACCCTTTTTGCTCATTCCCTGAGCCTCTTCATGTCGGCCTCGCTGCCGGTAAGCTTGCCATGGCGCTCGGCCACGCGTAGCTCTCCTGCTCTTCTCTTTCTCTCTCTGCCAGTGGGCCCAGATGAGTAGGAGATGTTTAATGCTAATTGCCAAATCTTGAAAAGTATTAAGTCTATGACAATTGGGAATAGTAGAAAATTTAATAGAAATCTAATTTAAAATGTAGTTAGAATATGAGCCACTCACAAGTAGGCCCCCACATGTAAGTTAATAAAAATCAGAAAAATGAGAAAAGCTGCTTTTAGTTCAGAAGGAAAATACGCTTTCTCTACTAGAAAGCATAAACCTCAGTAGAACTTAGAGGAAAATACTCTTTCTCTGTTGGAAAGCGTAAACATCAGAAAATACGCTTTCCACGTCACCCTTTTCTGAATTTCTAGAATTTTCAAACCGAAGCAAATTAAAACGTTAATAGCTTTTGCATACAAACTCCAAATTTAATGAATTTTTTTTATAAATTTGTATAAAGTCATGCTCTATCTTAATGTGCAAAAATATTTGGATTTTGTTGCTGTTGAAATTATTGTTTTATATTTAATTTGATTCCGGCTCTTTTGATTAGACATCGATTGTTCGAGCGAAATTTACAACGATCATCCATCCTCTTATTCAGAGCAACCAGAGCAAGACAAAGAACCCCCCCCTTTGACCATGTAGATCCTACTTTTTGCAAAATCTATTATGCATGCTTGTATGTTTGCTTAAATTGCTATATTTTGGGATAACAGTAGCTATAGTCCTATTTGATGCATTATCCTCCTTGAAATATTGATATCCTTTTTTTTAGCCATTAGGGTATGGTTTAGATAATGAATGATGTCAAATTGGGTATTTTGAGTGTGAATATCGCACAAATGCTTAGCCGAGCTTTAGTCTTTACAAAAACTGGAAAAATGGATGACATGTTGAATATGAGTTTGGGGGATTTTGAAATGATGGTCTAGAGGGGTTTGCTCTTTTATTTTGTAATAAAAAAAGTAAAAATGCAAAACTTTGTTTGTGACACAGGCGAGTAATATTATAATCTGAGGAGTGTGAGAGGTGTATCTCACAAGTAGATAGGGGGAGATCCTTGCCTGAGTCAATTAAGGACCGAATACCAATATATCTAACCTAAGCGAAAGCGTACACCCACATGTGCTGACATGGGACGTCCTTAGCTAATTAAGTCATTAAAAACTAGCCTTGCACGTTGGAATGCCATAGTAGTGCGAGCATGACCGGTGTAGGCATGTTCGAAGGGGCTCCCTTAACCATGGTGTCGGGCACAAAGCTTGCTGACACAATGGTGAATGCCTCACTGAGATGGGGGTGTACCCGGGTGAAGTGAGGGTGTTCATTCGCGGGCTATTGCAAGGTTAGGACTAAATGATGTGAAGGCTTCAATGTGTGCTCTAGACTACTTACCAAAGGTTAGTGAGCGGTGGTATTGACGGATGCCGAACAAACTCGAGAATTCATGTGCTGTGGGTAAATTTGTACCCCTCTGCAGAGTGTAAATCTATTTAAATAACCATGCTCGTGGTGATGAGCATGCTAAGTGTAGTATTGTCGGGTATAGTCTTGTTTTTTCTTTCAAAAACAGTTCTTGTTGGAAAATGAGGGAATGGTTTTGTTGTGTTATTTGAGTTGAGTGCCATGCCTATGGCTGAAAGTAAGATGTTGATCGCAGCCATGGAGGGTTGTGATTTATTATTTATCAAGTACTTACTTGTTGTCCTTTATCTATTTTACTGCTCTTTGAATTTCCGTTGCAAAGTACTACACATTGATATTGCAAATAAAACTTGCTTAATGTTGAAAATAACTTGTAGCATAGAGTCTCATCCTTTGTTAGCCATGCATATATACAAACTTTGTGATACACTACAAGTCTTGCTGAGTACGCAATGTACTCAATCTTGCTTAAATTGTTGTTCAGACTTAGAGGATGAGCCTACGCCAGACGACATGTTTTTTGCATCCGGTGCCAAAGGGTTCGGTGATGGGTCTTTCTAGGACTTATTTCTTGTTAGTTGCTTGAGGGTTTGGATGGGCATACCATTGGACTTTTGGACTTTCCACATATTATGCTTACGTTGTTTCATTCGCTACTTCTGATACTTGAGCTTTTATTTGGCCGGTCGGCCCTTGTGATGTAAACTATACAATCGCTTAAGTTATATACCACATTTGTTTCATTTTTTATGTATGTGTGTATGTATGTATGTATGGATGTGATTATCAATATTGTGGATGTGTGTACTAGTCACTGATCATGGGACTAGTATGGTACACACACAAGGGCTTCTAGTATTCAAAGCCTAGGGTCTGATGCCAAGTGACCATGACCAATCCTGGTCGACAACGAGCTCCTAACGTAGTAAGGCCCCTACCTCTGAGCATGCAAGCTCGTCCGAGGACGACCAACTACCTTTGGGGAGTCTTGGAACGTACAATTCTAGGGCTCAGACGCCAACTACTAACCATCGAACACTCTTTAGTTGTGAGTTTGGCCACACACCCGGAGAGTATGCCTTTGATTAGACACGGTTATAACCTAGAATTCCCCTTCTTGGCAGGGATTGCTCTGAGTCATGAGGCATTGTCTTTTGACTACATGTCAAACCAGGGGGGTTTGACCACTAGCAGAGCTAGTAGCATCAAGGAGGCCATTTCCCTCTCTGTAGATCCCAATTGCTCTCCACCCACCGGTTCTGAGAATGCTGCCCGCTATACACCCGCTCCCAGTGCTCGTCCAAATGGCAAGAACTCTAACAACGAGGGAGATCTCGACATTCATGAGCGTGACTGATGTCCTAGAAGTGATCGCACTCCGCTGAGAGATGCCTCGACAAGTTCAGACATAGATGATCCCTAGACTGCTAGGAGAAGAAGGATTACGTCCTAGGACCAGTTGCGTAGTCGAGTCTAGGACCAGTCGAAAACTGCTCAATAACTTCAACGGATTAATGATCTCATAGAGAATCCAAACCAAGAGCTCGGAAGAGCACTTGGCTATGACGCCTTTGCCAAGGAGATCACCCAACAGCTATAGGATACAATGGCCAGAGCCGAGTGGTACTGACAGCAGTGTTCCAAAGATCACACTGGGATGACCCTGTCGATCACCAGCCGATCGCACAAGTCTCAGCATAGGAGAGAGCAAGGCCTTCCTTAGCCTAACCCATCTCCTGGTTGATTTCACGACCACTATGGTAGGTGAAGAAGGGACCAACTATCGGGACCCAAATATACAAATTTGGACCCTCTATGTATACTGCACTAGTCCAAGATCACGCTAGTGCACACAGTGGTAACATTGATGAAATATCATTCCATGTGCAAAAATAACTAAGAAATAGGCAATTAACAATAATTATCATAGTAATGACCTTAAGGTCAAAGCTTACAATTAATGCATCGGAAGGCAAGTAACTCAAATAGCTGCAGCGGAAGGTAACATAATAACTTCAGTGAATCCCATCCATATGCCCATAGACAATCGATTGGGGTAGCGTGACCTAGTTCTCCACAATCTTTGAAGTAGACCATGTTGACCGACGATGAACTGTTGTAGTCTTCTCAACTGAACATCATTGTTTATAGTAAAGTACTCAGCAAGTCACACTACATAATGCAATTATAGATGATGGCTTATTCCAAAAGATATAGCATCTATGGTTCTTTTGCATAAAAGCAATACTTGCAGTTGAATGTGAATAATAGATTGAAAGCAAAATTCAAAACGAATAAACAATAAGAGTTTAGCATTTGTTTTCACAAAACTCACATAACCTAATCAGTTTCTTTCACATAGTTGCATAAGTTTCCCCACACAACTGTCACTTCCCAATTGTTTTTATAAAAATCTACCCCTCGTGTGAAATCTCCGAGCATGTCTATGACCGTGAACGTGGCAATTTTAATAGATTGAGTAACACTCTACAAAGGTTGTACACTTTAGCCACAAGATATAATTAACTCATCATGTTTGCCATGGCTCGCCATACGGAGGTATGCAATTGAGCAATCATAACAAAACTTTTCCGATACTTCATGTTGACAATTGACACTCCCATTGTGCTTACTAACGGCACCAACCCTCACACAAGTTGTTAGCCCGTCGCACATCGTTGGACCTGAAGATAGCAAACTGCTCATAAATATGAATTGCCACACAGACAGAATCACACCTCCACCCTAGCACACAGTTTAAACTATCTGCTTGAGAAATCAACATCAAGACTCCATAAATTACTAGGTTAGGTCTGTCCCATACCAAGCATGTGGTCGTACAGTTGTGGCTAAGTTCAATGGCGCACAAAGTTCAGTCCTTAATTGACCAAGGCGAGACTGCCAAAACTCTCTAACTAAGTAATCACCATTCGCATTTTCTAGTCACATATCCATCATATTACCATTTACTTTTCCCAGTCACACATCCACCATATCACACAGTTCTATCCACTTGCCTTAGTCTAAATATATTTCCACCCAGTTAGTTAAGTGCAACACATGCCATCAATAAGAGCATACTGCACACAGTTTTACAAAAGTTCCATAATCACTTAGTCAAGTTTATATATGCAACTCAAATGTTATCAATGACTCATTGCATGGCTAAGAAGACTATTTGTATCTAACCAACTCACGTTGGTGCTGTAATAATACCAACAAATAATTAACTAAGCTAAGGTGACAAAAGATCACGATAATACAATGAGCAAGGTGGACATAATCAAATTGGTGTATAGAAAATCCCAAAACATTTAAATAAATACTTAAAGTAAAATGCAATAATTTGAATTAAGGTAATTTTGGAAAATTGGGTTCAACATGGTCAAAGGTACAACTTGCCTTGCTATAGCAACGAGAAAGAAAGCGCAAAAACAAACAAAATTCAAAAGGCAAATCAAATAAACTCTAAATTGAAATTGAATGGTAAAGGAAGGTAGATCTTGAATTTATATGAATATAGGAACTTGAATTGGTTCAATCAGAGCTTGTATGAGGAAGAACGAGCTCTCGAAAGTTTGATCGGAAAGGAAAATGGTAAAAAAGAAAAGGGAGAGAAAAACTGACAGGTAGGGTCCACCGAATACTCTCCGAATATTTTATTTTGGGAATATTAGAAAATAGTTGAGTGTATGACATGTGGGACCTACTGAGATAAAAGTATATTCGATAATTAAATTAATTCCAGAAAAGAATAAAGAGAATGACTAGTATGGTCACTGGTCTATGGACCATGTCCACAGAGAGATGCTAGTCCACGGTGGACCAAACTCATGAAGCTAGGGTTGACCAAGGGTTGCTTGACATGCGGGGACCGCATGTAAGTGAGAGAGGAAAGAATCTAGGGTTCGGTTGAGTGGATGACATGTGGGGTCCACATGTAGGATAGGGAGACAGAGGAAGCCACAGAGAATAAAACACAGAGGCCATGGCCGGTGGGTCGGGCACATGTTGTCGGCGATGAGTGGCGGCGAGGAAACTCCACCGAAGGACAAAAATGGAACTTGGCATTGAGGCGGTGCTAAGGGAGGTGATGGCATGGCTAGAAAAGCAATGTGGTGGTAGCAATGGCGGCGGCGGTGGAGAACCGGGTCGGGTGTGCGGTGGTCTTGGTGATTTGGCGACGCCTGGAGAGAAAGGAGGTGAGCACCGGCTCGGCGAGGAGACGAGGATCACTCCAGAACAACTGGGGTGGCCAGAAGTGGCAGTGCAACAGCAACGGCTGGAGCCGGAGAAGACAAGCGGCGCCGAGGAACTTCAATGGCGGAGAGAGGGCAAGGTTGGAATGGTTCGGAAGAGGAAACTCCAGAACTCAGCGTGACGCACATGGCAAGGCTAAGAAACTCACTGGCGGCGAGATTGAAACAGGGGGTGCAACCGGTTTTGGTGACAA
Source organism: Phyllostachys edulis (assembly GCA_036346405.1). NCBI lineage: Eukaryota > Viridiplantae > Streptophyta > Magnoliopsida > Poales > Poaceae > Phyllostachys > Phyllostachys edulis. The sequence continues at coordinate 27,520,977 of CM070555.1, read as the reverse complement.
AGACGAAGACGGCGGTCCAATGGAGCTCCGGGCAAGATGGTGGAAGCACCTCGTAGAACGTGGCAGCGCAAACTCGATGGTGGAAGAGGCATGGGCAGAGAGGATTCGAGGGCGATGAATTCCAGTGAGAACAACCTCCAGCGTTGCTTAGTTTCTTCGGCTCAATTCCACGAGATGAAGACGAGACCAAGGTTGGCGGCTAGGGAAAACTAAAGAGGAGGACAAGGCAGATATTTTGATGTGGAGGGGCGCACTTAAATAGGCACGAAGAGGGAGAGTTTGCGAGGGAGCTGACGGTGAATTGTGTCTGGCTCGGACACAAACACATGCGTTCTCCTGGTTGAGGATGACGCCAACGTGGCGCTGGCGGCGGGTCCATCTTGCAGCGAGGGAAAATGGAAGGCTAGCGCTGGCTCGTGAGAAAGGAAAGATGGGCCAAGCGGCTGGGCCGAAAAAATAAAAACGGGTCGGCTCGGCTAGGCCGAAAGAAAACAAGATTGGTCTGAATTTAATGATTTCTGAATTTCAGAAATTGAATTAAATAAAACAGAGCTCAAATAAATAGCAAATAAATTCAAAAAAATTCCCAGAAAATTATCTGGAACTCTAGGAAACCAAATAACACAAGCTTTAATTTAATTGAAGTTTACATTAGTCAAATTAAATTGTTTTAATTTTATAAATTCCCAATTAAGCTTTCTTAATTCAAATAAAATTGGTGAAGTTTTTTAGGGACCTAAACTACTCAAAAGATTTTTCTTCTTTGAAAACCCTAATTTTGGGACGTTACACCAACATATACCTCCCACGACAGGTAGTCGACAAACTGCTCGGAGGAGTGGGAAACCATGACTCCTTCGGAGGAATCGACATCAGCAGAAGGATCCTGAGGAGGATTACCCTCGCAGGACTAACATCTATGAATGATCAAGTCCTTTTACTAGTGGGTATCGGCGTGTACAATCTCCCAGTTATGCTAACCCTTATTTTCCACAAAGGAGGCGTTATGACCCCATTACTAGTTGTTAGGCGTTTTCATCCAACATCCTAATAGTTCGTTGGCTAGACAAGTTTTGACCAGCGAATATGGAGAAGTTCAATAAGAATTAAAACCCCCTTGAATTTCTCCAAATCTATACCACAGCGATCTGACCCGTGGGAGGAGGTGAGCATGTCATGGCAAACTATCTTCTAACCCTGCTCGAAGGTTCTACTCGATCGTGGCTGCCTAGCCAGTCGCTCAAGTCGATCTACTTGTGGCAGCATATCTAAGATTTCATGCTGGCAAACTTCCAGGGCACCTACAATCGCCCTAGAAAGGAGAACGACTTGCATTGCATGCGATAGGAGTTGCATGAGACCCTGCATCAGTTCATACGGCGCTTTAGCCAAGTTCGAATACTATTCCTGAGGTATCAAACTCATCTGTTATTCAAGACTTTAAGTAGGGAGTTAGGAACCGGAGGTTCACGGAATATATTGCCTTGAACCCTCCATCAACTATCACTGAACTCTTCGAGATGTCCGACCGCTGTGCGACTACAACTGAGGTAGTCGAGTGGATTCTCGAGGGGTGAACCACAATGATAAGAAGAAGGAAAAGCAGGTTGGCAAATCCAAGAGCAAGTTCAAGGGTAAGAAGCCACAAGCAAAGAACTCGAAGGAGGTGCTAGCTATCAGCGACAAGGAATCTCAAGGCTCTAAATAGAACTTCGATCGACACAAAGTCAAACACCCCTAACAAAAGTTAGACAAGCCTAGGTGGAGCCCTTTAAATAAAAAGGAAGGGCATGACCTCCACAATTGCCAAGTCTTCCAACGGAAGCTTGAGGTTTGCTACTCTAGCCAGGGCGTACTTCTAACCATCAAAGAGATGGGATAGGCAAGTGGCAAGAAGTAGTCAAAGGAGGACAAGGAGATGTTGTATCAAAACCCTGAGCACACGATCGGCCACATCTATGGGGGCTCATCGACATAAGAGTCGAAACGATAGCTTAACGCTGTCGAACATGAGGTAAACTCTATTGATCCTCTTGTTGTGCATAAGTTACCTAAGTGGTCAGAAGTTTCTATTTCCTTTGAAAACGAAGATTGTCCGATCCCTTCCACTCGGCCTGATCGTTTTCTGATTGTGGTCGATCCCACCATCAATAATTTTTGAGTCAATCAAGTTTTAGTTGATGGTGGGAATTCTCTTAACATCTTGTTTACACGTGCCCTAGATGAGATGCGAGTACCCAGGATGAAAATAAAACCAGTGTCATATTCATTTCACGGTATCGTACCTGGGTCTTCAGCCAAGCCTATTGGCCAAGCTTCCCTTCCTGTTATGTTCGGAATTTCGAGCAATTTCAGGACGGAGAGAATCTCCTTTGACGTGGTCAATTTTGATACTGCATATAATGTCATTCTTGGTCAACCTACTTTGGCAAACTTTCTAATGGTTGTCCATTATGGTTATCAATGCTTAAAGATGTCAAGTCCCAAAGGAGTCATCACAGTTCGATGTGATAAGAAGATGATGCTCACATGCGATCGCAAGTCCCTCGAGTTAGCAGATGAGATCCCAACTTGAGAAGCTCACAACGTGCAACACTCGGTGAAGCACATGAAGGTGAAGGTTTCACCCAAGCCGAACGATCAGGTCAAGGAGATTTTTCTCAATCCCGTCGAGCACTCCAAGACTGTTCGCATCGGGGTCAGCCTCGACCCCGCATAGGAAGACAAGCTCATTACCTTCGTCCAAGCAAATATGGATGTATTTGCATGGTAGGCATCCGACATGACCGAGATCCCCAGGGAGGTAATCGAGCGTAGTCTAGCTTTATGGCCTGATAAGAATCCCGTGGAACAAAAGTTGCAACGCTTCACCCTGGACCGATAAGAAGCCATCCGGTGGGAACTGGACAAGATACTTAAAGCAGGTTTCGTAAGAGAAGTCGATGACCCCGAGTGGTTGGCAAATCCTGTTATGGTTAGGATGTCTAAAGGTAAGTGGATAATGTGTGTAGATTTCACCGTCTTGAATAAAGCTTGTCCAAATGGTGATTTTCTCCTCCCGTGTACTGACTAATTAGATAATTCTACTACTGGTTGTGAGATGCTTAATTTCCTAGATGCATATTCTAGATATCATCAGATTAGCATGTACTTAGATGATGAAGAAAATACCACATTCATTACTCCATTTGGAATTTGTTGCTTTGTCAAAATGCCATTTGGGTTAAAGAATGTCGGTGCATCCTTCCAGTGCCTTATACAAAAGACATTTTATCCTCAACTAGGCAGACTCTTGGAAGCCTATGCCGATGATCTGGTTGTAAAAGGCATAAGGCGTCGAGATCACATCTACAGTGTTAGACCTGGAGGTCTTAGTCATGATATTTAATGATGAATATATTGCCATGGGGACATGCTTATGATCTTAGGTGATGACACATCTGGCAATAGCTTTTGAGTTTTGCTGAAATTGTGGTTTTCAGCAAGTGACGGCTAAATCGGTAGTACCGGCGTGCTAAGTGCGGAACTACTACTAAGCGGTACTACCACGAGTGTGCAGCGGTTCTACCGCAAGTCTCTTGGATCCTTTGGATGTCCGATTGAAATCGAGGTAGTACCGAGTGGTTTGTTGTGGTTCCAAAATTCCAGTACATATGTTTTGGGGTCTTTGAGTTCTTTTGGAAAGCGGTAGTACCGCAGGGTGTGTGGTGGTAGTACCGCACCATGGTTGTACCGCATGGAGGTTGGCGGTACAAATTTTCCAAAACGCATGTTTTGAGAGTTTTGAACTCCCTTGGAAAACGGTAGTACCGCAGCTTGGGAGCGGTACGTAAATTCCAGAGGTCGTGTCTTGAGAGTTTTGATCTCACATGGAAAACGGTAATACCACAAGATGGTTGGCGGTAGTACCGCGTAACAGTATGACCACAAGGTTGCGGTATGGTTTTTCCAAAGAGCATGTTTTCAGGAGTTTCTGACTATCTTGGGAATCGGTAGTACCAGTGTGAATGGAGCGATGCGACCGCGGTCTTGATAATCTACCGCCCTAACATGGAGGTACGACCGACTGTGCTCTGTTTGACCGCCACTTTCGGGATTTGGCTAAGAGTTAGGTTAAGTTTATGAGTTTTGGTATGTTACATCATGCATGATGGTGTTTATGCGTGTGTGAGCTAATGTTGGTCAAGTTGGAGAACTTGTGCCGGGATATGTGTTCTTTGATCTTTGCATGTGCAGGTTGGGCATGAAGACAATCGTGGGCGGTGACGAGGAGGACCCGGACTAGGATGGGGAGATCTGAGGTCTAGGAGGTCGTGGATGTCACGAGATGATTGGGCTTGCGTTGGAGCACGTGGAGATTAAAGGTTGTTGCTGCTGCGTGGAGGAGCTCTAGGAGGTGGAGTCCTAGAGGCTTACTATACATGAAGAGATATGGAAGGAGCTCCATATCTGGAAGTCTTAGAGATATTGAAAACCCGTGTCTGAGAGGGTTTCAGGTTCTTTGTTCTCAGTAGAGATAGAGTTTGTGTCCATGTTGTGAAGGACATGATCAGGATTCTAGGGTATAAATAGAGGAGGGGTTAGGTGCTAACCCTACAGCTTTTAGAGGTGGTTTTGTCTGAGGCTTTTGAGAGGCTTTCACGTAGACTTGTTACGTGACCTTTTTGTGAGAACTTGAGATCTTCCGTGGAAGGCTTTTGAAGGGTGTTTGAAGAGCACCTTGTAGACATAGATCAAAGTTTGAGCAATACAAGTCAGATCTATTCTATACTGTCTCAGAAGCATTGTGTTGTTCAAGCTGTGTGTGAGAGATTCCCGAGGAGGTCCTTGAAGAGGTCCTCAAGGAACTTCTCAAAGAGGTCGTGAGAAGCTCTGTGGACAGATCAATGTTTTGAATTGGAGGTCAAATCGCTACAATCATTCCTAAGAAATATGTGTTTGGAGTTTCTTTTGGGAAGCCACTTGGGTTCCTTATCTCTGCCCAAGGTATTAAAGCCAATCCCAAAAAGATCATGGCCATCGATCAGATGCACCCTCTGACCACAAAGAAGGAAGACCAGAAGCTCACAGTGTGCATGGCAGCGTTAAGCTGCTTCGTAGCCCGTCTAGGAGAAAAAAAAAACCCCCTTTCGTTGAACTTCTTAGAAAACATGAGGGTTTTGAGTGGTCTAAAGAGGCAAACAAAGACTTTGAGGATATCAAAATATATCTTATAAGTGCTTCGGTCATGGTTTCCCCACAACCAGATTAGCCATTCTCATTGTACTTGGCTACTATGCCACAAGCGGTAAATGCAATACTAGTCATTGAACGTGAAAATACCCAACAACAGATTAGCCATTCTCATTGTACTTGGCTACTATGCCACAAGCGGTAAATGCAATACTAGTCATTGAACGTGAAAATACCCAACAACCAGTAGTATACTATGTAAGCAATGTCTTACATTGGCCGAAGGAGCATTACCCTCTGGTCCAAAACTTTTATATGACATCCTTATGTCTTCGAGGAAGCTAAGGCATTATTTCCATGTGCACAAAGTTACTGTGGCATCTGGATTCCCCTTAGGAGAGGTCCTTTAGCACGAGGAAGCAATGGGATGCATTGCTAAATGGGTAGTCGAACTCGGGGAATAGATCTCCATTTTGTGTCTAGAACGACCATCAAGTCCTAGATCTTGGCAGACTTTATCGCCAAATGGACAAACCATGAGCTAATTCAAGGTCCCGAGCACAACTTCCATGACCAGCGGACTATGTACTTCGACGAGTCTTTAGCTTTAACAGGCTCGGTGCTGGGGAGGTCTTGGTTTCTCCACTCAGAGAGACCTTAAAATACATTATCCACTTAAACTTCCCTGCTACTAATAATGTGGCAGAGTACAAGGGTTTACTAGCTGGCCTCTAAGAGGCGAAAGCACTAAAAATTTGCTGACCATTTGTGAAAGGTGATTCTCAGTTACAAGCAAATCAGGTTAGAAAGGAGTACCAGTGCTCTAATTCGACAATGTCTCAATATTTATCGAAAGTAAGGAAGTTAGAAAGGCACTTTATCGGTCTTGAGGTACAATATATCCCTAGAAAGGATAACTTTCTTGCTGACTAGTTAGCCTAAATAGCTTCTTCCCATCACCAGTTCCATGAGGAGTCCTATTGGAATAACTCCAAAAGTCATCTCTGGTAAAAAAATTCATAGACATCTCCAAGTGAGATAGCTTCTCTATAATATGAGGATACTTGGATGAATCCCAACTATGAGTATCTTCAGAAGGGTACAATACCTGATGATGATCTCAATGCTGATCGTCTATCCTGAAAGGCCAAAATATATACTTTGGTAGAAAAAGTCCTCTGCAAGAGAGGTACTCAAGGGTGCTCATGTGCTGTATATCGCAGAAAGAAGGAGTAGAACTCCTTAACAAAATACATAGAGGTATTTGTGGGGGCACATGCCTCTTACAGAACCCTAGTCGGTAAGGCCTTTCAACAAGGTTTTTACTGGCCAACAACCCTCCATGATCCAAAGAGCTCGTTACTATGTATGTACAATGACAATTTCATAGTAGGCAGATACACCGACCGACTCAAGCATTGTAAACTATTCCTCTATCTTGGCCTTTCACAACCTAGGATCTAGATATCCTAGGACCATTCCCAAAGGAACCAGGTGGCCTGGAGTACCTTTTTGTGGTAATCGATACGTTCACAAAATAGATCGAGGCCGAACCTATTTCTGAGATAACCACTAAAGCGATCAAAAAGTTTATGATGAAAAGTGTGATCTATAACATCCCAAAAACCACATTTTTGGGAAAATATAATAAAAATAAATGAATAATAATTTTGAGCATGTCTTTGTGTGGGAAAACTATTTTTAGCATGATTTTGAACCTTTGCAAAAATCAAATAGTGAATTACATGCAAACAACAACTTATAAGAATTTTTGAGAAATTCAAAGAATAGATAAAATACTGAACAATTTACACAAGGAACCATACTGTGTCAGGAGCCTCCACAAAAACTTTCATAATTTTTCAATCTAGTTTGTTATGTTTAGAAATTTGGACAACAATTAGCCAGATTGAAAATTCAAAACTTATTTTTGAATTCCCGCCGAGCCATTGGGCTGAATTCACCTGGCCCAAATCCACTGCGCCCACTCTAGCCCACGCTAGTGCTTGGCATCTCCCTCTCACTGATGCACCAAGCCCACTTGTCCGAGTTTGCTTCCACCTCACTTCGCCTCCGTGTGCCAGCGCGTCAGCATGCTCCGCCGCTCGCCCGTTGGTTTCAATGACTGCCGCCCACTGTTTTCATGCCTCAGCTACCCCTGTTACCTCTGCCTACCATCACTTTTGCTAGCTGCCCCGTCGATGTGCCGTTATCTCGTGCAGGCGACAAGACCAAACCTCGGCACGAGAAAATCATACGCTGTGCCATTTTCTCGCCGCTTGTCTCACGCCATTCTCAGCCGCATTTAAGCCCCTCACCACATCACGAGCTCCTCAACTTGCCATTCTCGCTTCCTGCAAAGAATTAAAGCTTCTCGTGCTTTGCTTCGCCGAAAACGAGAGTGTTGTTCTCGATGCCGATGAGCAAGCCATTGCCTTTGGTGAGCTTCCTTGCCCTCGCCACCTGCATCACCATGCGCCCCTTACCTCACTAATACTGCTTCTTTGCTTGATGTAGCTCCGAGAACCCCGTAGTGTGTTCGCACCGTCATCTTGTTCATCTCCCGCGCACACCCCGTTTTGGACCCCCACGTTCCTGACGCTCTGGTGAGCTTGAACCTCACCTAACCACGTCATATCGCATTTCATACTCCACTAATGCTTTTTCCTTGTTAATATGGACCCAATCTTAGGCAATCACTGGAATTGACTCCTTTTCTGTTAACCATTACTCCGGTGAGTCTCCGTCCGATTCCTCGATCCTACACCATCGTAGGGTCTCTAGTGAGCTAATGCTACACTTCTTCTAGCATCTTCATCGCCACAAAGTGCCAACATCAAGAGCCTCATCTACGTCGCCGTCGTTCAACATCGATAAGCTTCTCCGGCCATTCCCCAACGCCATCGAGGACCTTGGTGAGCTTCTAGTAGTCCCATAGAGCTTTTGCACGCACTAGTTTGGACAATTAGCTAGCGTAGCATGTAGTTCATCGTGCCCACCTATGGCGCCACCACGAGAAAGGGTATCACCACCGCTCCGATGACCATTGGTCCCTGAGCCACTGCCTATAGCATCGTAATTGTTCCCTAGAGCCAATGCGCACCATCTTTCACCACAAATTTACTCCATGCGTGAAAGCCATTTCGGACCTAAGGAGCTCCACCACTTATCGCCAGCATAGCGCTGTCTCCATTCATCTCTTCGGCCACCACCACCACCTGGTGGGATTGCCGTCGAGAGGGTAATGCATGGCGCTTGGTCACGCGTAGCTCTGCTCCCTTCTCTTCTCTCTCGCTGATAGTGGGACCCACTAGGGTTGAGTATTATGATAGTGATTAAGTGAAACTAATCAATGATAGATGGGACCCATTGAAAACTTAATCGAAAATCTAATTTAAAACACATTTAGTATATGAGTCACTGACATGTGAGACCACCCACAGTTTTTAGTTTTGAAACATGTTTTAAAAACCCAGAGAATGACATGTGGACCCGAACCGTCTGTTAATTAAAATTTAAAATAGATTTAATCATTAGTTAATAAATCACGAGTCTATGACATGTTGGACCACATCTATTTTTATAAATAAAATCAAGAAAATAAAAATATCAGTCACTAAAAAGTAGGGCCCACATGTAAGATAATAAAATAAAAAAAATGAGAAAAGCCGCTTTCAGTTTAGAGGAAAATATGCTTTCCCTGCTGGAAAGCATAAACTTCAAAAGAGCTCAGAGAAAAATACACTTTCTCTGTTAGAAAATGTAAACATCAGAAAATACGCTTTTGACGTCACCCTTTTCTTATTTTCTGGAATTTTCAAACTGAAGCAAATTAAAATGGTAATAACTTTTGCATACAAACTCCAAATTGAATGAATATTTTTTAAAATTCATATAAAATCATGCTCTGTTTGAATATCCAAAAATATTTGGATTTTTTTGCTATTGAAATTATTTTTATATAATTAATTTGCTATCGGCTCTTTTTGAGTAGACGTTGATACTTCGAACGGAATTTATGACGACCCTCCATCCTTATACTCTGAGATACCAGAGCAAGGCAAGCACCTCCTTTTACCATGGTGATCCCATTATTTCAATTAGTGCACTTCTTTTTGCAAAATTTATTATGCATGCGTGTATGTTTGCTTAAAATTGCTACATTCATGGGTAACAGTAGTTATATTCGTATTCAATGCATGGTCCTCCTTGAAATATTGGTATCCTTACTATTGTAGCAATTAGGTTATGATTTAGCCAATAGATGGTGTCGATTTGGGTATTTCAAGTGCGAATATCGCACAAGTGCTTAGCCGAGCTCTAGATTTACTGAAATTGGAAAATGGATGAAATGTTGAATATGAATTTGGGAGGTTTTGAAATGATGGTCCAGAGGGGTTTACCTATGTTATTTTTTATAAAAATAAAAATAAAAAACTTAGTTTGTGACGCGGGCAAGTTATATATAATCTAAGAAGCGTGGGAGGTGTATCTCACAAGTAGATAGGGGAAGATCCTCTCCCAGGTCCATTAAGGACCGAACGCCGGTAAGTCCTATATAAACCTAAGCATACAACCACATGTGCCGATATGGGACAACCTTAGATAATTAAGTAATTGAAAACTAGCATTGCATGTTGGTAGGCCTTAGTAGTGCAAGCATGTATGATTGCTTGGAGGGGCTCCCTACATCGAGGCGTTGGGAACAAAGCCTTCCGACACAACGGCGAATGCCTCACTAAGACGGAGGTGTACCCGGGTAGAGTGAGGATGTTCATTCTCCGGGCTAGTGCATGGCTAGGACTAGGTGATGTAAAGGCTTCGTTACGTGCTCTAGACTACTTACTAAAATATCGTGAGCAGTGGCATCGACGGATGCCGGATAATATAGAGAATTTGTATACTGTGTGTAAAGTTGTACACATCTATAGAGTGTAAATCTATTTAAATAACTGTGCTCATGGTCATGAGTGTGCTTAGTACACTCTTAATGGGTATATTCTCTATTTTCATCAAAAATGGTTTTGTTGGAAAAATTGGGATGGATATTTTTTATGATATTCAAATTGAGTTTCATGTCTATGGCTGAAAATAAGGTGTTGGTCACAGCCAAGGAGGGTTGTATTTTTTATTTATCAAGTTACTTACTTGTTCATTCTTTATCTATTTAACTGCTCTTTAAACTTTCGTTGCAAAATACTATGTATTGATATTGCAAATAAATTTGCTTAATGCTGAAAACAACTTGTAGCATAGAGCATTCTCCCTTGTTAGCCATGCATATATATAAATTTTGTGATACACTACAAGTCTTGCTGAGTACGTAATGTACTCAATCTTGCTTAAATTGTTGTTCAGAGCCTAAGGATGACCACATGCCATATGATGCCTTCTTCGTCCCGTGATGGGGAGTGCAGGATGGGTCTTTCTAGGGTTTACTCCTTGTCGGTTGTCTAAGGGTTTGGATGGGCATGCCGCTAGACTTTTGCTATTAATCTATTAAATTTTTGCTGCTACTTCTAATACTTAAACTTTTATTTGGCCTGTCAGCCCTTGTATTCTAAACTATGTAAACGACTAAGTTTATGTACCATATTGTATGTAATTGTGTATGGATGTTCATGCCAATGTTGTAGATGTGTGTACTATCCATTGATTATGGGACTAGTATGGTACACACATAAGGATTTTGGGTATTCAACGCTCACGGTCCGACATGATCACTCGATTCGATGTTCCAAGTCGGATCATAACTGACAATGGTACCCAGTTTGCAAGCGCAAAATTTTGGGAATTTTATGAAGAACTAGGTACCAAATTGTGCAATGCCTCTATTGCCTATCCACAAAGTAATGAGGCAAACAAAAGGGCAAATGACCAAATTATGTAGGGGATCAAAACTCGAGTTTTCGATAAGCATGTAAAATGCTTGAGGGCATGGGTGAAAGAGTTATCTTCAGTACTTTGTGCAATTCGCACGACTATTAGTCGGGCTACTAATGAAACACCCTTCTACTTAGTTTTTGGTGTTGAGGTGATGATTCCATCTGAACTAAAAATTTAGTCCGCAAGGTTAAAAAATTTCAATGACTAGGATCAAGAACAACGCCAAACTAATGACATCAACCTGCTCGAAGAAAGGAGAAACCAGGTGTTAATATGATCGGCAATCTACCAACTAGCGCTACACAAGTACTACAACTGTAAGGTCCAACCTCGCCGCCTTGCTGTCACTTTGTCTTGAAAAAGATTTAGACCTGGTCTAATCGGAATAAGCTTTCCCCCAAATGGGAAGGCCCTTACATAGTGGTTGAAGTGACACGACCGGGTTCAGTACGATTGTCGATGTAAGATGGCAAAGTTCTCTCCAATTCTTGGAACATAGACCAGCTAAGAAAGTTCTATGTATAAACTCTTATGTTTTCAATAAATTTTATGATTTTTATTCATCCTTTGTTGTCTTACATAATTACTTGATGAGGTAAGTTTTCATTCTTTCTCTGGTCACTTTAAACACTTGGTTTTCTTTACACTGGTCTGAGAAAGGCAATGTCACCTAGTCGAAGTCTCTCCTCTCTGCACATGGTTTTGCCCACTAGAAGTAGCTTCCTAGTGTCAATCTTTCACTAACTCTTGTTGTCAATACAAGGAGATTAGGTTCAAAAACGAGGTCGAAAGAATTTAAACAAGCTATTTTTCAATGTTTCCTTAGTATATTTACTTTAACTAAGCAAACAGTTAGGGCTAGGGAGAAGTTATAAGTATAACTTTCATACCTTAGTCTTTATTTTTGTTTTTGATTTCTATTTTTTATCTTATGAGTTACTCACTACTCGAAAAAAGACAACTTCTAGGAAAATGAAGATTTATATACATTCCAAAAGGTCAAATATTTCATTACATGCACTTTGCATTACAAATTACTCTAAAGAATCTCCATTGTTTTGGCTATGGGAAGGAGACCCCAACTGCATCTCTTTTGCGACCCTTCTTCCGGCTGGTCTAGCCTCTTCGATCAGTTTATGGGCTTCCTCTTCAGTGCATTCAAAGTTGGACAGCTACAGAATTAGCCTCCTCAAGGTTCTCTATGGATTGGTAAACAATTGTTTAGTATGCCCCTTTCTTATGATATGAAATTTAGTCTTGATCGGAAGTTACACATAATAGATAGTGAAGTGTTCACCTACTCATCGGGATCCTCTCAACAACTTCAAATGTTGTACCTTTTAGTCTCACTGACACCTGTACCATCCATAATTAAATCCATGAATTTTTTTGCCACATGCCATCCAGTTAGCCCTTTATCCCTCAGGTCCTTGATGGCTTGGATCCATGGAGTGATCTAGCTTCAACCACTTGAGGTCATGTCCCATGACGTTTTCTTCTCTGTGGCCTTGCCCACGAAGAATAGACAATCCTCGTGGGTGACTGTCATGTAGAACCACTTCTTCCTCCAACCAGACCAAGACAATCTGGTGAACATGGGGATGTACTTGTTCGACTTACCGTCATGGAGTTGGATCGAGCAGCTCCCCACAATCCCACATGTCTGCTTGCTCATCCCGTAGTAGTACTTGAAGAGCTCCAGATTTGCGGGTTTCCCCAACGCCTCACCAAGGTACACGAATAAAGTCAACATTGTGATAGAATTAGGAACCAAGTTCACCAATTCCACCTCAAAATGCTCGAGTACTTCATATAAGAAAGGGTGCGATGGTAGTCTGAGTCCGCACTCGCAATAAGCTTGAAAGACGGTAATCCTGTCATCCTAGCCCGATGGCCACCATTCGCCTTCTGCATTCTTCCACTTCACCAAAGACCTTGGAGGAATCTTCTTGGTGACGACCAAGGTGGTTGTCTTCTCTACTCATATCTCTGATTTCTCCCACTTAGACACGGATCCAGCCATTTCTTCTAAGGAATTTGCTCGGATTCGAAATATTTGGGAGGAAGGATTTAGAGCTTGAGTGGCAGCGAAGAAAGGCAAGAGCTCAAGGGAGACGAAATGATTGGGAAAAGTAAATTTCCTAATTTTACCCCTTTAGTAATTACTTATACCCATCGGCTTGTGGTGGAAATCATGGGGAAACCCAGCAGTCGGAATTCCCTCGAGAACTACTCCCAACGGACGAAATCGTGGGTCACAGTTCACAATCCTTTTTTGTTCACATGGTAATAAAGGTGTTATTTTTACAACTCAAGTAAAAACATCTTCTTTGACCAAGTCAATTTTTGGTTAAAAGAAATACTACTTGGAAAATCTCACTCCGACTACTTTTCTATGACCTCTTCCCAAGTAAGTCATTTTCACTTGAAGTGGGGCGAGGCGGGGGGGGGGGTAGATGATGAGGATTGAATAATCCTTAATTAATAAAGCTATTTATCTATAATATTTATTATAGATAATAGAATTCTAATAGCCCTCAAGTATATCCCTGGTCAGAGATACTTGGCATGACCAGTTTTGGTTACGACCACCCCCTAATTAGAAAGTCTATTACGGCCAGGTCAAATCACGACCACCCTATGGTCGATAAGTCTCACAGACAGATATGTGGGCCCTATCTTATCAACTAGGGACCCTGTACACCATGTCCAACTATTCCTGGTAGCAAATACAACATGTGCACATTTGTGTCTTTGACTTAACCGCGCGCACCTCTCTCCGTCCCTGACAATAACCGTCTGGTCAACGTGCAAGGGGTCTCACTGACAACAATCGTCATCCACATGTGGATTCTAGAAACTGTCAAGGCATATCTTGATGGACAACTACTGCCACCCCTTCGACGCTTTATAAGGGACGGTGTCGGCAAATGGAGAAAAAGAGAGGAGGCCTTTGATAGCATTCATAGTTTCAGTGGCACATTGTGCATTGTAATCTCGTTTAATACAAGAACACAGGAGTATGGTTATTATTCTCCCTGGAGAAGTCCTCAACCTGTCTAGAAAACACCATACCTCTTCCTACGTGATCTCGAGAGCCGTGTTCCCTCATTTACTCCTCAAGATCGATAGTAATTCATCGCCACCAACTAGATAGTGCGTGCGCCCTATCCCTCCACCCCTGGAGAACGAAAGAGCCAACTTCCAAAACACCAGAAGATTCTAAGTAATATCAGAAGAGGTCTTCCATATGTCTCCCTGTGGAATTTGATGCAGGAAAGATTTTACAAATAGAATTGTATATAACTGATATGACATAGATATATAGATTCCCAGACATTTGTGATGCTCAGAAACAGCGAAATGAACGACAAATAATGTTTGAAATCCCATCAAACAAGTAGAAGAGCATCTTGTGGAAAGTAGATGCATAGAGTGCTATAGAAATTGTTAAAACGGGAATCACATGTGTGCGCAATGAGAGTGTCGTCCTCTAGACCACTATAAATAGCCCAAAAAACCTTGTAATTTGCCCAAGCCATTGAAAGGCCTATTCGCTTTTATAGCTCATAGTACACTCTCTCTCACACTCAAATATATCATGGCTGATGACTCCTTGTCAAGGGGACAGATAGTTGGAGATGTTCTAGACCAGTACACTAGCTCAGTGCCTCTAACTGTCATGTATGACGGGAGACCTGTGTTTAATGGCATGGAGTTTCGCTCATCGGCAGTCTCTGTGAAACCTAGAGTTGAGATTGGAGGTGATGATTTTCGAGTGGCCTATACCCTAGTAAGCCCATCACTTTGCACCCAAAAGAGTCCATTGATCGATGGTAGGCCGTATGGCCATGGTATCGGGTACTTTTATTAATCTAAGGATCGTAGAGAAGATTAGGCATGGCCTAGACTCCTGAGCTTGGACTGGCCAAGATCAACAACAATGGCTTCACCCAGCCAAACTTAAACTCAACGTGTTTGCCTCAACTTGTTTGGCGCCCAGCCCTCAGGTTTATTTTAATCCCCTAACATCTTGACCATGTGCTTGTGTTAATTGCAAATCTATTAGGTTATGGTGGATCCTGATGCGCCTAATCCCAGCAACCCAACCCTGAGGGAATACCTGCATTGGTGAGCCATAGCTCTTGCATTTGTTGTAATACTCTACTGCATGTACATTCTTGTTTTTGTCACTTTGATCAACTGATCTAACTACTTTTTAATTTGACAGGATGGTTACTGATATCCCAGCATCAACAGACGATAGCTTTGGTGAGCATATTCACATTGTATGCAAACATACACAGCTACAACTTATATTCATATATACCTACTATAACCTTATTAGTTATATGGGAGTGTTCCTTCTTGTGGTGAATACATAAAGCTTGCAAAATTCTCAAGTTTGATTTATTCTTGTTGACAAAAGGCTCATATTAATTAGATAATATTTCCGGTGAAGTTTTATAGTCATGAACCAACTTAACTTATAGTTCTTAATTTGGAGATCTTTTATACGATATTCCACTAGGCGTCTAATATATATTTAGTTAACAAAGCAGCGAATGGTTCCCTTATGTGATAGCTACGATTCAATCAAAATGATTTAATGTGTGCACTAATTAGAAGTTCATACATTTGAGTTCATTTTTTTATTCAGTCCTAAATTATGTTTTTTCTCTCTATCATTTGGTTGTAACGTGTATTATTTGTATTTGGAAGAATATTTCTAGAGGCATTTAGAATTTTTTTTTTCAGCTAGTGCACTATTGCTATTGGTGTTGCAATCGTCTAAACAAAAAGTTTCATCAGTTACTCGCGCATACTGAGATGCATTGACTATAAGCTTGTATTTTAACCATTAACTAAAACATATAATAGACATAACTATTGTATTTGGTGTTACACTTAATATTTATATACGCTTCTAACTTTTAAAAATATTTTATTTTTGTATTGAAAGTATAACTACGAGACGACATATTCATGTTGTTTCAAATTAAATTTTAATATGTAATTACTCCTTTAATTTTTTTTTGAATTTTAGATATTTAATACTACGTGACTTTGCCAAGTCAGCACATGGTAGCCATGTGGCAAAACCGACAAATCTAACGATCAAATAATGTAATATCTTACAAAAAAAGGAAGCGACTAGGGAACACTATAGCGTTACAATGGTGTAGCATTTCATGAGGTTTCAAGAAGTTTCGTGAAAACATTTTAAAAGTTTCATGTTTCAACGAGTTTCGCACGTTTCTAGAAATTTCAAATAAAAATTTAAAACAAGTTTCAACAAGTCTCAGATTATGGAACACAAGTTTCAATAAGTTTCAGCTAGAGAATTTCGAGAAGTTTGAACAAGTTTCACAAGTTTCAAAACAAAAGTTTCGAGAAGTTTCAACAAGTTTCAATAAAAGTTTCAAGAAGGTTTCAATGAGTTTCAGTTAGTTTCGGCCAACTCACATAGCTATGATGGCACTGACGCACCACCATGGAGCTGCCCGACACCGTCCACCGCGATGCACCCTCTTCCTTGGCTCCAACCCCAAATATCGTCACCACCATGACGTTGCCAGCCGCCGAATCCATGCTCGAGCTCTGTGCCGAGCATCCATCTCTCTCTCTCTCTCTCTCTCTTCTCCCTAGCTCTACACCACGCCGCCGTCGGATCCAGACGTCTTGACCCACGCTGCCACGTCCCGTCGACAGATATGGAGCTGGAGGTGAAGCACCGCGCCAAATCCGGAGCTGGAATTGAAGGAGGAGGTGGAGGGGCAACGCTAGAAGTGAAGAAGGGAGGTGGCCGCTTGCCTCTGTCGACTCACCGGCACACTTCTCGGCAGGACAAGGGGGGGGGAGAGGGAGGGATACGAGAGAGAGATAGAGAGAAATAAGATAGAGGTGTACAAAAGAGACACTATAGTGTTCCATAGTATTTCTCTAAAAAAATATCTAGAGTAAACTGAAAATAAATTTCAAAGCTAGGTTTTATGACACGTATCAAAGTACTTGAGGTTCTCTGGAATTTTTGTACATAGTAAAGTTTCAACCCGTGTTAAAGGTCAAGAAGGAAAAAAGAAAATACAGTACTTACTATCCTCAACTGACTTCTCACTCGCCCATCTGTCGAATTTGGATGTGGATTTTTTTTTCAAGCTAATTTGATACATGAACAAGCGTGATTTACACCCTTGAACCTAAAGATGGTTTATAGTTGTTATTTCCCTCACACCTTACTGCAAATTAATGATCTCAAGAGAGAGAGAGAGAGAGAAACAGTAGAACTTAGAAGGAATATTTAAGATCACAGAGCATATGTATCTTACCTTTATTTTTCAATTAAATGGCAGGCCGAGAGATTGTAACATATGAGAGCCCAAGCCCCACCATGGGCATCCACCGCATTGTCCTGGTGTTGTACCGACAACTGGGGCGGGGGACGGTGTTTGCGCCGCAAGTGCGTCAAAACTTCAACTTGCGCAGTTTCGCACGCCTTTTCAACCTCGGCAAACCTGTGGCCGCGATGTACTTCAACTGTCAGCGGCCGACGGGCACAGGTGGGAGAAGGTTCACCTGATCTAATTGATCGGTCATGTTCCAGTCGAAGGCAAGCTTGAGCTTAATTACCACTTATATATGCGTGCTCACCAATACATAGCCGCATCGTATGGTACTTAGCTAGCAAGGCTAGAATAAATGTACCTGTTGTACATGTAGGCTCTTAAGTGTGCCTTCACAAGGATGCCTGCTTTGCAATAAACGTCATATAATTAATAGATGTTTAATGTCAAGTATAGAGACATGACATTTTGTCACACCATAGTAATAAGAGAGATGCGGTTGCTTGGTTCCTGAATTTCAGCAAAAATATTCAATTAATATTACCTTGTGTTAGATTTGGACTCAGTTAACTACCAAAATGCTTTGCTTTGTTGCTATTAGCTGACAGAACCAGCCTAACAAAATGAGTTGAGCCCCTAAATAATGAGTTAGTTTACTCCAGAGCAAGAAATTAAAACATGAAGAAGAGACAAATCAAATTTTCCTTTTCTTTATGCAGTTAGCGTGTTGCAGAGATATAGTTTTTTTGTGAAAACTCCCACTAGAATTTATTTTTGAGATGTATTAAACGACGTTTTAGCAACATTTGTTTATACATTCTAGCATTCAAACATCCGCCAAGGGAGAAAAATAGATATTTACATACGAGAAATGCAATATCGTTATTTGCTTTCCAAGGAAAGATGGAAATAAGGTTTTTTTATTCATCATTGTCAAAAGGTGTAACACTCCAGCCAACACTGAGCCCAGAATGTCGCCTATTCCTTTTTCACTTTTAATTTGAATCACAATTACATATAATTCTAGCAAGCAATGCATGTAATAAAACCACAACAGATCACCTTTCAATAGTCATAACCATATAAATGTATAAAGAATTAACTTTCCACACAGCTTGTACCACAAGCCAAAGAGCGCTCAGGGCCACGGGTCTGAGAACACCCGGAACCATGCTCCCGGGAACATTGATTAACAACAACTAGATAAACAAAATATAATTAAATTAAACAATTTCCGATCATTAAGCTAATGATAACCATATCCACTAATCAAATCTAGATGAAGATACGAAGTCCCTAGATTGAATGATAGCAACTAATTAATAATGTATGTGATTGACAGCATGTGATGTATATGCGTTACTTCCATCCCATGCATATCGTCTTCATTGATCACCTAAAAATAACAACAAAACAAGGGTGAGTCCAAAACTCAGTAAGTACACAATAAAATAATAAACAAACAACTTATCATTCAAATTAGATCATTATTATCATCAATCATATACTCATTTAATATCACCAACTTTCATGTAATCATTTAACATCATCCTATTTTCATGTATGCAATGCCCAAGTATGCTCCATATCCATATGCAATTTTATCATTAATACAGGTATAGTGGACTGATCTCCTGTCAGTGAACCACTCTATCCTCCACCCCAGTGGAGTCCCTACATCTGTAGGATTTTATCAAGAGCTCTCTGGAATAGCCATGTAACAGTTCTCACCGACCTCACTAGAATAGTTACATGACATCTTCATGGACTTGGCTCGTGCAATCATGTCATGATGAATACAAATGATGCAATATTTTTCATTATTCATTAACATGATCCATTATCATCATTACCACGTCATCACCATGGTGATATCATCATCATTACCATACCATCATTATTATCATGACATTTAAATAAGCATAAATAAATTTCGTGGCAATTTAATTGTAAAGATAAGTGGCAAATAAAATGATCTCTACTGCTCCACCATGCACTTGCCTTTTAGCCATGCAATCAGAACAATGCAAATGCGGCACCGAAATTGAAGCAACATTCCTTGGACAAATCCAATAATTCATCTAAAAAATATGCAACAGTACGTGAATATAAAACAACTCAACATCGCTTCTACGCGCAAACCCGACACAATTAAACCCTCATCACTGGACAACCCACCCACTATCTCGGTGATCAAACAAACATACCTTTTACTCCTGGAATCCAAACAAAGTAAACTCTATGTTTTCTAGAATCTACACAATATTTTCTACACTTTCCTAGTTATACAAATTCTCTGATTACGCCTTCGAAATCCTCGTTTTAACCCCAAAAGTCAATCTAGAACATTACATAATGGCAGATTTAAAGATTTTATATCTATTTTTCTACTACATGAAAAATAGAAAACCTACCACTTTTGGAAACTATGGAAAGTTATCTAACTATTCCTGGTTATAACCATAAATTAATTTGACCATCTACTGCACGTAACAAAGCAAACTACACGGCTATTGTTAACGGCGATAGAATTTTGGACAGCAGTGCTCTAGAAGTCATAATGTTTACACTGCTTAACCAAATTCAGTGATCTTGCACTCTACAGAAATCTTAGACAATCACCTATAACTTTCCTAAAAGCTATGAAATATTACGTGGATAACACAAAAAACTCCCTCGTAAGGCTCAGCAACACAATTAACTGAAACATGGCATCACCAAATTACCAATTCCCGCTATCGATCTAATCTAACCTTTGAATAAACAGAAATCTAATAATATAGCGATGATTTCCAGATCGTTGGCCCTCGAAAGCAGACGATGAACGAGATCGAATTGTGAAACCCTAATCTTTCCTCCTTTTCCTCCTCTCCTTCGCCTTCTTGCTTGCCTTCTCCTTCCTTTCATTCTACTACAGCAACACCAGCACCAGCAGCAACCACAGCAACACCAGCAGCTAGGGCTAGCGGCTAGGGCAACAATAATCAGCACGGCAGCTGGTGGCAAGCGGCAGTGGCTTAGCAGCCTGGCATGGCAGCTACGGCGGCAGGCATGCGGCGCGGCAGGGTAGCAACGGTGTGCGGCTCCCGTGCGGTAGGCGAGGCAGGGGCACGACAAGGGGGTGGTGCGGCAGGGGCTATGCAAGCATGCGGCAGCAAGAGGCTAGGATTTAAAGCATGGACGATGTGGTTGCTGGAGCTGCGTTTTTGTTTCACGCATGTCCAAGAAGGAACATAGCAGGGTAGAACTCCTCCTTGGCTTGGTATCCCGATTGACTACAACCACACGTGTTGAACCATGTGCCTGCACCTGCACACAATCCAGTCCATCTACACACCATCGGTTTGCAGTGTAAAGCCAGGATGAAAATAAAAGGTAGGCTCAAAGAACTAAGCTAAATTGACACAAACATAGTCTTTTACTCATATACAATCTAAATTCATATATGAATAGAAGATAAGCAAAGCAAAAAAAGAGAAATATAATCAAGGTACCTCGCTAAATTGTAAATAATCATCCCAAAATAAATAAATATGCTTCCAGTGAGTAGCAAATAAATCAAACATACCACTAAGTTGTGCTCTCTCGTCGGTTGAAGGAGTAGTACTTGAATTGCTTGTGAAATTATTATGCAAAGTTCGTTTCTCCATTATTACAAATCTGCGAACAAATTGTAGAATTCATCACTATAAAAAATACAATATAGTCTAGATATTTAATGTCTAATTGTCTATGCAAACATGCAATACAACATGAACGGTCGGGATTGCAACATCAATATACAATACACCATTTATGCATTGCACCAAGATTAATCAAAACGATAAGAAAAAAATACCAATTAGCATAGCCAATCAGGTCGACGTCGACAGATCCCCTCCACGGTCGACCCCTCACGCGGACTTGCCCTCGATCTCGGTCCCCTCAGCCTCCTCACCTCCTCCTCCTCCTTGGCTAGTTGGCCTCCTTGTCACAGCATAGCGACACAGCCTGCAGCCGGCACCCAGAAAGAGGTAGATGGAGCTCCCTTGTAGCTCCACCCTTCGGTGGCTTCCCCTCCCCAACTCTTCTCTAGCTCGTTGTGTCCCCCCCCCCTCCGCCGCCGCCGCCCGCCCCAGCCCCCAAGCGGCCAGGCTCGAGATTCCCACAATGGCGCGCAGCCTCCTCCTGTCCATCACCGCCTGCCGCTAGGGTTTCTTGGGCTCAAGTGCTCAGCCGCTTCAGATGTGCACAATCCCCTCGATCCTCTTTCCATTCGATTTCATCTGGTCTAGCGGGGTGAGGTAGATGTGAGGATTAGTTGCTAGTTGTGCCTTGTGGATTGGTGCTTGTCAGTTGACTAGTAAGAAAATGCTCATCTTCTTAATCTCTTCCTCCCTCAGCTCGCAGCTATGCCCATGGCTATGGCCGGCCGCCGGCCACCACCGGAGTGTGTGTGGGGGGGAGGGGGGGGGTTACTCGAGCCCAACGAAGCCTACCTGCTGGAATCGCCCCAGACGGTTTGCACGCATGCATATCTCTTCTTCGTTCTCTCTCTCTTTCTTTTTCTTTTCCTTTATCCTTTTTTCTAGTCTATAACTAAACGGGATATTACAAAATGAATGTAGGATAAATAATATAACAATCAAATGTCCCTTTCTTCAATGATTACTGTCGGATGGTTACCAAAGTTGACTGGTACTGGGTGGGATTAGCATCGACTAATCACCAATCCTTCTTCAGTTAACTGTTATGATAATGTACTTTAATAATTGGCAGAAGTAAGTAGAATATTATCTATTACTTTATTTGTAGTTATGCTAAAGGAATGTAATATTTTCATCGCACTTTATCAATGATAATGTGGAAAAGAAGTATTAAGAATGTTTTTAGTACTGAATTAATCACATGAGCATTCTGTTGCCTCTGTTGTTGTTCAAGTACTTGTCGAGAAATTTTTTACTCGTATTTGTTTTCCACATATATGCACTTTGTTTTGGACATTGCTTTGCCATATTGGTATTATATTACAGTATACAAAAATGAACTGCCACCGTGTATCAACTGCTAAAACTTTATCTGATTTTGTTTAATGTCACAATATGCTGGAATAGTTTACTATTTCCCCTAACATAATGCATTAAATGTATGGCCACCAAATAAAATGTTGTGAAGACACCGTATCTTAACAACAATTCTTAACCTTTGCCCGAAAACTTTGCGAAATATTCTCATTTGTAGATCTCATCTGGGCACTGAAACAGTGATATGCACTCCCCACTGTCATATTAGCAATGAAGACTTCACAAAATTAAGAGAGAATATTCGTTCCATCTTCACTTTATTTCTTCCCCATTTCTGTGGTTCACTAGTTAACATGTATCATATCGGCCATGCAAACCTAAAAACATTATGTCACCCACGTCCAGCAAAATCTTGTAGAGCTGAAACTCTATTGGAAAACAAACCCACTCTCTAAAGGATACTTGGTGCTCATTTTATATGCACAATGAAACTCGTAAATTTCTTACACTGCATAATTTAAAGTCAGACGAACTTAGCGCACAAGACATCAATAAGCATTTAATAAAAAAATAAAAGTCCTACGAAATTCGCCCGAACAGTCACTAGCAGATAGGACTTATGCTGAATTCCGTCTCTGTCAGTGTCCCTTTCTATGTCAGTTTATATCATTGAGTATTATTGCATCCAAAGTTTATACGGGTGTTTAGTTTAGTTTGCAGCGAACATGATACGGATCAACTAGTTCACTAGCTGAGACGTAGGATTGCCCGATCTTTTGTGGTACAAACAGCGACGTAGTCCTTCTTCTTGCGGCTAGGGTACAACCCTCCTTGAAACCTTGTGGTGATGAAGATAGCAGCAGCTCCTTCAACCACGTCGCAGTGTAGATAGATATCCAGATATTCACGCACTAATCAATCACAAAGATGTTTAGAAGCTTGAACTCGAAGCCTCTCTAAACCGTGAGCAACAAAGATCACGAATTAGACGAGTTGAATCATGTAGATTCGGTAGGCAATCTCAAGAACGTCGCATTCTTGCCTTGCTTCAACCTCAACAAACCCTAGATGGAAAAACCTCAACAAAACACGCAGGATATTGTGCCACAAAGTCGCCATGATTTTTCTGTATTTCTTTCTAAAATTCTTCCCCCTTTACAATGGGCAAAACCCTGGCCTTATGTTGGCACCTAAGGGTGCGGCCGACTCACACACAGCTTAATGCCGATTCTATCTCTAACTCACGTATCGTACAAAGAATCTTTCCTAATACAGTTATGGAAAGATTATAACTGACTCCATCTAAAAGATATATACTATAACTTATCTACAACCAGTACTATTCATGTTGAGTATCGAGTGTCGTAGGACTGGTCGAAGACCTGATCGTAGGACTGGTCCTAGGGAGGTCCCAGAGGGAGGTCCTAAGGAGGTCCTGGTGGGAGGTCCTGAGGAGGTTCTGGGGAGGTCGGTGGGAGGTCTTGGAGGGAGGTCCTAAGGAGGTCCTGAGGAAGTCCTGGGGAGGTCCTGAAGACCTCCGGGGTGGTCCTAGAAGACCTCCTCGAGGATTACCTAGAAGTGGTCGTGGACCCTTAAGAACTGGTCGTAGACCTTATTGAAGTGGTCGTGGACCTCGCTTCCTTCTGGCTCGTCTTGCTCCTGGCTTGATCAGTTTGTCCCCATGTACTCGAGCAGAACTAGTCATAGGGATGCCCGCATCATCCCCTCCCCCTTCAAGCGAAACTGTCTTTGGTTTCAGGGTATACTTCACAAGATCCTTGCTCTTGATAATAATATCAGAATGGATCTCCTTATCTCTTTTGGGCAGCAAAGAATGAAACTCACCTCTATGCATCAATGTGAAACGATTAGCTCTCCCTTGGTGTGTAACATTGCGATCAAACTGCCATGGACGCCCCAGCAATATGTGACATATGTGCACAGGCACGAGGTCGCATTCCACCTTGTCTTCATAGCCATCAATTGAAAACGGTACTAAAACTTTATGTGTAACTTTCAACTTCTGAACATTGTGAAGCCATTGCCTATAGTATGGCTTAGGATGATGCCATGTGGTTAATGAGAGCGCATTAATCATGTCCTTACTGATCACATTGTTGTAGCTTCCTCCATCGATCATCAGCTTGCACCGTTTGCCCTTGATCATGCATTGGGTTTGGAATACACCACGTCGCTGCCCATTCTCGACGATCAACGTATGGTCACTATTCACCTTGTGAGTCATCAAAGATACACCGACTGTAGGATGACAATACTCCACTTCTATGTCGGAATCCTTGGATTGCTCTTCAACGTCGTCGCTATCACTCTCCGATGCATATCCGTTTTGTACGAGTAGCACTTGTCTTGAATTTAGGCAATCTTTCTTCATGTGCCCTCTGCCCTTGCACTTGTAGCATTCAATTTCTCGTGTTTGAGCAGTTGAGAAAACACTAGAATCAGATCTAGATGTCTCCTTGACAACTATACTGATTGCCTTGGATGCTTCTTTAAGTTGTACTCCCACCGGATTAGTGGGTGCAACTGGCTTAGAACTTGAACCACCTTCATCATCTTGCTGAATTGGATGCCTCCAACTTGATGGATTGGTGCGGCCAACCTTTGAATGGGTATCCCTCACCCATTGTTTAGCACGCTCAGCTTGGTGAAGAAGCTCTTGTACGGTGTTATACTACATCAAGTCAACACAATTCTGCACGTTGCCGTTCAGTCCTTCAAAGAAACGTGTCATTGTAGCTTCAGCGGACTCGCAGACACTAGTACGGATCATGAGCACTTGCATCTCATGATAGTACTCATCAACGGACTTGGAGCCTTGAGATAGACGACGTAGCTTTGTATGCAGCGTCTTGGTATAGTGCGCTAGAACAAATCTACTCCTCATGACTTGTTCCATTCCCTCCCAAGTGTGTGGACAATCTCCTGCACGGTTCAATTGATCCCACCAAATAATAACGTATTCGGTGAACTCAATTGAAGCAGCATGAACCTTCATATCTTCAGAGTAGTTATGGTTGTCGAAGATTTGATTGACACGCATCTCCCACTCCATATAAGCTTCAGGTTCAGCTCTGCCTTTGAACGTCGGTATAATGATTTTGATTCGGCCAATACCGTCATCCTCACGTTGCACACCACCGTCGCGGTGTCCTCCATGTGCAGCAGGTCGGTGATCAAAATAATCACACCGTGGTGGTCGTGGGTAACCTCCGTGGCCATCAGACATGTCATCATCATTAGCACCATAGTAACGAGCGTCGTCATGCGACTGCGCTCGTCGCACCAAGTTTGGTGCCTGATGTCGAGCGCCGGCCCCTTTCGGCGGCAGTAATCTCTCCTCCAAGCGACGAAGAGAAACAACCAGATTGTTGAAGCCCTCCGTGATGCGATCATTCAACAAAGTTTGCACTTTGTTGATCCTCGTATTCACCCCATTTATGCTTCCATCGAAATCAGCATGGATGACGTCCTCATGGTGCTTGATGTGTCTGGGGATCGCCTTGAGTCGTGCTCGTACTACGAGTGGCAAGTCATCATTGATCAGTTCTCCCAAGTGCAGAGAGAGGAGGCTCGGGGATGATGGTGGCGTAGGGGAGGAGGACGGCGTGGGGAGGAACACGGGAAGTAAGGGCGCTGGGGAGGCGGACCAGAGAGTGAACTCTGAGGAGTAAGGACGCAAACCCTAGCGGGGCCCTAATTATAAATGCATATCACAAATGGTTCTCGTAAGGAACCATCTGTGATATTATATATCACAGACGGTTCTATTAAAGAACCGTCTGTGATAAGCGCATATCATAGACGGTTCTATTCCAGGACCATCTGCAATAAGCAAGCATATCATAGACGGTTCTATTCCAGGACCATCTGCGATAAGCGAGCATATCACAGATGGTTATATTTATGAACCATGTGTGATAAGTATCACAGACAGTTCTATTATGGAATCGTCTATGATGCTCAACACGGGTGGGGGGAAATTTTTGGACGTGTGCGAGGGAGGCAAAATGTTTTGGTGCCTTAGGAATCATCTGTGATACATATATCACAGACGGTTTGTTCCACTAAACCGCCTGTGATAGTTCCTTCTATAGCTAAAAAACATTCTATTTTTCGGCTAGCCTCAGGAGATGCTAGCCATACCCTCTGAAAATAAGAAAGTAGATACAATCACAGATGGAATAATTCCTTAATTAGTGAATCAATTACAATGAAATAATTCCTTAATTACATGCCGAGTTTCTTAATTACAATGGAACAATTTTCCACGTAGGTTTTCACCGTGTGGGATCATTCCACTTGGCTATTTTGTTTGAAAAAATAGTCCTTCACGATGATCGATGTGCATATAGCTAGCTTCCTCACTGGGTTCTTCCTCGAGCCTGATGCCATCTCAGAAAGGAGGCAACTTGTCAAATTAACTGCACTGTTCCTCATCCACGACATTCTCAACTTTGACAATTCTTCTTTTTCCATGAAGAACTACGTGGCGGTTCTTATTTGCCGGGTCCTTTACATAAAAAACTTAAACAACTTACTTAGCAAGTACGAATGGTTCACCCTTGTACCTGACACATTCGAGGTCCACAATAGTGATGTCGTACTTGTCGACCTTCACACCCTATGGAAGTTTGACCCAATGACACCGAAACAGGAGGATCTTGAAAAGTACATAGTCGAGCTCCCAAATCTCCTCTACAAACCCGTAGTAGGAGCTCAACCCAGCGGTATTGAACTTCTCATGAAACGTATCTATGCAGACACCGCTATTTTGGACTGTGCTCTTCCTATCCTGAGCTGTCATATAAAATATGTACCCATTTATGTCGTATCCTTGCCATATCATAATTGTAAATTTTGACCCTTTTGCCAACCATGGAAGCATATCATCACTTGACGACAGCCTCCTAGTGAATCGCACATTTCACCATTCGTCGAACCGACGGTTGTGCTCTCTCATGATTCAAACTTCCGACCGCCCTGGATTCTGTTGGTGTACCATATCTTTGTGCTCGTCGATGTACGATGACACTTGGGTCATGTGTTGCAAGACCGTGAAATGGGTTTGAGCGTGCGCGTCGAAATTGGGAGTGATTTCTTTCCTTCTGATGGTCCCGATACCATCCAGCCTCCCCTCATGATGAGATAGAGGCGCACCTATCGGTTGCACCTGAGCCATGTAGTCGATGCAGAGCTCAATGACCTCTTCGGTTGCATAACCTTCGATGATGCTGCTCTTCGGTCGAGATCGATTCTGTACATAGGGCTTGAGAATTCCCAAGTACCTCTCGAATGGGTACATATGACGTAGGAACACATGGCCGCATATCTTTATCTCTTTCACAAGGTGAATAATGAGATGGACCATGATATCGAAAAATGACGAAGGGAAATCCGTCTCAAGATGACATAGAGTCGTCATCACCTCATCCTACAAAGCACCTAGTCCTTCAGGATGGATGACCTTCTGAGCAATTGAGTTAAAGAAATAACACAGCCTCATGATTGCCACTCAGACATTGTTTGGCAAAATACTTCTAATTGTAACAGAAAGTATTTGTATCATCAGCACATGACAACCATGAGACTTCATACCAATTAATTTCAAATCTTCCACAGAAACAAGTTTTTTCATGCTAGCGGAGTAACCGGACGGAACTTTCACACCCTATAAGCTCTGGCACAGTTCCTTTCTCTCAACCTTGGATAAAGTGTAGCAAGTTAGGGGAAGGTATGTTTGTCCTTTATCGGTCTCTTTCTGTGCTAACTCAGTCCTTATGTTCATATCAACCAAGTCACGCCGTGCGTTGACACCATGCTTTGTTTTGTCATGAATATTCAGTAAGAGACTAATCAAGCTATCACATACATTCTTCTCTACGTGCATGACGTCGATGCAGTGGCGTACTTCTAAGTGCTCCCGATAAGGTAAATCCCCAAAAATTGATCGCTTCTTCCAGATGTTCTTCTGACGGGTCCTCAATTTAAATCCCTTTTCAAGCACAACATCGATATCCTTAACCATATCATAGGCCTCTTTCCCTCTAAAAGACCTTGGAGTTGAACCATCCTCCTTATTTCCGTCGAATTATTTCTTCATCTTGTGGTATGAATATTCCTGGGAAGGAACCTACAGTGACACATGTACACAGTTTTGCGTGAGTTGCTCAGCCACACACTCTTGGTATCATGTAAGTAGTACAGATATGCTTCAGCTCCTTTTGTACTGAACATCGATAGGTTATCAAGGGCAGAAAAATCATTGATGGTGTAGAAAAATATGACACGTAAAGTGAAGTTCTCATTTGTACGCATCCCATACCTATACCCCTTTGTTCCACAGTGTCGCAAGACCTTCCAGCAATGGTGCTAGGTCCACATCAGTATCGTTCCTACGTTGCTTCGGCCCTTGGATAAGTAGTGACATCAAAATATACTTTCGCATCATACACAGCCAAGGAGGAATGTTGTACATACATAGATTCATGGGCTAGGTGCTATGTCGGCTGCTAATGTTACCGAAAGGATTCATTCTATCTGTACTCAACACAAACCTTATATTCCTTAGTTCCGCACCGAAGTCTTCAAAGCTCCTATCAAAGTTTCTCTACTGGGCAGAATCAGCAGGGTGTCTTATCTTTCCATCTTTCTTACGCTCCTCCGAGTGCCAACGTAGCAATCTTGCCTCCTTTTGGTTCGCAAATAAATGCTTCAAATGGAGAATTGTAGGCAGATACCACAACACCTTAGCAGGAGATCCTTACTTCACCTCGATGCCCTCGCCGTCATCGGAGTGATTCTTACGCTTGTATCGGGATACTTTGCACACGGGACATACATGCATGTCTGCATACTCTTTACGGTAGAGGATACAATCATTCGAGCATGCATGTATTCCTTCTACTTTCATTTCCAATGGACAAAGAACCTTTTTAGCTTGGTAGATAGTTCTAGGCAACACGTTTCCCTCTGGAAGGATGTCCACTAGGAGACCTAGTAACCCCGTGAAACTCTTGTCGGACCAACCATTGCTTGTCTTCAATTTTAGCAGTTCAAGCATGGATGACAACCTTATGTATTCCAGCTTTCAACCCAGGAACAAAGGTTTCCCCGAGTCCTCCATTAAGCCCTCAAATTTACCAAACTCTCTCTCACTATAGTCCGCTTCTACATCGCGTAGTATCTGATCCAGATTGTCATCATGCGACCTACCCTCATCGAAAGCACAGTCCACATCCAGCATATCGTTGTCTCCTTCGATGATGTTACTACCTTCCGGTATAATATGCTCTTAACCGTGACTGGTCCAACATGTATACTCCTTTTTGAAACCCCTTCGAATCAAGTGTCCTTCGATCTACGTCGGGTTGGTAAATATGTTCAGATTATCGCAATCAATGCATGGAAAGTACATAAATTTTATCACTTTCTTCAACATATCCTACTCAGCAGCTCTTCTAAAAGTAGACATGCCATCAATGTGCTCTTCACTCACACGGTTCTCAATATACATCTAGCTTCAGTCCATCTACGCTACGCACGTAACTAATTAGATTAATGCACGCAACTACTCTTCCTATTGACCAAACATACTACAAATTGAATAGCGATTAACCCAGAGCAAATATAAAGGATTACAAATCACTACCCTTGGAGCTCACCACGAAGATCCCAAATATCCCGCGAGATCTCTTCCTATTGACCAACCTCTCTTTCTTCCTCCTTTCCTTCTCCTCCCTTCCTCCTTCATTTGACATAGTCAGAACTGAGGCTCACTATGATGTAACACAGTATTATTTTGCACAATACAGGACAAGTCGATGTATATATACATGCTGCTCATTGTTCTATTGTAAATCTTTACTGCCAATAACCTCCTTGGATGATAAACCTAGCTATCATCGATCTCACTAGATTATAATGCATATAATTAGAAGCAAATACTAATCTTAGATCACCAAGAATAAATAGATTATCGGGACCCAAAAATACAATTTTGGACCCTCTGTGTATAATGCACTAGTCCAGGATCACGCTAGTGCACACAGTGTCAACATAGGTAAGTATCGATCCACACAAGCGATTAATAACATAAACGAATAATTTGATTAACAAATAACGGTTTTGACCTTATGGTCAAGTTTACACTTATTAAACCACGCAGGGCTAACAGAGAATTAAATAGTAGCGGAAACAAAAACGGCAGCGGCCTCCCATCAATTCACCACAGGCAACCGACTGGGATCAAGACTCTACGATCAAGCACCTTCGATGAACTCCTCCTCGAATGCAGGCGATGACTCCTCCTCTTCTGTTGCATGTTTTACAACAAGCATGAGTACACAACCGTACTCGCAAAGCATACCACAGAAATGCAAATATACATGATGGCATATTCCAAAGAAATGGCTTCTGTGATTTTTTTGCAGAAATGCAACATTTGCGATTGAATAAGAATAATAGATTGAAAGCATAAAGTAAAACAAATAAACAATATTTGGTTTTAACGGTTTGATTTCACAAAGACACATAGCCTAAACAAATTATTCACACAGCCATATGATTTAGATCACACAGCTCCCTTCCCAACTGTTTTATGAAAATTACCCCTCATGTGAAATCCCCGAGCTTGTCCATGATCGCGGACGCGGCTATTCGAATAGATTGATTTAACACTCTGCAGAGGTTGTACACTTTACCCACAAGATACAACTAGTGTTGCAAGCACTAGTCATAACAAAACGTTTTGGAAACTTCATCTTAACATTGACACTCCCGATGTGCTTACAAACCGTCATACCAAACTATACACAATGGATGGTACGACACACACAGTTGGATAGGGAAGTGGCGAACCATCCCGCGATGCAACTACCTGGTAGTACGCACCTCCACCCTTTCACAGAGCCTAACCTACTGCCTGAGCAATCAATGTCAAGAATTCATAACTTACTAAGTTAGGCTCGTCCCATAATAGACATGTGGTCGTACAGTAAGGCTCAGTTTAATGGCGCACAAAGTTAAGTCCTTAACTAACCAAGGCAAGACTTCCATATTCTAACTATGCCACACAGATTAATATTCCCATGCACACAGTTCACACAGTCCACCAATTCACACAGTATCCACCCCCTTGCTTCAGTCCAAATCTTTTACCACCCAGTCGGTTAAGTGCAACACATGCCATCACGAGTAATAGCACACAGTACACACAGTTTTATCACATAGTTTCATTGTCACTTAGTCAAGTTGATAATTGCAACTTACATGAAATGATGACTTGTGGCATGGCTAAGCAAACTAGTCATATCTAACCAACCCACATTGGTTCTACGATATTACCAACTAAATAAACCAATTCTAGGGTGACAAAAGATTACGACATATCAAATGGACAAGGAAGTTATAACAATTTTGGATTATTAACTATACCCAAAAGCATTTAAATAATTACTTAAATTTAGATGCAATAATTTGAATCAAAGTAATTTTTAGAAACTGGGAGTCAAGATGGTCAAAGATATAGCTTGCCTTGGAAAAGGATTAGGTATTGATCTTGGTTTTGAGGTGCTCCTTCTTCAAACCTTCCTGAAGTATCGACGTCTACTCCCAAACGAAGCAAATAAATAAAATAAATAAATAACAGAGGCAAGCTATTTGAATGGGCTCAATTGGAGTTCGGATGCAAAAGATATGAGCTTTCGAAGTTTGAATATGAAGAAAACCCCTGAAATAGGATTTATCTGAATTCTCGAATTATTTCTTAATAGAAAAATCAGAATATTGCACAACACTGACGTCGGCGAGGAATTTTCTGGAAAAGATAAATAAAAAGAAAACACTGACATGTGGGACCCACATGTTAGCGGCTCGGTTCGTGGTAGACCAAATCTGCCAACCGATTGGATCTGGAGAGCGGTGAACTGTGCCACGCTAGCACTGACAAAGCAGCCACGTGAGCGACACGTCAGCGCAGAGGGTGAGGTGGCTGGTGGCGTGGACGTCCGCACTAACCCGACGGCAACAGCGGCTCTGGACCCGATGGTCGCTGGCGACCGGCGGCTCGCCGACGGGAGTGGATGGCACTAGGGGGTAGAGGATGATATTGCGATCCTGGTGGTGTGCTCACGGGTGGTTGAGGGCGTCGGTGGTGGCCGGCGGCGGCGAACTTCGGTTGTTGTCGGACGACGGCTCCGACGCTACTCTAGTGACGCGAAGAGGTCCAAGGGGTGGCTCTGGTGACGGCGGACCCGGCTGCGTGCTCAACGACAACGAGGTGACCATGGTGGCGATGCAATTCGACAATGAAGAAGCTCAGCCAAAAACCCTAGATGAGGGATTACGGCGGCGCTATGGCTCTAGAAGGGCAATTGCTTGAGGGGTTTTGGTGTGGGTGGCAGGGCGATGCTCGGGGGGCTATTTATAGGAGTCGAGGATGGCCAGGGCGGCGTGTTGGCGATAGAGATCAAAACAACCCGAAACGAGCTCACGAGGAAATAGGAGATAGAGACGAATTCGGAATTCGAATTTGAACCGAGACGGTGCGGGAGAGATAAGGCTTCTAGATGGAGTCGTCCGCGCGAAGAATCGGGGCCGTTTCCACTTTTGTCAGACGAAGCTCAATGAAGAGCCATAGCAGACGCGAGCTAGACTCCGCGGAGAAGAAAGAAGCGAGGACGAAGGCTCGGTAGGCCCACATGTCAGCGGACGCGCGCTAGCGGCTGCGTTGATCCGATCGCTCAATTCCAATCGAACGGCCACGGACAAGGGGCGGGTTGGGCTGCGCGAGGAAACGGGCCACGTGCGAAGGAATAGGAGTTGGGCTGAAGAGATTCAGCCAAAGAGAGGGTTGAGATTTTTAATACATATTCCTTTTTAGAAAATACCAGAAATTCAAATAAGCAATAGAAAATAGCAAATGAACTTAGAAAAATTCTAGAAAAATCTTGAAAATATATACATGCACATAGAATCCAAATAAAATAGTTTTAACCATTATTCATGTTGACTTTAGTCATATTAAATTGTTTTGTTACTCAAAGTCCATAATTAAGCTTTTTGAATTAAATTCAAATAAAATCAAATGGTGAATTTTCTCCCGAATAACTATTTAAAGGATTTTTAAAGCTCAGAAAAATTGGGATGTTACAAACCTCCCCCCTTAAAGGAATCTTGACCCCGAGATTCAGGCTAGCTAGAGAAAAGGCTAGGGAACTCGTCTTCTAACTCTTCTTCACGCTCCCACGTTGCTTCACCTTCTGAATAGTTGCTCCACTGAACTTTACAAAAATGAACTGTCTTGCTTTTGGTCTGATGCTTCACGACATCTAAAATCTTGACTGGCTGCTCTTTGTAGGTGAGGTCTTCTTTTAGTTTAATTGATTCCAACGGAGCTTGTTCTTCTGGTACACAAAGACACTTCTTCAACTGAGAGACATAAAAGACATCATGTACTCCTGTTAACGATTGCGGCAACTCCAACTGATAAGCTACTTCTCCACGGTGATCCAAAATCTTGAACGGACGAACATACCGAGGGGCAACCTTCCCTTTGGCATGAAACCTTTTCACACCTCTGAGGGGCGTAACTCGAAGATAAACAAAATCCTCTGGCTCGAAACTGAGATCACGGCGACGATTATCAACATAACTTTTCTGCCTCGACTGAGCTATCTTCAATCTTCCTCTGATCATAGACACTTGCTCTTCTGCTTCTTGAATAATATCTGGGCCAAAAACCGAACGTTCTACCGTTTGTGACCAATTCAACGGGGTTTTGCAGGCACGGCCATACAAAGCTTCAAACGGTGACATTTATAGACTGGCTTGATAATTGTTGTTGTACTAGAATTCCGCATAAGGCAAACTCTTATCCCAGCGGGTAGCATTAGCTAGAGCACAAGCCCTCAACATGTCTTCCAATATCTGATTAACTCTTTCAGTCTATCCATCTGTCTGGGGATGATATGCAGTACTGAAATTTAGGTGAGTTCCTAAGGCTTCATGCAAACTCTGCCAGAAACGAGAGGTGAACCGAGATCCTCGATCTGACACTATCTTCTTAGGCACACCATGGAAACTAACAATCCTTGACATATACTGTTCTACAAGACGATCTCCTGAGTAAGTGGTTTTGACTGGCAAGAAATGGGCAACTTTAGTGAAGCGATCCACTATTACCCAAATCGAATTATAACCCGATTGAGTCCTAGGCAAACCGGTAATGAAATCCATTTCGATTTCTTCCCACTTCCACTCTGGAATCTTCAAAGGTTGCAACAGACCTGCTAGTCTCTGATGTTCTGCTTTGACTTTCTGACACGTCGCACAAAGCAACGAACTCTGCAACTTCTTGCTTCAAATTTGGCCACCAAAACTTATTCTTAACATCCTGATACATCTCAGTACTACCAGGGTGGATTGAATACTTTGAATCATGGGCTTCCTTCAAAATTAGGTGCCTCAAACCATCAACATCTGGTACATAGATACGTCCATTGATCCACAGTATATCTTGATCATCTAAGGTGAAGTCTTTGAACTTCCCTTCTGCCATCTTGTTCTTGATGTCCGAAAACTCTGAATCCTTAGGTTGAGCTTCACGAATCTACTTCTCCAGAGTAGACTGCAGTTCCAAACTGGCCACAAATCCTTCAGATACCACTTCTAGCTTCAGCTTCTGAAATTTCTCTTGAAGTTCTGAACAAACCTCCTTTATCTCACGGCGTTGCAGTAGCTCTTACAGCTTAAAGCATCTGCAACTACGTTGCCTTTACCTGGATGGTAATGGATTCCAAGATTATAATATTTTATCAACTCTAACCATCTTCTCTGTCTCATGTTCAAATCCGACTAAGTGAAAATATACTTCAGGCTCTTATGATCTGTGTATATCTCGCAGCGATTACCGATGAGGTAATGACGCCAAATCTTTAAAGCATGCACTACTGCAGCTAATTCCAGATCATGGGTAGGATAATTCTCCTCATGAAGCCTTAATTGTCTAGACGCATAAGCAACAGCTCTTTCTTCTTGCATCAGGACACATCCTAATCCTTGACATGAAGCATCACAATAGATATCAAAGTCCTTGCGAATATTTGGCAAAATCAGCACGGGGGCTGAAGTTAACCGCTTCTTTAATTCCTGAAAACTTTCATCACAAGCTGGTGTCCAAGTGAACTTTTTCTTCTTCTTCAACAATTGCGTAAGAGGTTTAGCAATCGATGAGAATCCTTCAATGAAACGACGATAATATCCTACCAATCCCAAGAAACTGTGAATCTGGGTGACAGTCTTGGGCTGTTCCCAATGTAATACTGCTTTAACTTTACCGGAGTCAACTGCTACTCCTGCAGCTATCATCACATGACCGAGGAAATCCACTTCCTTTTTCCAAAAATCACACTTACTGAACTTGGCATACAACTGATGCTCCCTGAGCTTCTCTAGGATTAATCTCAAATGTTCAGCATGCTCTTCTTCTGACTTGGAGTAAATCAAAATGTCATCGATGAACACAACTACAAACTTGTCCAAATATTCCATGAATACTTTATTCATCATGTTCATGAAATAGGCAGGGGCATTACTCAGACCAAAGGACATGACTAAGAACTCATAATGTTTGTACCGCATTGAGAAAGTGGTCTTTGGTATATCCTTAGGACAAATCTTCAACTAATGGTAGCCTGATCGTAGATCGATCTTCGAGAACACTTTGGCTCCTTTCTTCTGATCAAACAAATCATCTATCCGCGGCAATGGGTACTTATTTTTTATGGTGACTTCATTGAGAGATCGATAATCGATGCACATTCTCATACTTCCATCCTTCTTCCTGACGAATAAGACTGGTGCTCCCCAAGGCGATGAACTAGGCCTCACAAAACCTTTCTCCAAAAGTTCTTCTATTTGCTTCTTCATTTCTACCAACTCATCTACTGGCATCCGATAGGGTCTCTTCGAGATTGGTGCTATTCCTAGCACTAGATCGATGACAAACTCGATGTCGCGGTCTGGTGGCATTCCTGATAATTCTTCTGGAAACAAATCTGGATACTCTCTAACGATAGGCACATCTTCCAAAGCAACTGTCTTGAGGCTATTGACCAGTAGATGTCCATCATGCACTGAGGTAGCTTCAAACTCTACCTTGTTTCCCTTAGTATCCTCGATTGTAATAGCTCTTCGGCCACAATCTAGCACGGCTTTGTGCTTGGTTAACCAATCCATGCCAAGAATGACATCTAAGGTCTGGGTGTCTAGAACAATTAGGTTGGCTAGAAACTCAACTCCAGCTATGAGTAACTTAGCCCCTAAACAACCCACTTTAGAACTTAGCTCTGCTCCAGGCGACTGGACTAACAGAGTATGCTTAAGGTCCATAACATCCAATTTATTCTTAGTTGCAAAAACTCTAGAAACAAATGAATGCGAAGCTCCAGAATCAAACAAAACTGATGCAGGCACTGAATTTCCTAGGAACTTACCCAGTACGACGTCTGGTGCTTCCTGGGCTCCTTCCAGAGTGATGTGGTTGACACGGCCTCTGACCACTGTTTGCGGTGCTCCTCCTGGCTAACCAGTAGCTTGAGGAATTCCTTGGTTGCCCTGTACGGGGGTCTTGGTTTGTGTAGCTCCAAGGTTGAAGCGTACTGGAGTGATTGCTCCCTTTTGTGGGCACTGATTGGTGAAATACCCTGGTTGACGGCAATTGTAACACACTCTTGGTTCATTCTGTCGGTTGTTCGCCGGTGTGGGGTTGACTGGTGTAGGGTTGCGAGAACTCTAGGCAAAAGGACAAGGTGCTGAAGGTGGTGCAGGCATACTGAGAGAATTCTATGGCGGGAAACGATTAAACTGCCCTTGCTCTCTGCTGTTGTGAATGGTGGCTTCCTTGCTGAACCATCCTCCGCTTGTGGTTGTCCTCCAGCTCTTTGCATTTGTCTTCCATAACCAACGCCTTGTTAACCAATTCCTGGAAATCTGGGAAAGTGTGGGCAAGCAGACCAACTTGCAGTCCTGAGTTTAATCCCTTCAAGAAGCAACTCTGACGAGCCTTGTCAGTAGCGACGTCCTCTGCAGCATAGCGAGCTAGCTGAGAAAACTTATTTAGGTAATCAGTTATCGACATAGCTCCTTGCTTGAGAGCACGGAACTCATCCTTCTTCAGATCTATAATCCCTTCCGGTACATGATACTAGCGAAAGGCTAAGGAGAATTCTTCCCAAGTGATATTTTGCGAGGCCTCATGCGCTGCACAGAAATTCTCACACCACTTGGCAGCTATGCCCTCCATCTGATGAGTGGCATACAGAACTTTCTTGTGGTCACTGCATTGAGTGATCAGCAGCCTTGTCTCGATTACGCGAAGCCAATCATCAGCTTCCACTGGTGTGACATGTTCAGAGAAAGTTGGTGGACGAGTCCTCATGAATTCAGCCAACTTGGATGGGTCCATGGTGTCCATGAGCGACTGGGGCTCCAAGGTGATGATTGTTGTTGTTGTTGTTCTGGTTGTTCATAGCTTGCATCTGATTCATCATGGTGTACATCATCTGCGTTTGTGCTGCCATGAAGGCTCCAAAGTTCTGCAAGTCAAGAGGGGGTTCTTGTGGCAGATTCGCTCCTGCGGGGGTCTGCTCATTCTCTTCCGACGCTAGGGTGCTGGAACCACTTGTAGTAGCTTAACGAGTCTGAACCATTGGGTGAAGCTCCATGGTTTAGATAAGATAGCAAGCACAAGATGAGTTAAGAACTAATCGAGGGGGGTATATTAAACCCAACAAACACAACTCAAGAAACTCAAATGAAATACCTTTATTATTAGAGTCTTAGCATGGCTGCAACAAATGCCTAAGGACCTTTGCAACTCACACTTGCACACAAGGAAATAAGACGAACCTAAGCACGCAATCTACCGTCTAAAGGGCGACTCTGCAAAAAGAAACTGGCTAAGCCTGACAAACTAAAACTCTAACGAACTCAGCAGCTAAAGTAGCCTCCACTACCACGATGGTGCTCCCACTTGTAGACACAGAAGTGGGCCGGTATCCTCATGGAATCGATCCTCGATGCACCGGATGGTGCGGTAGGAACAGGCGTCTTGTGTCTTGAGTCTGGTGGCTCCTCCTCTGCGGCCTTGGCTGCTCCTCTGGAACCTCCTCCGGATCTTCTTCTGGATCCTCCTCTAGCTCTTCTGGTTCTTCTGGATCTTCTTATTCTTGATCATCTTCGGGTTCATGCTGACCGTAGAGAGCTTGCTCTAGAACGGCGATCCTATTCTCGGCACTTTCCCAGGCCTCATAGGCGCACTCCAGCTCAGTGGTGACCAAATCCAGCGACTCCTCCTGAGCAGCTGTGAACTGGGCAAGGTGCACCACTGTGGCGTTGCCTTCCACATTTGTAGACGAAAAACGAGCAGATAGATCGGTATTCTGCAGCTCTTGTGCATAGATGTTGCAGACTCTGAGAATGGCCAGGCGTGACGACTTCTGGATTCCTTGCGCAAAGGTGTTCCTCCTGGCAGAGATGTTCAACGGCTGGCTGGCTCTAGTGTTCTTCCTGGCGTAGACTGTCAGACGGCAGATCACACCACGATCTCGCCCATTGACCATCCATTCGTTGCCACGATACATTGGGCAATCGAAGCCTCCAAGCGTTTGCAGTAGCTTCCAAAGCTCTGCAGCAAGTCCTCCATTGCGATCTCCGTAGGTCTAAAGGTAAGGCATCTACCAAGACAGAAAAGAGGCAAGAACCAAGTTAAAACAATGGGAAGAGGAAAAATTCTAGCAATAGATGAGTCAAGAAAGACATGAGAGGAGTTGCAAGTTAGTTTTTCTTTAGAAAATAATTTAGATACTCAAATGGCCGATCTAACTAAGGTCAAGACCTACAGTCAGTATGGTTCTGATACCACCTCTGTTGGGACCCAAAAATATAATTCTAGACCCTCTGTGTATAATGCACTAGTCCAGAATCATGCTAGTGCACACAATGTCAACATAGGTAAATATCGATCCACACAAGCGATTAATAACATAAACGAATAATTTGATTAACAAATAACGGTTTTGATCTTATGATCGAGTTTACACTTATTAAGCCACGTAGGGCTAACAGAAAATTAAATAGCAGCGAAAACAGAAATGGCAGTGGCCTCCCATCAATTCACCACAGGCAAACGACTGGGATCAAGACCCTACGATCAAGCACCTTCGATGAAATCCTCCTCGAATGCAAACAATGACTCCTCCTCTTCTGTTGCATGTTTTACAACAAGCATGAGTACACAACCATACTCGCAAGCCATACCACAGAAATGCAAATATACATGATGACTTATTCCAAAGAAATGGCTTTTGTGGTTCTTTTGCAGAAATGCAACATTTGCGATTGAATAAGAATAATAGATTGAAAGCATAAAGTAAAACAAATAAACAATATTTAGTTTTAACAGTTTGATGAAAATTACATATGTCACACAAT
Organism: Phyllostachys edulis; assembly: GCA_036346405.1. NCBI lineage: Eukaryota > Viridiplantae > Streptophyta > Magnoliopsida > Poales > Poaceae > Phyllostachys > Phyllostachys edulis. The sequence goes on along the minus strand of CM070555.1, from coordinate 27,481,061 downwards.
ATGATTTAGATCACACAGGTCCCTTCCCAACTGTTTTATGAAAATTACCCCTCGTGTGAAATCCCCGAGCATGTCCATGACCGCGGATGCGGCTATTCGAATAGATTGATTTAACACTCTACAGAGGTTGTACACTTTACCCACAAGATACAACTAGTGTTGCAAGTACTAATCATAACAAAACGTTTCGGAAACTTCATCTTAACATTGACAATCCCGATGTGCTTACAAATCATCATACCAAACTATACACAGTGGATGGTACAACACACACCATTGGATAGGGAAGCAGCGAACCGTCTCGCGATGCGACTACCTGGTAGTACACACCTCCACCCATTCACAGAGCCTAACCTACTGCCTGAGCAATCAATGTCAAGAATTCATAACTTACTAAGTTAGACCCGTCCCATAACAGGCATGTGGTCGTACAATAAGGCTCAGTTCAATGGCGCACAAGGTTAAGTCCTTAACTGACCAAGGCAAGACTTCCATATTCTAACTATGCCACATAGATTAATATTCCCATGCACACAGTTCACACAGTCCACCAATTCACACAGTATCCACCCCCATGCCTCAAATCTTTTACCACCTAGTCGGTTAAGTGCAACACATGCCATCACGAGTAATAGCACATAGTACACAGTTTTATCACATAGTTTCATTGTCACTTAGTCATGTTGATAATTGTAACTTACATGAAATGATGACTCGTGGCATGGCTAAGCAAACTAGTCGTATCTAACCAACCCATGTTGGTTCTACGATATTACCAACTAAATAAACCAATTGTAGGGCAACAAAAGATTACGACATATCAAATGGACAAGGAAGTTATAACAATTTTGGATTATTAACTATACCCAAAAGCATTTAAATAATTACTTAAATTTAGATGCAATAATTTGAATCGAAGTAATTTTTAGAAAGTGGGAGTCAAGATGGTCAAATGTATAGCATGCCTTGTAAAAGGACTAGGTATTGATCTTGGTCTTGAGGTGGTCCTTCTTCTTCAAACTTTCCTAAAGTATCGACGTCTACTCGCAAACAAAAAAATAAATAAATAATAGAGGCAAAAAAAACTCCAAAAATTAAATAAAAATCTCAGATAAATAGATCTCGAATTTATATGAATATAGAAATTTGAATGGGCTCAATTGGAGTTCAGATGCAAAAGATATGAACTTTGGAAGTTTGAATCTCAAGAAAAACCCTAAAATAGGATTTATCTGAATTCCCAAATTATTTCTTAATAGAAAAATTAGAATACTACGCAACGCTGACGTCAGCGAGGAATTTTTCGGAAAAGATAAATAAAAAGAAAACCCTAACATGTGGGACCCACATGTCAGCGGCTCGGTTCGTAGTAGACCAAATCTACCAATCGATTGGATCTGGAGAGTGGTGAACTGTGCCACGTAAGCGCTGACAAAGTAGCCACATGAGCGACACGTCAGCGCAGAGGGTGAGGTGGCTGGTGACATGGACGTCCGTGTTGACCCGACGGCAACGGCGGCTTTGGACCCGATGGTCACCGGTGAAGGGCGGCTCGCCGACGGGAGTGGATGGCACCAGGGGTAGAGGATGATATTGCGATCCCGGGGGTATGCTCACGGGTGGTTGAGGCCGTCGGTGGTGGCCGGCGGCGAGCTTGAGGTGGCGGCGAACTTCGGTTGTTGTCGGACGACAGCTCCGACGCTGCTCCTGTGACGCGAAGAGGTCCAAGGGGTGGCTCTAGTGACGGCGGACCCGGCTGCGTGCTCAACGACGATGAGGCGACCACGATGGTGGTGCAATTCGATGATGAAGAAGCTCGGCCGAAAACCCTAGATGAGGGATTATGGCGGTGCTAGGGCTCTATAGGGGCGATTGCTTGAGCGGTTTTGGTGCGGGTGGTAGGGCGATGCTTGGGGGGATATTTATACGAGTCGGGGATGGACAAGGCGGTGTGTTGGCAGTGGAGATCAAAACAACCCAAAACGAGATCGCGAGGAAATAGGAGATAAAGACGAATTCGGAATTCGAATTTGAACCAAGACGGTGCGAGAGAGATAAGGCTTCTAGATGGAGTCGTCCGCGCGAAGAATCGGGGCCGTTTCCACTTTTGTCGGACGAAGCTCGACGAAGAGCCATGGTGGACACGAGCTGGACTCCACGGAGAAGAAAGCGGCGAGGACGAAGGCTTGGCGAGCCTACACATCGGCGGACGCGAGAGCACGCGCGTGACGGCTGCATTGATCCGATCGCTCAATTCCAATCGAACGGCCACGGATAAGGGGCTGGTTGGGCTGTGCGAGGAAACAAGCCACGCGTGAAGAGATTCGGCCCAAGAGAGGGTTGAGATTTTAAATACATTTTCCTTTTTAGAAAATACCAGAAATTCAAATAAGCAATAGAAAATAGCAAATGAACTTGGAAAAATTCTAGAAAAATCTAGAAAATATATCCAAGCACATAGAATCCAAATAAAATAGTTTTGACCATTGTTCATGTTGACTTTACTCATATTAAATTGTTTTGTTACTCAAAGTCCATAATTAATCTTTTTGAATTAAATTCACATAAAATCAAATGGTGAATTTTCTCCCTAATAACTATTTAAAGGATTTTTAAAGCTCAGAAAAATTGGGATGTTACATAGATCTACAAGCACATTTGCAAATCTACGTTATTTAATTCTTTCTCCAAATGCTTCAGAGCCGGCCGCCACCTTCGAAGCAGCCGCATATCGGAGACAGATCTCACTATAGACAGATCTTTCTGGAGTCGGGATGACCAGATATTTAATTGCACATATCACAAACCGTTCTAAAAAAGAACCGTCTGTGATACGTATCATGGACGGTTTTAAATAACCACCGTCTATGATAATCGCGGGCTGTTAAGAACCGTTTGTGATACGTATCATAGAAGGTTCTTAACAAGAACCATCTGTGATGACATTCGGAGACCTCATCGACAGTTTCTGAATTATCATAGACGGTATTTATTCAAAATTGTCTCTAATACGTATCACAAACAGTTCTTAACAATAATCGTCTGTGATATATGCCATTAAATATGTGGTCGTCCCCTCAGATCTAGATCTATCTATAGTGAGAAATGTCTCTGATATATATGCGGCTGCTTTGAAGGAGGCGGCTGGATCTAGGGCTCGTTTGGTGAATGAAATACCATAGATTTTCAAGTGTTCTTGTAGATCTATTTGTTCTTGGTGATCTAAGATTAATGTTCTTTTGTCTCTGATTTGGCTGCTTTGAAGAAGACAGCGAGTACGCCTAAGAAAGCAACCAAGCCCACCATGAAGCATAATCTTTTTTTCGTTGTCGTCCACACAACATGAGGTGCTGAGATGGTGGCCACGACCTACTTCATCGAAGCTGACACACTCTCCTGGTAGCCATGATTCTTAAACTTGTAGGGGCTGGTCATACCATGATTGTATTCCATCTTGGCACACTCTTACTTCCTTAGCATTCTCTGGCTGGTCGGTTTGACCACCCCTACGAGTTCAAGAAGCATGGCTGCCAGGAGAGTGTGTCAGGTTTGATGAGATTAGTCGTGGCTGCTGTCTCATCCTCCTCATGCTACGTGGACAACCCCCCAAAAAAATCATGCTTTGTGGTGGGCTTGGTTGCTTTCTTACGTGTACTTGCCGTCTTCTCCAAGGTAGTCACGCTTATCAGAGTCGATTCTTGTTAATAACCGTCTGTGATACACATCACGGACGGTTCCAATTATAAACCGTCTATGATATATAAACATCATAGATGGTTCTTGTTAATAACCGTCTGTGATAATTATATATCACAAACTGTTGTAGTTTATAACCGTCTGTGATACATGTCATAAATAGTTTATTCCACTAATCCACCTGTGATAGTTCTATAGCCAAAAAATGTTCACACGCCAACATAAGTAGGGCCAATCCTGAGCTTTCTCATCTTCTTCTAGTACTTGAGCTCAGCTCTTTCTCCTTCTGGTCTCACCTCACCTCATCTCCTCCTCCATGGACAGAGCAAGGGAGCATAGCAATACAGGGCAAAAGGATGGATTCTGGGCTGGAGCAGAGAATGAAAGTTTTGTAGAAGCAGAGGCTAAACATGCTGGAGTTGAAGATGGAGCACATTCTGCACCATATCAAGTGGCTGGAGAAGATGTGTGTGTGTGTGTGTGTGTGTGTGTGTGTATCATTGTTGTAATTTATGGCATATTTGTGAAGTAGCTGGTTTCCTGTAATTGTATGCAAAATAGACTTTGTTCATATCATAGACGGTTCTAACCACAAACCGTTTGTGATAAGTACATATCACAGACGGTTATTTTTAATAACTGTCTGCGATAATTATATCACAGATGGTTTGTTCTGCTAAACTGCCTGTGATAGTTCCTTCCATTTCTAAAAATTGTTCTATTTTTCGGCTACTAGCATCAGGAGTATCACTAAAAAACCGCTAATTTTACAACTAGTTTAACACCTGTGCAAAGGACTTGGCATACTCATGCCTAATCCTACAGTCGTCACTTCAGAAGACGACGTAGTCGTCCCACCCTTCCGTCATGCCACAGCCGGTGTTTGTGCACCGGTGGCCGTCCTCTGACAACGCCCACACCCAGCACAGCCATCTTCCACATCGCCGCCTAGACCGCGTCCGTAGCAAGCCTTCGACACCGCTTGCACTCTCGGTTGGTCCTCTTTGTCGTCTCACACCCGCCGGTTGACTTGCGCTCGACCTGGCTGATTTATTGCTTCCAAATGTCACACGCATCATCGACCGTGTAGATGAGGAGGCTGAGCACGTAGGCCGCGACCTTGTGGCCAGCGATAGCCCCCCGTTTGAGGAACATGAGGCTGCGCTGCATGTCTTGGTGCGCGAAGATGAGCGTGAGGTCAATTATGAAGCAGGCCTCCGGGTTGCTAGTGCCAGCTAGGTGGTTGACGATGGCGAGGTAGCAGTCGTTGTCCAGCCATTTCATCGCCTCCTCCTGCTCCAGCGCCACGCGCCTCCCCATGGCGCACTCCTTCGACGCCTTGTACATGGCCTTGCAACTCCAATATACGTACACAATTCAAGACGTCAGAATTACTTCATAAGAGAAAATTAAAATTAAGGCTAAATTAAGGGTGTTGTTGCTAGTGAGATTAGTGACATGTTTCTCTAGTCAAATTAAAAGGTTAACATGCATGCATGGATTGGTTGCCACAACAAATAGTAGTACGTATTTTTGTAGGTATATAAATACGTACGTGGCTCATAGACTGCAAAGGTCAACCACGGGCTAAGGAGAGCTCACGGCCACAAGGCCAACGATGTTGACGACAACATCGTGAGGAAGAGCGACGGTGATCGGCGACCTCCTCGCCTTGGTCACCGTCATGCTCTGTGTGCTCACATGGTGCACGATGTACGGTCTGTGAGTTTTCAATACCGTAGTGATCAAGTTTTTTTTTTACTCTATTGGTTGTTGATGGAGGGTGCGAAAGACATGATCATTTTTTTTTAAAACATATCACAAACCGAGACGAAGAGACGCATCGTAACATCGGCATGCGAGACAAAGAGATGCATCGCGTGGGGACCAAAGCGGCTTGAGCATTTCACAGACGGTTCTAACCAAAAACCATCCGTGATACATATCGCGGACAATTATATTTAAAAACCCGTCTACAAAGTATGCATTATCACAGATGGTTCTTGTTAATAACTGTCTGTGATAATTATATATCACAGACTGTTTTTTCACTAAAACGCCTGTGATAGTGGACATTTTCAATATAGACAATAACTTAACTTCAAACTGGATTTTTTATATTTACATATGGCCAAACAGCGTAGCTAGTCGCTTCTTACAAAAGAATTTTTTAAAAAAGTACAAATAATAAAAGATCAAGTTTTTCTAGTGGCCCAAGTAGCCTACTATCTCTGTTATCATAGCTTTTTGGGTGACGTCGTCGGCATTGGAGGGTTCAAGATCAGCGTTGGTAACCCGAAATACTTCCAACCGTTGACACGATCGTTCGATAGTCGCCCAAAGAAGCTCCTCTTGAAGAGCCAAGTAGAAAAGCACCCATCGGCCCTTTTCTCTTGCTTTAGTGGTCTCAGCTTGGTCGACTCGGTCACTCGCTACCTTGATGTCGCATTCCAAGCGACGGTAATCCTCCTGCAGACATGCAACATCGTGCTCGAGGACTACACCGAGGGCGAAGTTATCTCGCCGGAAGCTACAGACCACCCGGAAGACACAGCAGAGGAGGTCGTCTAGACGGTGGAACGTCTCCATCACGTGTCCCGGCATAACCTCCATCGGAGGAGGGAGGACATTGTTATCACAGTGTCCTTCCACAGCTTCCGCCAGCGTACGGCCGGCGAGATGCTCGTACAGGATGGCTAGGTAGGCCATCAATGCTGGTGTCAGGGGACAAGAGTGGGGAGCCATTTCGTTTGTGCTTGAGAGTAGAGCGATGTGTGAGGAGTATGGTGGCAGATGATCATTCTTAAAAAAACAAGGAGTAACGTCGGCGCGGGAGACAAAGAGACACATCGCGCGGGAGCCGAAGTGGCATTGAACATATCACAGACACTTTCAACCACAAACCATCTGTGATACAAAATTGTCACAAATGGTTATATTTAAAACCCATCTATGGTATTTAGACGGTTGTTGTTAAGAACCATCTATGATATTTCATAGATAGTTTTAAAGATGAACTGTCTGTGATATTCCATCTTCAGAGACGATTTTTACTGCAGCCAGTAACACACACGTGCGCTAAACCAAAACCATTTGTGATTGTATTTAATACTGACGGTTCTGGAGAACCATCTATGATGAGGCATCTAGTATAGCCCCTTTTGTAGTAGTGGGACCCCAAATGCCAGAGTGAATAAGATAAAGGTCAAGCAAAAACAGAGTCACTAGAAGGGTAGGGGAGATGTAGTTGCATGCCAAGCTTGCAACCCATACGAGGTAAAGAGGTGTCACTAGAAACAGACCCAAGAAGACCACAACCTACTAGAGATGACAACCATGATCCACAGATATGACCCAAATGATGGTGCCACTGAACAAAGGAAGCATTAGAGGACGCAACAAGAACAGAGGCAGGTGTAGTGGCTGACTAATTTGTGGAGACATCGGAAGGAAGGTGCATCCAGTTGAGCTCCCAAAGACATTGCGAACCATGGTACCGAGGGCTAGTACCAAGTCGAGTCACTTCTACAAAAAGGCTAATACTGGATGCCTCATCACAGACGGTTGACCAAAACCGTCTGTATTAAATACAATCACAAACGATTTTGGTTTAGCGACCATCTGTGTTACTAGCTGCGCTAAAAACCGTCTATGAAGAAGTAATATCACAGACGGTTCATGTTGAAAACCGTCTGTGAAGTATCACAGATGGTTCTGAACAAGAACCATCTGTGATAATTACTTATCACAGTTCATATTCAGAACTATCTGTGAGTTAGTGATTTTAAGCCATGGTAAAATCAGAGTGTTAGTGATTTCAAGCCATGGTAAAATTGTAGAGTAAGGAAAATTCGAGCCATGGTAAAATCAGAAAGTAAGAAAAATTCCAAGTCACAGACGGTTTTTAATATGAACCATCTCTTATCATAGAAGGTTCTTAATACGAACCATCTGTGATAAGATACTTATCACAGACGGTTCGTATTAAGAACCATCTGTAATATGTCGTCACAGACGGTTTTTGTATGAAACCGTCTGTGATTCGCAGCGTGGGAGTTCGAAAAATTTTGAATGCGCACGCGGGAGGCAAAATGTTTTGGTGCTATTCTTATATATTATAGCCACCCCAGCCTTGTTTTCCATCAGTCTCTCCCTCTCCCCTTCCCACACCAAGCTTCGGCAACCATCCTCGATTCCCTGTCGCAGTTCAGCGAGGAGACACAGCCGACGACGATGACGTGGAGGGATGCGGAGGAGCTCCTTGTCTACCGCAGGAGGTAGAATGTCGGAAGGTACGTGTACATCCCCATAACATACACAATTTATTGGCTGTTTGTTGTAAAGAAAATTATCTTAATTTTGTGTTACCTAAGGTCGGAGCGCCGCTGGAGGTTTTCAGTCGTCTCCCCTTGCCGACGAGCTTGAGTCAAACTCGACGACATGCAAGAACATCTTGTGATATGCTGGTGAGGTACAGAGAGGAGCTCACAAGACCAATGAAAGAAGTCGATGAGTTCTTTAGGAGCTTGGAGGCATAGATGGTTTCTAGCTAGTTTAACTTTGTAACTTTATTCTTTTTTTCCATTCGGAGGGGACATTGTGAAACCTTTTGCTTTCTCTTTCCTATAATGTGTTTACCATCAGAATTTTAATTGGATTTTAGTTGTCTTGCTAGAGGTTGCATATGGAAACTACTGTCTAGCAATTGATTGGTTTGGCTCAAAATCCGATTTTTTTTTTGCAATAGAAAAAACTATCACAGACAGTTCTGAATATGAACTGTGATAAGTAATTATCACAGACGGTTCTTATTCAGAACCGTCTGTGATAGCTTTTTCATAGACGGTTCAAAAACCGTCTGTGATGACCTCATGTTATCACTGACCCATAAACTCAGACGGCTCACGAAACCGTCTGTGATATCATTTTTGAACCATCTGTGAAGACCTTTTCTATAGTAGTGAATCCCCGTGCGGTGGTCCTAGAAACAACAAAAGTCAGACTCAAGAACAACACGACACTCGTGATCAGTGATCTGACCAGTCGACATAAGCTACATAGTAAGCTGAGGCACATGAGAAACTGCACGAACAAGAAAAGAAGAAGTAGAAAGGATGCCTCGGCCTGCAACAGGAAAAGAGGTACCATCTGCAGTCTAAACAGTAGAAGGGAAAGCTATGGGACTCACAAAAGTGAGATGGGTAGAATCTGGTGTCAAGTGAAATGAAGCACCAAAGTCCAAGATCCACAGAGACAAGATACCTGACGAGAGAGGAGGCGGAGGTGTGGAAGACTGCTTAGAAGCAAGAGACAGACGAGCATAACCCGAGGAGTCTAAGGAAGAGCTGACATCGATGTGCCGGAGTAGGGAGAGGAGCTACTACGTGGCATCACCGGAGGAACCCTAGCAAGAGGCACTAGCTCCTGAGTGGGTAGGACCACCAGAGCCCTTCGGGGGATGTCCACCCCTGCGACCCTGATCCCTCCACCATTTGTAATGGTCCTGATACTTGTGGCCATCATGCTGGCAGTAGGTGTAGTAGAGACCCGTAGTAGAGAAAACAACCACTGGTACCGCAGGAGCGGGAGGTACCATGGTTGGTGCTGAAGGAGTAGGTGTGGAAGCAGATAAGATAGCCTACATTTGAGCCACGCCATGGTGACAAGTGTCCTCAGCACAAACACCCATGAGGGCCTCCACCATGGTCGGGCATGGGTGGTGAGTCAGGACCTGAGTACGCACAGTCTTGAACTCAGGCCGAAGACGCATCAGGAAGTCGTAAAGACGGTAAGTCTCCTTGTGAGCGTTGAGCCGCACACAACAGGGATAGGTTCGGCAAACATCTGGCCCATGAGAGTCAAGATGACACCACACCTCAGACATCTGTTGGTAGAAGTCATCTACGATGGCATCGAGCTGCTGAAGAGAATGTGCCTTTTGCACAATTGAGAGGTACATAGCATCACTCGTTGGCTGGTAGTGAAGAATCTAGACCCGCCATTATGAGTTAATGGAGTATTTTGGTGATTAATGACAAATCTATATGTGAGACTAACACTTCTATTGATATTTGGTTGGAAGACCGGATTGCTAGTATAGGTTGCCGTACTATTAAGAGGGGTCTTGTCTAGTAGCTTGAGTCTCATCATATGTTGATAGCTCAATCTCGCTTGCTCTAGCTCTCCGTGGCATGATGCTATTATTTGCGAATGTGTTTTGCAAATAGTTGAGACTCATGCATTTAATCCTTGTAGCATGTGGCTATACTTTGCAAATGTGTTTTGTAAATGGTTGAAGTCCATGAACCTACTCCTTGCGGCATGATCTAGGTTTGCAAATGTGTTTTGCAAATTGTTGGGATTCATGCATTTTCCCCTGACATGGTCTAAAATTGCTTATTGCTATTTCTTTGGACTTAGACAATGGAAGTGTCTCTTGGAGTTGTGCTTTTTTGTGGGGACCCCGAGATCGGATCTGTTTCAAGCTAAGTAATTATGCTGAAAGAGCACAATACTTAACATGAAACGAAAACGATTCCGAGTGCCCGGATAGGTGTCTCATGTTAGCTCCCAAGGATCAGAGACTAACATGCACATATCCCAACACAACATTGTATTCACATACATACATAATATACGAGAATAAAAGAAACGTAAATACAACATCATTGAATAGAAACATAATGTACAAGTTTGCATAACAGGGCTAATCGGCTAAAAGTAATTATCAAATGATAAATCGTAGCGGAAGACAAACTTAAAATAAAAAGGGAATAACCAAGTTGGCATGCCCACAATCCCACAAGCAACCAACTGGGATTAAAGTCGTAGCGTCTGAAGTAGTTTACCCAATTTGAATGACTTCTCACCTGAACAAATGGATAATTTTTTTAAGTACAAAGTTGTACTCGCGAGACTTTTCAAGAACTAACATAAAGACATAACATTTTTAACCATAACCCAAACTTAATTTCCCATAAGCTAACTGTGCATGCTTTCCCACAAGTGATGTCCATAAACGGGACACGGCTATTCAAATAGATTTATTTGACTCTGCAGAGTTGTACAGCTTTACCGACACGATATGCATACCTTGTAGTATCGGCCAATGCACTCTTCCTTTGGAGTGTGACTGAGGCAGCATAACGAGGCCGTTACAATGCCATGTCCTAACTATCAACCTACCCGAGGACAGTCCCATGGCTAGATTGAACGGTTGCTTGAACCACAGGGGAACCTCGTTGCGTAAGTAAGTCCCTTACAAACAAGAGACCCTTAAGGGCAAGAAAATAAAGATATAACATGCCCCCACTAGATTGAGAAGAGAGTCATTAAAACCAAACAACAACAATTGCCAATCTAATTGTGTTTTGATAGCTAACACACAACAAATTATTAAGCCAAGCCTTCGCCATTATCCCAGCGTGTGGTTGTACGTAAGACTTGGTTCATCACACCATAGACCGGTCCTCAAATACCCAGACGGGGCTACGCGAATCCGGGACAGCCCCTTCATCACCCTATCACCCATCCAAGTCCAACACACAATAACAACCCATCAACAAGTTCATAATAATCAGATATGAAGATTTGGACATTTTCCTCAAATTCAACATAATCAAAATCCATATAATCCTCAAATTTCATTAAGATTCAATTCGATCCATCGGCCGATGGACTAGCTCCATCAACCGTTATCGACTACAACTACTAGCACGACTAAGCATCGTTCTACAAATTAGGAAACAACCCATATAACATATAGCCTTAATCATTGAAGGTAAAAGGGTAATCAACATTCAAAGGAGGGCCAATGCAGCAAGTAGGGAATTAACTACTTCTACCTATGAACATACTTTTCAACATAGCATGCAATTGGGAGATTAAAACCATACAAAACAATTTAAAATCAGTAGCAGCAATATGATCAAGAGGAGGGTGCTCGCAGCTTTGCTGTACCACTTGTTCAATCTCAGATTACACTCATGTATACGTTCGTATCGTCGAGAAATCTATCAAAAGAACGACATTGCAATCAACACCAAATAAGCCAAAAATTCAAAATGCTCAAAAATACATGAAATTTATACAGTAGGTAGATTATGATTTTAGATGAATTTAGGTGAAAGATTCATTCCATTTGGATTTAGTATGTGAAAGTTATGGACGTTTGAATCTTAGTTTTCTAGAAAATCCAAAATAAATAGAACCGGTTACTGTTCATACTAATTTAATTATTTGGCCAAAATTTGTAGAAAGGTGGTAGGAAAAAGGATTACATAGCTAAATATAGAATAATATTATAAGATCAAAATAACTGAGTTTATCTCATTTGGAGTTTTTATGAATTAGTTATACATTTTTAAAGTTATCGACCTTTTTCTATTGTAAAAATAATAGAGTTATGGATCATTTTACAAAAATATATCCTCTGCTATAGAGACATGTTCGAAACAAATTTTAAAATAAAATTCACTAAAAATTAAAATTATCAAAACTTGTTTCATCCATTTTGGAGTTAAGATGAAATAGTTATGAATTTTTAAAGTTAAAGGCATTTTCTAGCGTATAAATAAATTTAGTTTTGGATCATTTTCCACCAAATATATTTTCTGGGATAGTGGCATGTTTTAAACCAATTTTATAACAAAGTTCATTTAAAATTAAAATTAACAAAATTGGTTTCACTATTTTTGGAGTTAAAATGAATTAGTTATGCATTCTAGAAGTTATTCAATTTTTCAGTGCATAAATTAATCATTTCGGAATTTCTATAAGCATTTGGTACATTTTGTACCGAGGTTTACCTCGGCAACGCCTATGACAGGTGGGGTCCAGTGTATAGTATCATTTTTCATTTTCCATTTAATTTCTGGTTAAACTGACAGGTGGGACCCACTAGTCATAGACTTGGTTTACAAGCACAGCTCATGGACCAGAAGCCAAGAGCTTGGTCCATGGGTTCACCGGGGCTAGACTGTGCACTAATGGCCTTGGACCCACATGTGAGCGACTCAAAGAATCCGTTAATCGTTTGATTTCCGACAAAGATCTCCGATTGAATGCTAATCATCGCGGTTTAATTTCTAATGACGTTGCTACAGGAACGTCGGAGGATGACATGCACGTGCGCGTGGCGGCGAACCTCGCCGTCGGCACGGCAGCGGTGCTCCGGACTCGGCAACGACACGAATAGCTGCGTAATGAGCTAGTGGACTCACCCAGGGTAGCGTGAGGTCCAATGGTCGCCGGAGGAGAGCGTGTAGTGGCCGGAGGCGGAGATGATGGAGCGGTGCTCGTGGACTGGCTGCTCCGGTGGTCGAGGAGACTCGGGGAGGTGCGCATCAGTGTCGCCTCGCCTCCAGGAACATGAATCCGAGCTTGATGAAGGCGGAGAGGCACTGCGGTGGCCGGGACACGGATGGCGGCGGCGCGGCAATGGAGATTCACGGCGGCAGAGCTTCACATCCAACCAAAACACGAAAGAGGCTTTGGGATGAGAAGCTAGGACCTCAGAGACTCAAAGGAGTCGACCAAAGCGGATGAAACTCACCGGAGATGACAAATTGTTCGGCGGCGGCGAGGCACCGTAATTGGAGAAGAGACCCGTCTCCCTCGGGGCTCACCGAATGGCAATTGCTTCTTGGTGAGTTCGTCATGATGATCGGAGCCGAGGACAAGAGGAGGGCGAGACTCACCGTGGCACAAATGGCGCGGAGGAGCTCCACAAAGCGCGCACCGGTGACGAAGAAGACATGTCCGCGTCCCGGGTGCTACACAAGAAACCACGGGCTCACAATGGGAAAAATGGGTGTGGCGAGGAACTAAGAAGGTCGGTGGGGTCGCGGGTGGAGCTTACCGAGACGAGGAGAGCTCAATGCCTCCTTCTCTCTCACGGCCGAAGAGAGAAGTGAGAGGAGAGAACGGTGTGGAGATGGTTTTGTGCGAGAACAAGGACGGAGAAGGACGCGATGTTAGCCGGTGATGCTCCAGGAATGGTGGGGAAGGGTGGTGCGTCACGGCGCATGGACGGAAGCGGCAGGGTGCTCAGAGCGAGCCGGGCGCGTGGCGCTCAAGCTCTGCTCGCGCCCGCCCGAGGAGGAAGAAGCCCCTGACCCATGGGCCCGGCCGGTCAGTGGCACAGCGAAGGGGTGAGATGGGGTTAGGCGGTGTGGTCGAACCGCGTGGCGAGTTGGGTCCGGGTCGGATTCATCTGGACCGCACGATCTAAAATGGGCGGTCAGGATTGCGTGGTCCTATGGACTGGTCCGATCGGCCCAGTTAACACGGGCCGTTCAATCTAACCTGGATGGCCAGGATTTGCGAGGGTTTAGGTGGTTGGGTGGAGCCGAGTTGGTGCGGGTCAGAACAGTGAACGACTCAGGTCGGTGCAATAGTGCGAGCCCGAAGTTAAAATCAGATTTGACCGAGGCAATAAAAATAGAAATAAAATTCCTAAAATTCTGAAATTAATCAGAGGGGTTCCTCGGATGGTCTAGTGGCCATAAAAATTAATGAACCTTACTGTTAATGATTTAATTTGTATAATTTAAATTCAAACTTAGAATAGGTCTTAGATTTGAGTTTGAATTTTCTGGGGGTTGAAATGAGTTCCAAAAAATTTGGGAAAAATTATATTTATTCATGATAATTATTATATTATTTTAATAAATTAGTTCCAGATGATAATCAAAATTTTTTGTTCTTGTTTTCTTTTGGAGCTTATATTTTGAAGTGTAGGTTAAATGTTGTTATGAGATTTTCCAAGTGCAATAAATGATGCAAATGTTTCCAAAATGTCATGCATGCTGATAAGATGCATACTAATTATCATTAATTAACTTGGGGATGTTACATTTTTGATTTGATCAAATGGGTTTGAGATCAATCAAATAGGTGGGTTGTGTAGTCCTCTGAATAAGCTTTCCGTAGAGTCCAAGATCACTCAATTCCTACCCGAGTGTCAGCTGTGCTAAATCTGGGCTGCGGTACTACGGCCCATTGTACTGCAGTAGTACCACACCAAAACTTTCAACGGCTATTTTTTGAGCCGGTAATGCACCCGTTTGACCCGTAAACAATAAAAAACGGTAGTACCGGAGTTTGCATGGCGGTACTACCGCAAATCCTGATTTTTGGGGATTTCTACTCCCAATGGCTAGTTTTTGTGTGTAGGCTATAAATACCCCACCTTGGCCGGTTGACAGACAACTCTTGGCATCCTATTTCATTCTCTAGAGCTAGTGTGAGCTTCTCCTCTCAATTGTGCATGTGTTGCACCTTGTGAGTAAAGGGAGAGGTTCTAGTTGCATGTGTTGCAACTAGAATTGGATTGAGCGTTCAATTGTGCATGTGTTGCACTTAGTGAGAGTCAAGAAAGGGGCTTGGCTTATTACTCTTGGTGTTTGCTGACACCTAGATAGCGTGGAGGCGTCGTGGTCTGGTAATCTTCTCAAGAAGTCTGTGAGAAGGCTCGACGTGTTGTGAGTGGTTTAGTGCTCGCCATCTCTAGAGTGGAGGAAGAGCAACCCCAAGTGGATCGAGGTGTTGGTTCGTGTTGGAGACGGTCTAAGTGGTTGGACTTACCTCGGAGGTGTTGGCTCAAGTTGTGGAGCCGGTCCAACGTGGTTGGGCTTATCTCAACGTGGATTAGGGGAGACCGGCAAGTCTCCGAACACCACGATAAAACATCGTTATGTCTTTGTAGTTTGTTCTCTTGTGATTTACTTTGCGCAATTTATATTCATAGAATTATATTGCTTACATGTATTTGTATGATTGTTATCATTATCAGTAGTCTTATTGTTGGTGCACCTAGTCAAGATTAGTTGATTTAGGTTTTATTTGTGCAAAACCGAATTGTCTTTAGCTTACGCATTAGAAATCGATTTTAGCCTTAGAGATTTTTAGAAACGACTATTCACCCCTCTAGTCGGCCTCCTCGATCTTACAGGTAGTGAGCTCGGAGGTGCTCCCACATAAGCTGAGTCGTCGGTAGCTCCGCCACATCCATGGAGATGGCCATAAGCATGCTACCCACTAGGATGGTGGTAGCACGAACCTCGGCATCCTACCATCTCTCGTATGCGTGCAACTCAGACTAGAAGAGCTCTAGGGTCTCCTCCAGTGTAGCAATGGCGGCTTCCTGAGTCGCCTGATCCGCACCAGCAGGAAGAGCTGGTAGAACTGGTTGCATAGGGTGAGGTGGACAGGGGTGCTCGCCAGTGAGATGACCCCAGAGACGCTAGCAATTGAGGTGAATCCTCAGGTGGACAGCCCACTCCCGGAAGTTCGTCCCGTCGAAACGAACCGAGGAGAGCAGGATGGCGAAGGAGCCACCGGTGGTAGTCATTCAGAGCAATGGAGCGATTTGGAGGGCGGCGGCGTGAATCAGTCGAATCTGGATCGGGATGGCGGAAGTAGCCATGGTAGCCCACGGTGGTGAGGCGGCATGGCTGGCTGGAGCTGGCCATGGCTAGAACCTCCTCGCAAAGACTGGGCGTGAAGCAGAGCTTCCTCGTGCAGCACCGATGCGAAGCAGAGGAGAGCGTCGGGCGGAAGCAAAGGAGCAGCGGCAGAGCTGGTGCGCTAGGCGTGAGGGCTGGCGAGAGCTTCGGTGACGTGGGCTCAGATCCAGTGAGAACTCATGCGGTGCGAAGCAAATGAGTGTCGAGCGGAAGCAGAGGAGCGGCGACGGAGCTAGGGCTCTTGGGGCTTCGAATCCAGTGATGAGTGGCCTAGATCCGGCGGTAGGGAGCCCAGATCCGACGGCAAGGGCCACGGATCTGGCGGCGGTGCTTGGATTTGGTAGCAGGGACTCACAGATCCGGTGATAGAAGCCGGATCAACGGCGGCAGAGAAGTAGAGGTGAGCATCTGGTGCGAAGTGGAGGAGTTTGGCACATGTTCGGCAGCGGCAGCGGCGGCAGTCAAGTAGGAAGAAACCCTAACCCTAGCTCTAATACTATGTTAGAATGAGACATTATCTATTCTAATGGGCAAAACACCAAATATACAAGTTACCGTGTAGGTAAATATGCAACAAGCACCCTATACAAACTAACATCTAACAAATAAAAATTACCAAGATTTTTTCTGCCTGGATTTGGCATATGTTTGGTTTGCTACCAAAATTTTGGCAATATTCATTTCTCTTAGCCATCCTAATTCATTTTCTTGAAAAATAATAGTCAAATCGTGAGCGTCCATTTTCATGACTGAATTTTGATAACTCCAACTTTTGGCACATTAGTAGAGCAAATTTTGGCACAAACCAAACAAACCCATGGAAACAATTGGTAGGGCAAATTGCCTGCATAGTGTAGTGGCCTAGTGGGCCTCCATGGAAACATCTTCCCTTGGTATTCCCCATGACACCATACTCCCTTACGATATTGCCATTGGAAAAGTTGACAACCGACAAGGTCTTGTTCCATATGCTGCTGCGTAGATGCGTTATCCTGCGGTGCCCTACCTCGTAAGTGCGTCTTCCCGTTTGCTGCAGCCTGCGTTGCTGCATCTTTGACTGTAGAATAAGGCATTGCTGCAATGGCACAGGAGCTTAACTGTGATGTTGTTCCTCATTCCACTGTGTCAATTAATTATTCCAAGCTAAAATGGCAAAATATCAGTAGAGCATTTTGACATCCATTTGTGTCTCTGAATCTTTATGAAATACTGTATCAGAGTGTAATGTTTAGTACCAAATACAACTCTAAAAAAAGTACCAAATACAACCTCTAGGAAAAAGTACTAAATACAAAAGGCCTTTAATTACTTACACTTCAAAAAAGAAAAAATCTGTGAACTTACATTTCAATTTTCAGGTAGCTGTTTCTTTCGACAAGGATGCTGTCAGATGAGTATTTTATCAAGAGGATGTTTACATTATGGCATCTGCTTTTTCTTCCATGAATAGCTTGTGGACAATGTTGTCATTGGCTATCCGGATCATTTCTCTGAATAAGAAACTCGAAGCACGAGTTCTATGTGTGATTCTGGGCCTTCTGGCTGCTGTGTCGACAACATATATCTGGTGCTGTGCAATATGATGGTTGGTAGTGGATTCTGTCTGAAGTTAAAAACCACTCACTAGGACTTGCCATGGAGAATAATGTGCAGCAACCAGCTAGCAGCCTAGGAGTTTTCCTGTATCTGGTCAATTCATGTCTTTGGCAGCTGTCTGGCCTGGATAGTCAAACTGTAGTTCCTAACAGAGAGATCGGAATAAATCTAATCCAAGCTAATGTAAAGTGTTACCGGAACAAATGGAGGGCCCATCAAACATGCTATGGGAACGAAAGATGTTCCCTCGAAAAAAGGAAAATTCACTTTACTTGGAAGATGTGCGATACGTGTCTTATTTTGCTAATCTTGTTATAAGAAGCACAGGGGTTCAAATGGAATGTGAATCCGGAGCTCGGCTTAAAAGAGACTTTTGAATTTTCAGAAAACCAAGCAATTTAAGAGCATCTCCACTACATAGTAGTTTTTATAAGACAAAATTGGCTACATGACACTGATTTTTTATGACATTTGTTCTAGGACACCGTTTTCTGTATCTTTGCTGAAACACACTATAGAATCATAGCTTTTGGTGAAACACACTAAGGCTATCAAAATATAGGCAAAAGTGGCTACATGACATCATAATTTTGTGTCATTGGCTATTGAACACCCAAATTATTTGTCTTTGCCGGAAGACACTACAATTTTATGACTATTTGTTGCGGAACACTAAGACCATTATAATAATATTATTAATTGTTTTGGACAGAGAAACAATTCAAAATATCTGTCAGACCCTTCTCCTTTTCTTCTTCCTCCTTGTTCTTTCTTCATGTCCTCTGCTTCTCTCTTTCCTCCCAACTCATCATTATATTGAGGAGGGCATTGATGCTGGCGTGGAGGAGGACGGTGGAGAGGAGACGGCAGCTGTTCCTGGACATGGCGGTTCCATTTTTTGGGACGGGCGGTGATGGGGGTGGTTGCATCGGCCAAAACGGGACAAGATAGTGGTCGCGGAAGCGGAACAGGCTCACCGACGATAACTCCGGTGACCTCAGCCTCAATTGGTTAGCGCATAAGCATGGCGTGGACTTGGCGGATTGCCGCCACAGTGGTGTCTTGGTCTGACGTAGCATGTGTAGGGATGGCAACGGCCAGGGGGTAGCAATGGAGCTCGGCTGTGAGGAGCTATGGCGGTGGGGAGGCTCGGGAATGAACGAGGAAAGGTTTAGGAGTTGGAGGTGGCTATGGTGTTGCTGTTAGTGAGGTTCATGGAAGCTCGGAGTTGTGGGGACACAGGTGAGGTGGCACAGCGAGGACATGGCCACAGCGTGACTTTGACTATCGTGGTCTCCTAGTGATGAGGACGAGGATGGAGAGGCCCGGCAAGATCGCAAAGGATTACCCATGCAGTCGCAGAGCATCAATGCAGAGCAGGGTGGCACTTCCGCAGGGGTTGAGGATGACAATGGGCTTGGTAAGGGTGTGGGCATGGTTGTGGGTGTGGGGAGAGGAAAAGGAAGGCACACTGCTGCCCCTAGCTTTGAAGCCGTTGGAAGGCGGTGGCATTAGTGTACACTGCTAGAGCTGAGGAAGAAGCACGATGCTGGTGGGCATGGGAACACCATATCCAAAGACGACGAGCTTGGGGATGTTGGAGTTGGATCCGTGGGCGGCGAGCTCGGGAACGGCGGATTAGGTGACTGCGACCTCAGTGAGCTAATTCGGCGGCAGCGAGCTCAGTGACGCTGGATCCAGCGGTGGTGGGCTTGGAAACGGATGCCTTCTTCTCTATTCCCGGGCGTCGGGACTCCTTCTTCTCCTTTGCTGGGTGCTGTACCGCCTTCTTCACCCTCGCCAACCGCCACGAGGTCGCCTCACCAGTGTTCCTCTCTTCACCCGGAGGTGAGGAAGAAGGCCAGTCATGCCACCTCCTCATTGGAGGTGCATGATGGTGCTGCCTTCTCTACACGACCACCAACTCCTCGCTGCCACCCTCTATGGATATCATGGGTATATGCTCATGATCTTAGAATGACGATGCAATTAGCAATGGTAGAGAGGGTTTGTCGAAACACTCATTTTCTATAAAATTTAGATCCTATCAGGCAACAAGCGATCAGACCGGCCAATGTGGTGGTTAGACTGGCCTAGCTGGTGGTTTGACCAGGCACCTCTGGCGGTTAGACTGGCCCATGGGCAGCCCAAAGGGCTGACGGTCAGACTGGCCATAAGCAGTGGTCCGATTGGCCATGCTGGTGGTTAGATCGATCATGAGGAGCGGTCTGACCGGCCAAAATTTTCGGTTTAATTTTAGGCTGGGCCAAAAATAGAGGGAGTAGGCAAGATAGAGGATTCTTCTACACCTAGTCTCATAAATTTTGGAGCTTCGAGCTAAAAGTTCTATTCGTTTTAAATTTTTGGAGAGGTTTTTGATTTCCAAGGAGAAAATCTGGCTAAGTCCATATGCTGGGCGGTCAGACCGGCCAGGGGTGGTAGTCTGATCGATTTTGCCCTGTCCGCTAGTCGACAAGGTGGCGATGTTTGTGGGTTAGGTCAAATTCATGGTTTTTAGTGCATATGTGTTGCGTGATGCATGTTTTTACTAACATGGGTGAAGTTGCGAAGGACTTGTGCTCAGAATCAATTTCTTGGTCTATTGTTGTGCAGGAGGTTTGGATATCAATGACGGTCAACGGCGAGAATGATCGGGACTAGGCTAGGAGCGTTGTTGTGAGGACCCCCATGTTATTTCTGTAAGACCGAGGCCTTCCCGGTCTTAAGGAAATAACTCTAGGCCTCCGGTAAATGGATTCCAATTTAACTCCATCTAAGAGAGAGGTCATGCTCGAACTAGAGCGACGGCGATGATGCGTACTGCTCCTCTGCAAGCACTACATGATGATTGGTTCTCTAAACAGTTCAAGACTACACTTAGTGAGTTAAAAAGGAATGTATCACAGCGAGTATGAGATCATGTTGGCTCCCAAGATCAGCGACCAACACACTCATACTCACATTCAACGTTGATTACATCCATACAACATTCATACAAAGGCATAAAGAAAGATATTCATCATAATAGTTCAAGTCTACATTGATTACAAAAGGGCCGACCGGCCAAATTCAAATAAACACTTAGAGTGGCAGCGGAAACATTATAAATAAACTAAAAGTTCAGCAAGGTATGCCCATAACCCAAGGCAACCGATTGGAAGTCAAATAATAGCACTACTCGTCAGTGTCACCAAAATCGACACTAACGACCTCATCGGGCTCGAAGTCTTCTTCACCTGAATCGTTGCAGCTAGGTTAAGTACAAAATGTACTCGCAAGTCTTACAAAAAGATAAAAAATTAGTTATGCATAATGGATATTCAAAGGATAACATTAGTGGCTTTAGTTTTGCGAAAGACACAACAATTTTCAACCTACACATACTAATTTTTCAAATGCCATTTCAAAGTCAGATTTGAAGTAGAAGTAAATTATGTGATAAAGTAATACATTGATAAACAAATGAATCAAACAAAAACCAAAGTGGTAGCCCACTTTGATACACTAACATGCACGAACACCCATTCAAGCCGAATACCAAGTTGTACCCACAAATTTTAATTCAAAATCTAACAATAGTGACTCCCGAATTCAAGCGATCATCCATAACCATGGACACGGCTATTCTAATAGATTTATCTCTGTAGAGGTATACTACTTTACCCCCACGACTCGACTAGCCCGTAAGCCACTGGAATTAACACACTTCCTATGGTGTGTCAGCCGGGAAATCGAGATTCGGTATTTTTCGGCAAGAAAGTGGTATTGAGCCAGGTGCCCCTTGCGAGATGAACCCCTAACTTAGTACAAATGACTGATAGCACTTGCTAAGCTGGCCCGCAAGTTATGTTGGATATACCGATGCAATGTAAATAAAGAAAAATGGTGCTCCCATGCACATTATAGAAAATTACATTGGCTCCTAAGAACAAATGATCAAACACAAATGTCCTCACACCACCTATAGCCCAACCCAATCAAAACCTTCCCCCTACTTGACCAAGCGGCTCCCAACCCGCGTGTGGAAGCACGAGTTTTACTTGAATTAATGACATCACCAAGGTTCGGTCCTTGTTGGTCCGGACAAGTCAACCACATACCCGATCTCGTGCACGAAGGCACCCTCACTAGCAACCACTTTTCTAGACCCCAAAACTCTTTTAAAATGAAAAAAATTTAACTTAAGTAACAGATACGAAGATCTGGAATAAAAGAAGATAAGAAAGTTTGTGTCTCCCTTAATTGTCAGGTTATTCCCGACAATCAATCTATTGTATCTAGACTTGCATGGCTAAGCAATCCTGTACGATATATTTCACACAACCTAACTTAAGCATGTATGTACTGGAATAATTCAAGGATAACCTCATGAATAGGATATAACTAACTACACATCACAAAAATAGTGACATAGTAAAATTAGCATGCAAGCAATTATCATTGCACTTAACTACTCCAAAACTGGGATCAAATATGATGTAAAAAAAAGTTCAAATGATGCTTGTCTTGCTGGTAGTACAATTGCTCACTCTTGGTGGTGTACGAGTCAATGTCAATAGCTTCAGAACCCATAGAATTAACAACATCGATAAACATCGAGAAATACCTCAAAAATCAAATTGCTCAAAAATACATGCTTTTTCTACAGTGGCTAGTTCATGATTTTAGATGAATTTAGGTGAAATAATTATTCCATTTCGATTTAGTATGTGAGAGTTATAGCAGTTTGAATCTCATTTTTCAAAAAAATCCAATTTAATTCCAATCGGTTACTGTTCATTCAATTTAATTATTTGGTCAAAATTTGTAGAGCAGTGGTGAGGATAAGGATTATATGGATGCATAGAGAATATTAATATAAGACCAAAATAACTTGGTTCAACTCATTTGGAGTTTTCATGAATTACTTATGCATTTTCAAAGTTATCAGCTTTTTCTTTTGTAAAAATAATAGAGTTATGGATCATTTTTCAAAACTATATTCTCTGTTATATATACATGTTTGAAACCTATTTTTAATTAAAGTTCACTAAAATGAAAATTACCAACACTGGTTTCATTCATTTTGGAGTTAAGATGAATTAGTTATGTATTTTCAAAGTTAATTAAATTTTTAGTGCACAAATAATTGGATTTCGAATTTTATATAGCATTTAAGACTTTTTCTACCAAGGCTGACCTAGCCTCAGATGCTGACTGGTGGGACCTAATGAACATCATCAGTTTTCAATTAACTTCCCGAATTAAACCGGACTGACAAGCGGGTCCCGCTCGTTAGTGACTTGGTCCACGAAATAGCGCGTGGACCGAAGGTCATCACGTGCGGTTCACCGATCCATGGCACAGAGCACAGGGTGTTTAAAGGGCCTGGGCCCACATGTTAGTCTCTCTACCGTTTCACTTATCTCTCCCGTTTTCTGTGCACGGGACCCACATGTAAGCGATACAATAAGTTGCTAAGACAACGATTAAATGTTAATCATTACGAATTAACGCCTAATCGCCTAGCTACAGTACATGTCTGCGTACAACAACGGGGAGCTCCGTCTGTAGCGTTTTTCAGTGACTCACCGGTGCTACTGGCGGGGGAGGCTGCCAAGGCTTGGGACGACTTCACGAGAGCGATCGCATCTTTGGGTGGTAGTGGCGACGTGTGAGGTGGCCCGTACCGGCGGCTTGCTAGAGAGGGGCGGCGCTAGTTTTCGGCTGAACATGCATGCACATACAAAGCTCTACAGCGTGCCTCTACGCGGGTGCCAAGACTTCTAGGGGCTACAAGGAGGCTACCTGAGTGAAGTGGGTGCTCGGGGAAGCTTGGAGGTGGTCGAGCTATATCAGTGTCGGAGAAGATTATGGCGGCGGTGCGGTTCAACGTGGAGAGAAGAGCCTGAGCAAAAAGAAGGAGAATGAAGCTTCGGAAGAGCTTAAGGACCATTAGGAGATGCTATAGGAGCAAGGAATCGAAGAATGCCTTACCAAATCAAAGTGGGAGGTAAAAGGGTGTTCTTCACCCGAAAATGGTCCAATCTTCAAATACACGAAATCCTGTCGTGCATTGCTCACTTAGAGTTAGGGGTTTTCAATGTCATACAAAAGGACGTCAGATGACGCGGAGGATTGAGGACCATACCTCCTGGAAGTGAAGATTGACACGGGAATGTCTTCGGGTGTGTGCTCTAGAACCGCTGGGAGCGCGATGATGGTCCAGAAGCTACAAGCAAATGCATGAGCTAAGATTAGCCAAAATGGACATGGTAAGGAACGTAGAGAAGGGAGGAACCACTTGGTTGAAGCTTACTCAAGAATGGTGCACCAGGGAGCTTCTCCTTCCTCAGCCACCGAGAGGAAGAATGGCGAAAATGAGAGATGTACAGGGGGTATTATCTCCAGGAAAGTCATGGATTGGTTGTATGGGGCGGCAGCCCAAAGTGTCGAGGAGCACCAGCAGAGCTCGGCCACGACGTGGCACGGCAGTGCTGAGGAGGCGCCAGCGTGAGGTTGAAGTCGGACCTGACGAGTGGGGCCTAGTGGTCAGCGGCACGGGAGCAGCGCGGTGTAGTTAGGTGGTGCGGTCGAGCCAAGTCAAGATTGTTGGATTCGAGTTAGAGTCCGGCTCGAGTCCGAGGAACAGTACTAGGGTTTGACTGATTTACATTTAAACTGACCCTACGTTGACTGAGCCACTAAAAATAGAAATAAAATTCCTAAAATCCTAAAATAAATTAGAGGGGTTCCTGGGAAAATCTAGTGTTCATAAAAATTCTTAAACATTACTGTTCATGATCTATTTTGTATAGTTTAAATTCAAACTTAGTATAGGTCATTGTAATGTGTTTGAATTTTCTGAGGGCTGAAACTAGTCCCATAAATTTGAAAAAATATATATTTATTCTTGATAATGATTATAGTATCTGAATAAATTATTTCCATATGATAATCATAAGTTTGTGTTCCTGTTTTCAACTGGGATTTCAAATTTGAAGTGTAGGTTTAACTTGAATAAGATTTTCCAAGTGCAATAAATTATGCAAATGTTTTAAAAACATGATGCATGCTAATGAAATGCATACTAATTCTCATTCATTAAAATGGGGATGTGACAGTTGTGATCCAGAACGATCGAGGATGCTGGGTGGAGTCAGTGGACTCAAGCATGGCGCAAAATGGACAAGGATGACCGAACAGGATGTTCGGTGCAACAGGTTGCATCAAGTAGCGTGGGATCGGTGCAAGTGCCATGGTGGATTCGGAAGGAGCTAGATAGGAGAGACTTGCTGACATAAAGAGAGCCGTTGATCAACCTACACATGGTGAAGCATGGTATTGCTTCATGAAGATTGGACTCAGTCTTTGGAGAAAGATCGAGAAGGGGTATTTTGGTAACTTCACCAAAATACCACCTTGGTGACATTTGGCTAAACCGCGGTGCAAGATGGTGCAAAAAGAGGCGATTTAGGTCAAGTGAAGATAAAGATCATGACGAAATGGATTTGGGAAGCTCGGTTCGTCATCCGCTTTGAGAAGTGTGCGTGAGTGTAGACCCATTTGTGTGTGGGCTTAACAGGTTCTTGTTAGGGTCTTCTCTCTAAACCTAGCCTTGACTATAAAAGGGAATCTCCAAATGTGGAGTTCCAAAGTCCTTCTAAGATAAAAACCCTAATTTGTGATTAGGGGATTTTGGAGTAGTTGAGTCTAGGGTTTGTGAGAGATGGATTGATTGTGTGCTCAAGTGTTGAGCTTTTGTCCTTCATGGTAGAGTGGCAGTAAACCAACATCTATCTCAAATCAATCCAAACAAGATTGCTTCAAGATGAGTCTCTTCTTGTTCTTGCTCTATAGTGACTTTTGGGATTTTGGTGATCCTTTGGTTTTTCTTTGGTTTCTTGCTGTGATCTTGCTTGCTACAACATGTGGCAATGCATCTAGGATCATCTTGATCATTTTTTACCCATGAGCAAGTTTTATTATCAAAGTTTGATTTTCCTAGGTTCTTGTGCCCTCCTTCCCTCATCTATGAAATCATGAAACTTTGTCCTTGATCTTTCCGATCGTCAATTGGAATAGGTTCCTAACCTTCTTGATGAGCTATGGTTGAAATTTGAGAGGATTTGGATCACCAGATCAAAAGTTGAGTTGATTTGTGATTTTGAATTCGTGCTGATTGTACTGTTCATTGTGCTGGAGGTCAGACCCCCCCTGTGAGAGGTCTGACTGGCTGGCCATTGGCTAGACTGCCCAACTTGAGAGGTCTGACTGCCCAACTCACCTCTCTTTGAGTTTTTCGTGATTTTGGTTATTGTGCTTCGGAGTTTCGATTGGATTCAATACAAGACTTATGTTGTACTTATACTTTGATCTTCATAGCTTTCACAGCTATTGGAGTAAGAATTGGGATGAATCTGATGTAACATCCCAATTTTCGGAGCTTTAAAAATCTTTTGAATAGTTTAGTATTTGGAAAATTCACCAAATAGCTTAATATGGACTTTCAATAGCAAAACAATTTAATATGAATAATCTCAACATCAATTAATATCAAAACTATTTTATTTCGATTCTATGTGCTTGGATATATTTTTTATAATTTTCTAGAATTTTTCTAAGTTCATTTGCTATTTTCTAATAGCTATTGTATTTTTTTGGTATTTCTAAAAGAGAAAATCTACTAAAAATCTCAGAATTCCAATCAGGCCGAATCTCTTTGGCCCAGTCCTATTTTTCCCACGTGCGGCCCAATTCTCTGGCCCAGCCCGCGTGGTCTTTCCTCTCCGCGCCAGCCCGCTCGAGCGCGTTCCTCGCTCTCGCTGACTAGTGGGCCCCGCTGGTCAGCCATCCCTCACCTCATCTTCGTCCCCGTCACGCTGAGCCATGCTGCCGTCATTGTTGGCTTGAGAATATTTGTCCGACAACGGCCGATTCGGCCCTAATTTTTCACGCGACATCACCATCTAGAAGCCCTATCTAAACCGCAACCGATTCGATATCGTATCTTCTCGGAATCCCTTTGAATCTCCTTATACTCTCTCGGCTCCGAATTGGACTCCGCCGCCAGTACGCCCTCTCGGCCTCGCCTAGACCCAATAAATGGCACCCCTGGGATCGCATTGTTGCCCTCATCCCGAAACCCCCATCCACTTCGCCTCCGAATCCCTAGCGTCGCCGGAATCGAGCTTTTAGGGTTTTGCAACCGAAGCTCTTCGATCACAAATTCCGCTGCCGTTGTTGGAGCCCCACCAATGTAGTCTACACCACTGAGTCCGCCGTGATGAGCTCTACCTCAGGTACCCCTCCACGCCGCCAGAGCGTCACTGGAGTCCTTTCCCGACAATAGCCAAAGCTCTCTGCCGCTCAAACCTCGTCGTTGGTCACCACTGTCGTCCTCGTCCATCTGTGAGTGCATCATTGAGTTCGCAATAGCGTCCTCTACGTGATGGTACAGTCGCCGACCAACCAAGTGTCGTCGTTCACAGAATGCCATTGTAACCCGAGCGCCACCGCATCGTTGTCGTCCACGTCACACGCTAGCTCACCCTCTGTGCACACGTGCCATCTCTGTGTCACCATGTCAATCACCACGTGCACTTGTGCATGTCATAGGACCAAACCCTAGATCCCAAAACCCCGTAGATTCAATCCACTCTAAACCAAGTCAATGACTAGTGGGTCCCCTTGTTAGTCTACTGTTTCGTGAACCCATGAGCCAAGTCCGTGGACTGAGTCTATAGACCCTGGGCCCACTGTCAGTGTCTAATCCTTTTTCCCTGGATTTATTTTAATTCCGAAAATTAGGGCATACACCACTAATCGGTTTTCCAGTAGAAAAATAATTCGGGAAAATCCAGAAAATTCCTTTTTGCTATTTCTTTAGGTTTAGAACTTCCAGAAGCCCGTTCTTCCTCATTCGAACTCCAATTGAGCCCATTCAAATTTCTAAATTCATCTAAATTAGAGATATATTTTCTTGCAATTTTTATTTAATTTTTTGGAGTTTGTTTTCTCTCTGTTTTGTATTTATTTATTTTATTTGCTTCGTTTGTGACTAGACGTTGATTCTTGGGGGAATTTTGAGGAAGAAAGAGTTCACCAATACCAAAACCAATACCAAGATCTATTCTAAGGCAAGTTGTACCTTTGATCACATTGAAACCAGTTTTTCTAAAATTATTTTGATTCAATTATTGCATTTACTTTAAGTAATTATTTAAATGCTTTGAGATTAGTTATTTATCCAAATTGTTATATCCACCTTGCCAATTGTAATGTCATGATCTTTTGTCACCCTAGATTGGTTAATTATTTAGTTGGTATTATTGTAGCACCAACGTGGGTTGGTTAGATACGAGTGGAATGCTTAGCCATGCAACGAGTCAATCACTATCATCTAAGTTGCAAATATGAATTTGACTAAGTGACTATGTAACTTCATGTAAAACTGTGTGTTGTGTGTCATTACTCGTTGATGCTATGTGTCACACTTAACCAACAGGGTGGGAAAAGATTTAAACTGAGGCGATCGAGTGGTGGAACTGTGTGATATGGTGGAGCGTTGTGATTGAAAATGATAATCTTCGTGGCATAGTTAGAAATTGGAACTCTCACCTTGGTCAATTTAGGCTGTGTACTCATGCTTGCTACAATCATTCAGCTGAAGTGGAGAAATCATCGCCTGCCTTCAAGGAGGAGTTCTACAAGGTTGCTGATCGTTAGGTCTTGATCCCAGTCAGTTGCTTGTGGCGAGTCGATGGGTTTCCACTGAAGTTATTTTGTTCCGCCGCTACTATTTATTTTTTTGTCAGCCCTGTGAGGCTTAATAAATGTAAACTCGATCATAAGGTCACAACAGTTATTTGCTATTCAAATTATTCATTTATCCTATTATTCATCCTGTCTGGATCGATATTTATCTATGTTGATACTGTGTGCACTAGCGTGATTCTGGACTAGTGCATTATACACATAGGGTCCAGAATTATATTTTTAGGTCCCAACAGAGGTGGTATCAGAGCCATACTGACTGTAGATCTTGACCTTAGTTAGATTGGCCATCCTTAGAGTGTCCAAACTATTTTCTAAAGCAAAAATAACTTGCAAGATTAATTGAATTGCTTAACTTCTCTTATGTCTCTCTTGACTCAACTATTGCTAAAATATTCCTTCTCCCTGTTGTTTTTAAGTTGGTTCTTACCTCTTGTCTGTCTTGGCAAATGGCTCGTTTCCAGACTTATGGTGAGCATAAGGGAGGACTGGCTGCAGGGCTATGGAAGCTCTTGCAAGTGTTGGGAGGATTCGATCGATCGATGTACCGAGGCACCACGTGGGTGGTGAATGGCCGAAGCTGTGGAGTGCTTTGCCATTTAACCATCTACGCACGGAGGGACAGTAGAGCCAGCCATCCACTGAACATCTCTGTTCGGAGGATTGTCTTTGCAGAAGGGATTGAAGAGTCGTCGCACCTTGCCATCCTGAGGATCTACAACATCTATGCTCGCGAGCTTCAGGACACCAACTTTCGTTATCATCAACGTGCCTCCGTCATGATCCTTCCCGCTCGTTACCTGTCTACAGATGGAGAACACAACGCTATCATGGTGCACCATGCTCAGTTTTCCACTGCTCAGGAGGAATCCTTGGAAACTACCGCACGGAGCTGGAGTGCATCTACGAGACTCTGCAGATGGTAGAGGGGAGGATCACAGCACTTGAAGAAGCTCTGTACGGGCAGCAGGAGCCCGAGGAGCCAGAGAAGGAGCCCGAGGAGCCAGGGAAGAGGCCGAAGAACCAGAGGAGGACCCTAAGAAACTGAAGACCCAGAAGAGACAAGAGAACCCGAGGAGCCAGCAGATTCGGAGGAGCCAGTCGTGCCTGCACTCGAGCCTCCTAACCCTATGGCATCAGCCCCAGAGCATCAGGACCAGTTTGCAAGGATGCCCGTGCATTTCCAAGTCTACAGCAAGTGGGAGCGCCGTCGTGGCTGTGGATATTACCTTAGCGACTAAGTTTGCTCAGGCTTAGGTTAAGTCAGTCAAGGCTCATTGTGTGAGAGCCGTGTCAGTTTAAGATTAGAAGTGTCATCCTTTAGACGATAGTTTGTGTGTTATGTTTGCGTTTGTTTTTCTTGTGTGAGAGTATGAGCTGCATAGGCCCTCAGGAATTTGTTGTAGCCATGCTAAGATCCTAATTGATAAATAAGTATTTTAGTTGATTTCCTTGTGTTGTGTTGTTGGGTTTAATCTACCCCCCCCTCGATTAGTTCTTAACTTATCTTTGTGGGGACCCCCCGAGTTATTTCCGTAAGACCAAGACATTCCTGGCCTTATGGAGATAACACTGGGTCTCCCGTGTGAATGGATTCCAACTTAACTCCATCTAAGCGAGAGGCCTGACCGAAACTAGAGCCCCGACGATCATGCGCGCTGCACCTCTGCGAGCACTACATGATAATCGGTTCTCCAACAGTCCAAGCGCTACACTTAGTTAAATCAGAATCCACGAACAGTGAGCATGAGATCATGTTGGCTCCCAAGATCAGCGACCAACATCCCCCAAACTCACATATAGCATTGATCATATCCATACAACATTCGTACATTCATAGTTCAAAAGACATACATCATAATAGTTCAAGTCTACAACTATTACAAATGGTCGACCGGCCAAATTCAACTAAGGTCATAAAGTAATAGCGGAAGCAAGTAAATAAACCAAAATTCTAGCATGGTATGCCCCATAACCCATCGGCAACCGACTGGGAGTTAAATAATAGCACTACTTGTTAGTGTCGCCTAAATTGACACCAACGAGCTCATCGGGCTCAACGTCTTCCTCACCTGAAATTGCAGCATCCGGATTGAGTACAAATGTACTCACAAGTCTAACACAAATAAAAATTAGTTATGCTAGAGGTTGTTCCAAAGGATGGCTCATATTAGCTTAGTTTTGTGAAAAACGCAACAATTTTCAATCTACACATACTAATTTATCAATTGCCATTTTAAAAATAGATTTGAAGTAGAAGTAAAGCATGTGAATAAGTGATAAATTGAATAACAAATGAATTAAACAAACACCATAGTGGCAGCCCACTTTGATATAACAAAATGCACGAACAACCCATTCATGCCGAATACCAAGTTTACCCATAATTTAAATTCAAAGTCTAACGATAGTAACTCCCAAACTCAAGCGGTTGTCCATAACCGTGGACATGGCTATTCAAATAGTTTTAACTCTGCAGAGGTGTACTACTGTACCCACATGACTCGATTAGCCCGTAAGCCACCGGAATTAACACACTTCCTTTGGTGTGTCGGCCGGAGAGAATCGAGATACAGTCGTTTTTGGCAAGAAAATTCTATTGAGTTAGGTCCCCCATGTGAGATTTTTTTTATACCTAGTACAAGTGTCTGATAGCACTTGCTAGGGGGCTCACAAGTTGTATTGGAAATACCGAGGTAATGTAAATATTAAAATTGGTGCTCTCTTGCACACTATAGAAAATTACCTCGACTCAGCTCCTATAGACAAACGATCAACACAAGTGCCCTTACACCACCATGAGACTTCACCCAATAAAACCCTCCCCCTAATTGATCGTACAGTACACATATCCCGCGTGTGGTAGCACGAGTGTGCTTGAATCAACGACGTTACCAAAGTTCGGTCCTTAATGGTCCGGACAAGATAACCACATACCCAATCTCGTGCACGAAGGCACCATCACTAGCAAGCACTTGTCCAGACCCCAAAACTCATTTAAAATGATAAAATTTATTTCATAAAACAGATACGAAGATCTGAAATAAAATGAATATAAGAAAATGAGTGTTTCCCATAATTGTCAGGTTATTCCCAACAATCAAATTACTGTTTCTAGACTTGCATGGCTAAGCAAACTCAAACAATAATATTCACATGTTCCTATCTTAAGCATGTGGTGCTGGAGTAATTCAAGATTAACCTCAATGAATAGGATATAACTATTCTACACATCACAAAAATAGCGACATTATCAAAATAGCATGCAAGCAATTATCATTGTACTAACTTAACCAAAACTGGGATCAAATATGATGCAAAAGAAAGTTTAAATGATGCCTGCCTTGCTGGTAGATCAGTTGTTCACTCTCAGTAGTGTACGAGTCAATATTAATAGCCTCGGAATCTATAGAATTAATGATATCGATAAACAAGAGAAATACTTCAAAAATCAAATTGCTCGAAAATGCATGATTTTTCTACAGTGGATAGTGTATGATTTTATATGAAAATAGGTGCAGGAATTATTCCATTTGGAGTTATTATTTGAAAGTTATAACATTTCGAATTCCAGGTTCCAATAAACCATAGTTCAAGTAATTTAATTATTTGGTCAAAATTTGTAGAGCAGTAGGGGATACAAGGATTATACAGATAAATATAGAGTATTATTACAAGTCCAAAACATTTGGGTTCTTCTCATTTGGAGTTTTTATGAATTAGTTATGCATTTTTAAAGTTATCAGCCCTTTTTCTATTGTAAAAATAGTAGGTTTATGGATTACTCTCTAAAATTATATTCTCTGCTACAGAGACAAGTTTGAAACCAATTGTAATATAAAGTTCATTAACAATGAAAAGTTATTAGCTCTGGTTTCAACCATTTTGGAGTTGAGATGAATTAGTTATGTACTTTTGAAGTTATTCACATTTTTCAGTGTGCAGATTAATAGATTTCGATTATCTTAAAGTATTTATTCCTTTTCTTTACCGTGGGTTGTGCTAGCCTCGGTCACTAACCGGTGGGGCCTAATGAATAGTGTGTTATCCAATTAACTACCGGTTTAAAACACCGAACTGACAAGTGGGGCCCGAAGTCAGTGACACGGCTCACTTTACTTGGTCCACGCATGCATGGGCACTGCGCACGCGCTTAAGTGGCTGGGTCCACTTGTCATCCTCTCACGCATTTCACTTAACTCCTCTGATTTCTATGCGTGGTGCCCGCATGTAAGTGGCACATTAGCGTGGCTAAGACATCTATTTATTACTAATCATTGCCATTAACGCCTAATCATTTAGCTACAGTGCGTGTCCTTGTACAACAACGGGAACTCCCATTCCGTACGATTCACCGGTGGCTCACCGGCCAAGGACAGGGTTAGATGCGCAATAGTATTGCGCACCTAGTGGGAGTGATTACAGCATCTGAGATGGCCTTCACCGGCGGCTAGCCGGAGTTGAGCAGCAAGAGAGCTACAGCCAAAATGCATGTAGCAAGTACAGCTCCGCATCGGTCCAGATAAGAGGGAGCCCAAGTGTCTAAAGGCTACTAGGAGGCTACCTAGCTAAGTGGAAGCTCGGAGAAGCTTGGAGTCAGTTGAAGCAGCGACGGCGCCGGAGAAGATGACGGCGGCGGCACGGTTCAACGAAGAGAGGATGATCTGAGCAAAACGGAGCAAAGTGAGTGCTCGGGTTAGCTCAAAGATCCTATGAGGATGCTCTAGAAGCAATGAATCGACGAAAACCTTACCGTATCATAGTGGGAGGTGAAAAGTTGCTTTACGGCCAAAAGTGGTCCAAGCTTCATATTCACCCAATCCTGTCGTGCATTATCAAAATTGATTGAGGGGTTTTCATTGTCAAGCTAAGTGACACGATATGATGCGGAAGGCATAGGACCATACCTCCCGGAAGTGAAGATTGACACGGTGGTGTCCACGGGAGCGTGCTCTAGAGCTTGCAATGGCAACACAGTGGTCAGGATGCTACAAGCAATGAGAGAAGCTCGTATTAGCAAAAATAGACACGGGGGTGATCATAGAGTCGAAAGGTACCACCTGGTCAAAGCTTACCCTAGCGATGCACACGAGAGAGCTCCTCCTTCCTCAGCCACTGAGAGGAAAGATGGCAAAAATGGATAGAAAGGAGGGGGTATTATCCTCATAGAATGATAGAGATGGAGGCGGCATTAAACGGAGAAGCTCCAGAATTGGTTGCCATGGGCGGTGGCTCCGCAGCGGTGTGAACAACTTCAGGCGTCGTGGTACGTGGCAAAAAGCTCTGCGAGTGTGCGGTGAAGGAAAGAAGAAGCCGACAAGCGGGCCCGCCTTGCCAGCGAAACAAAACGGCACGCGCGCGAGTGGGACGTTCGGACCATGTGTCTCGACGGTCCGATTAAGATCCAACGATCCACAATCGTAGCACATTCGGATGGTCCGAATAGCCCATTTGATCTGGATCGTTAATTTCGCATCGGACGGTCCAAACGCGAGTGAACGTTCGGACCGCCCGAACAGTCACGCGATTTGGGGCGTTGTTTTTCCATCGGACGGCCCAAATTTGCCCTAGTTACATTTGGGCTGACCTGGTGCGGATCAGACCAAGTGTATGAGCCGCTCGATTAAGATCGGACGGTCCATAAAAGCCCAAGTTAAACTCGGTTGACTAATTTTGAAATCTAAACTGCTACTTTAACTTGGTCACTAAAAATAGAAATAAAATTCCTAAAAATCTAAAATAAGTCAGAGGTGCTCCTGGGATGACCTAATACCCATATAAAATTTGAAACCCCTCTATTCATGCCATATTATGTGCAGTTTAAATTCAAACTTAAATTAGGTTATTGGATTGTGTTAGAATTTTCTGAGGGTTAAAATGAATCCCAAAAATTTGGGAAAAATTAAATTAAATCTTGATAATTAATATAGTATTTGAATAAATTATTCCTAGTGGAACTTCAGTAGCATTTGTTTTAGATTTTCTTTTGGAGTTCAATTCAACGTGTGTGTTTAATAATTGTTTTGAGATTTTCCAAGTGCAATATGTAATGTAAATGCTTGAAAACGATGATGCATGCTCATGAGATGCATAGTAATCCTCTTTATTAACTTGGGGATGTGACAATCTTGCTACCTTATCTAACCCATAGAGCTTTCGCTAGATAGTTTAGACTCACAACGCTGCCGCCCGTGGTTTAGGAACCAATGGGTGAAAAGTGAATGAATAGACACCCGCGAGAGCAAATCCACTGCAAGCACCCCCAATTGATGTGCAGAATTTTGGAGCATTCATGGCTGCTCAGATGTAGATGATGTACACGATGATGAACTAGATGCAAAATATGAACAACAATCAGTCAAACAACAACAACAACAACAATGGCGCACCAACCACTCATGGTCATCATGGACCATCCAAGCTGGCAGAGTTCATGAGGACCCACCCACCAACTTTCTCTGAGAATGTCTCACCAGTAGAAGCCGATGATTGGCTTCGTGGCATTGAAAGGAAGCTACTGATCACTCAATGTAGCGACCATGAGAATGTTCTCTATGCGACCTATCAGATGGAGGGCATTGCATTCGAATAGTGGAAAAACTTCTGTGTTGCACATGAGACACCACTGAACATTACCTAGGAAGAGTTTTCAACGACTTTTCGCTAGTACCATGTGCCAGAAGGAATTATTGATCTAAAGAAGGATGAATTTCATGCCCTCAAGCAAGAAGGCATGTCAGTGACCGACTACCTCAACAAATTTTCTCAGCTTGCCTGCTATGCCACAGAAGATGTCGCCACTGACAAAGCTCGTTAGAGTCATTTTCTAAAAGGACAGAATACTAGACTGCAAGTTAGTCTGATCGCCCATATTTCTAGATTTTCAAGAGCTAGTCAATAAACCTTTGATCCTTGAGGATAAGCGCAAAGAACTAGAGGACAACCGCAAGTGTAGGATGGCTCAGCAAGGGAGTCATTAGTCTCAGCAGAAAGCAAGAACAGTTCCTCAACAGTTCACTCATTTTCCGTCGCAGAATTCATTTAGGACGCCTGCACCTGTTTCAGAACCTCGTCCAGCTGCTCAGAACTTTCCTAACCCTGCGACAGTCAACCCCAACCAAGGAGGCAACCAGTAGAATGGAGCTAGACTATGCTATAGCTGCCAGGGCATTTCGCCAACAATTGCCCTCAAAAGGGAACCATGACGCCCGTTCACTTCAACCTTAGATCTACACCAGCCAAGACTCCAACACCAAGCATCAACCAAGGAGCACCTCAAGGTGTCGGTCAATCCGGAGGAGCGCCGCAGTTCATGGTTAGAGGTCGTGTCAACCACATCAGCTTGGAAGGAGCACAGGAAGCACTCGACGTCGTACTAGATAAGTTTCTGGTTAACTCAGTACATGCATCAGTTTTGTTTGATTCTGGAGATTCGCATTCGTTTGTTTCTCGAGTTTTTGCAACCAAGAATAATTTGGAAGTTATACATCTTAAGCATACTCTGTTAATCCAATCGCTTGGAGTGGAGTTAAGCTCTAGAGTGGGATGTTTAGGAGCTAAGTTACTCATAGCTGGAGTTGATTTTCTAGCTAACCTCATCAACTTAGACACCCAAACCTTAGATGTCATACTTGGTATGGATTGGTTATAAAAGCACAAAGCTGTGCTAGATTCTGGCCGAAGAGCCGTAACAATCAAAGGTACCATTGGAAAGAAAGTGGAGTTTCTAGCCACCACAGTGCATGATGGACATCTGTTAATCAATAGTCTGAAGACCGTTTCTTTGGAGGATGTGCCTATTGTCAGAGAATATCCCGATGTGTTTTTAGAAGATTTACCAGGAATGCTACTAGACCGTGACACCGAGTTCGTTATTGATCTTGTGCTGGGAACAACACCAATTTCTAAGAGACCCTATCGAATGCCAGCCAATGAGTTAGTAGAGATGAAGAAGCAGATTGAATAACTTCTTTAGAAAGGTTTCGTGAGGCCTAATTCATCGCCATGGGGAGCACCAGTCATGTTTGCTTGAAAGAAAGATGGAAGAATGAGGATGTGCATTGATTACCATGCTCTTAATGAGGTCACTATCAAGAATAAGTACCCACTTCCCCAAATTGATGATTTGTTTGCCATATGAAAGGAGCCGGAGTGTGATCAAAGATCGATCTGCGATCAGGTTACCATCAGTTAAGAATTTGTCCGAATGTTATACTAAAGACCGCTTTCTCTATGCGGTATAGACATTATGAGTTCATAGTCATGTCCTTTGGTCTGACTAATGCCCCTACATATTTCATGAACAAGATGAATAAGGTATTCATGGAATATTTGGACAAATTTTTAGTCATGTTCATTGACGACATTTTGGTTTATTCCAAGACAGAAGAAGAACATGTCGAGCATTTGAGATTAATCCTAGAGAAACTTAGAGAGCATCAATTGTATGCTAAGTTTAGCAAGTGCGATTTTTGGAAGTGAGAAGTTGATTTTCTCGGTCATGTGATGAAAGCTCAAGGAGTAGCAGTCGACCTCGCAAAGTTAAAGCAGTATTACATTGGGAGCAACCCAAGGTGGTTACTCAGATCCGCATTTTCTTGGGAATGGCAGGTTATTACTGCCGTTTCATTGAAGGATTTTTTACTATTACTAAGCCCCTTACGCAGTTGTTGAAAAAGGAGAAAAAGTTTACTTGGACTCCTGCTTGTGAGGACAGTTTTCAAGAGTTGAAGACATTGGCCCCAGTGCTAATTCTGCCAGATATTCGGAAGGATTTCGATATCTATTGTGATGCTTCACGTCAAGAATTAGGCTACATCCTAATGCAAGAAGGAAGAGTTGTTGCTTATGCATGAAGACAGTTGAGACCTCATGAGGATAATTACCCTACCCATGATCTAGAATTACTTGTCGTTGTGCATGCTTTAAAAATTTAGCGTCATTACCTCATCGGTAATCGCTGTGAGATATACACAGATCATAAGAGCTTGAAGTCTATTTTCACTCAGTTTGACCTGAACATGAGACATAGAAGATGGTTAGAGTTAATAAAGGATTATAATCTTGGAATCCACTACCATTTCGGTAAAGCCAATGTGGTTGCAGATGCTTTAAGTCGTAAGAGCTACTACAATGCTTTGGAGGTAAAAGAAAGTTGCCCAAGACTTCACAAGGAGTTTCATATGCTAAAGATAGAAGTTGTAGCTGAAAGATTTGTGGCTAGTCTGGAAGTACAATCTACTTTGGAGAAGCAGATTTGTGCTGCCCAACCAAATGATCCTGAGGTTAAGGATATTAAGCTTAAGATGGAAGAAGGTAAATTCAAGGACTTTACTAAGGATGATCAAGATAAGTTTTGGATCAATGGACGTATCTGTGTACTAGATGTTGATGGTTTAAGACAGCTAATCTTAAAGGAAGCTCATGACTCAAAGTATTCTATTCGCCTTGGAAGCACTAAGATGTAGTAAGATGTTAAGAATAAATTTTTGTGGCCAAATTTAAAGCGAGATGTCGTAGAGTTCGTTGCCTTGTGTGACGTATGTCAAAAACTAAAAGCAGAATATCAGAGACCAGCAGGCCTGTTATAACCCCTGAAGGTTCCAGAGTGGAAATAGGAAGAGATCGAAATGGATTTTCTCACCGGTTTACCCAAGACTCAATCGGGTTACGACTCGATTTGGGTAATAGTTGATCGTTTGATGAAAGTTGCCCATTTCTTACTAGTCAAAACCACGTATTCAGGAGATCGCCTTGCAAAGTTGTATATGTCAAGAATTATCAGTTTGCATGGCGTACTTAAGAAGATAGTGTCAGATCGAGGATCTCAGTTCACCTCGTGTTTAGCAAAGTCTACATGAAGCCTTAGGGACTCACCTAAATTTTAGTAATGCATATCACCCTCAGACAGATGGGCAGACTAAAAGAGTAAGTCAAATATTAGAGGATGTGTTGAGGGCTTGTGCTCTAGCTTATGCTACCAGTTGGGATAAGAGTTTGTCGTATGCATAATTCTCGGATAACAACAGTTACCAGGCCAGTCTGTAGATGTCACCATTTGAAGCTTTGTATGGTCGTGCATGCAGAACCAATTTGAATTGGTCAAAAACAGCTGAACATTCGGTATTCAGATTAGATATTATTTAGGAAGCAAAAAATCAAGTGTCTATGATTACGGAAAGATTAAAGATAGCTCAGTCTAAGTAGAAGAGTTATGCAAATAACCGTCGTCGTGATCTCAGTTTTGAACCAGAGGATTTTGTTTATCTTCGGGTTACTCCGCTTAAGGGTGTCAAAAGGTTTCATGCCAAAGGAAAGCTTGCCCCTAGGTACGTTGGTCGGTTCAGACTTGTGAGTCGTCGAGGAGAAGTTGCTTATCAGCTTGAACTGCCATAGTCGTCAGCAGGAGTGCATGATGTCTTCCATGTCTCTCAGTTGAAGAAGTGTCTCTGAGTGCCGACAGAACAAACTCCCTTGGAATCAATTGAGCTAAAAGAAGATCTCACTTATAAGGAGCAACCAATCAAAATTTTGGATGCCGCAGAACGTCGAACCAGAAGCAAGACAGTTCACTTTTGCAAAGTTCAGTGGAGCAACCACTCAGAAGGAGAAGCAAGGTGCGAGTGTGAAGAAGAGCTGAAAGCCGAGTTTCCTAGCATTTTCTCTAGCTAGCCTGAATCTCGGGGTTGAGATTCCTTTAAGGGGGGAGGTTTGTAACATCCCATTTTTCTAAGCTTTGAAAATCTTTTGAATAGTTTAGTATTTGGAAAATTCACCCAAGAGAATTTATTTGAATTTTAATAAAGCTTAATATGGACTTTCAATAGAAAAACAATTTAATATGAATAATCTCAACATCAATTAATATCAAAAGTATTTTATTTGGATTCCTCCACTTCAGCTGAATGATTGTAGCAAGCATGAGTACACAACCGTTGCAATAGCGTCCTCTACGCGATGGTTCCCTCACTGGCCGGCCAAGCACCACCGTTCGTCAGATGCCATCGGAATCCGAGCGCCACCGCATCGTTGTCATCCACATCATGTGCCAACTCACCCTCCGTTCACACATGTCACCTATGTGTCGCCACGTCAGTCGCCACATGCGCGTGTGCATTTCACTGAGCCAAACCCTAGATCCCAAAACCATGTAGATTCAATCCGCCACAAACCAAGTCAGTGACTAGTGGGTCCCCTTGTCAGTCCACTGTTTCGTGAACCCATGAGCCCGTACCCATGAGTCGAGTCTGTGGAACGGGTCTATAGACACTGGGCACACATGTTAGTGTCTAATCCTTTTTCCCCAGATTTATTTTAATTCCGAAAATCAGGGCTGACGTCATTAATCGGTTTTCCAGTAGAAAAATAATTCGGGAAAATCCAAAAAATCCCTTTTTGCTATTTCTTTAGATTTAGAACTTCCAGAAGCATGTTCTGCCTCATACGAACTCCAATAGAGCCCATTCAAATTTATAAATTCATCTAAATTCGAGATATATTTTCCTACAATTTTTATTTAATTTTTTGGAGTTTGTTTTCTCTCTGTTTTGTATTTTTTTTATTTACTTCGTTTGTGAGTGGACGTTGATTCTTCGGGAAATTTTGAGGAAGAAGGAGTTCACCAAGACCAAGACCAGTACCAAGATCTATTCCAAGGCAAGTTGTACCTTTGATCATATTGAACCCAGCTTTTCTAAAATTATTTTGATTCAATTGTTGCATTTACTTTAAGTAATTATTTAAATGATTTCGGATTAGTTATTTATCCAAATTGTTATATCCACCTTGCCTATTGTAATGTCATGATCTTTTGCCACCCTAGCTTGGTTAATTATTTAGTTGGTATTATTATAGCACCAACGTGGGTTGGTTAGATACGAGTAGTATGCATAGCCATGTAATGAGTTAATCACTGTCATCTAAGTTGCAAATATGAATTTGACTGAGTGACTATGTAACTTTGTGTAAAACTATGTTCTGTGTGTCATTACTCGTTGATGGCATGTGTTGCACTTAATCAATAGGGTGGGAAAAGATTTAGACTAAGGCGAGTGGTGGAACTGTGTGATATGGTGGAGCTTTGTGATTGAGAATGATAATCTTCATGGCATAGTTAGAAATTAGAAGTCTCGCCTTAGTCAATTAAGGACTTAACTTTGTGCGGCATTGAACTGAGCCATAACTGTACAACCACATGCCTGGTATGGGACGGGCCTAACTTAGTAAGTTACGGATTCTCGATATTGACTACTCAGGGTGTAGGTTAGGAGCTCAGTGATGGGTGGAGGTGTGTTGCTGTCTTCATGGTGATTCACATCGATGGACAGTTTGCCGCTTCCAGGTCCAATGGTGCGTGTCATACCAAGCGCTGTGTTTGGGTTGGTATGACGGTAAAGCACATCGGGAGTGTCAATGTTTGAGATGATGTTTTGGAAAAGTTTTGTTATGATTAGTGCTAGCTACACTGATTATATCGTGTGGGTAAAGTGTAAAACCATTGTAGAGTGTTAAATAATCTATTCGAATAGCCGCGTCTGTGGTCATGGACATGCTCAGGGATTTCGCACGAGGGTTAGATTTTCATAAATCATTTGGGAAAGGAGTTGTGTGATTTAAGTCATATGGTTGTGTGAAGAATATGATTAAGCTTTTTGTCCTTTGTGAAAACAACTGTTAAAGTAATATTGTTTATTTGTTTTGAATTATGCTTTTAATCTATTATTCGTATTCAATTACAAATGTTGCTTTCTTGCAAAATAACCACAAAAGCCATTTTATTTGTAATAAGCCATCATTTATAAATTGCATTCTCTGGTACAACTTGTTGAGTACGGTTGTGTACTCATGCTTGCTGGAATCATTCAGCTGAAGTGGAGAAATCATCGCCTACCTTCGAGGAGGAGTTCTATGAAGTTGTTGATCGTTAGGTCTTGATTCCAATCGGTTGCCTGTGGCGAGTCGATGGGTTTCTACTGAAGTTATTTTGTTACGCTGCTGCTATATATTTTTTGTCAACCCTGTGAGGCTTAATAAATATAAACTTGACCATAAGGTCACAACAATTATTTGCTATTCAAATTATTTGTTTATCCTAGTATTCATCTTGTGTGGATCGATATTCATCTATATTGATACTGTGTGCACTACCGTGATCCTGGACTAGTGCATTATATACAGAGGGTCCAGAATTGCATTTTTGGGTCCCGACATCCGATCTAGGTGAAAAAGAGGTAGTTCGGTTGAGAGAGAGAGTGGGGAGAGAATGATCTCGACCGTGAGGAGGTCAGAGGCGGTGGGACGTTGGGCCTGGTGGTGGAGCCAACGGTGCGGCCCTGCACCAGCATGATTCCGACGGTGATGCGAGCGAGGAAAGGAGTCAACGGCCCAACACCAGTGTTGTTCCGCCAAGTGACCTAAAGGGAAAAACTAACAATTCACCAACCTTCCCTCTCCTCATTCAACCAGAAATAAAATTTTAATGGTCTCATTGTCCTATAGAGAAGAGCTACAAAAATTGTAGTGTCTTTCGGTAAAGAGACGAAATTTCGGTGTCTAATAGCCAATGACACAAAATTGTGATGTCATGTAGCCATTTTTGTCTAAATATAATATCTAGTAGAGAGAGGAGAGAGCCACGTGAGGCCACTCTTCTTCTCCCCCTACTCACACACATAGAGAGAGAGGGAGGAACAAGGGCGGCCATGGATGGCCTTGAGCCGAGCTCAGCGCCGACAAGGTTGACTGTGGAGGCGGCCGAAGAGCACTAAAATGAGAAGCGGTGACCAGGGAAAATCTTTGGGTGGCTGTGGCCTTGAGACAAGCTATGGTGGTAGCAAGCATGTGCGACGGTGGCGATGGCTAAACGGTGGTCGATGCTAAAAATAAAGCTTGTCGTGAGCTTCTATGGGGTGTTAGAGTTAATCTTGTTTAGTAATTTTTTTGTTAGTTTTTCCGTTTAGATTTCTGTGTTTTTTATTTGAGTGTGAGTGTGAGTTGGTTTCCCGAATAGGATTCAAACTCAGTTTTGTGTGTGTATAAATAGGTCCTAGTACCATGCAAAGGTGGTGAGTTGTGGTGAGAGAAGGAAATAAAAAAGACAAAAAAAGAGGAGCGGAGTTACTCCTGAAAGAAATCATTGTGTTCTCAGTATCGTCTATTGTTTTGGCATAGCTTTTCACCAGCAGGAAAGAGACCGAAGCCGAAGGAAGAAAGAGGTGCTACTTTTCAAGGCATGAAGAAAGAGAGGGTAGAGGAGTTGCTTGGCTATGTGCAAGTTGTGTCGAAGCACAGAGGGCAAGGAGGAGCAGCGGGTCCCAAGGAGACAAAGCTGGGCTGTTTCAGGTGATGTGCTACATCACGTGAAGAGGCTTCATGCTGCTTGAGGACAGCGACGTGGGAGGTCCAAGCAGGAACCAGGAGGCACGTTGAGCGAAGCCAGAGAGTTAATCAAGAAAAAATTCTAACAATTGGTATCAGAGCTTAGGCTTCGTCGGCTATGGCAGAAGATCAATTATCGAAGAAGGGACTGCAACTAAAAGAAGAAGCGGCTACAGTAGAGTCATCACCAAAAGGAAAATTCATATCAAAAGGAGTTTCTATACCAATTCAGTACCCGTTAATTAATGATACTAATTATGGATTATGGGCTGTAAGGATGAAGATTATCCTACGTGCTCTTGGTGTATGGGCGGCAATAGAAGGAGAGACTCTAATCGAAGAAGA
Source organism: Phyllostachys edulis (assembly GCA_036346405.1). Lineage (NCBI taxonomy): Eukaryota > Viridiplantae > Streptophyta > Magnoliopsida > Poales > Poaceae > Phyllostachys > Phyllostachys edulis. The sequence goes on along the minus strand of CM070555.1, from coordinate 27,437,826 downwards.
AAAGGATCAGGGCACTTTGGCTATAATCTCTCAAGCTGTGCCAGATGATGTAATGACGGCAATTGCAGATAAAGAATTAGCAAAGAAAGCATGGGAGGCTATTCGGGACATGCGAGTTGGTGAAGATCGTGTCAAGAAGGCAGGGGTACAGGTGTTAAAATGGCAATTTGATCATTTGATAATGCAGGATTCCGAAAGTATTGTTGAATTCTCCCAGAAGCTCACTAGCATAGTGGGTGAAATCCGTTCCCTTGGGACAGAACTAAAGGACACAGTCATTGTGGAGAAATTGTTTAGTGTCGCTCCCGACAAATTCCTCCCAATAATCAGCACAATTGAACAATGGGGAGATGTGTCATCTATGTTCCTAACTGAGGCACTAGGGCATCCACGGGCATTTGAAGAAAGTTTAAAGGGGAGATGACATCGCAAAGAAGAAGAAGGTGAATAGTTATTGCTATCTCGTTCTCAATGGGAGGCAATGTCTACTCAAGGCAAGAAATCTGGTGATAGCCAAGGCGGCAGAGGAGGACGTGGAGACTGGGCTGGGCAAAGCGGTGGTGATAGATCACGTGATAAGTTACATGTCAAGTGTTTTAAATGTGAAGAATTTAGTCACTACGCTCGGAGTGTCACAGCCACATAAAGTACTTCAACTGCAACAAGTATGGACACTACGCCTCGGATTGCCGAAATAAGAAGAAGAACGAGGAGGTAAACCTCAACTGAGTCTGTGAAGACGACGACGATCCTACCCTACTTCTCTCCTTATGTGTCAAAGAAGCGCCAGTTATGGTGATGTTGAACAAGGAGAATGTAGTTTCTAAACTACGCACGGAGGAAGGCAACCACGATCATACTGATCTGTGGTACTTGGACAATGGAGCGAGCAATTACATGATGGGAGATCGGTCCATGTTTCATGAGCTCGACGAAAATATTTCGGGGAAAGTCAAGTTTGGCGACGGATCCACGGTACAGATAAGAGGCAAAGGAACAATGCTACTAAAATGCAAGAACGACGATCAAAAGATGCTGTCTGAAATTTATTTTGTACCGAATTTGTGCATCAACATACTCAGTCTCAGGCAGTTAGTGAAAGAAGGGTGCAGGGTGGTGGTGCAAGATGAATTCTTGCGTGTCTATGACAAGATAAAAGATTTATTGATGAAGGTGAAAAAAAATCTCCAAACCGGTTGTACAAAATTTTCCTAAAAGCTTGTAAGCCGGTTTCTGTGAAGGACAGTTTGGAGGAGCCACAGTGGAATAGGAGTATTAAAATAGGACATGGCGGAACCCAGGAGTGGCACGTAGTTGGTGCAGGAGGCGTAGCAGGTGGAGCCTTGGGAGGTCCAGACAGTGTGCAACAAGGCACACAGGACGCTGTAGGGGGCGGCAAGTCCCACGCACATGAAGGGCATGGCGTACACGAAATTGACGTAGGAGTTAGAGGCGGTGTAGTCTCTGCTGAGATATACGTAGGAAAGTGAGCAGACTTGGTCCAAGAGAGAGGAGTGAGAGGCTCAGGTAATGACGAAGCCCAGACAGCTGTGGGAGCAGGTGCTCCAGCCCAAGCAGGCGTGCAAGGAAGGACGAGTTCAGTTCAGGGGCGAGGCGCGACAAGCGTTGGTTTGTGCATGGCTCAGGATGGAGCAAGCACAGGTAGTAGGACGGTATTGGCCCAGGAAGGAACGGTGTCGAGACCTAAAAATGCAATTTTGGACCTTCTGTGTATACTGCACTAGTCAAGGACCACGCTAGTGCACACAGTGGCAACATCGATGAAATATCATTTCCATATACAAAGATGACTAATAAATAGGCAAAATAACAATAAATATCAGAGTAACGACCTTAAGGTCAAAGCTTACAATTAATGCCTCGGAAGGCAAATAGCTCAATGAAGTTGCAGCGGAACGTAACAGAATAACTTCAGTGAAGTCCATCGATATGCCCACAGGCAATCGGCTGGGGTAGTGCGACCTAGTTCTCCAAGATCCTTGAAGTAGACCTTGTTGACTAACAATTCCTCCACTTCTGTTGATTGATTATAGCAAGCATGAATACACAACCGTACTCACAAGTCATACCACAGAATGCAATTTATAGATGATGGCTTATTCCAAAGGAATGGCTTCTGTGGTTCTTTTGCAGAAATACAGCATTTGCAATTGAATATGAATAATAGATTGAAATCATAATTCAAAACAAATAGACAATAATAATTTATCAGTTGTTTTCACAAAGACACATAGCCTAATCAAGTTATTTACACAGCCATATGACTTAGATCACACAACTGTCCCTTCCCAATTGTTTTATGAAAATTTACCCCTCATGTGAAATCTTCGAGCATGTCCATGACCGCGGACGTGGCTATTCGAATAGATTGATTAACACTCTGTAGAGGTTGTACACTTTACCCATAAGATGTAATTAACTTGTACGGAGCTGATCACAACAAAACATTTGAAAACTTCATATCAAGTATTGATACTCCCGATGTGCTTTACGTTATACCAATCTAAACACAGTGCCTTGGCATAACACACACCGTTGGACAGGGAAATGGCGAACCACCCTGCGATGCAACTACTTGGTAGCACACCTCCACCCATGCAACACAGCCTAACCTACTACCTGAGTAACAATATTAAGAATCCATAACTTACTAAGTTAGGCCCGTCCTATCAGGCATGTGGTCGTACAGTAAGCTCAGTTCAATGGCGCATAAAGTTAAGTTATAACATCCCAATTTTCAGTGCCCTTTTGAAGTCTTAAAAATAAAAAGAATCATTTGCAATTTATTGGATTGACTTAAAGCTTAATTTGAATTTTCAAAAAATAAAAAACATTTTAAATGATTGAAATAAACTTCAATTAAATCCAAAATTATTTTATTCTCTCTTTTCAAGTTCCAAGGATTTTTGTGGAATTTTCTTGAATTTATCCGAATTTATTTATTTTTGGATTTTCTGGATTTTATTTTCTTTTATTTTTCTTTCTTTATTCTTTCTCTCTCCTACCTATCTTCTTCCTAAAGCGTTCGTTTTGTTGCTTTTCTTTCTATCTTCAAACCGAGCACCATGACCATTAATGGCTGACCTCCACCTCTCTCCTCTTTTCTCCTCAGCCAAACCATTAAAATCCATACCATCAATTGCTGAAACGTTTCCTCTAACCTCATCCACGTTACCTTATCATCAATTTTACTGTTTCTCCATTTACACTGAAAATTGTTCATTTATTCTCCAAATGTTTCCTATCAATTGGAGCATCACCTTCACCATATAAAAGGAGCACTGCGTGTTCCTGGGTTCCCTCATCGATTCGCCCCAAGCCACAACATCTATCTCCTCTCCGTTTGCTCGGAGCGTCGACGCCACTCTCCAAGTCCGACAACATCGCTTCCTCATCAATCTCCTTCTCAATTGATTCCCCGTCCGAGCCGTCTTCATCATCGCGTTCCCCTCACCGAGGCACACCCTGTGCTCACTTCCCTCACCGGTGCTGTCACCAGAGCGCCGCCGCCCCATGTGCCGCCAACGCCCGTGCGCCCGTCACTGCCAAACCTCTCGTCGCTGGTCACTCTATCGTGCTCCATCGCTGCCCGGTATCGCAATAGGTTCAGTGTCATCTCCCCTTCCTTTTTGCACTCCTTCGTGTAGCTTGTCGTGGCGTGTAGCACCGTCGAGTTGGTAGACGAGCGTCGCCGCTGTCGACCACTGTGATCGTAGCCTTTCGACTAGTGTTGTTGTAGTTTTATTTTCGACCAGTGTGGTCGTAGCTTCCTTTCGACTAGCTGGTCATAGCTTTCCTTCGACCAGTGGTGGTAGCTTTCCTTCGACCAGTAGTCATAACCTTTCCTTCGACCAGTGGTCGTAAATCCTTTCGACCAGTGGTCGTAACTCTTTTGACCAGGTGGTCGAATCTCCTTTCGACCACGTGCATTTGAAGCTTTCGACCAGTGCTCAATGCACAATGCTCAATATACAGTGCTAGTTGAATAGTACTCGAAACTCCTTTTTGAGCATTTTCTTTAGTTTTGAACTTCCAGGGGTTTGTTCTCTTTCATACGAACTCCAAATCTATCATTTCTTTCTTCTAAATTCAATATCTTCATTCCAGTATTTATTTTGTAATTTTTGGATTTTATTTGAATTTCTGTTATTTATTTGTCTCGTTTTGCCTGTATAGAATCCGGCGTTTCTAAAACCTTCTAGGAGCAATCTACCGAAGCATCTGCAAATTTCGACAAAGGCAAGTCATAGACCTTTGATCATATTGAACCCATTTTATAAAATTATATTGTTTTATACCAACATGCATTGCTAAGTTTATAATAAATGGTTTTGGGAATAGATAATTACCTATTTGCCTTTTTGGCCCCTTGATAAATTGTGAATGACATATCCCCTTGAATTACATAAATCCTTGGACACCATAGGATGGTCAATTATTAGTTGGACATTATTGTACTACCAACTTGGGTTGTGTTATGCTTAGCCATGCTTAGTCGCGATGGATCCATGATCTCTTACTCAAGAATGATTAAACTTGACTTAATGATATATTGAACTATGGTGTGATACCACTGTTGTGCAACTGCGATGCGAGGTCATAGTTGTGTCAATTATGGTGCGATGCCGCTGTTATTAAAAAATTTTGTGACATGGCAAGGGTTGTCATTTGGCCGGGTTCAACGAAAATGATTTTTGCTTGGGCAGGTGATTGTGCAGTAAAGGGGGTGCTCGAAGCACAGTGCAGGAAGTACTTGGTTGGGTGCGGGAAGCACTTAGGTGTGCGAAGCACATGTGATGAGGTAGTCTCGCTTGAGCAGCAACTAAGGACTTAACATTGTGCGCTATTGATCTAGGCCATATTGTACAACCACATATCCAGGATGGGGTGGACCTGACTGAATAATTAGTAATGTTTTGATTTGGTTCTGTTTGGGTTGATGAGCGGCGCAAGAGGGGGCCCAAAATGGCGAATCCTTAGCGAGTAGAACTGGGTCAAAACAGAGCTTTGTAAAAGCCTTGTGATAATCACTTAGTCTCACACCTCGGAAGTGTGTTAAACGGACATTATAAGTTGATTATCTCTTGTGGGTCAAGCTGTATAACCTCTGTAGAGTGTTAAAAACTATTCAAATAGCCGTGTCCCCGGTTATGGACAATGCTTGGTGATTTCACACAAGGGTTAGATTTTTCTCAAAATGTTGGAATGGTGGAACGGTTGGGAAGTGAACTGGTTGTTCACTGGTTGTTGGTTGGGAAGTGAACAGGTTTGTTCACTAGTTGTTTTAAAGAACTTGTTTATTTATGTATTTAATCTTTTAAATTGTGCTTTTCAATCTATCTACTGTATTTACAGTCAATACTGCTTTCTACAGAATAGCCATCAAGCTACTCTTGTTCAAGCCTTGCATAAATACTATTCGCATACATTTCCCTACGACTTGCTGAGTACTTTATGTACTCACGGATATACGCCATTTGTTGTTCAGTCATCGAGGAAGACCCAGGGAACACTGAGTTCTACAAGGAGGAGTACTTCGAAGACTATGCGAACTAGGGTGCGCTCTCCACTCGATTGCCTGTGGGCATGTCGGATGGCTACCACAATAGTTTCTTCCGCTGCAAGTTTATTATTTTGTCTTTAAGCCCTGCGTGGCAATAATTATAAAAACCTTGACCATAAGGTCTGTTGTTACTTTTTAATAATATTTGGCTTATTCTTAGCTATTTCGTTGTATGGATATGATTTCATCAATGTTGACACTGTATGAACTAGCTACTGATCTTGGGACTAGTTCAGAATACATAGAGGGTCCGAATTTGCAGATTCGAGTCCCGACATAAGTCCTTAATTGACGGGGAAGTATCCTGTGCACATGGGCTCTTTCATGCACATATGGACATGAAGGATCTCAGCCGTCCCAGCCGAAATCGGTGGCTGCGATTTCCCCACCTCCCACTTCACAGCGAAATTGCGATTTGCACCCCACGCGACCGATTCCTTCTCCCTTCGCCCCCTCCCCCCGCGCCATTTGCATTCGCATCGCCCATTCCAGGTTCCCCACCCACGAGCGGCGAGCTAGGGTTCATCGTCTGCGTTCCTTCGGCCCCCGCGCTCCCCTGCACCGCCACCCCAGCACCGTCCGCTTGCCCTGAGCCTTCCTCCTCCTCCTTGGTGCCCTCGCCACCGCATCCACATCCGCCTTGTTCAGCGGCGACCACCTCCCCTTCACCTTCCTCCCCGCCGACTCCACCGCCGAGGGCGTCCCGTGCTCCCACGACGGTGCCAGCTACTACAACTACCGCCCCAACACCCAGGCCAACCCTTACCACCGTGGCTGCTCGCGCATCACCCGGTGCCGCGGCTGAGGCCGAAGGATCCATGAAACACTTGTTCTTGTTTTTATTTTTGTTCTTGTTTAGAGTGTTCTTCTTGTTTAGAAAGCACAATATCAGGAATCAACATCCTGATATTTGAAATCATGATAGTCTTCGTGCATCACTTGTCTATGGATTGACTGTCTTCCTAGCATTGACAATATTGTTTTGGCGTAGTTTTTCAACAGCAGGAAAGAGACCGAAGCCGAAGGAAGAAAGAGGCGCTACTTTTCAAGGCGTGAAGAAAGAGACGGCAGAGGAGCTTCTTGGCTGTGTGCAAGTCGTGTCAAAGCACAAAGGGCGAGGAGGAGCAGCGGGTCCCACGGAGACAAAGCTGGGCTATTTCAGATGATGTGCCGCACACGTGAAGAGGCTCCACGTTGCTTGAGGACAGCGACGTGGGAGGTCCAAGCAGAAACAGGAGGCACGTTGAGCGAAGCCAGCGAGTTAATCAAGAAAAAAATCCAATATGGGGCATAGGCACCTAGGGGCAACATTCACTCGACGTGTGGTGCTCTAAGCGTGGTCATCCATGGCGACTGACGCAGGGGATGAAGACATGACGGTGTGGCAGCGCTACGATGCTCCTCTAGCTCCATTGCATAGCCACACCGCCCCCACCCATGATTTGACGCAATGCGTAGTGACGACGCGCCCGTCAATGCCTCCCGATGCCCTTGTCCTCAGTGACGCCTCCCTATTGCCTCCCGATCCAGAAGCCTATGGCCTCTCCTGAGCAAGGCAAGGGTGGGTGGAGGCGGGTGGTGGTGGTCGCCGATGAGCTCGCCGAGGGTAGCGGAAGGAAGCTTGTCAGTGCCGAGCTCAGCTCACGTCTCCCATGGCCGCGTGTCTGGCTCTCTGCTTCAGGCGCAAGAACAAAGACTTGTGTGTGCAGTTGGATCCAAATCCAGCCTACTTGGTTCGACCACATCGGATCGTTCTAGGGGCACTGAAAGTCATTTTGCAAAATGTTCTCTCACATATTCGGCCGGATATTATATTTTAGTGGTCCTAGTGTGTTTCAACAAATAGTCATAATTTTACAGTATATTTCAACAAAACAAAAAAAACTAGTGTTCTAAAGCGAACACACAAAATATTAGGGTTCTGTTGCCAGTTTTGCTTTTATGGAAAGACAAAGTGACACATCAGTTGAGGCTACCGTCTAAAACCCCTAATTCGACAGAGGGATGCATCAGTTGAGGCTACCGCCTAAAACCCCTAATCTTTCTATATAAAAGAAGGTAGCATTGGGCTCCCCTCAAGGTGGCCACGTCACCATAAAAACATGTGCCATCGGATCATCTCCGGACGGCCGAGACCGCGTGGAGTGGAGAGTCCCTCTGGATACGCCCAGATCATGATCGGATGATCTTCCAGCTCCTTAGTGCAAACCCTAATCCCTATCCGTCTCTCTCCTCTAGTCTCCTCGCTCGCTCGATCCCGCGCCGCACTCCTCCCCTTGCATCTTTCCCCTCCCAGTCCCTCCCTCTTCCTCCCCTGTTGCTCGCTCGATCTCCTTCTCTAGCCACCGCCGCTCCCTCCTTCTCCTTACTATGGCACCCCATCTCCCTCATCTACATGGTCGCCTGGCTCTTTCTCTACTTCATCCGTGACGAGTCGATCCCCTCTTCAGCCGCACTATCAGGGATGGCATTGTGCTTGCCATCCTCTTGACAATCACGCTCATCACCACCACCGCCGCAAGCCACAACGCCGCCTCGCCTCGCCTTCGCTGCCTATGGCCACCTGCTAGAACCCCTATGCCCTCCCACCATGGCCCCCCGCGCAGGTACGCCCCTCTGATTCGGCTCTAGCTCTGGAGGCTTGGTCTCTGGTGTAGTTGTGCGTACCCACTGTGCCCAACCACATGACCTACACTGACTTATGTCGCTTCTGCGGCACCTTCGTGCCCCACTTGGTCGAGATGCGCATCGTCAGGTACCTCTATTGATCACTGCTGCTTTATGGCTTCATACCATTGCGTGCTTCGCTTCCTTAGGCCTCAATTGGTCAACTCGATGCAATCTAGTGGTTTTTATAGGTTGGAGTTAACTTGTCGGTGTAGTTTCCTCAATCCTATCTTTTGTTGCTCGTTTTTATGCTTAGATCTCACATTTAGCCAACTTAATGTGTTTTGAGTTGTTTTGATGCATGTGCGGATCAAAGTGTTAATTAGTGGTCATGGACTCAATGAGGTATTCTTTGGGCTTCTTAAATCCATGCGAAATCTAATGTTCCATCTAAAATGGTTATTTTAATTAGGATTAAGGCGTAATATATAAGCCCGATGACTTATAGACTTTTGGAAAGGTAGTTTATAGATACCTGTGCGTTCACCCCCGGGCGCTGCACGCAAGGTTCTAGTTCCAATACATGGTAGCATCATAATAGGTCCACATGGGCTACTTTCTAGAATATCTCAAATGCACCACCATAGATAGTAGTTCTAGAATTCTAAGTAGGAGAGAGATACCACGTTGGTGTTTCGGGCGGAGGCATAACACCGGAAGCAAATGCGCGTGAGAACATTAGGAGCCCACAGACCAGCCCATAGTGTCCCTAACAGTCTTGTAGGCTGCAACCCACCTCATGCGGCAACGCACCAGCCCAATAGGAGCCCATGTACTGCATTTTCGTCCTCTGTCATTGTGAGTGGTGATCATATTTACGTAGAGGTCGGCCCGAATCTATCTATGCATCATTCAAATCGACATGGTGTTATTCATGATTTTTTTAGGGTCTATCTATGCATCATTAAAAAAATGACCGATTTTATTCCACATAATCATTTGTTTTTTGGACCGTTAGATCATATCTAAATCTAGATTCAACGGTCCACACTCCTCTCGGCTCCTATACAAAATCCAACCCACCCTCCTCCTTTTTCTCCTCTTGATTCCACCGAGGCAGCCCCACCTCCACCCACCCCCACCCCGCACATCACCGGTTAGCCCTTCCCGCACCATCCCCTCCCTCCCCCTCCTCTGTCACATCCCCTCCCGCCAACTCCTAACCTCTCTTTCTTGTTGCGCCCAGTACGCTCCGCCACCCAACGCCTCCTTTGAGCCCGCAACCATGGCAGCGCCACCACGATCCATCCTCCTCCCGGCGAAATCTAAGGTAAGGATCTCTGTGAACCTCGACCCTAAAGCAGCTCGCCAGAGCTGGAGATGAAGGTGGGCAGTACACGAATCTTCATGCGAATCATAAGATCAGAAATTCGACTGATTTCCACCAAAAATTATGCGACAGATGTATAACAATTCTGCCTTTTTTTTCAAAGCAAAGTAACATAATCCAAATAGAACTACTCTCATTGGGAGTTATGTTTCATTGTTGGTGGGATCTAATTTGGATGGCTTTTCCTGGCCGGTAAAAGAACGTAAGATATATATGAAATTTTTTGGTTACACGCTTTTACCAACAGTTGCTTCTTTGATATATTTTATTGAATTGCTTCCTAAAAGTGGTACCATTAGATCTTCAAAAGTACTTTGACGAGACCATAATCTTAGAGTTTTACTAAAATTTCATGATACAAGTAAATGGTCATCTACTAAACGTAGCATAGCCCAAATTCAGCGGCACATCGTCCCAAGAGTGTGTAGCATACGTAGAAATTACTGAAGCATCCACCGATCCCGTATGACAGTCTAGAGACAAACAAGAAAAATGCACACATTGACACATGGATATCGATTGTCGCCTCACTATGGAACAACCAAAAACACATCATATTCTTAATCCTTTGGTATATACTTCTTCTGTAGATCGATGATAGCAAGGCTGTACAATGCTTCAGATACCAATCATATATACTACCATGAAGTACGTCGCACAATAGTTATCTTCTAGTACGTAAAGGTCGATCTACACAGGCCAATTATTCGCTCCACTTGGACGCGTCGATCGATCCGAGCATGTAAATGTCGCGCGCACGCGGTTCTTTACTAGTAGCTATATATTAGTCTCTTGCTGATCTCAATTGGATAAAAAATTTTATTGCTGTGTTGGGTGTAGCTCCGAGTGTCTCGAGTCCAATGAATCTTTATTGTGATAATAGTGGAGCTATTGCGAATGCTAAGGAGTTTAGATCCCATCAGAAGTCCAAGCATATACTCAGACGTTGTCATCTTATTCGCAAATTGGTGGATAGAGGAAATGTTAAAATCTGCAAAGTTCACACGGATTTAAATGTTACTGATCCGTTGACAAAGCCTCACACACAACTAAAACATGAGACGCACACAAGAGATATCAGTATTAGATACTTAAATAATTGACTCTAGTACAAGTAGGAGACTGTTGAAAATATGCCTTACAGGTAATCATAGAGATGATTATATTTCATTATGTTCATGATATTGGATAATTTGTTATCCTGTTTTTGAATGAATCATTGGTTATGAAGATTAACAAGTATATGACTTGTTGGTGAAACTCTTTTAACTTATATGATGTCGTTCTAAATGAATCCTTGGTCGGATGTCAACGGTCCGAACACTAGTGATTCTATCGACCAGCACATTGTATTGATTGATGACCATGTTTCACCGGTCTTGCATATAGGGATATTAAATCAATAATGTGAACACATATTAAAGAACATGCGGTTGAATTGACCCACCTTGAGGCACTATTGAGATTGTTATGATTCTATGTGTCGTTAGTTGGTCTCAAGCAATGATGATGTATAATCCTTAGATCTGAGATCAGCATGGTTTCCTACATGTGCAAGAGTGCTCTTAGGGGTTGCCAAACGCTACTCTGTAACTGAGTAGTTATAAAGGTACCTTTTGGGTATACTATGAAACATGCGGAGGAATATGACTGATCGGATATGGGATTTACCCCTCCTAACATAACAGGAGAGATGTCTCTAGGCCCCTCGTTGTGGTCAAATAAAGAAAGTGTATGGCCATGCCACTGGTGGTCGAAGTGTCGACCACATGATGTTATTCGACACTTGATCGAGAACGTATTGAACAGTCCATAGATGACACAACATTTCACCTGGAGTTCAACCAGATATCGTGAGGCAAAGGGAGAATACACGAGAAGGTCTTTCAGTTCGATCAGTTACGGACTGATCTTACGGAGATACGAGCTGGTCGTAGACTGGTCAAACGTAATCACAGAGTGGTCGTAATCTGGTCATAAGGAGTTACGAACTAGTCGTAGATCATATTGCATTAAGTTTCGTCCGATATAATTTATGTGTATTCGGGAATCGCTATGTTCTGCTAGGAACTGCTAACAACTCGTGGTCAGAATGGGTTTGCGAGTCACAACCGATTACGCATAAACCTAACGGGTCACACACTTAACGGGTTGGAACAAAACGTGTTCGGATAGGATCCGTCATGGGCACTATATAAGGAGATGTTTGTGGCTATTGAGAAACAGACGAGTTGACAAGAGTTGCTCCACCGAAACCCTAGTCGCCATCTTCCTGAGAGCTCTGTCGTCCGACTTGGTGCTAGCACGCCGGCGTACGGTTATTCCTTCCCTAGACGTGTGGATACCGTAGAGGCGCTACTACAGAGGTTGCTGGAGGAGACGATGGACTTGCGAGGACGCTGGTCGGTCGACTATGACCACTGCATCGATGTGCTCGACACTGGCCAATCGACTATGATCACTGCATCTACCTGCTCGACGCTAGACGATCGACTACAACCACTACATCGACGTGCTCAGCGCTGGACAATCAACTACGACCACTACATCGACGCGCTCTACGTTGGACCAGGCTGCTCCAACTCTTCTTCCACTGCTCTACGCGTCTGGTGGTAACGATCTGTGATCATCTACTTGCTTGGCTTCCTAGTTTACGTGGTAGATTTTTGATTTGTTGCTTTCGTAGCCTACTTGTATCCCAATAGTGGTATCAGAGTCATCCTGCGTAGTTTTTGATCTGGATCGGTCACATATACTTGATATATGGTAGTAGTAGATTGGATCTATTACTGGTCGGGTCTGGTAACCTAGATTGGTTCATATAGGTAGTATGTGTTCATGTCGCTCGATAGAATTGGATTCTATGCGTAACTTGTTTTTGTAGTGATTGATGTGAATAGTATGACCCGTGATGTATGAGATGCATGTATGTGTGTAATGTTCATGGCTCTGCGTGTCTTGCTATTGCAACCCAAGGTTGTCTATATTTGTATAGCAGCCTACGTGTCGACTTGTGATGCTTCTTCACTCTATGTAATTTATTACTAATGTTATTAGGAGTAATGGTATAGTGGGAGTACTTGGAGGAATTGACCACTTGGAGACATGGCAAATAGGAAGCACGGTGATGGAGATCACCATGTGGAAGGGTTATCTTGTATCACAATGCAATTTGATTGTCTGTGAATGCCTTTATATTCATGTTTATTTATTTCTATGCATGTTATTTAATTGCCTTAAATGCTATGGTAGAAGTAAAATTCCCTCACATAAGATTAAGTTAAATTGATGCCCTCTCAATTAGCTGCACCATCCAAAGTCATGTATTTTAATGGTAGGTCTTGCTAAAGCAGAGTTGTCGGTGTTTTAGAACCGAACTTACGTAAAGATTGTTTGATTCGGGGGGTCTCCTAGAATGGAATCACGCAGAGAGATTGATACGGGGATTTTTATACAGGTTCATGCCTTCTCCAGAGAGAATAATAACTCTACTCCTGTGTGTGTATGGTATTGAGTGTATTCTGAACAATCAGGAGAAAAAGCTAAGACTATTATAGATGATAGTGCTAAACTGTCTTCTGATGGCTGATTCGATCGCCCTTCCTTCTCTAATTGCCGCCTTTATATAGTACGTGAAGGAGCGGCAGTTTCTCCAGGTGAAGTGGCGCCTCATTACATCCCATGAACGGCGACGTTAGTAGTAATCACCGCGTATTAACTCCTTCACGTCGCCTAACAAAGAATATACGAGATAATGGAGCATTACGTGCTATTACTTCACAGAGTAACAACAGATGATGATCGTTTGAATTCCTTAATCAATTGGGCCCACTTATGCGTAGGTTTAATTGATCATAAGGTGGTCGAATGGTGACCTAGTCGTAGAAGAACTTACGACCATGAGGTAGTCGTAGCAAGACTTACAACTATGGGGTAGTCGTAGCATAACTTACGACTATGGGGGTGGTCGAGAAGAACTTACGACCACCCGATGAGGCTCTTCCCTTATAACATTAAGGGGTATACTCGGGGACCATATGGCGTCATATTTACCTTTAATAAAAATTATAGATAAAAGATAAAGTGAGGATTATTATATCCTTGTCATCTAGCCCCCCAGCTTCAAGTGAAAGCAACTTACTTGGTAAAGGGGTTATAGATGGTCTTACGACCACGAGAGGGTCGTAGAAAGATAGTCGAAGGAAAAACTCTTCGTCATTAGTGTACTACTTTGACCAGAAATATGGTTGGTCAAGGAAATTACTTACAGCTATCAAATAGTCGTAGAACATTTCTACGATCACAAGGTGGTCGTAGCATGGTGATCGGAAGAAAAACCTTTCCGATTAACATTTCCTTTGGTTAAAAAGAATCTAACTAAGGAAGTAATTTCGCTTGAGGTGTAAAAGCAAACCTGATTTTCTCGAACGGACACGTTGGGGAATTTCAAACGACACCCGTTAGCTTGTCCGTTGGAGCGGTTCCCGAGACGGTGACAACCTTTGGAATACCACGCCTCCGGCCCAAGGCACGCGGTTATAAATACTTACCGGGGGTAAGACTTAGAGTTCACACTTTTCCCCAAATCATCCCACTGTTCATCAAGTTCTTGTCTTCTCCGCCACCAACTCAATCAAGAATCTCCCCCTTCTGAGAGAAATGGCCGAGAGGGTCTCTGAGTGGGCCGAGTCGGAGATGGATACGATGAAGATGCAAGCCCTTGTCAACGCTGGGAAGATTCCAGAGATAGTTCTCGTGGAGTGGTTCGCAGATAAGCAAAGAATGGCCGTCGGGGGAGGATGAACAAATCCCCGTCTTCCAGGCGTACTGTGAGTGTGGTCTTTGGAGTGGAATTGGTGAACCTTGGTCCCAATTCCATCACAATGCTGAGCGTATTTGTGTATCTCTGTGAGGCGTACCTGGGAATTCCAGCGGACCTTGAGCTCTTTCGGTATTTCTACTAATGGCTCGACAAATTTGGAATAGCCGGAAGTCATGATCTCAAGCTCCATGACGGGAAGTCGAGGAGTATATTCAGATGTTCACGTGTCTTCGTGGCCGTCGTGGAGGAAGAGGTGGTTTTACATTGGAAAGTCACCTCCGAAGACAGCCTTACCTTCGAGGGGAAGGCTGCCGAAAAGAAAGCTTCTTGGGATTCGATTCCCCAGGATATCAGTCGGATTGCCCCCTATATTCAAACCATCAAGGATTTGAAAGCAGAGGGGTTAACCGGATGGCATGTGGTGAAGGATTTCATCACACGTCGAATCAGCCCCTTGAAAAACGAGTACCTCCTATGTGGAGGTACACGGGGCCAAAAGACCCGACCGGGGACTATGAGGAGGATAAGTAGTTTTTCGACTTAACTCTCGGTTTGGTCTTCTTTAATTGTCTAACGAGTATCTTTATCTGCTTTTATACGAGATCTTTCCTGCACGAGATTGACGTTCGAGTCAAACTTCGTTTGTGAGAAGCCCCACCACCCGTAATGGCGGTTCCTCAAATCCTTGCGGTTTTGTCATGAGAGGAAAAGTTTGAGCGCCTAAAGGTAATCAAAAGTTAATTTTATCCTTAGGACTTCATTGTCGAGAAAGAACTTACGACTAGGTAGTGATCGAGAAAATCTTACGATCGAGGATATGTCGAGAAGAGCTTCTGTTTGGATCTTTGGTCGTAGAAAAACTTACGACTGGTCATTGATTCTTCTTTTTCTGTTTTTCTTTACAGAAAGTAGGCATGGAAAACCGCCAGGACGATGAAGAGGTCGAACTGGTGATCATTGGCGCAGGGGCGACAGTGGACAAGGGCTCATCTCCTCCGACGAAAAAGCGTCGACTTACAAGAGTCGCCGATAAGGGAGGACCGAGCTCAAGTTCCTTTGTTTCGACCAGGTCCTCGGCAAGGTCTGCGGCACACACACTCGCAACAATAGCCGAGGTCGAAACAACTGAAGTTGAGGAGGATGAAGAACCTCTTGTGCGCAAGGCCCGTAAGAGCAAGAGCATGTCCACAGCAGAAGCCGAAACTAAAGCGGCTGCAGCTGAGGAGACCGAGGAGGTCGAAGAACCTCCCAGGCGTAAAGTCCACAAGGCCAAGGTACCTTTTTATTATGACAAGAAAGTTTCACAGTTTCTGCCACTTCTAGCTTTGTCAAGCAACTAGAAAAGGAGAACTGGAAGGAATTTATGTCTTTTGTGAAGGACAACGCCGATCGGTATGAGCCTACCGCTGAGGGTAGGGCTGCTCTTAGAGTGGTCGAGACCGATTTGGCCCTCAGGAAAGTCGAGGACCGAGAGATGGTCCTCGCTCAAGATCTACCATCAGACGTGGTCGTGGCGAGACTATTCCTCAACTTGAGCTACGACCAGACGTGGTCGTAGTAAAGAAGTCGATGAACCCTTCCATCGGGAAGATGGCTTCAAAGTTCGATCAAGTCCAGGATGTAGAGGTATGTGAAACAAGCTAAAGTGTAAGAACAACATTTACCTTTTGCTTTCCACAATTTGACTTGCTATCCTTTGTTTGTTTTAGCTCGACTTCTTCAATCCCCGAGGTGGCTTCTATCGAGAAGCCCATTTCCGCCTCTCCAGTGATTGGAGAGCTGACAGCGGGAGTGGTCGAAGGATCATCCTCGGCCCGTGCGGTGGAAGAAGTCGTGGCTCCCGAGGCGGTTGTCACAACCGCTGAAGTCGTAGCCATGGCCGCTGAGGTAGTGGCCACAACTGCTGAGGTGGAGGCTATAACCACTCAGGTAGCGGCTACAACCACAGAAATAGCTGCCATGACCACTGAGGTGGTCGTGGGACCAGCAGAGCGGTCGCAGAAGCCTCTGCCCAAGGTGGAGATATACCTGACCACCGTGCAGGGAAGGAAATTGTTGCAGACCTCCTTCCTGGTACCCAAGGAGATGCTGCAATTTCAGAATCGGAAGATGAGGAATACTTCAACTTCTGTTCTGATTTCTTTGGCCCTGCTTCCATAGTAGGGTCTTCTGCTTTTAGATCTCGCCATCGAGTCCCTCATCCCAAAGACATTCCCAATAGAGGGGACACTTTTGACAATGAGCGTCTTGAGAAGGTTTGGTGGGATCAGGTCGACAGAGTAGACAAGCTGAAGCATCAAGAGCTGGTTTACTCGATATTTGCTCGATCAACCATGAGTGTAAGTATTTAAGAATACTTATATATGTGATCTTCCCTTGTTTCTTACTGTCTTTCCTTTTGCAGAAAGCTCTAGAGCAAATTGCCGTTGTCGGTGAATATCACCGACAACTTCTAGAGTCTATGACAGAAAGAGGAACTCGAAACAGGAGAGAGGTGGTAAGTCACTATTTTTTATAGTCGCTTTTTGACTTGACTACTTATATAGTGCTTACAGGGTTTGTCGTGGAAAAACTCACGACTAGGTACTAGTCGTAAAAGGCTTACGACCAGATGCTTAGTCGTAGGAGAACTTACGACTAGATCCATAGTCGTAGAAGAACTTACGATCGATCAATGGTTGTAGGAGAACTTACAACCAATTTAATAATGTTCATGTCCACTTTTAACCTTTACAAAGGTTAAAAGCGATTTAAAAGACTCGCCGACTCGCTCGATTATCAAAAGAGGAGTCAAGAAAGCTATGGGACAAAGTAGAATTTCTCACGAGGAAGCTTAAAGAAGCTAATTACTCAGCGAAAAAGTGCAGAAAGGATAAACAAGAAGTCTTGAACTTAAGACCGCTTATGTTGTTGATTCTTACTCGATCACTTCTTTTAGGAAAAGAAGATGATATGAGAAAGCTCGAGAATGAAGTCCAAGATAAAACTTTGGTCATTCGCGAGATTTTCGTATTCGAGAGAGAAAGATGAAGAAATTACGCGGTTAAAATCCCTACAATCAGGTAAGTAACTCTTTACCTGCAGTCTTTTACGAGTTCTTTCCCTTTTTTCACTCTTATTTCTTTTCTAGAAATGGACCGTGAACTGGGAAGTCTCGAAAATGAGCTCAGGGATAAAACCATGATTTATCTCGAGACCGTGTCGCATTGCCAAAGAAAATGCGGAGGAGATTAGATCATGGGAGAAGAAGCATGCTGAGACCGTTGCCTCCCATGAGGAAGAAATCAAGAAATTGGATTCTCGACTAGCAGGTAAGGAAATCTTTTACCTGTGATTATTTTTGTTTTCTTTTCCTCTAGAAGTTTATTTTTGCTTGACCGGTCTTATTCTTTTCAGAGCAAGCGGTCGAAAACAAACAACTCATGAGGCTTCGACTCGTACTCCAACAGAGATGGAGACAATGAAGATTAATCTTCAAAGCAAAGGTCACGCTCTGAACAATGTACTTAGTGAGCTACATCGAGGGAAAAGCTCCTCAAGATGATACGATGGTCGCTCACGTAAGTACAATTGGGGAACAAGTCGAGACTTTGCAAGAACTGATGACTACCCTGAAGACCAACCAAGCTGAATCGATAAAGGAGGCGGTCGAAGTTGCAGTAAGTTATGCATTGGCAAAACTTAAAGCTCGTGACCCCAGCCTTAATGTTCAACCAATCGAAGCCGACTTCGACGCGACGAAGCAGAAGCAAGTCGTCTGATTGAAGAAATGCAATTAGTTGGCCGGAAGGTTTCGGAGGAGATGCGACTAGGCTCTCCTTCTTCAGAGTAGTTTGTAATAAACCTGTGGAAAAAACCAGCTTTTGTCAATGTATTATATAATCCATCTTTTTTCCTACAAATCATCTTGTCGAGTAGTTAGTAACTCAAAAGATAATTAACTAATGAAAGACTAAGAAATGAAGTCAAATTAATAACTTTATCCTAGCCTCGATTATTTGCTTAGTTTGTTTAGACAAACTAAGTAAATAGTGTTAAAAAGGGTTTCAAAAATGAGAGGTTTGGTTAACTTGTAGTTTTTGTCACGATTGTCATGCATTGGTCGAAAAATTAGTAACTAATCGACACTAGGAAGTTCCTTCTAGTGGGCAAGACCACGTGCAGAGAGGAAAGTCTTCGACTAGGTGATGTCACCATCTCCGACTAGATTAATTAAATCGAGAACAAAGAACTTGAGTTAAACAAACATCCAGAGGACTTCAAAAATTCGTTTGCCCTTCTTTGGAGGACTCGATAAGTCTGTCTCCGGTATCAAGAGTAGGAAATCGCACGATGCTAGGAAGTTCCTTCTAGTGGGCGGGACCACGCACGAGAGAGGAGAGACTTTGACTAGATGTGTTTCTTCCTCCGACTTAGTTGAGACGTAATCGAATACACCAAAGGCGGTGAATAAATCTAAAAAGTGCACTCTGCTTAGAATATTTTTCAAAAGAATCAAGAAATAATCTAAGGTGAAAGGAGTAGGCTTTCAAAAATATTTCACTAAATAGAACCCGAGCTCTTTGTGTTGGCGGCAAAAGTGAGTAACGAGTCAATACTAGGAAGCTCCTTTTAGTGGGCGGGCCACATGCAGAGAGGAGAGGCTTGACGACTAGGTGATGTTACTCGCTTTCGACCGGTGTAAAGGAAACGGGTGTTTGGAATATAGTCGAAAGATGATGAAAGCACTACTCAAAAGTAAGACAATAGAGATAGAAAACACGAGTCTTTATTGTCCAATGATTGGTTACACATAAAACTTGCGTAACTGGTCGATGTTCCAAGAATTCGAGAGAACTTGCCGGCCTCCATTGCCAATCGTACCGACCCTGGACGAGTAACTTCGACCACTGTGTAAGGACCTTCCCACTTGGGAGAAAGTTTGTTCCGATTAGACTTGGATTGGCAGAGCCTCAATACCAAGTCACCTACAGCGAGGCTGCGAGGTTGGACCTTACGATTGTAGTATCTTCGCAGGGCTTGTTGGTAGACTGCTGAACGAATTAGGGCCTGGTTTCTCCTTTCTTCAAGTAGATTAATATCATCTGCTCGAAGTTGTTCTTGGTTGGAGTCTGTGAAAGTTTCGACTGTGTTGACAGATCTTTAGTTAGGAAGAAGCATGGCTTCAGCTCAAGACTAGAAAGAATGGTGTTTCACCAGAGTCTGACCGTAGTCGCATTTAACAGCCCATAATACTGAGGGTAGCTCTTGTACCCAAGCCCCGAGCGCTTGATGAGTGGTCAAGACTCGAGTCTTAATTCCTCTCATTATTTGGTCGTTTGCGCGTTCGACTGCCCCATTACTTTGGGGATGGGCCACTGAAGCATAACACAACTTGGTACCCAACTCGTCGCAAAATTCCTGAAATTTTTTGCTCGAAAATTGCTTACCATTATCTGTAATTATTCGACTCGGTACTCCAAATCGAGTAATTACGCATCTCATCATAAACCGTTTTGCCGCTTCCGTTGTTATCGATCACAAGTTCGCTTCAATCCATTTTGTGAACGATCAATAGCCACAAAGGAACTCAAACCTCCGGAGCTTTGGGGAACGGTCCTAGGATATCGAGACCCTGTGTCGCAAAAGGCCAAGATAGAGGTATTGTTTGTAATGCCCGAGCTGGTTGGTGTATCGCCGCTATGAAACCGCATCGACACACTTTTTAACCAACTCTTTAGCATCGTAAAGGGTCATGGCAAGAAAACCTTGTCGAAAGGCCTTACCGACCAGCGCTCAGAGGAAGCATGATTTCCACATATGCCACCATGTATGTCGTGAAGGAGTGTTAATCCTTCGCTCATGAATGCATCGCATGAGCACCCTTGAGTACCTCGCTTATAGAGGACTCCTTCAACCAAAGTATACATTTTGGCTTTTCGATAAGCGATTTGCCTCGAGATCGCCTTCGCATGTAACCCTTCAAGATATTCATAGATGGGTGCCATCCATGTATCCTCGTATTCTAGAGAGGCTGTCTCAATAGGAGGTGTTTCGGTCGTCGACGTGAGACGGCTTCGAGTTGTTCCAAGAAGACTCCTTTTGGTACTTGGATCGGAAGAAGCTATTCGAGCAAGTCGGGTCTCATGAGGAAATTATCCTTTCGAGGGATGAATTGTGCCTCAAACCTAAAAATGCTTTTCTAGCTTACGACTTCCGATAAGTACCGAGACATTGTCGGGTTAGAGCACCGGTACTTTTTCCGACTTGATTCACGACTAGTTGAGAGTCTCCTCTCACGAGTAGTCGGCGAATCGAGCGCTTCGCGCTCGTGTGCCGCCTAGCAAACCTTCAGATTCTCGCCACGCTGTTAGTGGCCCGAAAGTTTAATTGTATGGCATACTTTAAGGTCTCTCCCAGAGGAGATACCAGACCACCCGACCCGAGCCACTTAAAGTAAGCGACCCGTCAAAGTACATCGCCCATCGGTCGGGAATCAGATCGGGATCCTGAACAGTTCAGATTTGTCCATTCGGCAACAAAGTCCGCCAAGATCTGGGATTTAACGGCCGTTCGGGACACGAATGGATGTCGAACTCCCAAGTTCGATTGACCATTTTGCCATGCGCCCCATTGCTTCCCTATTGTGGAGGATCGCCCTAAGGGAAACTCAAGCAGACAAACTAGTTTGTGCACCAAAATAATGCCGCAGCTTCTCGAAGACATGAGGAGGGCATATAGAAGCTTTTGGACCGAGGGTAACGCCCTTAGGCCGTGTAAAACTTCACTCACGTAGTAAACTGGCGTCGCTGCGTTTTCATGTTCTACGACCAAGATCAAGCGCTTCTATCGCCTGTGGCGTGGCGGCTAGGTAAATTAAGAGCGTTTCTTCCGCTTCGGAGAGACCGTAATAGGAGCACTCGAAGGTACCTCTTGACATCCTCAAAGGCAAGTGTTTGCCTCTTCGACCACTCAAAACCTTCGTGTTTCCTTAGAAGTTTAAAGAAAGGTAGTCCTTTTCTCCCGTCATGCGATGAAACGACTTAAAGCCGCCATGCACCCAAGTGAGTTTCGAACTTCTTTCCTTGTGGTTGAGGGCGATTTGGAGAATGGCCTTGATCTTTTAGGGATTTGCTTCGATTCCTCGTATAGATACTAGGAATCCAAGCAATTTTCCTAAAGAGATTCCAACACACACTTCTCGTGATTGAGTTTTAAGCGATGTTTCTCGAGATTGTCGAATGTTTCTTGTAGGTCAAGAATATGATTAAGTCTCTTGATGCTTTTAACAACTAGATCATCAACATAGGCTTCTAGATTTCGCCTAATTGAGATGAAAAAGTTGCTTGCATCAAGCGCTGAAAAGAAGCTACGACATTTTTAGACCAAATGGCATTTTGACATAGCAAAATATACCAAATGGTGTAATAAATGCGTCTTTTCTTCATCGTCTAGACACATATTGATCGGTGGTATCGCAATATGCATCTAAAAACTTAACATTTCACAACCTGCAGAGAATCAACCAACCGATCGATCACGAGGTAAAGGAAAATCGTCTTTTGGACAAGCTTTATTAAGATCAATAAAGTTCACTTTTATACGCCATTTGCCGCTTGACTTTCTAACCATTATGAGATTAGCCAACCACTCTGGGTGGTTGACCTCTTATAAAGCCCGCTTTAAGTAGCTTATCCAATTCCGATTTAATAGCATCTCGTCGATCAGGGGTAAATCTCCGTAATTTTTGTTTTATGGGTACTTTGTCAGGCCATAAAGCTAGCCTGTGCTCGATCACCTCCCTGGGGACTCCGGGCATGTCGGATGCTTGCCACGCGAAGACATCTGTGTTAGCTCGGAGGAAGGCGATGAGGGCGTCTTCCTATTTGGGGTCGGAAGTATCCCCGATGCGAACAGTCTTCGAGGGCTCCCCTGCATCCAGAGGAACCTCTTTGACTTTGTCGTTCGGCTTTGGTGCAGCTTTAGGCTTCGACTTACTAGTCGAAGGCTGACTTTCTTCTCGAGTTGGTATTTGTCCAACCATCTCGAGGGATCGACGGTCGCAGGTATGCGCCATCTTCTTGTCACAATGGATTGTGATTACTCCTTTGGGACCTGGCATCTTAATACATTGATATCCATAATGAGTAGCCATTAGGAATTTTGCCAAAGTTGGTCGTCCGAGTATGGCGTTATATGCCGTATCGAATCGACCACATCAAAGGAGATTTTCTCTGTCCTAAAATTACTTGGTGAACCAAATGTTAAAGGAAGAGAAACTTGGCCAATTGGTTTAGCCGAAGATCCCGGTACGATTCCATGGAAAGAGTATCGTACCGGTCTTACCTTGGTCCTCGGTACTTGCATGTCATCCGTGGCACTCGTAAACAAAATGTTTAACGAGCCGCCACCATCAACCAAAACTCGATTGACCCGACAATTGTTGATGGTGGGTTCGACCACGATTGGATATCGACTGGTTGAGTCGAAGGAATCGGACATCACCCTTCTCGAAAGAGATGGTGACTTCCACCACTTCGAATTTATTGACGAGAGGAGGATCTATGGAGTTTACCTCACGCTCGCAGCCCTTAAGTCGTCGCTTTGATTCATATGCCGATGATCCCCGTAGATGTGCTTGACGGTGTGTTGGCGGATCGAACGGCATCTCCTCCTCGTCATCCGATGACTTATGACCACTCGCTTGCCCTACACCGCCGAGAGTGGGAAGTGGTCCTTGTCGCTGTAGTAGTCTTCAAGCTTTCGTTGAAGACGGCGATTCTATGAAGGTCATGTCCTTCCTTTTATGGAAAGGACACCACCTAGGCTTATCATTTTTCCGATCGGGCGCTTACCTTTGCCTCGGTCGAGCGCGGCTTGAAGGTCGTGGCTCTTTATCATTCATACCAAAACCTTCTTGGAACCGCCGGCTTGGAGTTTTTGACCCTTCGCCTTTGTTCTTGGACTTTTTGCTTTCTTATATTTCTTCTTACTAATGTTACCGGCTCTCGAGGTATTGTCTTCTCGATCTATTGTGTTGTTCCACTCGACCGCCTCGTGAGGCGCTTGCATATCGATCACCATCTTAAAGAGTTCAATACGTAAGTAGGAAGATTCAAAGCAATGTCTTCGTTATCCTTCTACTGCGGACTCCTTGCTTGAAAGCCCTGATGACAGATGAATCAGAAACTTCCGGAATTGAGTTACGAACCTGACTGAAGCGCTTGATGAATTGGCGTAAGGTCTCGTTGTCGCTCGTCTCATCGGTGCAAGTCGTCCTCCTTCCGGCGATTGTAAGTGCCTTGGAAATTTGCCAGTAGAAGGTCGCAGAGGTGTTGCTAAGAGTAAATCGACTCGAGTGGTTGGTTCAGTAACCACGATCGAGCAGATCCTTCGAGCATAGTTGGAAGGTAATTTGCCATTACATGCTCTCCTCCTCCCGCCGCTTTCGGACAAATTGCTAGTAGATTTGAAGGAATTCAATGGGATTTTGGGAACCATCAAACTTCTCCATGTTCTTTGGTCGAAACGAGGTGGCCAATGAATGCAGCTCGAGATCGGCGAGAATGCCCGACATCTAGTAATGACTTCTTGACGCCTCCTTTGCAGAAAGAAGGGTTGATATCATCGTGGTCGACTCGATGATACCCATAATAGGTTGACCGGACCTATGATAGATCTTAGTCCCACGAGAGGAAATCCTCGTAGTTCATCTCTTCCGCAGCAGATTCCCATGTCGGAATGGTGAGCGATCACCTCCGAGGGGTTTGTCGATCATCATCGCTCGAAGACATTTTCGAGTAGGAGATCGACACGATTTCATGTTGCGCCGATTCCTCCGTGGTGATATGTGCGATCGACCGTAGCCGAAGAAGTCGTATTGCTATGACTTCTGAATGATGTCGGCGAGGTGCTTCCAAATTTTGCCATCGTGTTCAAGCCTTTGTGCGATCTCTTCAACGAAGAGGTCGAGTCTAGGCGCGGGCTAGCTCTTGAGTTGGATTCTCGAGCAAGTCATTGATGTACTGAAGTTCTCGAGCTTCCTCTGATTGATATTGGATGCGCCCAAGCAAATTCTTCTGGGCTTCAATTTTCTTCCGTCGGATAGCCTCAAGAGCTTCCATGTCGGACTCTTGAGACTGCCTCAATGGAGTGCGAGAATGTCGAGGATTTCCTTCGCGTTCATGAAGGTGTTGGTCGTGTCCGCCCCGTGATGGTGTCCTTGCCAATGTCACGAGGGGCGAGGCGTGATCTTGGGAAGGGTCTCCATCTCGGCCTCTAGGAGAGTGACCTTGATCCGAGGGAAGGACAAAGACCTCCGCTGATGATTCTCACTTGCGCCGAGGCCTCCCCGCTTGAGGAGTCGCCGAGAGACACCATCTGGCGATTTTGGAGTAATCCCTCCGTAGGGAAGTCCGGGTTATAACTGCCTCCGTCGGTAGATGTGATCTGCGGAGAGATGGTCGAATTTGTAGGAAAAGCATGCTTGATCCCGCCACTCTGGCGTTATCCGGAGAGAGAGGATCACCAGATCTTTAGTGAAGTCCTGCATTGTGGCTTCCAGAGCTTGCCTCACCAAGTCGGATCGCTTTAGGGGACTCTGACACTTCGAGGAAAAACTCGTCGCGTTGTGAGTCCACTGGGTGTGGTCTGGTCGATTGACCCTTGTCCTTTGAGAGGTAGATCCCTCTCGGACGCATCTTGTTGTGGGGATAAGGATCCTCCTCAACTCCTCGGTATGCTTGTCTCTGGATCTGTGGGAAGATCACCGAGGCAAGCAGCATACCATCGGATGAGTCATCACTGCTCAGAATCGAAACCGCATCCATGTCGACGTCTCACAGACCGCCAAGTCGAACCAGTTCTCCTCGCTCCATTCTCCGCCATGAGTGCATGAGATTTGGAAAATAGAGAGTATGTTGACAAGAGATTACCGAAGATCCCCACGATCGGCGCTAACCGCCGTGTTTTAGAACCGAACTTACGAAAGATTGTTTGATTCGGGGTCTCCTAGAATGGAATCACGCGAGAGAGATTGACACGGGATTTTATACGAGTTCAGCCTTCTCCGGAGAGAATAATAACCCTACTCCCGTGTGTGTATGGTATTGAGTGTATTCGAACAATCGGAGAAAAAGCTAAGACTATTACAGATGATAGTGCTAAAGCTGTCTTCTGATGGCCCGATTCGATCCGCCTTCCTTTCTCGATTGCCGCCTTTATATAGTACGTGAAGGAGCGGTTTCTCCAGTGAAGCGGCGCCTCATTACATCCCGTGAACGGGCACACGTTAGTTGTAATCACCGCGATAACTCCTTCACGCCGCCTATGACAATATACCGTAGAGATAATGGAGCATTACGTGCTATTACTTCACGAGTAGCAAACAGATGATGATTGTTTGAATTCCTTAATCAATTGGGCCCACTTGTCTCAGAGGTTTAATTGATCATAAGATGGTCATGGTGACCTAGTCGTAGAAGAACTTACGACCATGAGGTAGTCGTAGCAAGACTTACAACTATGGGGTAGTCGTAGCATAACTTACGACTATGGGGGTGGTCGAGAAGAACTTACGACCACCCAAAGAGGCTCTTCCCTTATAACATTAAGGGGTATACTCAGGGACCATATGACGTAATATTTACCTTTAATAAAAATTATAGATAAAAGATAAAGTGAGGATTATTATATCCTCGTCAAGAGTGCAATTAATATTCCTTGACTAGATGGGTTTGTGTTGGACACTTGCACACATAACATTGGTTTAACTTGACAAGGTCATCATAACGGTTATGGACCTTGGGGCATAGGGTTGGGTGCCAGAGCATAGAGATGCTACCCAACAACAAGATTCATATGGAGATATGATTAACATAGGGTTGCTTACCAAATTTACTAATCTTCTAGCAGTGATGCCAAAACTCACTAGTAGATTAATTGATTGTGGGTCTTGAATCACTAAATGTCATAAGAGGGACATGGTATTTAGTGGGAGTATCTTTATTAAATTGTTTAATAGAAGTTACTTTTCTTGAATATATGTCTTAGTTTTGCATATTTTATGTTGTAGATCATGGCACCAACTGCTATACCTACAACCAATTTTGCTTTACGTTCGATACTTGATAAGGAAAAACTAAATGGAACAAATTTTACGGATTGGTCCCGCAACCTAAGAATTGTTCTTAGGCAAGATAAAAAAAACATGTTCTAGAGGAACCAATTCTTGATGTGCTTGCTGAAAATGCTGTTACTGCTCCTAAAACCACCTATAAAAAGGCATGTGATGAGTCCCTTGATGTTAGCTGTCGCATGCTTGTTGCGATGAACTCAGACCTTTAGAATCAGTTTGAGAACATCGAGGCCTACGATATGATCGTGGCGCTCAAAGGCATGTTTGAGACATAAGCAAGAACTGAGAGATATGAGATCTCAAATAAATTGTTTGGGAGTAAGCCTTTCTATGACTATGTCCTGATCGTAAGTTTTCCTACAATCAGTCTGTGGTTTTAAGCTCTTCTACGACCACCACCTGGTCGTAAGCTCTTCTACGACCAGTCTCTAGTCGATGGGGCTTACAGATATGTGGGCCTAGTCGATCAAGGAATCTTCCGCACCATATCTAAAGATATGGGCAATAAACTATACTGTTATTCTCTAGAATAATGACACGATTTAACTCCTTGTCATGGTAATAACTGCCTCGCGATGTGGGAACGTTACTACTCCCACAATAATCTCCAATAATGGCTCCATCATCTAAAGCATTAAAGCGCCCTTTGGACTAGAGAAACAGAAGACACTCCAAGTACTATATAAAAGACAGAATCATCAAAAGGAGAGGAATGAGGAGCACAAGGCGCCTCACTCGAGTCTTTCTCTTGATCTTGTAATCCAGCATACTCAATACATACACATAGGAGTAGGGTTGTTATTCTCCCCGGAGAAGGCCCGAACCTGTATAAAATTTTTTGTCTCGCCTCTCTCTGCGTGATTTGAGTCTTGGAGACCCCCGAATCAAACAATCTTTACGCAAGTTCAGTTCTAAAGTACCGACAATGCTCAAGACTGCAGAGGACAGTATTAAGAAAAGCAACAGTCATGTGATGATGGTGTAAAAAAGTACAAGCTTCAAGAAGAAGGCTAAGACTTGGGTCAAAGGAAAGGGCAAGACTAAAGTTTCGGATGGCATCCAAACTAACAAACCTAAACCCAAGACTAAGTCGGGCCCGACTCAAGAGAATGAATGCTTTTACTGCAAGGAGCCAGACCATTAGAAGAGAAACTACAAGAAATACTTGGTTGATCTGAAAAAGAATGGTGGGACTAAACCTTCCACTTCAGGTATTAATGTTATAGATGTTTTTGTTACTGATTCTTCTATTAACTCTTGGATATTTGATATCGGATTGGTTATTCATATTTGCAATTTAATACAGAGTCTAATAAGGAGTAGGAGAATTGCAAAAGGTGAGATGGATCTTCGCGTCGGAAATAAAGTAAGGGTTGCTGCATTAGCCATCAGGACTTTACCATTACTTTTGCCCTCAGAATTTATTATGGAATTAAATAATTGTTATTACGTTCCAGCCATAAGTAGAAACATCATCTCTGCCTCATGTTTGATGGCAGAGGGTTACAAGTTCATTATTGAGGACAATGGTTGTTCTATATTTTTGAATGAGATGTTCTATGGCTATGCTCCTGTTTTGAATGGGTTGTTTATTTTAAATCTTGATGACGCTTTTGTCTATAATTTTAATGCAAAGAGACTTGGCCTAATGATATGAATTCTACTTTCATTTGGCATTGTCGTTTGGGTCACATAAGTGAGAAACGCATGAAGACGCTCCATGATGATGAAATTCTAAACTCATTTGATTTGGAGTCATTTGAAACGTGCGAATCTTGTTTACTCGGAAAGATGACTAAGACACCTTTCACTGGTCAGAATGAGAGGGCATCCGACTTGTTGGCACTCATACATACTGATGTGTGTGGACCAATGAGCATGACAGCTAGAGGTGGTTTTTAGTACTTCATTACTTTCACTGATGACTACAGTAGATATGGATATATCTATTTAATGAGGCACAATTCGGAATTCTTTGAAAAGTTCAAGGAGTTCTAGAATGAGATATAGAATCAATTTGGCAAGACAATCAAATCTTTACGATCTGATCATGGAGATGAATTTTTGAGCCACGTATTTGGTGATCATTTGAAACAATGTGGAATTATTCCACAATTTACACCACCGGGCACTCCACAATGGAATGGGATGTCCAAGCGGTGTAATCGGATCTTGTTGGATATGGTTCAATCGATGATGAGACAATCAGATATGTCATTGTCTTTTTGGGGCTACGCTCTAGAAACTGCCGCTTTCACTTTAAATAAGGTACCATCTAAATCAATACATAAAACACCATACGAGATATCAATTAGGAAGAGTCCTAGTTTGTCTTTTCTAAAGATTTGGAGATGTGATGTCTATGTTAAACGTTTGACGTCTGATAAACTCATACCCAAGTCAGATAAATGCTTCTTTATAGAATATCCTAGGGAAACCAAAGGATATTATTTCTACTGCCAAGAAGAAGACAAATTTTTTGTTGCCTGAAATGGTGTCTTTAGGAGAAAGGGTTTCTTTCAAAAGGAGTCAGTGGGAGAAAGGTGCAACTTTAAGAAATTCAGGGAACGTCTAAAAGTGTTTCAACTCCTACTGAACCTCTACAGATGAACAAAATTTTGTTGAACTCAGTAGATGTGGCATCAGCCCCACGTAAATCTAAAAGACCACGTCAATTGCCTATAAAGTATGGACATGACGTATTATTATTGAATATTGATGAGCCTAAGACTTTTAAGGAAGCAATGATAGGCCCAGACTCTAAGAAATGGCTTGGAGCCATGAAATCCGAGATAGACTCCATGAGTGACAGCCAGGTTTGGAACCTAGTCGATCCACCTGATGGTGTTAAAACCATTGAGTGCAAATGGATCTATAAGAAAAAGATTGACAAGGATGGCAATGTTCACATTCATAAAGCTCGACTAGTCGCAAAAGGGATTCGACAAGTTCAAGGAGTTGACTACGACGAAACTTTCTCACCGGTAGTGATGCTTAAATCTATACGGATCATTCTAGCTATTGTTGCATATTTCAACTATGAGATATGAAAAATGGATGTCAAAACGGCTTTCCTTAATAAAAACCTTGATGAGGATGTATACATGACACAACCTGAAGGTTTTTTCAATCCAAAGAATGCTAGTAAAGTATGCAAACTTCAAAAGTCTATTTATAGGTTGAAGCAAGCACCTCAGAGTTGGAATATACGTTTTGATGAGGAGATCAAATGGTTTGGTTTCGTCAAGAACAAAGAAGAACCTTGTGTTTACATGAAGGTTAGTAGGAGCGCACTTGTTATTCTAATTTTATATGTTGATGACATATTATTGATTGGGAATGATATTCCTATGCTGGAATCCATTAAGTTATCATTGAAAAATAGTTTTTCCATAAAGGACCGAGGAGAGGCGACGTATATCTTAGGGATAAAGATCTATAGAGATAGATCAAGAAGGCTAATTGGATTAAGCCAAAGTACTTTTATTGACAAGATGTTGATTCGGTTCAACATGAAGGATGCCAAGAAAGGGTTCTTGCCTATGTCACATGGCATAAGTCTTAGCAAGAGTCAGTGTCCTTCGACAACTGATGAGTGAGACCGTATGAATGGTATTCCATATGCCTATCATGTACGCCATGATATCTACTTGACTATATGTATTATATGCTCTAAGTGTTATGAGTAGATACCAAACTGATCCCGGTGAAGGTCATTGGACAGTTGTGAAAAACATTCTTAAGTACTTGAGAAGGACTAAGGATGCGTTCCTAGTTTATGGTAGTGATAAAGAGCTCGTTGTAAATGGTTACACCGATGCAAGCTTCCAAACCGACAAAGATGATTATCATTCGCAATCTAGTTTTGTATTCATTTTGAATGGAGGAGCAGTGAGCTGAAAAAGTTCCAAGCAAGAGACGGTTGCTGATTCTACGACAGAGGTCGAGTACATTGCGGCTTCTAAAGCTACGAAAGAAGGTGTTTGGATAAGGAATTTCATTGCTGAGTTGGGTGTGGTTCCGAGTGCCTCGAGCCCAATGGATCTCTATTGTGACAATAGTGGATCCATTGCGAATGCTAAGGAGCCTAAATCCCATCAGAAGTCCAAGCATATACTCATGCGTTATCATCTTATTCGCGAATTGGTGGATAGAGAAGAAGTTAAAATATGCAAAGTTCACATGGATTTAAATGTTGCTGATCTGTTGACAAAGCCTCTCACACAACCAAAGCATGAGGCACACACAAGAGCTATCGGTATTAGATACTTAAATGATTCACTCTAGTGCAAGTGGGAGACTGTTGGAAATATGCCCTAGAGGAAATCATAGAGATGATTATATTTCATTATGTTCATAATATTGGATAATATGTTATCCTGTTCCTTGAATGAATAATTGGTTATGAAGATTAACTTGTTGGTGAAACTCTTTTTAACTTATATGATGTCGTTCTAAATGAATCCTTGGCCGGATGTCAATGGTCGAAATACTAGTGACTATCGACTAGCACATTGTATTGATTGATGACCATGTTTCACCGGTCATGGATATAGGGATATCGAATCAATAATGTGAACACATGTTAGAGAACACGAGGTTGGATTGACCTACCTTGAGACACTATTGAGATTGTTATGATTCCATGTGTCGTTAGTTGGTCTCAAGCAATGATGATGTATAATCCTTAGACCTGAGATCAACATGGTTTCCTACATGTGTAATAGTACTCTTAGGAGTTACCAAACGCTACTCCATATCTGGGTAGTTATAAAGGTACTTTTCGGGTATACTATGAAACATGCGGAGGAATATGACTGATCAGATATAGGATTTGCCCCTCCTAACATAATAGGAGAGATGTCTCTAGGCCCCTCGTTGTGGTCGAATAAAGAAAGTGCATGGCCATGCCACTAGTGGTCAAAGTGTCGACCGCATGATGTTATTCGACACTTGATCAAGAACATATTGAACAGTCCATGGATGACACAACATCTCACTTAGAGTTCAACCAGATATCATGAGGCAAAGGGAGAATACACGAGAAGGTCTTTCAATTCGATCAGTTACGGACTAGTCGTATGGAGATACGAGTGGTCGTAGACTGATCGAACGCAATCACAGAGTGGTCGTAACCTAGTTGTAAGGAGTTACGAACTGGTCGTGACCAAATACGAACTAGTTGTACAGAGATAGGACCTGGTCGTAAGTGATGAGGACCTGGTCGTAGATCATATTGTATTAAGGCTCGTCCGATATAATTTGTGTGTTTTCGAGAATCGCTATGCTCTGCTAGGAACTGCTAACGACTCGTGGTCGGAAAGAGTTTCCAAGTCACAACCGATTACACATAAACCTAACGGGTCACACACTTAACGGGTTGGAACAAAATGTGTTCGGATAGGATCCGTCATGGGCTATAAGGAGATGTATGAGGCTATTGAGAAACTGACGAGAGTTGCTCCACCGAAACCCTAGCCGCCATCTTCCTGAGAGCTCTGTCGTGCGACTTGGTGCTAGCACACCAGCGTACGATTGTTCCCCCTAGACGTGTGGATCTTGAGAGGCACTACCGCAGCGATTCTGGCGCTTTGAGGACGATCCGCGATCTTCATAAGGAACTACAGAGGTTCTTTGGAGGAGACGATTGACTCGCGAGGACGCCGGCCGATCGACTATGACCACGATCAACGTGCTCGACATTTGGCCGATCGACTACGACCACTACATCGACGTGCTCGACGCTCGACGATCGACTATGACCATCAGATCGACGCGGTTTGATCTTTGGACGATCGACTATGACCACTATATCAATGCGCTCTACATTGGGCCAAGTTGCTCCAACTCTTCTTCCGCTGCTCTGTGTGTCTGGTGGTAACGATCTATGGTCATCTACTTGCTTGGCTTCTTGGTTTACGTTGTAGATTTTTGATTTGTTGCTATCGTAGCCTACCCGTATCCTACCACCAAGTCCACAGGAGCTACCTACACTAGAGCTACCTGCACCGATGTGGCAAGCGCCCGATGCATCAAATGCATCTACACCTCGTGCCCGGTGGACTCTTGTGAAGTCGATCTCTAAAAAGCGAGGTGGTAAGGGCAAATCGAAGAAGCTCGATGATATTCCCTTCTTGTCGTTGGCTCATAAATTCGTGCAAGGCCAGCCGTTGGTCGAGACAGTAAAGCACCTCGAAATCCTAGGATTGGCTTGCACGAGATTGCATGCATTGTACATGGAACAAGTCAACAAGATGGATGGACAATGGCGCACGGGTGTCAACATCAAGCTCGGGCCACATCATCTTCACCACGATGTTCAAGACTGTGTCTTCACAGTGACCTTCGAGGACTTGTTCTTACTCTTCAACCTCGGCGCCCTCGACACCTCACTCATGCGATGTTGGACATCGTAAGTGTGGACAATCACGGTCAACGCTAGTGTAATACCGATAAATATTATATATAACTCATTGCTTTTTTGTGTGTGTGTGTGTGTCTATATATATATATATATATATATATATATATATATATATATATATATATATATATATATATATATATGAAAATGGTATGGTACTCCCTGTGAGTACGTATTCTCACCTCTCATATATCACTTAAATCGTATGATGATACCTCTTTATCAATTTGAGTATACTCCAATAATGATTATAAGATACCCGAAAGTGAGTTCCATGAGTGAGTTCCATGAAAAATTTCATGAAAATCCACTTTTATACCAAAATCCGTGTATATACTTCTTTTATATATGAAAAGGGTATATAGCAAAAATAAAGGGCTCCAATGGAATTTTTTCAATCAAGTCGTATTGGAGTATCTTATAATTGGTATTTAAGTATATTGAAAATGATAAAGAAGTATAATATATTTTTTAAAGTGGTATATTCGAAGTGGGAGTATGTACTCCCGGGAGTACGAAACGGGCGTCCGTGTGTGTGTGCGTGTGTGTGTGTATATACGTATATATATATATACGTATATATATATATATGTGTGTGTATATACGTATATATATACACACACACACATGATTTCTGAAGCCGAATTAAGGAAATCACCGATAGGTTTCCTTGACCCACACTTGGTCTCCATGTAAAGCATCAAGGGGGATGCAAACTTCGTCGAGGATTACATGACGAAGTCATTGCTGGCTCACCGCGACAAGGAATTCATACTTTTGCCCAACAACTAGGAGTAAGTGCTGCACTAGTGACTACACTTGTTGATTTGTACTTTATAAGTAACATGAACTTAGGTTTAATAACCATAGCGACATACCTTTGTAGATTCCATTGGATTCTAATTGTAATTATACCAAAACGGAATAAGGTAATATACATAGATTCCTAAAGAGGTTCGAAAACGATTTTAGAGTGGTCCAAAAATTAATCGACGGGTAAACACATTTTCTCTATAGATAACTTTGTTGTAGTCTTTCCTTCCTTTGTAATGGCTAAGGCTAACTTTTTGGAATCACGTAAGTTGTTCGCCATTTACTTTGCTTACGGAGGAAATACAAGGGAGGGATCCGCAACACGATCTAAATTTTACGGTATTCGCTAGTACACATTAATCCTATATAACACTTCGTAGTAATGCCTCTCAAACTAACCAATTCTATTTTTGCATTGCCACCGAAGAGTCGTAGGGCAACATTTGCGGATACTATGTTTTCCACAACATGGAAGTACTCGTCGGTTCCGTCATCACCAATGATCCTCAGGTTTTTTAATCATGCAATAATTATTTCATACTTCTCAATTTTTATATGCACGACTTTAATCATCCTAGCGATAGGTTACGACCATCGCTACAACTACGTTGGAATAGGGCGAGCTCACAAGCATTCTAGGACAGTTTGTGTCCTTCTTGTTGCGTGATGTCATAAACCCAAAAGGGTTGTTCCACAATGTGGATTGAACTTGATTGGAATACAATTGAACTTAATGGTACATGTGTGTATTTGTTCATGAATGGATAATTTTAGTTCATTTGAGTTAATTGATTTATGAAATGGATGTGCTTGTTTCTAAAATGAATGTGAATTGGATGTAT
Organism: Phyllostachys edulis; assembly: GCA_036346405.1. NCBI lineage: Eukaryota > Viridiplantae > Streptophyta > Magnoliopsida > Poales > Poaceae > Phyllostachys > Phyllostachys edulis. The sequence continues at coordinate 27,403,229 of CM070555.1, read as the reverse complement.
ACATATACTTGTTGTGTTTCGCTTGTTTGAGATGGTATGACTAGTATTTCTGAAGCTAGCCAATAAATGTAAATAGATTTAGCAATACAAAAGAATATCACAGACGGTTTCTTAGGATAAACCATTTATGATTAGACACTTCATGGGTGACTCACGGCCCAAATTTCAAGCTCGACATCGCCCCAAGTCGGGCTTAGTAATCGAATTCGGCGAAAGAAGCCCAAATCCGAATAAACACAATAAAAAAATGAAAATCTATTTTTAATCCTAAAAATGAATTAAATAATACCTTTTTATTCCAAAAAAATGATTAAAATAATATATTTAAATTAAAAAACGAATTTTGGGCGGACCAGTCGGGCTCGAACTGCCGTTATGACACGGCTTTTCAAGCACGGCCCAAGCTTCGCCCACTCGGCGTTTGAATAGATCTATCTATGATACATCAGCTATCACAGATTTATTTCATCTACAAAGCATGGATACATCACTATCACAGCGGTTTTATCTACAAACCATCTGGTTAGTCAACTATCACGAGCGGTTTCATTTATAAACCGTCTGTGATACATCAGCTATTATAGACGGTTTTATCTACAAACCTTCTTTGATACATCGATTATCACGCAGCGGTTTTATCTACAAACCATCTGCTAGTCAACTATCACGATTACGAGTTAATAACCGCTGCGTTGATGATCACGCATCCTGAGCGGTTCAAAAACCGTCTGTGATGACCTCATGTCATTACTGACCCATAAACTTAAACGGCAAACGAAACCATCTGTAATAACGTTTTTGAACCGTCTGTGAAGACATTTTCTGTAGTAATTATCACTGACGGTTTTTGGTTGGAAGTGTATGAATTATCACAGACGGTTCGTATTAAAAAACGTCTAAGACATCTGCAATTATTATAGCCGGTTATTGTTAAGAACCGTCTGTGATAATTACGTATCACAGACGGTTCTAGCCATCACTAGTAATATGGACAGTCGAGCTTGTAAAATTGTCTGTGATAATTACAACACGGACGGTCTCTCGGAACTGTTTGTAATGAGACGTTCAGTATAGTCTTTTGTAGTAGTGTTTGGATGGATTTTCCTGGCCGGTAAAAGAACGTAAGATATATATGAAACTTTTTGGTTACATGCTTTTACCAACAGTTGCTTCTTTGATATATTTTATTGAATTGGTTCCTAAAAGTGGTACCATTAGATCTTCAAAAGTACTTTGATGAGACCATAATCTTAGAGTTGTTACTAAAATTTCATAATACAAGTAAATGGTCATCTACTAAACGTAGCATAGCACAAATTCAGCGGCACATCGTCCCAAGAATGTGTAGCATGCGCAGAAATTACTGAAGCAGTGAAGCATCAACCGATCCCGTATGACAGTCTAGAGAAGCAAAAAAAATGCACCCATTGACACATGGATATCGATTATCGCCTCACTATGGAACAACCAAAAACACATCATATTGTTTTTTTTTTGAATGAAGAGGCAGGAGAGCTACCCTTTGCATTGATAAAGTAGGAGAAAACAGGATAAAATAAAAGGATACACCCTAACAGGGAGAAAACCCCTGGCGAGAGGTAGTCCGAGACTGAGGCACGCCTCGCAACACTCTTACAAAACACCAGAGCTAGAGGCACTAGCTAACAACCTCTAGAGCACGCCCTAACACCACCCAACTCTGTCGCACACACATCAAAGCGAAGGGAAAAACAACACCTCCCAACCAACCCACAGGAGCTTCGAACTGATAAACACCGAACAGTGAAAAGGATCGCCCTAACACCAACTAGAGAGAGAAGAGTAGAAGTAGGTGCAGGATGGTCCACCCGCTGATAGTGCCACCGGCAGGGAGCTTCAAATGAGTTTTGTGAGGATGCAGGTCTTCTGCTCGGCGATAGCAATGGATGATGCAGAACCAAAAGACGACGACTCCGACTCCTCTCCTCCTCCACCCGCGTGGCTCATTCGAAGGTGGACCAGACCAACTACTATGAACTGGCCTCTGGGACAGCTTGTTTTGTGCCTTTTATACCGAGGCGACACTTCACTTCAACAAAGAATATCCCCTACTGGGCTCTTCCATCGGCAACAACCCTCGACATAGCAAAGCATGAGAGGTCGACCTTCTCTTCTCCGCTCACCCAAGCCGGCGAAAGCGCGTCTCCCTCCGTATGGCGTGCGCGCCGCGCTTAGTCCACTTGCTCGCTCTGCACCACCACCGGCTCCCTGCCAGGACCCATGCCCCTGCACCGCACCTACTCCGCAGCGACCGAAGACCCTAGAGCCCCCTTCCTCGCCCTGTCTTCTCAGTATGTCGCGCGGCGCACGTCTTCACCGTCCTCGCTGCTCTGGAGCTCCCGGATCAAGCGCCGCGCTCTCGTCAGTAGCCCCGAAGTCGTGTCGCCCACACGCCTTGGCCTTGGCCGCCATCGCCTTGCCACCTCGGAGCGCCCACATCACAGACGACGCTGCCGCCTCGCCTCAAGACTGAAAGAATAATACATAGCAGCTGATGCAGCGCCAAGGCTAACGTGGACACCCGAAGCGCGCTTCGTCCTCGCCAGGCCTCACTGCTCCTCACCTGTCCCCTCCGTGTGCAAGCTGCCCATGCCGACGCCGCCTCGGGACTGCGCGACTCCCACGACTCCAAAGACCTCCCTCCCGTTGGCTCTCATCCTCCTCCATGGCCTATAAAGCGCCTCCTGTGCCCCCTTGAGCTCCTCACGCTGCCCCCTTGGAGTTTCAGTAAGCCACAAGCAAAAACGCCGCTCTCCCATTTTCGGCCGCCGCCACCTCCACTGCCGTCTCACCGCTCTGGACATCTTCCGGCACCGCCGACCCCATCACCGTGAGCCCCCGCCACTGGAATCTTTCCTCAAACTCCTTGGGATTAGCCACATCGCCAGATTTGAGCTTCTTCCCCGCCTCCGCCACCGCCTTCATCACCACGCGCCGCCTATAGACCTCCTCCGGCCTCCCTGTCAAGCCCGTTGGCTTCTCCTCGTCGAGAGCTACCTAGTGCTTACCCTTCCCAGTTCAACCCGCCACTAGACCACCTTCTCCACCATCGCCGAGCCGCCACATCGCCACCACCCTCCACCGGCGACGCCCACCCTTCCGTTGCCACCACTGCCACCGGCTCGCCACATCCCCGACTTTCCCATTCCGTGCTCAAGTCGCCCGCCATGCCCTAGTTTCACGACGCCAGCGCCAGAGCAGCTGACGCGCCACAGCAAGCGCCTGCAGCGTGGCACCTTCAAACCGCCTCCTGTTCCCTCATCATTAAGCGTTAATGACCGATCTTAAACCCTAAGAAAATCATTGGCCTTTAATGATGTCTTAACCCCCATTGACTCACTACCCTACGGCCCTGTGCACGAGACTCCGCCATTTCCCCCTTTGCTTTCATCGCCAAGGCTCCCCATTGACACCTTGTGCCGTGAGCAGCCGCCCTCAGGCGCTGCGTGAACCCGGTCTACACTGTGCTGTGCATCGGATCCCCTCTCTCTCTCTTTTTCAATTCGTTTGATCTTCATAAATTCATTTCTCCTCCGTTATAGCTCCAAAAATTATGAAATAAATTTCTAAAAATTTATTAAATCAAGATCTTGCTAATTGCATAGGACTTGATCAATTTGAAGTTCATTTGTGTATTCTTGTGTATTTATTTGCTCTCTTTGCCGTTGTGCTTTTTCCTGTATTTTCGTCCGTTTAGGATTTGAAGACGTTGGAGACCCTCAAGTTGATCAAGACCAAGAGTATCAAGATCCCCTTACCTTTAACCAAAGCGAGTCAATACTTTGATCATTTTGAGCCTGCATTTTATGCAAATTATATTCGTTTAAATTAACAAAAATTGCATGCTTTATTTCTTTAGTCAAAAGTATGTCAAAGCTTAAGGCAGTTAAACACCCACTTGTTGATTAATTAATTAATATGCCATCCTTGATAATTTGAATCCATTAATCCTTGTCACCCTAGTAACTATATGGTAATACTAGTTATTGGTTGTACTTGAGTGACATGCTAGTCTTGCTTAAGTACCGGAGTATTAAAATACCCCAATCATCATTCTTCAAACATAAAATGATTTGGATGGTCATTGGTGGTCCATTGACTAAAAGGTGTGGAATAATTTGGTTTACTCCTCAAAAACCCTAATTGCTAGTTCTATCTGGGCGGATGGTGAGGTGGTGGGTGCTCGGGGAGCACGAGGATGGTTGGGTTGTGGAATGAACCGCCCAGATAACTCTAAGGACTTAATCTTGTCACGACCTCCCATGTTAAACAAGTACAACCACAAGTCTGCAAAGTGCAACTTGGCTTAGTAAAGTTATTGAACCCTGAAAGTCATCTCATTGGTGGGGGTCGAGGATGTACAAGTGGCAGAGGTACTCCGGCTTGAAAGGGACACCGAGGTAAGGTGAAGTTGCCAACTGCGCTAGTCGTTGTGGTCGGGGCCACCAGCTAGTCGTTGTGGTGAACATCGTCGACAAAGATATGGGCGTAACCCCATATGGGTGAAATGACAGAAGGAGTGAGATATCTAGAAAGGTTACTGTGACGGTCGCTCAACTACATGACTAAGGAATCATGTAGGGTAACAAGTATGACTATCTCTTGTGGGTAAAGTGTATAACCTCTGCAGAGTCTAAACTGTTTAAACAGTCGTGCCTACGGTCAAAGGCAGACAAGGGAAGCATAACTTGAGTTAGTTCTATTTCAAAACCTTGTGGGTGGTATGAAAATGGTGGAAGGGCTCACCTAGCCCTGTGTTGGATTTTCCCTGAGTCTTCGAGCTCAGTGGGTGTGATAATTGGAGGCAGCTCCAATTGAAATGATGCATGTGTAGAGTTCCAACGGATGGAACCTCTATCTTTATTAATTATTGCACATTACTCTCTTTATTAAACTGCAATTTGTTAAAATGCTAAGTGATAGGATTTGTAATTATGATTATTTGAAAAGCTTGCTTTTGCAAATAAAAGAACCGAGCCATCCTTGTTTAACCTTGCATATATACTATTGCATTGTGTGTTGGCTCATGAGCACTGTAGTAGTGCTCATTCTCGCTTCTCTCCCCAAACCCTTCGTGATAATGAAGACGTAAGGAGACTACGCGCTCTACGAAGGCCCGTAAGGTGATGGACAAGGAAATGACGAGGAGTAGTTTAGTTCTGTGGTTGTCTCGCCCAGTCTAGGTAGACTCGTTGGTACTCGCGTACAACCGATATTATCCAGCTCTTGGTTAATATCCGTTGTACATGGGTCACCTCAGTCGCTTGCCTGTGTGAGATGAGCTCTACCTCCCCTGTTGCTTCCACTGTAGATATCATTATCTTCTTGTAATGTAATCAAGTTGGCTTTATGCGGCTCCTTTCGTAAAACTCGACCCGTTGAGGTCTATATTAGTCTGTGTTGTAATATATTGTGTTAATTCACGACTTATATGATTGACTCAGCAATGTACTTGTGAGTACTATCTACTGATCCAGAGAATAGTACAGTGTTTTCACAGAGGATTTGGATTCTTGAACTGGTCCCACAGCTGACGGCGTCCACGGCGGGGATGTCTTGGCCGGAGATGTGGTCGACGGTGTAGACCATGACCATGATGACCATCCCCCACACCACGGCGACGCCCGGGAACGTGACCATGCCCTTCTTCTGGTTCACTGTGATGGCGCCCAAGCCGGCGAACATCAAGAAATACGTGCCAAAGAATTCGGCAAGGAGCTGCACGCCAGCAACCAAGCACAACAAGGATAATTTTAGGTGAATAAAAAATACTGCAACATAAGGGATCGATCGATACATAAACTCACCATCTGAACGAAAGAAACAGAGACGGGCATGCCGCAAACCACGTCCTGATCAGACTGGTGATCATACACCACCTCCTTATCCTTGTTCCTCCCTTCCTCCACCGACACCTCATGCACCGATCCATTCATGTAAGAGTCGTCTTCTCCCCGTGCCATTTGTCCTCTCCCCGTGCCATTTGTCGTCTCCTGATACACCCAAAGTGACAAAACCAAAACCAAGTATTATCTTGAAACAGAGAGAGAGAGAAGGCCAAGGGAGCAACTCAGGTGAAATATATATAAGATCGAGCAAGGAGCAACCCTCGACTTGTTTTGCTCGACAATGCTCTGTCCCTTTCCTTCGCTCTTCGGATTGGCCGAGAGTGGTACAGAAGAGTTCTGTTGCTACTTTAATCATCAGGGTATACGCCTCAAAACAACTAGATAAAAGATTAATGCGAGAGCCGTGGAGCCTTGGAGGGGAAGAAGATACTGAATTGGACAAAAAGGGAATGAGAACTCCAATGGATCCAACAGACAGGACAGGAAAAATGCTAAGATGGGCACAAAAACCTGGCTTCTTGGGTGACAGTTGATGTAGATGCGCGTAGTGATCAGCATTGCCACGCGGACACTACTACAAAAAAAAAAAACTAATACTGGACGTCTCCTCACAGATGGTTGACAAAATCATCAGTATTAAATACAATCACAGACGATTTTGATTTAGTGACCATCTGTGTTACTAGCTACGTAAAAAATCGTCTATGAAGACTTAATATCATAGACGGTTCATTTTAAAAACCGTCGGTGATACTATTTTAGTTTAGTGACCGTCTGTGTTACTGGCTACGCTAAAAACCTTCTGTGAAGAGTTAATATCACATATGGTTCATGTTAAAAACCGTCTGTAGAGTATCACAGACGGTTCTGAAAAATAACCATCTGTGATATTTAGTAATATCACAGATATCGCTGCACGTTCTTTTTCGTAACTGCTCAGGATACTTCACGCACGGTTTTCAATATGAACCTTCGTGATTTCCGCCCTCATCACATACGGTTTGTATTAAAAACTGTCTGTGATAATCTCACTTATTGCAGGCCCGACCTCACAAATTTATCTTAAATTCTAGATCTGTTCTCATTTGGGGCTGCTGCAGCTGCTTTGAGGAGTTTGGGCTTTGAGGTGATTTGGGATCAGTTGAGGAGAGTGATTGTAGATCCATTTGTTCTCGACTATCTGTGGTTAGTAATTTGTTCCTAATTGCATTATATTCTAAATCTAGCATGGTTTAGGGTTTAGCCAAGGAGAAGTGAGTAGCAGAACTAGAGAAGTGAAACTCATTCTTAAATACAGGGAAGTGAGTAGTGGCTTATCCTGCAACGGTACAAGAAACCACCATCACTTCCCCACTACTCCACTAGCCACTGCTCCCACTCTCTTCCTCCATCCATCTCTTCTCCCACTCTCATCTTCATAGTCTATTTCTACTTAATTCCACTTAATTAATTCTTGCTACATATAGCTACTTTTGATCATATATATATAGTATACCAATTAATTAATTCAATATTTAACACCAAATTGTTATATGGGTAGCGTAGTTGGACCGAAGCTGGATGTACGCATAGAACCGTGTGAGTGAAGAGTCCATTAATGGTGTGTCTGCTTTTATAAGAGCTGCCGAGGAGGATATATTGAATAAGGGGGTGGAATATATGTATTGTCCATAAGCGAGAATCTGAAGATGTTTATGAACCGAGCGCAGATCGAAGCATACTTAATTCAAAGGGGTTTCAAAAAGGGGTATACACGTTGGACCAGTCACAGTGAAGAGTAGATTATACAGGAAGGTAGTAATAATGACATCACTGACGAAGTCAACGATATGCCGCCGAATGATGTCGATTGTGGTTCCGATTCGGATAGGCTGCATGATGACAATTTGGATCAGATGCTTCGCGATGCATAAAGGAGCTGTGATGAGAGAGAGTATGTTAAATTTTGAGGCTTGATGGAGGACTCGGAGAGACCTTTGTTCACGTACTACAAGTCAAAGTACACAAGGTTGTCATTCATACTTGAACTGCTGAAATTGAAGACAAGCAATGGTTGGTCCGATAAGAGTTTTACGGTGCTGTTAGGTCTCTTAGCGAACATGCTTCTGGAGAGAAACGAGTTGCCCAAAACCACCTACAAAACCAAGAAAGGTCTTTGTCCATTGGGAATGGAAGTGGAAAGAATACATGCATGTCTGAACGACTGTATCCTCTACCATAAAGAGTATGCAAACATGCATATATGTCCGGTGTGCAATGCATCCCGATACAAGCGTAAGAATCAATCAGATCATGGCGAGAGAACTGAGGTGAAGAAAGAACCTCCTGCTAAGGTGGTGTGGTATCTTCCTGTAATTCCCTATTTGAAGTGGTTTTTTGTGAACCCAAAGAAGGCAAAACTACTGCATTGGCACTCGCAGGAGCGTAAGAAGCATGGAAAGCTAAGACACCCTACTGATTCCGTCCAGTGGAGAAACATCGATAGGAGGTTTGCAGACTTCAGTGCAGAACTGAGGAATATAAGGCTTGGATTGAGTACAGATGGAATGAATCCTTTCGGTAACATGAGCATCCAACATAGTATTTGGCCCGTGACTCTCTATATTTACAACCTTCCTCCTTGGTTGTGTATGAAGCGGAAGTATATTTTGCTATCGATACAACCTGAGAATGATATTGATGTGTACCTAGTACCATTGATGGAAGATCTAAAAATACTATGGATCGAAGGGGTACAGGTATGGGATGCGTATAAACGAGGGAACTTCACTTATGCTCCTTATTGTTCTGCACCATAAATGATTATCCTGTCATTGCTAACCTGTCAGGCCAGAGTACAAAAGGGGCCAAAACTTGTACTCACTTCTTAGATGATACCGAGTGTGTGTGGCTGAAGCACTCACACAAAACCATATACATGTGTCACCGTAGGTTCCTTCAGAGGGCTCACCCATACCGCAGGATGAAGAAACAATTTGATAGAGAGAAGGAGGACAGTTCAGCTTCGATGCATTTAAGAGGAAAAGAGATCTATGATATGTTTGAGGATTTAGATGATGTGCTCAGAAATAGACGTAAATCGAGCACTCGTGCGAAGAATATCAAGAAGAAGAGATCAATATTTTGGGACTTACCTTATTAGGAGCACCTAGAAGTTTGCCACTGCATCGAGGTCATGCACGTAGAGAAGAATGTATGTGACAGCTTGATTGGTCTCTTACTGAACATTCGTGACAAAACAAAGGATGGTGTCAACTCACGGCTTGACTTGGTTGATATGGACATTAGACCTGAGTTAGCACCGACAAAGACCAATAAAGGATGAATGTACCTTCCCCCTACTTGTTACACTCTGTGCAAAGCTAAGAGAACTGAACTATACCAGTGCTTGCATGGTGTGAAAGTTTCGTTCGGTTACTCCACGAACATGAAGAAACTTGTTTCAATGGAAGATTTGAAGTTAATTAGCATGAAGTCTCATGATTGTCATGTGCTGATGACACAGATGCTTCCTGTTGTAATTAAAAGTATTTTGTCGATTAAGGTCCGAGAGACAATCATAAGGCTGTATTATTTCTTTAACACAATTGCTTAGAAGGTCATCGATCCCGAAGGACTAGATGCTCTGCAAGACGAGGTGGTGATGACTCTATGTCATCTTGAGATGTATTTCCCTTCGTCGTTTTTGATATCATGGTCCATCTCATTGTTCACATTATGAGGGAGATAAAGATGTGCGGGCCCGTGTTCCTACGTAGTATTTACCTGTTCGAGAGGTTCATGGGAATTCTCAATTCCTATGTACGGAATTGATCTCGGCCGGAGGGCAGCATCGTCAAAGGTTATGCAACTGAAGAGGTATTGAGTTCTACGTCTATTACATGGCTCAGGTCGAACCAATAGGTGTGCCTCGATCTCACCATGAGGGGAGGCTCGAGGGTATCAGGACTATCGGAAGGAAAGCAATCACTCTAGAAATGGATGCGTATGCTCAAGCTCATTTCACAGTCTTGCAACACATGACTGAAGTGTCTCTTTATATCGACCAGCACAAGAACATGTTTCGGCAACAGAATCCAGAGCGCCCGGATGTTTGGATCACAAGACAGCATAACAGTCGGTTCAACCAATAGTTGAAGGAGCGACTCACTAGGAGCTCGTCAAGTGATATGCTGACATGGTTGGCAAAAGGGCCAATATTTATAGTTATGACATCGCAAAGATACGATATAAATGGGTACACATTCTATACGCGGGCTCAGGATATAAAAAGTATTAACCAGAACAGCGGTGTCCGTATAGATGCATTCAGTACCAATGGGTTGAGGAGCTCCAACTATGGGCTCATAGAGAAGATTTGGGAGCTCGACTACGTGCTTTTCAAGATCCCCCTATTTTGGTGTCGTTGGGTCCATCTCCCACAGGTGAAGGTCGACAAGTACGGCGTCACTACCGTGGACCTCGAACATATCGGATACAAAGACGAACCATTCATACTCGTTAACCAAGTTGTTCAAGTCTTCTATGTAACCGACTAGGCAAATAAGAAGCACCACATAGTTGTTCATGGAAAAAAGAGGATTGTCGGAGTTGAGAGTATAATGGACGAGGAAGAATTAATACAATTAATTTGATGAGTTGCCTCCTTTCAGAAATGGCATAAGGGTCGAGGAAGAAGAATGTGATGAAACTAGCTACATACGCGTCGATCATTATGAAAGGCTAATCTTTAAAGGAAATAAGCAAGTGGAATGATGAATGAAATGTTTATGTGTCATATGTTCTGAATGGTTAATTTTAGTTCATTTGAGTTAATTGATTTGTGAAATGGATGTGCTTGTTTCTGAAATGAATGTGAATTAGATGTATACATGTACTTGTGTTTCTGCTTGTTTCAAAGGGCATGGCTAGCATTTCCTGAGGCTAGCGAATAAACAGAAATAGATTTAACAATACAAAAGAATATCACAGACAAATCCTTAGGACAAATCATCTGTGATAAGCTATCACAAACGGTTTCATCTACAAATCGTCTGTGATACATCAACTATCACAGACAGTTCTACTTTAGAATCATCTGTGTTATGTTCAATTCCACTTCAGCTCCCACATGATGCGTCTCACGCGCTGACATTACAATGCGCCTCTTCATCTCGCACGCCGACGTTACTCCTTGTTTTACAAGAATGATCATTCATCACTCTACTATCAAGCACAAACGAAATGGCTCCCCACTCTTCTCCCCTAACACCGGCATTGATGGCCTACTTGGCCATCCTGTATGAGCACCTCATCGGCTGTACGCTGGCTGAAGCTATGGGAGGACACTGTTAGCACAATGTCCTCCATCCTCCGGTAGAGGTTATGCCGGCGCACATGATGGCGACGTTCCACCATCTTGACCACTTGCCCCGCCGCATCTTCCAAGTGGTCTCCCTCTTCCAACGAGCTAACCTCACCATCGACGTAGTCCACAACGACGTTGAACGTCTACAGGAGGATTATCGTCTGTAACATCCTAAAAATTTGGTTTGTTTTGAAGTTTTTTTAAATAACCATTTGAATTTTTCTGTTAAAGTTAAAGCTTAATCCGAATTTTCATTAATCAAAAACAATTTAATGTGAATAATCTCAACATCAACTATTGTCAAAATTATTTTAGTTGGGTTCTATGTGCTCGGATATATTTTCTAGATTTTTCTAGAATTTTTCCGAGTACATTTGCTATTTTCTATTTGCTATTTGGATTTTCAGTATTTTCTAAAAAGGAAAACTAAACTAAAATCTCAGAAAAGGTTTGGGCCGTATCTCTTAATCTCAGCCCAACCCCATCCTTGGCGTGGTCCACTTTCTCGGCCCATTTTCTTTTTCGCGCAGCCGCTCGCGCGCACCTCCTTCTCCTTCTGCAAGGTGGGCCCGCACGCGTCATCGTCCTCCTTCGGCTTTCTTCCTCGCACGAGTTCACCCTCGTCTGCCATGTTTTGATCTCGAAGTTTGGTGCGACAAAAGGGAATCTACAACTAAAATAACCCAGGAAATCATGTCAAATTGCCTTCCTTATCTCTCCGCAACCGTATCAAATCAAATTTGATTCCGTATCGCCTTTTATCCTGAGTTCGTTTCGTAGCCGATTCAGACTCTTTTAGGGTTTTCCAAATCCGACACGCCCCTAGGGTATAAAAGGGACCCCAAGCATCGCCCGTGTCTTCTCATCCCGAACCCCCACTCCACTGCGTTGCAAGAACCCTAGAGCCGGCGCGATTGAGCTTTTAGGGTTTTTCCCCAAAGCTCTTCGTTCTACGATTGAGACGCTGACATTGCCGCCTCGTCATCGTCGACCATGCCATCATCTTCAGTGTTGTCAGGCTACCTCCAGAATCTCTCCTTGTTGCCGGAGCATCGTTGAAGCGTTTTCCGACAAGCGGCTCTACCTCTCTGCCGCCAAAACCTCGTCCCCAGCCACCACTGTCCACTCCGACCACTTGTGAGCACCTCATTAGATTTGCAATAGCATCAGCTACTCATTGTTGGTACCACTCATCGCCGGCGAAGCCCCGCCGTTCGTCGTCCACCTTGGGGACCCGAGCCTGCCGCGTGGTCAAAATCTTCTATGACCAGATGGTTGGAACTCTTTTCGACCATGCAATCGAAAATCTTCTCCGACCAGGCAGTCGTAGCCACCTTTTGACCAGTAGTCGAAAATCTTACGACCAGGAAGTCGTAATTTCCTTTTGACTAGTAGTCGAAAATCTTACGACCTGAAAGTCATAATTTCCTTTCAACCAGTAGTCGTAACCACCTACGACCATGCAGTCGTAATCTTCTACGACCACGTGCAGTCATAATCTTCTGACCAGGTGGTCAAATCTCCTCCTGAGCACGCGTGGCTAAAAACGTTACATAGTGCTTGATGCACAGTACTCGATGTACAGTGCTCGATAAACAGTACTCGAAACTCCTTTTTGAGTATTTTCTTTAGTGTTGATCTTCCAGAAGTCATATCTTCTTCATCCGAACTCTGATTCAGTCCATTGAAATTTCTAAATTCGATATCTATTTATCTGAGATTTTTATTTAATTTTTGGAGTTTGTTTTCTCTCTATTATTTATTTATTTGGTTTATTTGGTTTGTTTGCGAGCAGACGTTGATACTTCGGGAAGTTTTGAGCAAGGAGGAGTACACCAAGATCAAGATCAAGCTCAGGATTTATTCCAAGGCAAGCTGTAGTCCTTTGATCATATTGAACATATGATTTTAAAAATATATTGTTTTATACAATTGCATGCTATCTTTATACAAATTGTTTTGGGATTAGCTATTACCAGTTGTCATTATGCCTCCATTGACTATTTGAATGCCATGAATCATTTGTCACCTTAGCATGGACATATTTGTATCACCAACATGGGTAGCGTACAAATGCTTAGTTCAGCTTAGTTACGATGGGTTCATTATCACATGTGTCATAATGATTAATCTTGACTTAATGAAATATGGAATCGTGGTGGTTCGCCACTGCTGTTAAAATTTGTGTACCATGACAAGGTATGTCATTGGTCTTGGTTAAACAAAATGGTTTTTGCTTGGGCGAGAGGATTGTGGAATTGGAGGGTGTGATTACAACATGTCATGGGTTTGTGGTGGACTCACCTGAGTAACTTGTCAAGGACTTAATCTTGTGCGGCATTGAACTAGGCCTTAACCATACAACCACATGTCTGATGGGACGGACCTGGCTAACTAATTAGCAATATCTTAATTTTGGTTATGTCTTGGAAAGCGTGAGTTATGGGAAACATATATTCACGATGGCGCAAGATGGGGGGGGCTATCTGGTCAGAATGACTTTCAGTGTTGAAACCTTAGTGGGCAGAATTGGGTTAAGAAGGAGCTTTGTAAAAGCTTTGTGATGATCACTTAAGTCGCGCACCCAAGGAAGTGTGGTCAGACTCTTTGAGTTGATTAATCTCGTGTGGGTCAAGCTGTACAACCTCTGCAGAGTTTAAAACTATTCGGATAGCCATGTCCGCGGTTATGGACGTGTCCAAGGATTTCACAAGAGAGATAGAGTTTTTCATAAAATGTGTCGTAGTGTGAATGGGAAGTTCACTTGATGAATATAATGTTTGTCTGGTGAATGGGTAATTTACTTGGTGGTTTGTGTTAATTGGTAAATTGGGGATTCACTTATCATTGGTTTGGTTGGGAGGTGAATGAGTAGTTCACTGGTTGTTTTAAAAAAATTGCTTACTTACTTATTATTCTTTTCAATTACGCATTTCAATCTATTTATTGTATTTATCATCAATGTTGCTTTCTGCAAAAGAACCATACAGCTAACCTTTGTCAGGCCGTGCATGAATACTATTTGCATACATTTTTCTACGGCTTACTGAGTGCTTTATGTACTCATGGCTTTACGCCTTTGTTGATCAGTTAAAGAATATCAAACTACTCAAGTGTTCTTTCAGAAGAAGGACTATGAAGGTTTTACGGATTAGGATGCGTTCTCCACTCGATTGCCTGTGGACATGTTGATTGGCCTTTTGAAAAGTTTTGTTCCACTACAAGAGCTTATTTATTTCTTTAGCTCTGCGTGGCAAGCTAAGTAAACATTGACCATAAGATTCAGTTATTATTATTATTTGTTACTTTGAGATCTTTTTAGTTAAATCGAATAAGTGGATGGTATTTCTTCACTATTTCCTATGTGAGCTAGCTACTGATCTGGGACTAGTTCAGAATACACAGAGGGTTCCTGAATCGTATTTTTGGGTCCCGACAGAGGTGGTATTAGAGCCATATTGTCACATCCTCAAGTTAATAAAGAGAATTATTATGCATCTCATTAGCATGCATCATGACTTCTAGCATTTACATTATATATTGCACTAGGAAAATCTGTGAAAGAGATTAAAACATATGTTGTAAATGGAACTCCAAAAGGAAACAAGAACAAAACCTTATGAACATCTCACGGGAATAATTTATTCAAATACTATGGTAATTATAATAAATTAATATAATTTTTCCCAAATTTTTGGGATAGGTTTCAACCCTATTAAAATTCAAAACACCATTATATGACCTAGCTTAAGTTTGAATTTGTAAAATACAAAGTATAACATGAACAGTGTGATATTATAATTTCTATGAACACTAGACTATCCCAGGAACCTCTGTGAATTATTTTACATTTTTAGGAAATTTATTTCTATTTTTAACACCTTGGTCAAAGTGGGAAAATAATTTAAATTCTGGTCAAACCCTAACTCAAACCGACCGACATCTTTGTTCAATGGGCTCGAGCCCGACTTGATCACCAGCTCGACCCAACCGCCTTAATGCACCTTCACATGCAACCTTTGGATCTAACTTCAACGGTCCAGATCGGCACACCGCTTTTTGACTCAAAACCCTCATTGAATCTCTGCTGGTTAGATCCCGATCAAAGGGTGTGCGTTGAGCCACGCCGCCTAGTTCACTCCCGCCTTTGAGCCGCCGACAAACGGGTCCACACTGCCGGTCTGTCTTCTCCAGCGGCGGCGACTTTCACAGAGCCTCCTCGCCACGCTGCCATGAAATCTCTCCCACGCTGGCCGAGCCTCACACGCCCACCGCCCAAGGAGCCACTCCGAGTCGTTCTCCTCTCGCCGCCCGCCTCCCACCTTTCTCTCGAGGATAATACCCCTTGGCTGCTCTCATTTCCCCATCTTTCCTCTCGGGTCCGAGGAAAGAGGAGCTCTCCTTCGTTCTCCTCTCCAGTAAGCCTTGGTGGGTGGTAGCCCTCGAATCCGTGCTCTTTCCTTACCCATTTTTGCTAATCACATTGCTTCGATTGCCTTGTAGCCGGGTTCATCTTCAAGCTCTCGGTGAGCTCCAGAGCGCGCACTGAGGCCGCCTTCGTGCGAGCATAGTCTCTGGTGAGCTCCTCTCGATTTCTTCCGCGTCACTTTGTGCCTTAGGGCCTAACTAACATTTCCCTCAATAAATTTCTTGAATGCCTGGCAGGATGTTGGTAATTTGAAGTTTCCCTTTTTGTCAGCCGAAAAACCCTAATTCCTCTCCAACTCCAATAGGGTAAGCTTTGGCTCGATTCCTTGCATGTGTACCTTATTTGGACCATACTTGAGCTCCCTTGACCACCCATTGTTTCTCTGGTTGTCTTGGTAGCCTTCCCGTCATTTAAGCTCGTCGCCGCTATCTTCTTCTCCGGTGCCGTCCCTGCTCCTGCAGCTCCAACGCTTCCCGAGCACTCCTCTTCACTTAGGTAACCTCTTATTAGTCCCTTAGACCTCGGCACCCGCTTGATTGCGCTGCGGAGCATCATATAAGCTGTTGTCGAGTTGCCGTCTAGATCACCGCCGCTCAACGTCGGCTAGCCGCCGCAGACAGGCAAAGACTGCTTGTTGTGAGTGCTCCTCCAGTCGCATAACACTATTGCGCACCGCTCGCATTCATCGCACCACGCAGCTGCGTGGCGGGAACACGGCGAGGGTGCGGCGCGGCTGCAGGCTTGGCGTTGTCGGTTTTCCGACAGGAACT
This sequence comes from Phyllostachys edulis, assembly GCA_036346405.1. NCBI lineage: Eukaryota > Viridiplantae > Streptophyta > Magnoliopsida > Poales > Poaceae > Phyllostachys > Phyllostachys edulis. Next base: position 27,386,795 of record CM070555.1, on the reverse strand, counting down.
GTAGATAGTCATTAGGGAGTTAATGCAAATGATTAGTCATTTAATGAAGATCTTTGTCGGGAAAACGTGCTTAAAATGTGTTAAGTGAACCTGCAGTGTATGACATGCGGGCCCATAGGTGATTAGGGGTAGTGTAAAGTGGTGGGATACGTTTTCCTTTAAGGAAAACGTATTTCTTCTCGGCTTAACTGGAAAGTACGCTTCGAGTTTATGAAAACGTATTTGTCTGAGTGCGCTTTTTGTTATAGCACAGGTGGTCATTTTGACCGAGTCAACCATTGACCCGGGGGCCCCGCTGGTCAGTGACCGCGGCTAGCAAGCCACTCGGTAAGAAAAGTATAAATAGATTAGAAAATTCGAAATCTGTTTATTTGCACACTGATAAATATGTATAACTCTAAAAATGCATAACTAATTCATATTAGCTCCAAATTAGATGAAACCACTTCTGGTAATTTTCATTTTTAATAAACTTTATTTTAAAAGTGGTTTAAAACCTGTCTCTATAGCAGAGAGTAGTATTATGGAAAATGATCCATAAATTTATTACTTTTACAATAGAAAAATGCTGATAACTTTAGAAATTCATAACTAAATCATGGAAATCGCAAATGAAGCAAACTCAACTGATTTAGTCTTGTATTAATATTCCCTATTTATCCATATAACCCTTTGTTTCACTACTGCTCTACAAATTTTGGCCTCATAATTAAATTATTTAATGAGGACGCATTCGAAAGCTGAAATTCAAACCATCATAACTCTCACATACTAAATGCAAAGGGAATAATTATTTCACCTAAATTCATCTAAAATCATGGTTTACCTACTGTAGAAAAATCATGCATTTTTGAGTATTTTGAATTTTGGGTATTTCTCGATGTTTATTAAGCATTGTATTTATATAGATACCGAGCCTATTGATATTGACTTATACGCTACTGAGGAAGAGCAACTGAATTACCAGCAAGGCAAGCATCATTTGAACTTTCTTTTGCATCATATTTGATCCCAGTTTTATTAAGTTAGTGCAATGATAATTGCTTGCATGCTATTTTTGATAATATCGCTATTTTTGTGATGGATAGTTAGATACATCCTATTACCTTGTCATTGTGGTTATCCATGAATTATTCCAGTACTGAAATGCTAAGATAAGATGTGTGATTTACGTGGTATGTGTTTGCTTAGCCATGCAAGTCTAGAACGGAATCGATTGTCGGGAATAACCCGACAATTATGGGAAACACAATCTTTATTACTTCCTGTTTATTTCAGATCTTCATATCTGTTTTGTGAGTTAAAATTTTGTCATTTTAAATGAACCTTTGGTCTGGACAAGTGATGGTTAGTGATGGTGCCTTGTGCGAGATTGGGTATGTGGTTGGCTTATGCGGACAATTAAGGACCGAACTTTGGGTACCTACGGTTCAAGCAAAACTCGTGCTATCACACGCGGTGTATGGGCGCCGTATGGTTAAGTAGGGGGAAGCTTTTGTTGTGTTAGGTCCCTCGGTTGTGGAAATTATAAAGGCATGGGACCGTGACGTCCTATGTTTTCCTTATGGGCGATAGGGCATATAGGCGAAAACGTCTTATGTTGCCTAGGAGCCCAGGGTTTTGCGGGACTTAGCCCAATAGGATCTTCTTGCTAAAAATGACCATATCTTGATTTACCCGGCCAGCATACCATAGGAAGTATGCTATATTCGGAGGCATCTGGAGGCTTACGGGCTAATCAAGTCATGTGGGTAAGTAGTACACCCTGCAGGTATAAATCTATTCGAATAGCCGTGTCGCTGTTATGGACGACCGCTTGAGTTTGTGGTCGCTTATTGTTAGACTTGGAATTAAAATTGTGGTATAACTTGGTATTGTCATGAATGGGATGTTCATGCTTGTTGTAGTATCAAAGTGGACAGCCACTTTGGTATTTGTATGATTCATTTGTTATTCAATTGATTACTTATTCATATGCTTTACTTCTACTTCAAATCTGATTTTGAAATGGCACTTGAAAAACTAGTATGTGTAGGTGGTTACTTGTTGCGTCTCTTTTGTAAAACTAAGCCAATATGAGCCATCCTTTGGAACAACCTCTAGCATGACTAATTTTTATTTGTGTAAGACTTGCGAGTACCTTTGTACTCAACCCGGTTGCTACAATTTCAGGTGAGGAAGTGTACGAGCCCGTTGAGCTTGTTAGCGCCGATTTTGGCGACGCTAATGAGTAATGCTAGTATTTAACTCCCAGTCGGTTGCCGATGGGTTATGGGGCATACCATGCTGGACCTTTTGGTTTATTTACTTGCTTCCGCTGCTACTTAAGACTCTTATTTGAATTTGGCCGGTCGGCCGCTTGTAATAGATGTAAACTTTAACTATTACGTTGTATGTCTTTTGAACTATCTATGTATGTTGTTGTATGGATGTGATCAACGTTGTATGAGAGTATGAGCATATTGGTCACTGATCTTGGGAGCCAATATGATTGCATACTAAGCTGTTCGTAACTTCCTATTTAACTCACTAAGTGTAGTGCTTGACTTGTTGGAGAACCGACAATCATGTAGTGCTTGCATGGCGGCGTGCATGATCGCCGGGGCTCTAGTTTGTAGTTAAGCCCTTCACTAAGATCGAGTTAAGTTGGAATCCATTTACTTGAGGCTCTAGAGTTATGTCCTTAAGACCATGTTTAATTCCGGGTCTTACGGAGATAACCCAGGGGTCCTCACAGCGTTGGTATCAGAGCCATACTGACTGTAGGTTAGAGTTAGCATGGGCGTTAAGTTTAGCAAGTCTCTTGGTCAAAATATTTTTAGTTATCAAAAATTACTTTGGGAAGCTAAGTTAGGGATATCTTTTATTCCTCACCCATCTTAGAATCATTTCTTACCCTATTCTGGTTTTGTTTACACAAACTAACTTACCTTGTCCTTCTTGTCCTTTAGATGAACCCTCAATACCTCGTTAAGGAGACACAAGTCGAGAATGTGGGAGGATACGGAGTTGCTTGAGACATGATGTGGAGGGCCAACTTCACCTATCAGCCGACGTATTCCATCTATCGCCGAGACCGAGGGCCAGGAATGGAGGAGTACCTGGCCGTAGCTGACATCATTGCTAGGCGTGTTACTGGGAGCATCCCATACCGATTTCAGGCACGTGGCACTTCTGAGGCCATGGCGCTTCAGGAGGTAGCTCGGGTGGCCATGAGTCGCCTTCGCTATGATCTGACTGAGCTGTCCCAGCCTCCCTATGACCATTTCCCTATGCAAGCACATGCTGGGGAAGTGAGCAGGTTCGCCAGATTCGATTAGGGAGGATCCCCAAGTCCGGCAGCTTGGCAGGGTGGTGCACGCTATGGATCGATGCATCATTGCAGTGCATGAGTTATGGGAGGCGGCGCCGCCTCATCATAGCTCAGAGCACTGCGACTTATGCATGACATGAGGCTTATTCATCTTGATGTGTCAGTATGGTGCTAATGTGATCTCCCCTACCATTCTCGCACCACCGAGTATCGCCTTCCGTGGTGAAGGCCATCTTAATGGCGTAGGGTCGCCGTTGCGTCTCCCTAACCTAGGGGACCCCGATGATCTGAGATCCTGGATATCACCTTCTCGATGAGTTTCGGTGAACTTCGATCGGAACAATATCTAGGATGTTAGGTAGTAAGCTCATTTGTCTGTCATGTGTTGGCGATGCTAGTATCTTTAAAATTCCTGTAATAGCCTAGTAATGGTTGGAACTTTTTGTGTTATTTGCAAGAACTTTTATTCTGGTCAGTTACCATTCGCCTTTGGGCTAATCAATGTAATTGTACCAGAACTCTATGTATGGTTTCTATTGGATCTTGTACCGGCCCTAGTGCCTTTGTACCCCCATTTGGCGTTATGTTCTTGTGTACTTTTGTGTATATATCATTATGCATGCTTATGTATAACTTTTTCAATCTTCCTAACCATCCGTGTCACTACAGGATGACAGGTCCCAACACCCGCTCGAGAGCGCAGCGTGATGAGGGTTCTCCACCCTTAGAACTGCGTTCAACTGCTTTGGGTGAATCTTCTCACCAGCATCATCAGCGGAGCCGCACACCCGAGGAGACACTTCCACCGCCTCCTACCATGGCGGAAGTGTTAGCTCAGATAGAGAGGAACCGTATGGATCAAACCAGGATCCTCGAGGCTATCGCTCGCAACACCTCTCCTACTCTGCGCAGCGAGGGAGGTGGGAATCCTGAGCTCGAGGAGGTCTCACGACTTTCGGCGGACTAACCCGCCCACCTTTGCGGGCACTGAAGACCCAATGGAGGCCGAGGATTGGCTGCGAGACATTGAGAAGAAGCTAGCTATTGCTCAGTGCACGGGCATTGAGAAGGTGCTCTTTGCTAGCTACCAGCTAGAGGTATTTGCCGATGCATGGTGGGACAATTTCTCCGCCATGCAACTCAAGGGACGTTCCTTCGTGGAACGAGTTTCGCACAGCTTTCAGGGAGGCCCACATTCCTGATGGGGTCATGTCCATCAAGCAGCAGCAGTTCCTTGCCTTGAAGCAAGAAAAGAAGACTGTCACCGAGTATCTTCACGAGTTCAACTCATTGGCTCGTTATGCACCTGATGACGTCTCCACCGACGCCCGTCGCCAGAGCCGTTCATGAACGGGTTGACTGAGGAGATGCACTGGCTCTAGGCAGACATGACTTAGTAGTTTCAAAGACATGGTGAACAAGGCCATAGTGGTGGAGCACAAGAGTGTGGGTGTGGAGGAGTCCAAGAAGAGGAAGAAGGTCGCTCAGGACCAGCTAGCGGCGATTTTCCCAAGCAGCGTCTGGGACCACCTCGGGCACCTCGTTACCCGGCTCGGTACACCGAGGGCTTCTCGGCGACTCCACGTACTTCTTCTCCAATGCACAGCGGTACAATGGGGTAAGAAGCCCCAAAACAGCAGCCCCTACAGGCCCTATGTTACTTGCTTTCCTTTGTGGTCGCCAGGCCACTATGCAGATAAGTGCCTCGCCAAGCGGCGAGGATGCCTCGAACTTACAGAGCTCCTACACCTTCAGCTGCGACCAGACCTTCACCACCTCCAAGGGCAGCATCTACCCTCCCGAGTCCCCTGACGTGGCGAGTCAACCATGTCATTGCCGAGGAGGCAAGCGATGCTCGGACGTCGTTTTGGGTACACTTCTTGTTAATTCTTGTCCAAAGATCGGTTTTATTTGATTCAGGAGCATCTCATTCATTCATTAAAAAGGAATATGCTGCACTTAATCAATTTGAGATAGTCAAGCTTCAGCCACCATATCAAATTCAGTCACCAGGATCGGTTTTCCAAACCAATCAAGTCTGTCAAGACGTGAAGGTGGAAATTCATAAGAATGACTTCTTGGCTAACCTAATTGTGATAAATTCAGTGGGTATTGATGTGATCTTAGGGATGGATTGGCTGTCCAAAAATCAGGGAAAGATCGATTGTGCTCAACGGTCTATTTCTATCACAAGTGATGACGGCAGTCTAGTTGTCTTTACCCCTTCAATGGGCGATTCTCATCTTTATGCCTTGGAAGCTAGTACCCCTATTGAATTGGAGAAGGTACCAGTGGTATGTGAGTACCCAGATGTTTTTCTAGAAGAACTCCCAGGCATGCCACCTGACCGTGAGGTTGAATTCGTCATTGAGCTTGTACCCGGTACCGCGCCAATTTCTAAGTGGCCGTATCGGATGCCCCCTAATGAGTTGGTGGAATTAAAAGCGCAACTCAAGGAACTTCAAGACAAGGGATTCATTAGGCCGAGCTCCTCGCCTTGGGGATGTCCGGCTCTCTTTGTCAAGAAGAAGGATAAGAGTTTATGGATGTGTGTCGACTACCATCCGCTAAACGAGGTCACTGTTAAGAACAAATATCCTCTGCCAAGGATTGATGATTTGTTCGATCAATTGAATGGAGCACAGGTTTTCTCCAAGGTTGATTTGAGGTTGGGTTACCATCAGATCAAGGTCAGAGCCGAAGACATACCGAAGACAGCTTTCTCCACTCGTTTCAGATGCATGCGAGTACCTTTCGTTATGTCTTTCGGATTGACGAATGCTCCAGCTTACTTCATGAACCTCATGAATTCGGTTTTCATGGAGTACTTAGATAAGTTTGTCATTGTTTTCATCGATGATATCCTTATCTACTCGAAGACCGATGAAGAACACGAGCAGCACCTACGGCTTGTGTTGGAAAAGCTTCGGCAACATCGACTCTATGCAAAATTCAGCAAATGTGAATTCTGGCTTCGGGAAGTTAGTTTCTTGGGACACATCCTATCCAAGGGTGGTGTCGCTGTTGATCCAAGCAAAGTGAAAGATGTGCTTGGTTGGAAACAACCCAAGAGCGTCACCGACATTCGCAGTTTTCTTGGACTTGCGGGGTACTACCGCAGATTCATCAAGGACTTCTCCAAAATCGCAAGACCTATGACCCAATTGTTGAAGAAGGAGAAGAAGTTTGAATGGTCGGAGGAATGTGAGGAAAGTTTCCGCACCTTGAAGGATCTTCTGACCAAAGCTCCAGTGCTCATCTTACCTGATATTCATAAGGGCTTTGATATCTTTTGTGATGCATCTCGCCACGGGCTCGGTTGTGTGCTCATGCAAGAGGGCCGAGTGGTGGCATATGCGTCGAGGCAATTGAGGCCTCATGAAACTAATTATCCCACGCATGACTTGGAGCTTGCGGTGTGGTTCATGCTTTGAAGATTTGGCGGCATTACCTCATTGGTAATCGCTTCGAGATCTACACCGACCACAAGAGTCTCAAATATATTTTCACTCAAGCCGACCTGAATTTGAGGCAAAGAAGGTGGCTTGAGTTGATCAAGGACTATGATTTGGGACTTCACTATCACCCAGGAAAGCTAATGTGGTGGCGATGCATTGAGCGAAAATCTCAATGCAACTGCTTGTCGATGACTCCACTTTCGGCGAAGCTTGTGTCTTTGCAATGCAACGTCTGCATCTGGAAATAGTTGGGGAAGGTTCTCTTACTGCTCTAAGTGTGAATTGTACACTTGAGGACCAGATTAGAGAAGCCCAAAAGACTGACTTGGAAGTAGTTCAAATCCGGGAGGAAATGAAGAAAGGCAAAGCCAAATGCTTCAAAGAAGATGCACATGGTGCACTTTGTTTCGGGAACCGCTTGGTAGTACCATTTGATCGCAAATTAAGAGAGCTAATTCTCAAAGAGGCTCATGACAAAGAAGTTCTCTATTCATCCGGGTAGTACCAAGATGTACCAAGATTTGAAGAAAAGGCTTTGGTGGAGCCAAATGAAGCGCATATTGCTCAATATGTTCTTTGGGTGTGATGTATGCCAAAGAGTAAAAGTGAGCATTTGAAGCCAAGGTACTCTACAACCCCCGCCCATTCCCAAGTGGAAGTGGGAAGAAGTTGGCATGGATTTCATCACCGGCCTTCCTAGGACACAAGTGGGTCCGATTCCATATGGGTGATTGTCGATCGTCTGACGAAGGTTGCTCACTTTATTCCTGTCAAGACCACCTATCGCGGAGACAAGTTGGCAGAACTTTATATTTCAAGAATTGTTTGTCTCCATGGTGTTCCGAAAGTGATTGTGTTAGATAGAGGTCCTCAATTCACATCCTATTTTTGGGGATGCCTTCATAAAACCATGGGGACCAGTCTATCTTTCAGCTCCGCTTATCACCCGCAAACTGATGGTCAAACCGAGCGAGTGAATCAGATTTTAGAAGACCTTCTCCGATCTTGTGTGCTGTCCTATGGCAAAAATTGGGAGAAGTGCTTACCTTTTGCAGAGTTCTTCTACAACAATAGCTTCCAATCAAGCATTCAAATGTCCCCCTTCGAGGCGTTGTATGGGAGAGCTTGTAGGACACCCTTGAACTGGTCTGAAGCCGGGGAGAGACCATTTTATGGTCCAACCTTGGTGGAGGATGCGGAGGAACAAGTCCGTGTCATCCGCGAGCGACTTCGGACGGCTCAATCTCGTCAGAAGTCGTATGCCGACCGTCGTCGTCATGAGTTGAACTTCGAAGTGGATGATCATGTCTATCTTAAAGTCTCTCCAATGAAGGGAATGCATCGTTTTCAAGTCAAAGGCAAATTGGCACCTCGCTACGTCGGACCATTCCGCATCCTAGCGAAGGTGGGATCGGTGGCCTATCAATTGGAATTGCCACCCTCACTTTCGGATATTCACGATGTGTTCCATGTTTCACAATGGAAGAAATGTCTTCGTGTCCCAACCGAAGCGACCAAATTGGAAAGACTCGATTTGCAGCCCGATCTTTCTTATCGAGAGCGTCCTCTCCGCATTCTTGAAGAAACCAAACGCAAGACGAGGAATCGCAATATCAAGTTCATCAAAGTGCAATGGAGTAACCATACCGAGGATGAAGCTACGTGGGAACGGGAGGATCATTTCCGTCAAGCCTATCCAGACCTTTTCCTTGAAGTGCCTTCGTATTAAGAAAGGAAAGGTTAAGCAAAGCAACGGTAAGGAAAATGTTATAATTGTCATAACCTTGTTAGGTATCTTTGCACTATCTTTAAAGGAAATCAAGACAGCAGATGCTAAAAATTTCTTAGAACCATTCCATCCAACTTCCACCCTACCCGATCTCGGGGACGAGATCTTTTGTAAGGGGGGGAGGTTTGTCACATCCTCAAGTTAATAAAGAGAATTATTATGCATCTCATTAGCATGCATCATGACTTCTAGCATTTACATTATATATTGCACTAGGAAAATCTGTGAAAGAGATTAAAACATATGTTGTAAATGGAACTCCAAAAAGGAAACAAGAACAAAACCTTATGAACATCTCCTGGGAATAATTTATTCAAATACTATGGTAATTATAATAAATTAATATAATTTTTCCCAAATTTTTGGGATAGGTTTCAACCCTATTAAAATTCAAAACACCATTATATGACCTAGCTTAAGTTTGAATTTGTAAAATACAAAGTATAACATGAACAGTGTGATATTATAATTTCTATGAACACTAGACTATCCCAGGAACCTCTGTGAATTATTTCACATTTTTAGGAAATTTATTTCTATTTTTAACACCTTGGTCAAAGTGGGGAAAATAATTTAAATTTCTGGTCAAACCCTAACTCAAATCCGACCGACACTGTTCAATGGGCTCGAGCCCGACGCAGCCACCCGGCTCGACCCAACTGCCTTAATGCACCTTCACATGCAACCTTTGGATCTAACTTCAATGGTCCAGATTGGCACACCGTTTGTGACTCAAAACCCTCATTGAATCTCTGCCGTTAGATCCCGATCAAAGGGTGTGCGTTGAGCCACGTCGCCCTAGTTCACTCCCCCGCCTTGAGCCGCTGACAAAACGGGTCCACCTGTCGGTCCTGTCTTCTCCAACAGGCGGCGCGACTCATGTGAGCCTCCTCGCCACGCTGCCGCTGAAATCTCTCCTACGCCGAGCCTGTCCGTCCACCGCCAAGGGAGCCACTCCGAGTCGTTTCCTCTCGCGCCGCGCCTCCCACCTTTCTCGAGGATAATACCCCTTGGCTGCTCTCATTTCCCCATCTTTCCTCTAAGTGCGAGGAAAGAGGAGCTCTCCTTCGTTCTCCTCTCCGTAAGCCTTAAGGGTGGTAGCCCTCGAATCCGTGCTCTTTCCCTTACCCATTTTGCTAATCACGATTGCTTGATTGCCTTGTAGCCGGGTTCATCTTCAAGCTCTCGGTGAGCTCCAGAGCGCGCACTGAGGCCGCCTTCGTGCGAGCATAGTCTCTGGTGAGCTCCTCTCGATTTCTTCCGCGTCACTTTGTGCCTTAGGGCCTAACTAACATTTCCCTCAATAAATTTCTTGAATGCCTGGCAGGATGTTGGTAAATTGAAGTTTCCCTTTTTGTCGGCCGAAGAACCCTAATTCCTCTCCAACTCCAGTAGGGTAAGCTTTGGCTCGATTCCTTGCATGTGTACCTTATTTGGACCATACTTGAGCTCCCTTGACCACCCATTGTTTCTCTGGTTGTCTTGGTAGCCTTCCGTCGTTTAAGCTCGTCGCCGCTATCTTCTTCTTGGCGTAGTCCTCGCCTCTGTAGCTCCAACGCTTCGAGCACTCCTCTTCACTTAGGTAACCTCTTATTAGTCCTTAGACCTCGGCACCCGCTTGATTGCTTGCATGAGCTTCATATAAGCTGTTGTCGAGTTGCCGTCTAGATCACCGCCGCTCAACGTCGGCTAGCCGCAGACTGAGGCAAGGCAAATCATTGTGAGTGCTCCTCGGTGCATAACACTATTGCGCACTTGCCACTCATCGAGACCACTTGGTGTGGCGGGAACACCGGCGAGGGTCCAAAGCCGGTGTCTTGGCGTTGTCGGTTTTCCGACGAGGCGTAGATAGTCATTAGGAGTTAATGCAAATGATTAGTCATTTAATGAAGATCTTTGTCGGGAAAGCGTGCTTAAAATGTGTTAAGTGAACTGCGATTGTATGACATGCGGGCCCATAGGTGATTAGGGGTAGTGTAAAGTGGTGGGATACGTTTTCCTTTAAGGAAAGCGTATTTCTTCTCGACCTAATTGGAAAATGCGCGAGTTTATGAAAGCGTATTTGTCTCGAGTGCGCTTCTGTTATAGCACGCAGTTGGTCATTTTGACCGAGTCAACCATTGACCCGGGGGCCCCGCTGGTCAGTGACCGAGGCTAGCAAGCCACTCGGTAAGAAAACTATAAATAGATTAGAAAATTCGAAATCTGTTTATTTGCATACTAATAAATATGTATAACTCTAAAAATGCATAACTAATTCATATTAGCTCCAAATTAGATGAAACCACTTCTGGTAATTTTTATTTTTAATAAACTTTATTTTAAAAGTGGTTTAAAACCTGTCTCTGTAGCAGAGAGTAGTATTATGGAAAATGATCCATAAATTTATTACTTTTACAATAGAAAAATGCTGATAACTTCAGAAATTCATAACTAAATCATGGAAATCGCAAATGAAGCAAACTCAACTGATTTAGTCTTGTATTAATATTCCCTATTTATCCATATAACCCTTTGTTTCACTACTACTCTACAAATTTTGGCCTCATAATTAAATTATTTAATGGTAGCGATTAAAGCTGAAATTCAAACCATCATAACTCTCACATACTAAATCCAAATGGAATAATTATTTCACCTAAATTCATCTAAAATCATGGTTTACCTACTGTAGAAAAATCATGCATTTTTGAGTATTTTGAATTTTTGGGTATTTCTTGATGTTTATTCGGCATTGTATTTATATAGATACCGAGCCTATTGATATTGACTTATACGCTACTGAGGAAGAGCAACTGAATTACCAGCAAGGCAAGCATCATTTGAACTTTCTTTTGCATCATATTTGATCCCAGTTTTATTAAGTTAGTGCAATGATAATTGCTTGCATGCTATTTTTGATAATGTCGCTATTTTTGTGATGGATAGTTAGATACATCCTATTACCTTGTCATTGTGGTTATCCATGAATTATTCCAGTACTGAAATGCTAAGATAAGATGTGTGATTTACGTGGTATGTGTTTGCTTAGCCATGCAAGTCTAGAAGCTAGTAGTCGATTGTCGGAATAACTTGACAATTATGGGAAACACAATCTTTATTACTTCCTGTTTATTTCAGATCTTCGTATCTGTTTTGTGAGTTAAATTTTTTTCATTTTAAATGAACCTTTGGTCTGGACAAGTGATGGTTAGTGATGGTGCCTTGTGCGAGATTGGGTATGTGGTTGGCTTATGCGGACAATTAAGGACCGAACTTTGGGTACCTACGGTTCAAGCAAAACTTCGTGCTATCACACGCGGTGTATGGGCGCCGTATGGTTAAGTAGGGGAAGCTTTTGTTGTGTTAGGTCCTCGGTTGTGGAAATTATAAAGGCATGGGACCGTGGCGTCCTATGTTTTCCTTATGGGCGATAGGGCATATAGACGATGGAAAACGTCTTATGTTGCCTAGGAGCCTGTGGTTTTCGGGACTTAGCCCAATAGGATCTTCTTGCTAAAAATGACCATATCTTGATTTACCCGGCCGGCATACCATAGGAAGTATGCTATATTCGGAGGCATCTGGAGGCTTACGGGCTAATCAAGTCGTGTGGGTAAAGTAGTACACCCCTGTAGGGTATAAATCTATTCAAATAGCCGTGTCCGCGGTTATGGACGACCGCTTGAGTTTGTGGCTGCTTATTGTTAGACTTGGAATTAAAATTGTGGTATAACTTGGTATTGTCATGAATGGGATGTTCATGCTTGTTGTAGTATCAAAGTGGACAGCCACTTTGGTATTTGTATGATTCATTTGTTATTCAATTGATTACTTATTCATATGCTTTACTTCTACTTCAAATCTGATTTTGAAATGGCACTTGAAAAACTAGTATGTGTAGGTGGTTACTTGTTGCGTCTCTTTTGCAAAACTAAGCCAATATGAGCCATCCTTTGGAACAACCTCTAGCATGACTAATTTTTATTTGTGTAAGACTTGCAGTACCTTTGTACTCAACCGGTTACTACAATTTCAGGTGAGGAAGTGTATGAGCCCGTTGAGCTTGTTAGCGCCGATTTTGGCGACGCTAATGAGTAATGCTAGTATTTAACTCCCCATCGGTTGCCGATGGGTTATGGGGCATACCATGCTGGACCTTTTGGTTTATTTACTTGCTTCGCTGCTACTTAAGACTCTTATTTGAATTTGGCGGTCGGCGCTTGTAATAGATGTAAACTTTAACTATTACGTTGTATGTCTTTTGAACTATCTATGTATGTTGTTGTATGGATGTGATCAACGTTGTATGAGAGTATGAGCATATTGGTCGCTGATCTTGGGAGCCAATATGATTGCATACTCGCTGTTCGTGGCTTCCTATTTAACTCACTAAGTGTAGTGCTTGACTTGTTGGAGAACCGACAATCATGTAGTGCTTGCATGGAAGCAGCGTGCATGATCGCCGGGGCTCTAGTTTGTAGTTAAGCCCTTCACTAAGATCGAGTTAAGTTGGAATCCTTTTACTTGAGGCTCTAGAGTTATGTCCTTAAGACCATGTTTAATTCCGGGTCTTACGGAGATAACCCGGGGGTCCTCACAGATATCGACTATAGAATGCAACCTTAGTTAGCATGGCCGTTTTAGCTAGAAAGCTTCAAAAGTTATTTTCTAAATCAAATCAACTTAACTTGATTTAAGTGCTTGTTCCTTTCTCATCTATTCCAATTTTTTTCTCATCTCGATCTATTCTATTCTTATCATACTCTATTCTCTCTTATCTTATACTAGAAATCTTGTTCCTTGTCTTTACTGAATTTTGTTTTATAATCTTAAATTAACTTTCTCGTCTCATTAATTTCTCTAGTCCGAAAGAAAGAAGTCAAATCACCAGCAATCGTCAGAAGTATCTTCGTCGCTTCATTCCAGCTGTTTCTGAAGAGTCTTCGTTCACTAGTTTAGATTAGAAGCCGTCCTATTAGATTTTTTAGTAGCATTTTTAGATCATTGTTGCAATAGGTCTTTATTTGGGTTGTGTGTAAGTGGGTGCTGCAGTTTTGTTGTCAAGCATTACGTTGCAGTCACACTAAGGATTTTATTTAAAGAGTTTACTTGTTCTTTCATAGCGTTTTAGCTATGCCTTTCTTGTCTTTTGTCCTTGGGTATAATCTGTTTCCCCTAATTAAGTTGTCTCTATCTTTCTATCTTGTTCTATCTCGTCTATTGTGTTATTCCCTCTCGTCTACTTTGCTTTTCTATCTTACCTACTAAAACCTGTGAAGAATCATCGCAGATGATTGATACTCACAACACATCGAGCCGTACTCAGTTAGATGATGTCAATGTCAATATCAATGCTAGTGGCCAGTCACCAGTCCCTGGAGCCGCAGATCCAAGCATGGCATAAGAGTTTATTTGTTTCTTTAGACTTGCGTGGCCAGTTAAGTAAGCATTGACCATAAGGTCCAATTATTATTATTATTTGTTACTTTGATATCTTTTTAGTTAAATCGAATAAGTGGATGGTATTTCATCACTGTTTCCTGTGTGAGCTAGCTACTGATCTGGGACTAGTTCAGACCTAAATCGTATCTTTGGGTCCCAACATCGTCGCTTGGAATGCGACACCGAGGCGGCGGGCAACCGAGTCGACCAAGTCAAGACCCCTCAAGCAAGAGAAGAGAACCTATGGGCCCATTTCTACTTGGTTCTTGAGGCGGTTGGAAATGTTTCAGGCTACCTATGCTGACTCCGAACCCTCCGATGCCGACGACGTCACCTATGAAGAATTGAAGATGGACATAGCAGTCTACTTGGACCGCTAGAAATAAGTTGATCTTTTTTATTTCTACTTTTTTAAGAAAATATTTTGTAAGCGGTATCGCCACGTTGTTTGGCCATATGTAAATACAAAAAATAATTAAAAAATTCTAGTTTGGAGTTCAAGTTACTGTCTATGTTGAACATGTTTACTGAATAATGTATTTATCTTACTGTGAAAAACAAGTCATACATATAAACTCCTGAGGCTAGCCAAAAAATAGAATATTTTTTAGCTATAAAAGAAACTATCAGAGGCGATTTAGTGGAACAAACCACCTGTGATATGTATCATAGACAGTTATAAAATACAATAGTATGTGATACATCAGCTATCACAGATGGTTTCATCTACAAATCGTCTGTGATACATCAGCTATCTCAGATGGTTATTTATTGGAACCGTTTGTGATGTGTATGTATGTAACATCCCGTTTTCTTTTAAGTCCTTGCCAAGTTTTTAAAATAAAAGTAACCATTTGGCTTTATTGAGAATCCAAAGCTTAACCTGAGATTTTGAAATCTGGAGAGTTCAATTGGAATTAATCAAACCTTAACTAAGTCGTTGTTGATGTTCCTTCTTTGGTTGTGGCTCTCTGTGGTGTCTTTCTTTGCCCTCGGGTTGTGGTTCTCCAAGCCTCTCTGTGTGCCTGGTTCGCCTCTTTCTCTCTCTCTCTTAACTTCCTTTGTTGGTTTGAATCTCTTTGAGATCGAGACCTCTCTCACATCTCCCCTCTGTTCAACCTCTCCCTTGCTTGGGGTTTTCTGTCAAGGACCCGGCTCGGGTTATGCTTTCAAAACCTCTTTGGTTCCCCCCATGCCACGCTTGGCTTTGCTTCTTTGGACCTCCAATGGACCTCTCCACGCTCTCTGGGAACCTCGAGTTCTCTTTGGGCGCCTAGAGTTTCTCTGGACCTCCAGTGCTCTTTTGGGGCCTTCCTAGACCTCCTCGTGGCTATTTGGACCTCCTGGCGTTCAAATAGACCTCCCTCTGTCCCTCAAGGACTTTTCAGTGTCCTTTGGACCTCCTCGGCGTCCTTAAGACCTCCCTTTGTTGAGATCTAGCAGCTCAGACCTCCCTTGTTGAGATCTAGCAGCTCAGACCTCCCCTTGTTGAGATCTAGCCGCTCAGATCTCCCTTGTTGAGATCTAGCCGCTCAGACCTCCCCTTTGTTGAGATCTAGCCGCTCAGACCTCCCCTTTGTTGAGATCTAGCCGCTCAGACCTCCCCTTGTTGAGATCTAGCCGCTCAGACCTCCCCTTGTTGAGATCTAGCCGCTCAGACCTCCCCTTGTTGAGATCTAGCCGCTCAGACCTCCCCTTGTTGAGATCTAGCCGCTCAGACCTCTCCTTGTCGAGATCTAGCCGATCGGACCTCCCCTTGTTAGGATCTGGCCATTAGGACCTCCTCTCGGGAGATCTTAGCCGTCCAGGTCCTCCCTTAGTTGAATCCTAAGGTTCCGACCTCCTTAGGTCCAAGACCTCCTTAGCGCTTGGACCCATCTTTGATGCTTGTGGCTGTATCGCTTAAGACTTTACCTTCATTACCTTAGGACCGTCCGATGTGGTTTGGATGGCCCGATCCTAGGGGCACGTAGCTTGGTCCGAACGTTCCTTTCCTTTTTGGGCCGCCCGATTCCAATCGAGCGGCTTTGCTTTCTTCAAGATTTGCTTTTGTTTCCAGGACCTCCTCCCTGGTTGTTTTGTAAAGACCACCTCCCGGTCCTTCTTTGGTCTTTTATAAAAACCACCCTCCTAACCTTGAATTTTTCTGTTGGTCAGGACCTCCCTGCACCCTTTGATCTGGACCGTTGAGGTCCTCCCCTTTGAGATCTTGACCGTTAGATCTCCCTTTTGGAGATCTACTTGTCAGGACCTCCTCTTGAGTCCTTGGACCTCCCCCTCTAAGTGTCTTGGACCTCTTGCCCAGGACCTCACAGTGGTCTTTGGCGGGAATGACCCTTGCGGTGGGGCCACCTCTTTGACTTGTGGTGCACCCTTTTGACTGGCCCCACTTGCCAGCCCCTCTTCACCTTGTAATTATTGCTCTTGCCTCAGAACTCTGTGCGCATTTAATAGGTGTCGGGTCACATTAAATGCAGTCATATCTGAGGTTCTTTATTTCAATTCTTTTAGGGCAAGCCTTGCCCTAGTTGTCCCGATTGCCTACACCTCACTGAGTTTTTCCTTGTGGTGCACACTACCAACTCCGACTATATATAGCCTGGGAGGGCAGGCCTTTGTAATCTTTTGCTCATTTCTTCCTTCCTTGCCTCATCTGCTCAGTTCTTCCTTGTGCAAGACCTTTCCCAGGAGCTCTTTGAGGCTGTGTTAAGCCTCTTGGTTTCCTTTTTGGCTGAGTTGGTTTGAGTTCCTTTTTGGTTCTTTTGATGTTCTCGGCTTAGTGTGGTTTTGCTTATTTGGTTCTCTTGCTAACGTGTAGATCACGAGTTCGAGGAGATCTTGGACCCGACTCTTCTTTGCAGAAGGCTCTCCTTTGCTTGACCAAGGCAAGCCACAGACCTCCTTTTGATCATCTTGAACCAAGTTTTGCAAATGTATTTCGGTTTACTTTATCATGCATGGCTATGTTTATAAGAAAATGGTTTGGGCTATAGTTACTTGCCTACTTGCTATTATGCCTCCTTTATACCTTGTCTCCATCATGTTGTCATGTTTACCTTGTGAGCCTTAGGGTGGATAATTTAGTTGGTGTTCTTTGTTATTTGCCAACATGGGGCCGAGGTCTTATATAGCCTTGCTTAGAAAACGTGGTTCAACGTATCATGCTTCATCTCTAATAACCTTGACTAATAAGTTATGAAATGTGTGGTTGGTGCCATTGTTGAGCGACTATGGCGGGATGCCTAAGTCTGTCGGCTGTGGTGTGAGACCACTTGGTTAAAAATTGTGTGCAGACTGGGTGGTCTTTCGGCATGGGCTAATACAAATTGTTTTGCTAAGGCAAGAAGGCAGGAGTGAGTAGTGGGTCTTTGTGCACACTTGGTTGTGGAAGTCTTGCCTTAGCACAAATAAGGACTTCACTTTGTGTCTGTTGAACTGGGCCAATTAGTGCAACCACAAGATCATTTTATGGGAATGGTCAGGTGAATAATTAGCAATGAGATGGCTTGGGGCTGTTGTGGTTGGCGTGTGATTCGTTGGCGCAAGAGGGGCACCCTATAACCTGTGGATTTCTAGACCTTTGGAGGGATTATGAAACCTTAGCGGGCAGCCCTAGTCGGTTCAAAGCTTTGTAAAGGCCTTTGCGCTCTCTAGATCCGCTCACCTTAGGAAGTGAGCAAGGGTGACCGGAACCCATCCGCTAGAGAGATCGTGGATTGTGGGTAAAGTTGTACACCTCTGCAGAGTAAAAGATCTATTCGAATAGCCAAGTCCTTGGTCATGGACATGCTCAGTGAAATGGTGCAAGGGGTAGATGTTTCAAAAGCTTGTGCCACTGGACACTTCCGCGAGATGCTTTGGCTTTGTCTCAAGAGACCTTGGCCGACTCCGGAGGGGTCAAGGTTGGCTCGGGTAGTGGTCTAGGGGTTGGTTTGGACATCTGGAATGGGTGTTCTGGAGTGGGCTTTGGGTGAGGACCTGGCCACTGGTGTGACCAGACCTCCCCCATTTTTGGGTTGTGGCCGTGAGTTGGTGCTCACTCCACCTTTTTTTAAACATCATAAGTATTATGTATTATGGTTTTACCTTCTTTGCCTTACAATCTATTATTGCTATTATTGTCAAACTTGGCTTTATAAACTAACCATCTGACTCTCCATTGGTAAGTCCTTGCATGAATATTATTGCATCTTTGCTCTCAGAACTTCTTTGAGTACATTCCAAGTACTCATGGCTTAAGCCCTGTGTCAAAGCAGATTATGAAGATGACCAAGTGCGAGGCGGTCTGAGACCTCTTCGAGGAGGAGTTCTTCGACGACTAAGATGCCTAGGACGTCCTCCACCCGACAGCCTGTGGTGCTTGTAGGATGGCTTTTGCGTGTTTTGGTGTTTGAGCCCTAGAGCTCCTTGTTGCCAGTTGTAATGTTGGTTTTGTAAGCCCTCAGTGGCAGACCTCTTGTTAACAAGCTTGACCATAAGGTCCTATTATATAAAGTCTAATTTGTCTGCTTCATTTTTGTTTGACCTCGTGGTTGTGGTATTGGCTTGTGTTCTTGTGCGAGCTAGCTATGTTGTCCTGGGACTAGCTCAGATTCACAGGGGCAGGACCACCAGGAGGTCCTACGGGACTTAGCCTGGGAGGTCCTGCCGGACCTCTCTTGGTGATGTGCTTGGAGGTGCTACCGAGCAGGTGGCGGCCACGACCTCCGGGGAGGTCCTCAAGGCCTCTGGGAGGTCGATGGAGACCAAGACCTCGGGAGGTCCGCAAGACCTCTGGGAGGTCCCGGCAACCTCCTCGGTAAAGCTCCATGCGGTGCTACCACATCTTTCCGTGGTGACTTCGCAGCGCAAAAAAAAATGGTCCTCCCGGACCTCTTGCGGTACATCACGAGGTGGGTCGTCACAATTTATCACAGACGGTTCTACTTTAGAACCGTATGTGATGTCCTAATCTATTTATATTTGGACTCTAGGGTTTGCCCGCGCCCCCACTCAAACGATTAAGTTTCTCTAACTCTCCCTCCTCCCCTGAGCTCATCACCGTTGTCCTCGATGCGGCCTCCTCCTCGAGCCCGGCGTGCCTTCTTCCCCGAGCCCACTGCCTCATCCCAGAGCACGAGCCGCCACCTCCATACCGGAGCACGAGCCGCTGCCTCCTCCTCGAGCATGAGCTGTCACCTCCTCCCCAAGCACGAGCCGTCGCCTCCCCGAACCGGTGCCCCTTCTCCCCTGAGCCCGGCCTGCCTCCTCCCCTCCCCTGAGCACGTGTCGCCTCCTCCTCCTCCCCTGAGCTCGACGCGTCTCCTCTTCAATGCCGCCCTGCTGCTGTGGAAATCAGGTTGATTGTGTCAACCTAGATCTGAAATCACCTTCAAAAATGAATACATGCTGAATATTTACATTGCTCAGATTTCTCAGTAGCTTTGATTGCCATCTGCTAATATTTGCATGGCTCAAATTTCTCAGTGGCTTTGATTCCCATCTGCTTCATGAGTATCATAGCATTTCAATTTAATTAACCATTTGCATTTGATATGTTCTAGTCAGTGATTCATATTGTATTTGTTTTGATACTGCTACTCGAATATATTGCAATGTGGTGTGATGGGCTTAAGATGAATGCTCTGTGATGATAATAGTCTTGTACTGAAATTGTTTTGATAATCGGGTTTGAACTTGAGCTCTAATTGGAATGCTTACTGCTATTGATTGATCTTTAGCATTTAGTCGGTTACTTTCGATTGGTTAATTGGTTGAACCTCCAGGCCAAAAGTATTATATGTTGTCTTTTGTTTAAAGATCATGTCGGCAGATAAGTAAAGCACTATTTTAGAGCTCAAAGTATGAATTAATATTGTCAAATTCAATTAATGAAGAGTATATACTAAAATAGCGAGAAAGCTAAGATTAAATCTTGTGCAACTCTACATCTGAGAGCAATATCAAAATGTTAAATCTTAACTTTATGTTGATTTCATTTGTTCACATGACGTTTGTGTTGAGCATATTATTCCATTTAAATAACTTGGAGGATTTACATGTTTATATTTTCGTGCGTGTCAGAACTTCTATTTCTTGTGAAGATATCGTCCACTCATTCCTCCTCATCATCGCCTCATGCGTCTGATGCACTATCCTCTGGAAAATCCAAGCGTGATAGAACAAGAGGAATATCAAAAAGGCCCGAGGGCCGATTTACCATCACGGATGTCGATGTGTCTAGAACCCCTCTCAATCCTCACCGAGCAGCGTCCGCATTCTAGATAATGGTTAGAATAGTGGCACGGGAACGGGTCAAGATCACCTATGATTCGTGGAAGGAGTTGACCAAAGCTCAGAAAGGTGAGCTGCTGATGGATATTTTTCGATCGTTCGAGATCCTGGAAGAACACCAGACCTCCGTGCGACGACAGCATTGCTAGCAGCGTGCACAGCATGGAAGAACTTCAAGAGCACGCTTATCAAGCAATACATGGAGAAAGATCTGATGCCCTTCCAGAAGTATCCGTTCATGGAAGAGTACTGGCAAGACTTTGTGGCGAAGAAGACGACAGATGATTTTAGGAGTGAAAGTGCGACGCACAGGGCCCTCCAGGCAAAAACATGCGAGTAAAATCCCGCAATGGAGGGACCAGGATGAGCAGGCAATCCGTTGGGAGACCTCCCCACCATTTGTCGGGATCCCTGAAGAGCGCGTCCGAAACTAGATAAGAGCGAGGTCATCTACCGTGTCCTTGGGGGCTATCTCCTTTCCAAACCCCGCAGACGAGGAAGTATCCCAGCGCTTGGTAAGACATCAAACTACCTAGTTTGTAATTACTCCATAACATCGTGGGAAGTGAAATAACATGTCGGGCTATTGCAGGAAGCGTTGAGTGCGCAATCTTCCCAAGACTCATTCTAGGCAGTCAAGGAGAGAGATATACTCTCCACGATCCTGGGAAACAAGGAGCACCCGGATCGCATAAGAGGCCTTGGTCTTTATGTTCCATGGAAACAGGGATTCTTAGAGGACTCTGAAGCGTACCGGAGTAGGAATGTGGATATCATGGGGATATGCCCATGATCTTAGGATGATGAAACAATTGGCAATGTTGCTTTTGGTTTGAAGTTTCACGCGTTTTCGGCAAAGTTAAAAGGCTGATCTTTAGTCATTTTGGGTTTTTGGCTTTGGGATAGATTGAGTTCATAGGCTATAGTGCATATGTGTTGCATGATGCATGTTTTCACTAACGTGGGTCAAGTTGTGAAGAACTTGTTCCCGGATTCGTGTTTGCTTGTCTATTGTCGGGTGGCTTGCAGGTCAATGACGGTCAACGGCGAGGAGGATCGGGAATAAGCTTGGAGAGCCGAGGTCCGAACGATCATAGATGCGGGTGAGGTCAAGTGACTCAAGCGTGGCTGAGAATGGACAAGGATGACCGAACGGGCGATTGGTCGGATCGGTTGATCAAGCGGTCGCGGGGTCGGTGCAAGTGCCAAGGTGGTCCAGTGGGAACCGGATGGGAGAGACTTGCCAACACGATGAGAGCCGCTAGATCAATCTACACGTGACGCAAGACGGTGCGTCAGGAAGTGGATTAAGTCAAAAGAATTGCAGACGACGCTTTAAATTGCGTGCGCATGTGTTCTGAAATTGTTGGGCCTTAAGAGAGCCCATTAGGTTATTTTTAGAGCTTGTGGCTGTCATATAAAAGGGGCTAGGATGGGACATCTTAGGGTTGCTGCCCCAAAAAGATACTTGTGTGGCGGCCGTGTGTTCCTCGAAATGTGTCGTCTTACGTGGCGGCGCAGTAGCTACAATTCAAAAAATTCAAGGCGGCGACTGGTGCTCGGAAATCGCATCGTGGCGGCGCTTGCTGCCCTAAAAATCGAACCTCAGGCGGTCGATGCTTGGGTGTCACATCGGTTTGTGAACCATTTCTGCTTTGAGTAAAGTTTTTTTTCTAACGAGTTGATCTTAGTCTGCAGAATCCTGTTGCCCTTAGCATTGGTAGCTAATTTAAGTTACGCAAGATTCTTTGTTTGGATTGGGTTTTGTCTTGCAGACTATTGGTGGCGCCTGAAAAGCTCTTGGCGGCGTCAGAGAAACCAAGTTTTTGGGCGGCGGCAATTTTCTCGGTTCTGTTTTCGACTTTTTTCTTGGTCATCAAATGATCCGGATCGATTTGTGTGTGTGGCGGCGTGCCCTTAGGAACTCGAAAAAATTGAAGAGCTTGGCGGTTCTTTGTTCCTCCGTGAGGTAATGGAGCCTCGAAAAATTAGATCATAGTATGAAATCGTTCTCATTGTTTGTGACGATTCTATGATCCGCAAGTTGAAGTTTTTTTTACATTTTTGGAAGAGGAGCCGTCTCACGGGGAACTTGATGGTACCATCTAGCGAAAGCGATTGGGATTAAGCTCCATAGAGAGTTGGCTGCGTTGTTCTTTGAGTTAATCTTTGTGTCTGCTTAAGTTTTTTTGTTATTCTAGCTGCCTCCTTTTGATCGACCGTTTTGCATTTTATTACCTTGCCTTCAAAGATGCGTTCTTAATTTACTTTATTGCTTAGGATGCGTTCCTCCTCTGTGTTTTTTGTCGGTTCATTTTCTTGTGGGTTGATGCGCCTTGTGATGATCGCAGTGTTTGCCTTCGAGAGTTACTGTGGCGCCAGGAGGTCTGTCGCCTAAAAATCTTGAGCGCCCCTGAGAAAAATTAGAGCCGGCGGGAGCGTTCCCAAATTTGTGTGCGTGCGGTCTTGAGTTGTTTGTAGTCTTGAGCTTCGGGGTTTGATCAGATTCAACACAGGTCATCAGCTATACCTGTATACAGATCTTCATAGCTTTTTAGCTATTGGAGTGAATGTAGTGTTGAGTTTGATCGAAGGAAAAATTAGAGAAAGCGTCTATTCACCCCCCCTCTAGTCGCCTTTCCGATCCTACAATTGGTATCAGAGCCCGGTTAGCTCTTCTCATAGATCTTAACCGGTCTTTGAAGCCATGGCGACTGACAAGTATTCGACCAAACCACCTGTTTTCGATGGAGTTGATTTTGCTTGCTAGAAGGCACGCATGCATGCCTACATTGAGGCTCAAGGGCACGCTATTTGGCTTAAGGTCAAAAATCCATATGTCGTGCCAGCCAATGACGATGTGATCAATCCAGATGTTGAGGCTAATAGCAAGGCTCAAAACTTTTTGATCCAAGGTCTTAGTCGATCTGAGTTTGAGCGCGTGGCTCATTTGAGGTCTGCTCACGAGATCTGGAGGGCCCTTTGTGACTACCACGAGGGTTCGACTGTGATCAAGGAAGTGAGACAGAACCAGCTCAAGAAAGAATACTCAAAGATCGAGCAAAGACCTGGTGAGTCTTTAGATGAGCTGTGGGGGAGATTCTCCAAGATTCTTCATGATCTTCGTGTTGTTGATCTTGTTTTCACTGAGTCTGAGAATGCACGCCAGCTTTTGGGTGCTCTTGATGTGAAGGTCTGGGGGATGAAGATCACATCCATCAATAACAACACTGTCATGAGTGAGCTTACCATGGATAAGCTTTACTCCAGGTTGAAGACGCATGAGATTGACTTTATCTTGCGTCTCCCCAAGACAGAGTCGATGGCTTTGGTGGTCGACCCATCTAAGGGTAGCTCGTCTGATTCATTTGATTTTGGCTCATCTGGCTTTTCCTTGTCAGCTTTACATTCTTTGACCGATGAGCAGCTAGAGAGGCTACCTGAGGATGATTTAGCCCTCCTATCCACAAAATTCTCTAGAGTGTACAACAAAGTGAGGAACAGGAGGAGAGGTGCCCCTATCACGTGCTTTGAGTGTGGTGAGCCTAACCACATTCGTTCCAGATGCCCCAAGCTGAAGGGCAAGTATGTGAAGGACACTCGGAGGCGTCCTCAAGCTAAGGATGCGAAACCCAAGAAGACTAACTATCGCAAGTTCGTCAGCCGGGTCCTTGCCGCTCTAGAGACTGTTGACATGAGCGATGTGGACTCAGAGACGGAGGACGACGAGGATGACACCCATGGCAAGAAGAAGGCCCAGAACTTCACCGGCATGTGCTTCATGGCTAGCGACAGCCATGACGTCGACTCCTCCAACGGCAGCGATTTACCCTTTCGGTGATCCGGATGAGGTATGTCCCTCACTTGTCGACATGAAACGTGCATTGGTCATTTCTGAACAAAAACTGAAAAAGCAAGCTAAAATGATTAAGAGACAGACACCATGATTGATAATCTGAATTCAGAGGTTGTTAGGCTTAAATCTGTTGATGTGTGCGATTCTTGCTCTAGCTTGCAAAATGAATTGATCAATCTAAAATCTGCTCATTCCTCTGCTAGAATCAATTGAAAGATGCTCTTGATGAACTAGAAACTCTCAAGTCTAGTCCTACTTGTATGAATGCCATTGCTTTAGATGTGACTCTTGTTGATGCTATTCCATTATCTTGCTCAAACTGTGCTTTGCTTGAATCAAAATTGGATAGTGCTACAAAAGATTTGATGAAATTTGATGCTAGTCACACATGCTCTCATTGTGAGAAAAATAAGATTAAAATGAAGGAGATGTCTGAAATAATTCTTTACTCTAAAACTGCTTCATGTGAAAACTGTGTTAAACTCACACTTGAGAATGATGCTTTAAACAAGACACTAGAGGAAAAGGCTAAAATTGAACAATCCATGTCCATGAATGCTTCCAAGAAAGTTGTTGACTCTAATTCTTGTGATCTTTGCATTGAGATTGGGCATAATGTAGATAAGATACAAGAAGCATTTAGAGTTAAGTTCAAAGAGCAGTTGGATAGGATTAGAGATAATTATTGTGTGTCTTGTGAGGCTTTGAAAGCCGAGGTAGCTCATTATAAGGAAAAATGTGATAGGGCTAGCATGTCAAATAAGTGTGCTTCTTGTTATGAACTAGCCAAACAAAATGACTACCTTAAAGAGACTCTTGAGAGATTTATTGGTGGGAAGAAGAACCTCAACATGATTCTTGACAAGTCTAAGGTGAGTGTGAATAATAGAGGCCTAGGATTTGATTCTCTAGAGCATACCAAGAACCATCCACCTAAGATTGTTAGAGCTGTTGAGAGTGGTCTGTTTGAGGTAGAACCCCCTAAGCCATCCAAGATAGTCTTCAAATCAGCTGGTTTTGCCCAAACCACTTCTAGCAAGATAGGTGCTTCTACTTCATCATGTCAGACCCTTCAAAAGGTCAAGTACCATTGCACCTTCTGCAAGAAGAATGGCCACATTGTTGAGTTCTCGCTCAGAGAGCCAAGATTGAGAGGAAGGAGAGAATGAGTAACTTGAGAACCATTAGAGGAGTCCTTCACCTTTGTAGTCTCTAGAGCCAGCAAAATTGCTTTTTCCTGCTAGACATAGGCCTAGGTTCGTAGATGACTTCTTTGACTCCTTTGGTGGCTCTAGGCAGCGTTCTAGGTTAGGACATCGTGAGGAGAGACCACGGGTAGCATCTAGACAGGGGGAGTACCGACCTTTTGGTAGGTCGATTCGGAGAGGTCTAAGTGGTTCTCGTGTGCATTCTTATGATTTTGCTTCTAACCATTTTACTGCTGTTTCTACTGTTTTGCCCAAGCATCGTGTGACTCAGTACTGGATTCCCAAGTCTTTTATCACTAACTTGATCTAAGGCACGCAGATGTTTCTGTTCGTGCTTTGTAGGTCCGTCGTGCGAGGAAGGAGGACATATGGCTCGTTGACTCTGGATGTTCTCGACACATGACTGGAGATTCTAGATGGTTCTCCTCCCTCACACGTGCATCTGGCAATGAATTGATCACATTTGGGGATGCTTCTACCGGGACCGTGACAGCCAAGGGCACAGTGCGCGTCAACAACAAGTTCATGCTTAAGGACGTCGCTTTGGTAAGTAAGTTGAGGTATAATCTGCTTTCTGTTTCTCAGCTGCTTGATGAGGGTCTAGAGGTGAGATTTAAAAGTGGTGAGTGCAGGGTTTTAGATTCCTCTGGTGAGCTTGTCTTTAAGATATCCAGGTTTGAGAGGATCTTTTGTGCTAATTTCTGTATCTCTTCTGCTTCTAGCCCTAGGTGTCTTGTTGCTTCTGATTCCCATGATCTAGTTTTGTGGCATCGTAGGTTTGGACACATAGGCTTCGATCACTTGACTAGAGTCAGTAGCAAGGATTTGATTAGAGGTTTACCTAGGCTGAAGGCTGTTAGAGAACTTGTTTGCTCACCCTGTAGACATGGTAAGATGGTTTCTGCTTCTCATCCACCTCTTACCTTAGTGATGACAGATGGACCTGGTCAGCTCCTGCACTTAGACACTGTTGGTCCTTCTAGAGTTCAGTCAGCCGGTGGGAAATGGTATGTGCTTGTGGTTGTGGATGATTACTCCAGGTATTCATGGGTCTATTTTCTGGTTTCTAAGGACGAGGCATTTGGCTTCTTTAGAGAGTTGGTCCTTAGACTTGCTGTTGAGCTTCTTGGAGCATTGAGAGCCATTAGGAGTGACAATGGGACATAATTCAAGAATTCTTCCTTTGCCACTTTCTGTTCTAATAGAGGGCTAGAGCATCAGTTTTCATCACCTAGAGTTCCCCAGCAGAATGGAGTAGTGGAGAGGAAGAACAGGACCCTTGTAGAGATGGCGAGGACCATGCTAGATGAGCATTCCACACCTAGGAGGTTTTGGGCTGAGGCGATCTCTACTGCATGTTATATTTCTAATAGGGTTTTCTTGAGATCTGTGATTGGTAAGATTTCTTATGAGCTCAGATTTGGTCATAAGCCCAAAGTTTCTCATTTCAAGATTTTTGGTTGCAAATGCTTCATTCTTAAACATGGCAACCTTGATAAATTTGAATCTAGATGTTCTGATAGCATATTTCTTGGATATCCTGCTCATTCTCGTGGCTATCGTGTATTTAATTTTGACACTAACAAAGTTGTTGAGACTTGAAGTCACTTTTGATGAGGCTAGTCTGGTACTAGACCCGATGATGCAGTACACGTGTTTCGAGAGCATCTTAAATCGATGATGACTCGAGGATGAGGACCCAATCCATCCTCAAGTCCCTTCTAACTTGGTTGGAGAGCTGCTTCCACTACATCGACCTTCAGATGAGCGGCCTCATCCTACCTTCACCGACGATCGAGTGGCTCTGCTCCTACCTCCTGACCCATGAGGTAGAGGCCACTTCAAAGACCAGAGCTCCTCTTCGCATTCAATGACAAGATCCACCGAGCAGATGATTGGGGATCTTCATGAGTGAGTCACTCGCTCGAGTTCATTTCTCCCGATTCCCATGCACATTCTCGCTTTTGTTGCTTCTTTTGAACCCCGAGATGTCACCCATGCTCTTTCGATGCCTCTTGGGTCAATGCCATGTATGAAGAACTTGAAAATTTTGAAAGAAACAAAGTCTGGACCTTAGTTGAATCTCCACCTAATCATAATGTAATTGGAACAAAATGGGTTTTAAAAATAAGCAAAGTGAAGATGGGTTGGTAGTTCTTAATAAGGCTAGACTTGTAGCTCAAGGGTATTCCTGTAGAGGGCTTAGACTTTGAGGGACCTTTGCTCTGTAGCTAGATTGGAAGCCTTTCGCTTTTTGCTAGCATTTATGCATCCAAGGGCTTCAAGCTTTTTCAAATGGATGTCAAAAGTGCTTTTCGAATGGTTTCATAGAAGAAGAGGTCTTTGTCAAGCAACCTCCTGGTTTTGAAAATCCTAAGTTCCCAAACCATGTTTTAAACTCTCCAAAGCCATGTATGGATTGAAGCAAGCCCCTAGAGCTTGGTATGATAGGCTTAAGAGTTTCTTGCTTAAAAATGATTTTTAAATGGGAATGGTTGATAAAACTTTGTTCACTCTCGTGCATGGCAATGACTTTTTGATGGTTGATTTATGTGGATGACATTATATTGGTGGTTCTTCTCATACTTTGGTGTCTAGATTTTGATTCTATGAGCAGAGAGTTCGAGATGAGCATGATGGGCTTAATTGACCTTCTTCCTTGGTCTTCAAGTCAAGCAAGCTGAAAGAAGGCACCTTCATTCATCAAAGTAAGTATACAAAGGACCTTCTTCGGCGTTTTGACATGGAAAGTAGTAGACCAATGTCTACTCCCATTGCCACGACCACCGTGCTGGACCCTGATGAGGATGGAGAGCCCGTGGACCAGAAGGAGTACCGCAAGATGATCGGCTCTCTCCTCTACCTCACAAATACGAGGACGACATATTTCTTTGTGTGTCTGCGGCGCCGATTTCGAGCTTCCTCGAGCTTCTCATCGTCAAGCAGTGCGTCGCATATTTAGGTACCTTTAGGGCACTCTTGACTTTGGACTTTGGTATTCTTCTTCTTCTGCTCTCTCTATTCGAGCATTTTCTTATGCTGATTTTCTTTGGGTGTAGAGTGGATAGGAAGAGTACTTCAGCACTTGTCATTTCTTAGACACATCTCTTATCTCATGGTCATCTAGGAAAGCAGTCCTCTGTTGCCTGATCCTTCGAGGCCGAGTATGTAGTGCTGACCCGAAGAGTTGCTCTCGTGTTCTCTGGATCTTGTCTACTCTGCGGGACTATGGGTTGTCTTTGGGTAGTGTTCCTCTTTTCTGTGACAACACTAGCGCCATTAATATTGCTAAAAACCCAGTGCAACATTCTAGGACTAAGCACATTGACGTTAGATATCATTTCCTTAGAGACCATGTTGAGAAGGGTGGTGTTGTGCTTCACTTTGTAGAGTCCGAGCAGTAGGTTGCGGATATCTTCACTAAGGCTCTTGATTCTTCTCGTTTTGCTTCTTTGCGGGGAGAGTTGGGGGTTGTTAGTCCTCTTGGGCTGTTTTGAGGGGGAGTTTACTCTTTTTGCATTCATTTGTATCATAATGCATTTTACAATTCAGCAACTTGCATTGTAATATAACCTTGTGGAGCTTTGATTATTATCCATTTATGACATGATTTCATACTTTATACCCTGCCATGTCTTGTGCTAGTTTGCTAGACTTCTTTTGTGGCTTTTTATGTATAGCTTAGCTTTTGCCATGCTAGCTTTATTATCTGTGAGCAAACTGAATCATAATATGACTTGTTGGATCTTGTGACTAGTTTTGCTTTAGTGATCCTCTCATGATTCATGCCATGTCATATAGGCTTAATTGAGTTTTGAACTTATTCTGAGTTTTAAATTGAGCTTTGATAATTCTTAAGTCAAGCAAATGAAAAATGAGCTTGTCTGTGCGAAAAAACTGATCTCACCAATTCTCTCTTATGAGACGGCTTGCCATTGCACTAGGCATGAACTCAGGGGGAGTTTTGGATGACCCAGACTATTCTCTTAAGCTTTTGTTGCTTGGGATGGTCGCAGTGAGGCTTGAGATCTAGCACAATGCTAAGAAAACAAATTGACAATTGGTTGAAGCTTAGAAGGCAGTTGTGGCTGGCTCCTAGTCCAAGACTTGCTTTACTAAGATAAAACCAATCATTTTCAGCAAAGTGCTCAATGTGCTAAATTCTAAATGCTTGATCAAATTGTTTCAAATCTGAATGCTCAAACTTGACTCTTTTTCTAGGTTCTGGCTCAATCTCGCTTATAGACATGACCTGACTCATTTTTGGATACCTTTAGTTAAACTGTGATCTTGAGCATCTTGTCATACTGTTGATTCGTTTAATCTCAGATTATTGCTATTTTGGCCTTAGCTTTACTGTACATATTTTGCCATAATTGAATATAGCTTCTTCATATAATATGGCTTGGTGTAATACTTGTACAGTCTTCATGAATAATCTTCATGGCTCCTTTTGCTCAAGTTAAAAACAAAACAAAAAAAATGACAAAAAAATGAAAAATTACAAAATTGCAATCATTTCATTACATTCATGCTCTATCTTCTTCCTTGCACCTTGATGAATCCATTGTCAAAGGGGGAGAAAGATTGGTCAAAAATGTTGTTTTAGAGCTCTTCATCTCAATGATCAGAGGTCACATAGAACAATTGTTCTTTCATATGGACCTTAAGTGATATTTTGACGATTCTTTAGAAATTGAAGCTTTTGTGCTTTCTTTTGCCTTATCTCACTTTCTTATGCTATTCTGAAGCCAGCTTGGTTATTTTCTTTGCTTTTTCTTGCATTTGGACCAAATTGTGCCTTTGTGCGAAAACTGTAATTATTTTACTTTTCAAACCACAAAACTACATTTTCTGAGAAATTGCCAATGTGTTCATCAAGGGGGAGATTGTGGATATCATGGGGATATGCCCATGATCTTAGGATGATGAAACAATTTGCAATGTTGCTTTTGGTTTGAAGTTTCATGCGTTTTCGGCAAAGTTAAAAGGCTGATCTTTAGTCATTTTGGGTTTTTGGCTTTGGGATAGATTTAGTTCATAGGCTATAGTGCATATGTGTTGCATGATGCATGTTTTCACTAACGTGGTTCAAGTTGTGAAGAACTTGTTCCCGGATTCGTGTTTGCTTGTCTATTGCTGTGCAGGTGGCTTGCAGGTCAATGACGGTCAACGGCGAGGAGGATCGGGACTAAGCTTGGAGAGCTGAGGTCCAGAACGATCATAGATGCCGGGTGAGGTCAAGTGACTCAAGCGTGGCGCAGAATGGACAAGGATGACCGAACAGGCGATTGGGCGTTGGTTGATCAAGCGGTCGGGGGTCGGTGCAAGTGCCAAGGTGGTCCAAAGGGGAACCGGATGGGAGAGACTTGCCGACACGATGAGAGCCGCTGGATCAATCTACACGTGGCGCAAGACGGTGCGTCAGGAAGTGGATTAAGTCAAAAGAATTGCAGACGACGCTTTAAATTGCGTGCGCATGTGTTCTGAAATTGTTGGGCCTTCAGAGAGCCCATTAGGTTATTTTTAGAGCTTGTGGCTGTCATATAAAAGGGGCTAGGATGGGACATCTTAGGGTTCTTTGCCCCAAAAGATACTTGTGTGGCGGCCGTGTGTTCCTCCGAAATGTCGTCTTCGTGGCGGCGCTGTAGCTACACGAAAAAAATTCAAGGCGGCGGCTCGGTGCTCGAGAAATCGTGATCCGTGGCGGCGCTTGCTGTCCTAAAAATCGGAACCTTGTCTGGTGATGCTTGGGTGTCACATCGGTTTGTGAACCATTTCTGCTTTGAGTAAAGTTTTTTTCTATCGAGTTGATCTTAGTCCTGCAGAATCCTGTTGTTCTTAGCGTTGGTAGCTAATTTAAGTTCAGCAAGATGTGCTATTTGATTGGGTTTTGTGCTAGCAGCTATTGGTGAGCGCCTGAAAAGCTCTTGGCGGCAAGGCCCAGAGAAACCAAGTTTTTGGGCGCGGCAATTTTCTCGGTTCTGTTTTCGACTTTTTCTTGGTGTCAAATGATCCGGATCGATTTCTATGTGTGTGGCGGCGTGCCCTTAGGAACCGAGAAAAAATTAAAGAGCTTGGCGGCTGCTTTGTTCCTCCGTGAGGAAATGGAGCCTCGAAAAATTAGATCATAGTATGAAATCGATTCTCATTGTTTGTGACGATTCTATGATCTGCAAGTTGAAGTTTTTTTTACGTTCTTTGGAAGAGGAGCCGTCTCGCAGGGAACTTCAGTGGTACCATCTGGCGGCGATTAGGGATTAAGCTCCAGAGAGTTGGCTACGTTGTTCTTTGAGTTAATCTTTGTGTCTGTTTAAGTTTTTTTTTATTATTCTAGCTGCCTCCTTTTGATCCGACCGTTTTGCGTTTTATTACCTTGCCTTGAAGATGCGTTCTTAATTTACTTTATTGCTTAGGATGCGTTCCTCCTCTGTGTTTTTGTCGGTTCATTTTCTTATGGGTTGATGCACCAAAGCGATGATCGCAGGTGTTTGCCTTCGAGTTGCTTGTAGCGCCAGGAGGTCCTGTCTACCCAAAAATCTTGGCGCCTCGAGAAAAATTAGAGCCAAGGAGCGTTCCCAAATTTGTGTGCGCGTGCGGTCTTGAGTTGTTTGTAGTCTTGAGCCGTGGTTTGATCAGATTCAACACAGGTCATCAGCTATACCTGTATACAGATCTTCATAGCTTTTTAGCTATTGGAGTGAATGTAGTGTTGAGTTTGATCGAAGGGAAAATTAGAGAAAGCGTCTATTCACCCCCCCCCTCCAGTCGCCTTTCCGATCCTACAAGAAAGATAGCCAAAATCGAGCGCGATGCACGGCTACAAGAGGAGATTTGTGAATCCCTCAAAGAGATCACTAATGCTGTCATAGATGATATCACTACTACCGTTAGAGATGAGATGCGACGACAGATGGAGAGCATCGAGGAAAGGTTTAAGGGAAATCAGTTGCAAACCCCCGTCGCTACTGTGCTAGCTAGCCCCCAACCATCGGAGTAGCTACGCGTCAACTCTACCTTATAAAACGACGACAAATTTCCTATTGATGAAATCCTGGTAATAATTATTATCTCTAGAATGCTCGATCCATTGATAGGCCTGTTGGAGTAGCTAATTTTGTATCGTTATGTAGGTGACTACGAAGTGTAAGCTCCAAGTGAAATGTGCCTCCATTGCCCTGGACGCTGCTTGGGGCCAAGCGTATCCATTGGTGTCGGGTGCTTGCTGCACAGTGTAAATCTAGCGCCCGGTTTCGCAAAAGTGAATGTAGACGGTGTTCATGCCAATTTCGAGGTCGTTCTACAACAGATGCCCCCAAACAACGAGGTCGTGACTCTAGAGCAAGCCATTGAAACATTCATCTAGTAGCCCAAGAGGGACATTTTCCTAGAGCTACCTACACCTGTGTCAACTTCACAGGAATGTCCTACAATGGTGTCAAGTCCATGGAACTACCTGCACCGATGCGGCAAGGGCCCGGTGCATCGGATGCATCTACACCTCATGCCCGGTAGACTCATGTGAAGCCAACCTCTAAAAAGTGAGGTGGCAAGGGCAAATCAAAGAAGCTCGATGATATCCCCTTCTTGTCATTGGCTCGTAAATTCGTGCAAGGCTAGCCGTTGGTCGAGACGGTAAAGCACCTCAAAATCCTAGGATTGGCTTGCACGAGATTGCATGCACTGTACATAGAACAGACCAACAAGACGGATGGACAACAGCCCATGGGTGTCAACGTCAAGTTCGGGCCACATCATCTTCGTCACGATGTTCAAGACTGTGTCTTCACGGTGACCTTCGAGGACTTATTCTTACTCTTCAACCTCGGCGCCCTCGATGCCTTACTCATGTGATGATGGATACTGTAAGTGTGTACAATCATAGTCAACATTCGTGTAATACCGATAAATGTTATATATAACTCTTTGCTTTTATGTGTGTGTGTGTGTACATGATTTCTGAAGTGGAATTAAGAAAATCACCGGTAGGTTTCCTCGACCCACACTTGGTAAGGTAAGTTCGGTAGTAGTCACTCAACTCTCATGATCCTGGCTACGAACTTGCATGGCACGAAACCACGTAATCGTTGAACTATTCGACAAGTCGTTATCAATCGTGCACAAATACCTGGATGACCTGATCACAAAGATCAATACCTGCATACACTGAAGAAGCACGCAAGAACAAGATAAATAAGCAATCTAAAATTGCGAATAGGAATTGAAATTGTATTGATAAGTGGGCTTCCAAAGAACAATATCGTTGTTGATCTCGCCGAACAAGAGGACAAAGTGTAAAGTAGCAAAGCTAAACATCAATCATCAAAACCCGTGGGAACTAAAGGGATGGCGGCCACTATGTAAAGGAGGAAGAGGGAGGGGTGGTGTTACTGCTCATGCATGAACAGTAACCACATGAACAGTATGGGCCTAGGGTTTCTATCCAAATTACATGGACCGTGGGCCCAAGTGGAGGTGAAACAGCACTGTTTTGGTGATTGTGGCTCGCTCAGAAGGAATTTGGCACTGGGGCCAAATCTGTTAGAAAGAGCACGAGATAAGCTTTCTATCAAGTACTCGTGGACCTCCAACGGACTCCGTATGTGAAAGTTGTGTATATTTGAAGTCAGTACTGTCTCCGGTGGCCGAATTGTATTCCAGAACGTGTCCAACTTAGAGTCTTGCTTCACATGGATGAAAAGTGATGTGGTGACCCTAAGAAAGTGTTGGGGAAGACGTTCACTTGGTCTTGATGTGCGGGTCGGCTTCCCTTTAGGTGGACCCCAACCACGAGCACGTAGTGTTGATGCATTCCTCCTTGTATAGCTGCACAAATATACATTTTCATCGTTAGGTACACTACTACAGAAATGCTAATACTGGATGCCTGATCACAGACGGTTCATCGAAACCGCTCAGATAAACACAATCTCGAGCGGTTTTTGTTTACCCACCGTCGTGTTATTCTCCGTATAAAACCGCAAATGCGTGAAGATGTCATATCACGAGCGGTTCATGTTTAGAACCGTCATGAAGTATCACGAGCGGTTCCAAATATGAACCGTCTGTGATATTACCCAATATCACGAAGGTTTTGTTAAAACCGTCTGTGATAATTAACTCATCACAGGCGTATATATAACTCTGCCTCCCCGCCATGAGATATAGTCTTCTTGATCTCCATCTCTGGCGTTCGCGTGCGGTTTGAGTACATCGCCTCACCTCTTGAGCCGGCTGGTCCATTTCAGCTATATATTGTCGCCGAGGAGCTTGCCGCCGTCGCCTCATTCACCGATTGACGACCGGCCGCGCCTTGGACCTTCCCCGACTTTCATTGACACCTTCCTCGTGATCGAGGTGAGATCAAGCATAAGCATCCTTTAATTTGAGTAGTTTGACGCGCACGCCAAATCGCTAGTTTCAGCGCCTCCATGGGACATCACCGTCGGTTCGCCTCGGCGAGACCTTAGGGCGAGCCACGACTATATAGCAATGCGATGTCACCCTAAGCCCGATTTGAGCTTGAAATTAATCCTCTGTTTTTTAATCATTTAGTTAATAAACTAACGAGTCTATGACAGTGGGATCGCCATAGATTTTATAAATAAAATCATGAAATAAAAATGAGTCAGCGACAAGTAGGGCCCACATGTAAGTTAATAAAATCCGGAAAAATGAAAAAATAAAAAATCGTAATTAAGCCTCGGAAAATACGCTTTGAAAGTCATCACCCTTTTATTTATTTTAGGGTTTTCAATACGAACCGTGTGATGGACGAAAAGTTGGATGTACACCGAGAACCGTGTGAGTGAAGAGTACATTAATGGCGTGTCTGCTTTTACAAGAGCCGCCGAGGAGGATATGTTGAATAAGGGGCGGAATATATGTCTTGTCCATGCATTGATTGCGAGAATCGAAGATGTTTAACAACCGAGCGCAGATCGAAGCACACTTGATTGAAGGGGTTTCAAAAGGGTTATACATGTTGGACCACCACGGTGAAGAGCATATTATCAGAAGTCAACGATATGCATATTATCAGAAGTCAACGATATGCCGAATGATGACGATTGTGGTTCCGATTCGGATAGGCCGCACGATGACAATCTAGATCGGATGCTTAGCGATGCGAAGGAAGCGTGATGAGAGGGAGTATGTTCAATTCGGGCGTGATGAAGGACTCAGAGAAACCTTTGTTCCCGAGCTGCAAGTCGGAATACACAAGGTTGTCATCCGTGCTTAAAGCCGCTGAAATTGAAGGCAAGCAGCGGTTGGTCCGACAAGAGTTTCACGGAGTCATTAGGTCTCTTAGCGGACATGCTTCTAGAGGGAAACGAGTTGCCCAAAACCACCTACAAAGCCAAAAGGTTCTTTGTCCATTGGGAATGGAAGTAGAAAGAATACATGCATGTCCGAAGATCAGTATCCTCTACCGTAACGAGTATACAAACATGCATGTATGTCTGGTGTGCAACGCATCCCTATACAAGCGTAAGAAGCAATCAGATGACGACGAGGGAATCGAGGTGAAGAAAGGACCTCTTGCTAAGGTGGCGTGGTATCTTCCTGTAATTCCCCGTTTGAAGTGGTTTTTTGTGAACCCAAAGAATGCAAAACTGCTGTATTGGCACTCAGAGGAGCGTAAGAATGACGGAAAGTTAAGACACCCTGCTGATTCCGCCCAGTGGAGAAACATCGATAGGAGGTTTGCAGACTTCGGTGCGGAATCGAGGAATATAAGGTTTGGATTGAGTACAGATGGAATGAATCCTTTCGGTAACATGAGCAGCCGACAAAGCACTTGGCCCGTGACGCTCTGTATCTACAACCTTCCTCCTTGGTTGTGTATGAAGCGGAAGTATATTTTGTTGTCGATACTTATCCAAGGGCGAAGCAACACTGGGAATGATATTGATGTGTACCTAGCACCATTGATGGAAGATCTAAAAATACCGTGGATTGAAGAATGCATGTATGGGATGCGTATAAGCGAGGAACTTCACTTTACGTTCCTTGTTGTTCTCGCACCATAAATGATTATCCCGCCCTTGCTAATCTGTCGCCGAGTACAAAAGGGCCAAAGCACATACTCACCGCTTAGATGATACCGAGAGTGTGTGGCTGAATCACTCGCGCAAAACCGTGTACATGCGTCATCGTAGGTTCCTTGGAGGGCTCACCCATACCGCAGATGAAGAAACAATTCGATGGAGAGAAGGAGGACAGTTCGGCTCCAAGGCATTTAAGTGGAAAAGAGGTCTATGATATGGTTAAGGATTTAGATGTTGTGCTTGGAAAGGATGTAAATCGAGGACAAGTAAGAAGAACATGTGGAAGAAGAGATCAATATTTTGGGACTTACCTTATTGGGAGCACCTAGAAGTTCGCCTTTGCATCGACGTCATGCACGAGAGAAGAATGTATGTGATGACTTGATTGGTCTCTTCTTGAACATTCGTGAAAAAAAGGATGGTGTCAATGCACGGCTTGACTTGGTTGATATGGACATCGACCCGAGTTAGCACCAACAAGGACCGATAAAGGACGAACGTACCTTCCCCGCTTGTTACACTCTGTCCAAGGCCGAGAGAACCGAATCTGTCTTTGGTGCTTGCATGGCGTGAAAGTTCCGTCGGTTACTCCGCCAACATGAAGAAACTTGTTTCGATAAAAGATTTGAAGTTAATTGGCATAAAGTCTCATGATTGTCATGTGTTGATGACACAAATGCTCGCTGTTGCAATTAGAAGTATTTTGCCGATCAAGGTCCAAGAGACAATCATGTGGCTGTGTTATTTTTTTAACACAATTGCTCAGAAGGTCATCGATCGAAGGACTAGATGCTCGCAGACGAGGTGGTGACGACTCTATGTGATCTTGAGATGTATTTCCCTCCGTCGTTTTTTGATATCATGGTCCATCTCATTGTTCATATTGTGAGGGAGATAAAGATGTGCGGACCCGTGTTCCTACGTAGCATGTATCCGTTCGAGAGGTTCATGGGAATTCTCAAGTCATATGTACGAATCGATCTCGGCGAGGGCAAGATCGTCGAAGGTTATGCAACCAAAGAGGTCATTGAGTTCTGCCTCGATTACATGGCTCAGGTCGAACCGATAGGTGTGCCTCGATCTCGCCATGAGGGGAGGCTCGAGGGTATCAGGACCATTGGAAGGAAAGCAATCACTCCAAATATGGATGCGTATGCTCAAGCCCATTTCACGGTCTTGCAACACATGACTGAAGTGTCCCCGTATATCGACCAGCACAAGGACGTGCTTCGGCAACAGAATCCGGTGCGGCCGGATGTTTGGATCACGAGACAACACAACAGACGGTTCAACCAATGGTTGAAGGAGCGACTTGCTAGGAGCTCGTCAAGTGATATGCTGACATGGTTGGCAAAAGGGCCAACATTTACAGTTGTAACATGGCGAGGATACGACATAAATGGGTACACATTCTATACGCAGGCTCAGGATATAAAAAGCACTAACTAGAACAGCGGTGTCCGCATAGATGCATTCAGTACCGATGGGCTGAGGAGCTCTTACTATGGGCAAATAGAGGAGATATGGGAGCTCGACTACGTGCTTTTCAAGATCCCCCTATTTCGGTGTCGTTGGGTCCATCTCCCACAGGTGAAGGTCGACAAGTACGGCGTCACTACCGTGGGCCTCGAACGTGTCGGATACAAAGACGAACCATTCGATCTTGGCAACCAAGTTGTTCAAGTCTTCTATGTTACCGACCGGCAAATAAGAAGCGCCACGTAGTTCTTCATGGAAAAGGAGGATTGTCGGAGTTGAGAATGTAGTGGACGAGGAAGAATACAATCAATTTGACGAGTTGCCTCCTTTTGGAAACGGCATAAGGGTCGAGGAAGAAGAACATGACGAAACTAGCTACATACGTGTCGATCATCATGAAGGGCTAATTTTTAAAGATTAATTGAACAATGTGTGTATATGTATATGTACGTTCTGATGAATGGTTAATTTTAGTTCATTTGAGTTAATTAATTGATTTGTACTGTGAAATGGATGTGATTGTTTCTCAAATAAATGTGAATTGGATGTATATACATGTACTTGTTGTCTTTTCTGCTTGTTTCAGAGGGCATGGCTAGCATTTCCTAAGGCTAGCCAATAAATGCAATCGATCTAGATATTAACCAATACAAAATAATATTACAGACGGTTTGAACTACAAAAGCGTCTCACATGTATATCATGGCGGTTGTTTATTAAAACCGTGCGTGATATATGTATATCACAAACGTTGTTTATTAACACCGTCTGTGATACATCACATATCACAGATGGTTCTAAGTGAGAACCGTCTGTGATACATCACATATCACAGACGGTTGTTTATTAAAACCGTCTGTGATACATCACATATCACAGACGGTTCTAAATTAGAACCATTTAGAACCGTCTGTGATGTCCATCTCTATTTACATTTGGACTCTAGCTAGGGTTTGCCGCGCCCGCCACTCTCAAACGATTAAGTTTCTCAACTCCTCTCGCTCCCTCCTCCCCCGAGCCCGTCGCCACCGTCCTCGACGCCGCCTCCTCGAGCTCGGCGCGACTCCTCCCCCGATCCCGTCGACGCCGCCTCCTCCTCCAGCCCGGCGCGCCTCCCGAGCCCGCTGAGCCTCCTCCTACAACCAGTGCGCGCCTCCCAGAGCCCACGCGCCTCTGCCCGAGGCTGCCGCCTCCTCCCCTCGAGCAGTGGCGCCTCCCCCTTCGCCGCCCTCGCTGCTCAGTCTTGCTCCTCCTCGTCCTTCTCCTCGGCCCAAAGGTAACCAATGCGAGTTACCGATCGACCCCCACGCCTTTCCTAACTATTTCTATCAATAATCTGTCATGGTCCTTCATGATAATTGTACTTGTTTTAGGAATTTGTATTTGTTCTAGTCATTATTCATATGGTATTTGTTTTGATATCGCTCATGGAATACATTGCAATGTGGTGTGGTGGGCTTGAGATGAATGCTCTGTGATGATAATAGTCTTGTCTTGAAATTGTTTTGATAATCGGGTTTGTACTTGAGCTCTAATTGGAATGCTTACTCTACATCGATAGCAATATCAAAATGTTAAATCTTAGCTTTATCTGATTTCATTTGTTCACATGATGTTCTATTTCTTGTGAAGATGTCTTCCGCTCATTCTCGAGTCATCGCGCCTCATGTGTGCGATGATGCACCATCCTCTCGAACAATATCCAACCGCGGAAGAAGAGGAATATCGAAAAGGCCCACGGGCCGATTTACCATCACGGAGGTCGATCGACCGGGACCCTATCAATCCTCGCCAAGCGGCGTCCGCATTCCGGAGAATGGTCGGAATAGTTGCACGAACAGTCAAGATCACCTACAATTCGTGGAAGGTGGTGCCGAACCATCAAAACCGCCAGGTCTTTGGCGGAAATTCTCGCATCGCTCGAGATCGGTAGAACTCCTAGACTCCGTCTTGACGACACGCGTTGCTCTGGCGCAAAGCGTGGAAGAACTTCAAGAGCACGCTTGTCAAGAACTACGTGGAGAAGGATCCGCCGCGCCCTTCCACAAGTATCTATTCTTGGAAGAGTCCTGGGCCGAGTTTGTGGCGAAGAAGACGACAGATGAAATTAAGAGTGAAAGTGCGGCGCACACGGCCCTCCAGGCAAAAAACAAGCACCCCCACAGACTCGGCATCGCTGGGTATGCGGGTAAAGCCTCGATATGGAGGGATCAGGAACAGCAGGCAAGCAGTTTGAATCTCTCCCTGCTATTTCCCGAGATCACTGATGTGCGCGCCCGACAGTGGTTATTTGTGAGGTTATGTATTCGGCCTACGGGGGAAGTGTACTTTCCAAACCCCGAAGACCAGGAAGTGTCCCAACGCCTGGTAAGATATCGAACTACCTAGTTTGTAATTACTCCATAACTTCATAGGAAGTGAAATGACATGTTGGGCTATATTGTAGATAACGCTGAGTGCACAATCTTCCCAAGGCTCATTCCAGGCAGATAGGGAGAAAGATATACTCTCTGCGGCCCTAGGAAGCAAAGTGAGCATCCGGTCGCACGAGAGGCGTTGGTGTTTTTGTTACATGGGAACAATGGTTCCAAGCGGACTCCGGATCGTACCGGAGTAGGAAGAGAGCCAAAGCCGAGCACGATGCAAAGCTACGAGAGGATCTTCGTGCATCCTCGAGATGAGCTCTTTGAAAAAATCGAGAGCGGAGGTCTTTGAAAAAGTCACACAGAGGTCACTCAATCCTTTGAGGAAAGGATTCGTATGCGTCGAGCAAAAGCAGATAGATACCTTTGAGGAAAGGATTAGGGATTGCAAATGCCAAGTCGGTTGGAAGCCCCGCCCTACTATACCGCTTAGCTTGACCCCCAAACATCCGAGTAGCTACGCGTCCAACCCTAACCCTACCACAATAGGTGATGACAGATTTTCCGTCGATGACATCCGGTAATAATTATTATCTACGGAATGCTCAATCCATTGATAGGCCTGTTGGAGTAGCTAATTTTGTATCGTTATATGCGTGGGTGGCTCTGGTGCAAGCTCCAAGTGAGATATGTCTCTGTTGCCCTAGATCTTCGCTTGGGGCTGTGTATCCATCCCAGATCGGAGGTTTGGTGCAGTGCAAATCTAGCGTCGGGTTTCGCAAAAGTGAATGTGGACGGTGTTTGTGCCAATTTCGAGGCCGTCCCGCTGAAAATTCCCCCAAACGATGAGGTCATGACTCTAGGGCAAGCCGTTGGAACATTCATCCAGTGGCCCAAGGAGGACATCTGCCTGGAGCTACCTGCTCCGGTGTCAACTTCACGGGAATGTCCTGCAATGGCATGAAGTCCACGGGACCTGACTGCATCGAAGCTACCTGCACTGACACGGCAAGGGCCCGCTGCATCACATGCATCTACACCTCGTGCTCAGTCGACTCTTGTGAAGTCGACCTATACAAAGCGAGGCAGCAAGGGCAAGGGCAAATCGAAGACGATCGAGACCTCTCCTGATATCCCCTTCTTGCCGTTGGCCCGGAAATACAAGCTAGGTGAGCCGTTGCTCGAGAAGTTAGACAGCCCTACCCTAGGACTAGATTGCACGAAATTGCATACATGGTACATGGAACAGTCCAACAAGCCGGTTGATCAACGACGCTCGGGTGTCACCGTCAAGTTCAAGGAGGATCATTTTAACCACGTGTATCAAGACGCTATCTTCACGGTGACCTTCGATGACTTGTTACATCTCTTCAACCTCGACGAGCTCGGCGTCTCACTCATACGATCTTTGGACATCGTAAGTGTGTACAATCACGGTCAATGTTAGGTGTAATATCGATAAATGTTATATATAACTCCTAGCTTTTGTATAATAGATACATGATCCGTGAAGCGAAAGAAGGAAATCACCGTAGGTTTCCTCGACCCACACATTATCTCCGAGCAAAGCATCACGGCGAATGCAACATTCGTCAAGAATTACGTTATAGATTTTTTCATGGCTCACCGCAACAAGGAATTCATACTTTTGCCCTACAACTAGAAGTAAGTAGTGTTGCACTACTGGCTATACTTGTTGATTTCTACTTTATAAGCAACACGAACTTAGGTTTAATGACCATGCTGACATACCTGTGTAGGTACCATTGGATTCTAATTGTAATTATACCAAAACGAAAATACGTAATATACCTAGATTCCCTACAGAGGGCCACTCACAATTTCACAACTATCCGGAATTTAATCATCAGGTAAACACATTTCCTCCATAGAAACTCTATTGTAGTCTTTCCTTCCTTTGCAATGGCTAAGGCTAACTTCTTGGAGTCACGTAGGGTGTTCGACGTGTTACATGCTAGAGGATGGAATATCAAGGGAAGGACGCTGGGACAGGATCAAAAATTCCTGGTACTTGCTAGCTAGTACACATTAATCCTATATAACACTTCGTAGCAATGCCTCTCGAACTAACCATTTCTATTTTTGCAGTGCCACCAGCAGCCGCCGGGCCGCAACATCTGTGGATACTATGTTTGCCACAACATGCAACTACTCATCGGTTCGCGATCACCAATGATCCTCGGGTTTGTCAATCTTTCAACAATTATTTCATATATACTTACCAATTTATATAAGCCGAATTTAACCTTCATATCGACAAAGTTGCGACCATCGCTGAAGCTGCGTTGGAGCAGAGCGAGCTCATAAAAATTCGATCACACCTTGCGTCATTCCCGAGCAGACGGTCATAAATCCAAATGGGAGTTTCCACGATGTAGCAGATTGAACTTGATTGGGATAGATTGAACATAATGGTACATGTGTGTAAATTAATGTACATTAATGGTTAATTTTAGTTAATTGATTTGTGAATTGGATGTGCTTGTTTCGAAATGAATGCAATTTTGATGTGCTTCGAAATGAATGAGAATTGGATGTGCTTGTTTCAGAGGGCATGGCTAGCATTTCTGAGGCTAGCCAATAAGCGAAATAGATTTAGCAATGTAAAGAAAGACTACAGACGGTCAGTGATGAAACCGAAATGCGTGATAGTGGACTATCACGAGCGGTTTCATCTACTGCATCGTCGGTAATCGACTATCCTGACGGTTTCATCTCTGCATCCGTCGTGGTAGTCGAATATCGCGAGCGGTTTCATCTACAGGCAAATGCATGGTAGTCGAAATATCACGAGCGGTTTCATCTACTGCACCGTGCATGGTAGTCGATTATCCTGACAGTTGCATCTACAAACCGTCGTAGTAATATATATCACGAGCGGTTCGAAAACCGTCTGTGATGACCTAATGCATTCTTGACCCATAAACTCGAGCGGCTCACGGGCAACCGCGTGATGGCGTTGAGGCGCCTGCGTAAGGCCTTTTCTGTAGTAGTGGTAGCATCATAGTCTCATTTAAAATCTGAGGGAATGAATTCACCTTTATGGTCGTATGTGTTCGTGGCATGGTCACATCATCCTCCCTTTCTTGAAAACAAAACCGTCCTCAGCTTTTAATAAGCTGAAAATAAGGTAACAAAGAAGCCAAGGTGTATGCATGGTATATGTATATATGATCTATTTTAATGGTTCTTCATTGTTGCATGATATAGTACAAAGCTTCAGCAGGGGATATTCTATCAAAAACTTCCTTATGTGTAATTAATTCGACATGTACAAAATTATGAGAATTCAGATCAGCACAAGGTTCGTTCAAGTCAACACAAGGAATATCAAAAGATTACACTACAGCAGGTATATACTGACAAAGTTGCTCTATGTCTTGCTGTAGCACCAAATCAGTACCTTTGTCATTATCGTCCTCATCAGATACTGTAGGTACCTCAAACTTCTCCTCTAATGACATAAGATGCGCCAGATCATCCTTCATCTCTTCAAGCGTCTCAGCGGTATCTGTAGATGGAGTAGGAGCCAAAACAATGTCAGCATTTTCAGTTATCTTAGGTTGCACCTTGCTTGTGACCGTGGGTGGTGGAGGTACAAAACGACATTGCAATTTCTTCTTCATCTGCTCCCATGTGTACATGAAGTGGTACTCGAGATTCGACCACCAATGTTGAACATCACCGATCAGCGTCGTCCTTGCCATGCTCATCTTTTCATAAGG
The DNA here is from genome assembly GCA_036346405.1 of Phyllostachys edulis. Lineage (NCBI taxonomy): Eukaryota > Viridiplantae > Streptophyta > Magnoliopsida > Poales > Poaceae > Phyllostachys > Phyllostachys edulis. The sequence continues at coordinate 27,342,835 of CM070555.1, read as the reverse complement.
ATCAAGGTCCTGTCTTTCAAAGTAGTTATCCAACATATTAATTCACAGGAAGTAGTCAGCGGTAAGTGGCAAGATGTATGCCGGTAGTTGTTTCCATTTGAGTTCAAATCTACTCGTGATGTCATCGTAATCTAGCAACTTCAACCAACCTGTCATTGTGGCGTGATGTCATAAACCCCAAAGGGTTGTTCAGCAATATAGATTGAACTTGATTGGGATACGATTGAACTTAATGGTACATGCGTGTATTTGTTCATGAATGGTTTTTTAAGCACAATAAAAAATGAAAATCTTTTTTTAATCCTAGAAATGAATTAATAAAACCTTTTTATTCTGAAAAATGATTAAAATAACATATTTAAATTAAAAACGAATTTTCAGGCCGGGCCGAGCTCAGGTCTGCCCGTTTGCGACTAGGCTTTTCAAGCCCGACCTGAAGCCCAGCTCAGCCTGGCGTTTGAACAAATCTATCTGTGATACATAAGCTATCACAGACGGTTTCATTTACACACCGTCTATGATACATAATCTATCACATACAGTTTCGTCTACAAACCGTCTTTGATACATCAGCTATTACAGACGGTTTCATTTACAAACCGTCTGTGCTAGTCAACTATCACAGACGGTTCTGAGTTAATAACCGTCTATGATGACCTCATGTCATTACTGACCTATAAGCTCAGGTGGCTCACGAAACCGTCTGTAATGATGTTTTTGAACATCGTCTCGAGAGTGTACGTAGCATGCGCAGAAATTACTGAAGCATCCACCGATCCCGTATGACAGTCTAGAGACAAACAAAAAAAACGCACACATTGACACGTGCATATCGATTATCGCCTCACTATGGAACAACCAAAAACACATCATATTCTTAATCCTTTGGTATATACTTCTTCTGTAGATCGATAATAGCAATGCTACAATGCTTCAGATACCAATCATACTACCACGAAGTACCTAGTACAATAGTTATCTTCTAGTACATACGGTCGATCTACACAGGCCAATTATTCGCTCCACTTGGACGCGTCGATCGATCCGAACATGTACATGTCGCGCGCGCGCGGTTCTTTACTAGTAGCTATATATAAGTTGAGCCGTTCATCAGTTGCTGGTCCGGCTCGTGCTCTTGGTGATCTCGTGGAGAGGCTTGTCGGTGTGGCGCATGAGGTTGTATGCCCACGCCCCGGCCACCGCGCCGGCGAACGGCCCGAAGATGTACACCCAGAGCGATCTGTATTTGCTCCCCACCAGCGCCGGCCCGATGCTCCTCGCCGGGTTCATCGACGCACCTGACACCGGCCTGTCGAGTACATGCAGTTGTACACAAGCAAAATGAAGAGTGCGCAATGATGGAAACGTTGATCAGATGTATGTGTAAACATCAATGGAGCTGCACATCGATCATGCCGTAAAAAACAGCGTAACAGCGCGTCAATGGAGCTGCACATCGATCATGCCGTAAAAAACAGCGTAACAGCGCGTTACGCTGTTTTTTACGGCGCGCGCGCGTACGTACGTACCCAGCAAACAACACGTTCAGCAGGATGGTTGCGCCCACAGCCAGCCCGGCCATCTGCCCGACCTGCACAAATTCACCTCACTTAATTGCTACCAACCGCGCCTAGCTAGATAGTCTGATCTTGCATGCATGCGTGTCTCGTTAGTTCAGTTCAGTTCTTTTATATATGTGCATGGTGTGTGGTGCATAGGCAATTGGGCATGGCTGCCTTACTGCTCGGTCGTCTGTGGCTACGGCCATGATGACGAACATGAGGTAGAAGGTGATGACGAACTCGATCACGAGCGACTGGATGTTGGAGCCCCCCGGCAGCGTCACCGGGACGGGCTCGTGCCGCCCACCGAACATCAGCCGCAGCATCAGGCTTGCGATCGTCGCCGCGACCGTCTGCACCAACATGTACGCTGGTACCTGCACATGTACAGTGTACGTAGTATTTATGTCATGCATGTGTTCCTGATTGCTTGCTCTACTTAGCAATGTTGTCACAACACACAAGTAGTATGGACAATTAAAGAGATCGACGTGACGAATGTGACGATTAATGGCGCTTGCCTGCTTCCAGGGGAACCGGCCGGAAACGGCGAAGCCGAGGGTGACGGCGGGGTTGAGGTGCGCGCCGGAGATGTGGCCGACGGTGTAGACCATGACCATGACGACCATCCCCCACACCACGGCGACGCCCGGGAACGTGACCATGCCCTTCTTCTGGTTCACTGTGATGGCTCCCAAGCCGGCGAACATCAAGAAATACGTGCCGAAGAATTCGGCTAGGAGCTGCACGCCAGCGACCAAGCACAACGTGGATAATTTTAGGCGAATAAAAAAAACTAGAACATAGGGATAGATCGATACATAAACTCACCATCTGAACGAAAGAGACAGAGACGGGCATGCCGCAAACCACGTCCTGATCAGACTGGTGATCATACACCACCTCCTTATCCTTCTTCCTCCCTTCCTCCACGGACAACTCATGCACCGATCCATTCATGTAAGAGTCGTCTTCTCCCCGGGCCATTTCTCCTCTCCTAGTACACCCAAAGTGACAAAACCAAAACCAAGTATTATCTTGAAACTGAGAGAGAGAAGGCCATGGGAGCAACTCAGGTGAAATATATATAAGATGAGCAAGGAGCAACCCGGTAGTTTTTGCATGACGATCGGCATCCTCAGAGTATTAGCCCTCGACTTGTTTTGCTCGACAATGCTCTGTCCCTTTCCTTCGCTCCTTGTATTGGCCGAGAGTGGTACAGAAGAGTTTTGTTGCTACTTTAATCATCAGGGATACGGCTCAAAACAACTAGATAAAAGATTAATGCGAGAGCTGTGAAGCCGTGGAGGGCAAGAAGATACTCAATTGGACAAAAAGGGAATGAGAACTCCAACGAATCCAACAGACAGGACACAGGAAAAATGCCAAGATGGGCACAAAAACCTGGCTTCTTGGGTGAGAGTTGATGGAGATGCGCGTAGTGATCAGCATTGCCACGTGGACCGTGCGCAACTGCACGGCAACATACATGATAGCCTCTGATGCATGGACACGGCCGGAAGTTGGCGAGTCCGTGTCGAACACGGATATAGCTCAGACACGTATTTCAAGTGTGTCCGAAATTAGATCTCCGAATTTTTTTAAAAAATCAGACCCGTATTGTCCATTTGGCCCAAAAGTGGTAGCCCAGCCCAATTCCGATTCCCTTAATTCACTGATTCGTCCCATGCTCCTTCCCTGGTTCATGTGCTATAAGAAAATTTTTGTAGTTTGTATATTGTAGTTCTTCCCTGGTTCATGCACTAGTTTGTAGTTCTATACTTCTATTCAGTCAGTTTGTAGATTGTTGTTTGCTTACCGTTGTCATGCATCAGAAATTTGCCATGCATCAGAGCTCATGGTAACTAGTGTTGGTGTCATCAGTTAGGGATCAATACTATATACTAACTCATTTATTGTTGTTTGCTTGAACATGATTAAGCATGCAAATTAGCAGTTATTATGTTACATTTGGATCTTCATCGTTGTAGGTCATAATTTTTTCTATTTCTGTTAAATCATGATAAAATAATGTGACTGTAACATCCCAAAAATCCCAATTTTGGGAAAGTATAATGAAAATAAATGGGATAATAATTTTGGGTATGTTTTTTGTGGAAAATAAATTACTTGAGCACATTTTGAAAATTTTCATCAAAAAGCAACAATGCATTTATATGGAAACAACAACTTGGAAGAATTTTCAAGAAAATCATAGTACATATCAAATCTTAAAACATTTACTCAAGAAAAAATACTGTGTCAGGAGCCTCCACAAAAAAAATCAAAATTTTTGGGGCCCGTTTGATACGTTTAAAAATTCACCAAGTTCACAGCCTTTCTGGAAAAATCCGAATCTCATTTGAAATTCCCGCCAGGCGAATGGGCTAAATCTGCGTTGCACCCCTCTCGCTGGCATGCTGGGTCCTCATGTCAGAATTTGACCGTCGCCCATAGTTTTGACATTCACATGTCCCCGTCACCTCCGCCTGCGCCACGCCCATGCTAGCAACTCCCTGATGGCACCCTTTTCCCGCCCGGATGGAAAGACCAAAGCACACCCGCGAGTTTCTTCTGTGACTGCTGCTTTCTCGCCATTCTTCTCGTGCTAACTTAGCCGTACTTAAGCCTGCCACTGTGTCATCTTCTTCCTCTGCTCACCCCCGTTCTATTTTCGTGGAAACCTGAGTTTATTGCCCCTTGGTTTCGCGGGAACATGTGTGTCATTCTCGACACCGGTGAGCGTGCCTCCATGCCATTGCCACTATGGTGAGCTTCTTCTTTCGCGACACACGTGTCATTATGATCCTTGAGCTTCCCTCATCCTTCTTCTTTGCTCAGTGTAGCTTCGGGAGTCTCGTAGCTTGATGGTGTTCGCCTTCGTTCCTGACTCCAGCGTGCACCCGATCCAAGTGACAACACTTATTCGGCCTCAAATCAATTGTGTCATCGTATGTTCCAGACCCTATTGATGCATTCCCCTCGCTTAACACACGCAAATTCGCCAAGAATCCGAGCTTCACCATCATATCCTCCATTCTCGGCCACCGCCGCCATTTTCGAACTTCTTTGAAGCTCAGTGAGTCTGTGTCCAATTCCTCACATCTAGACCATCTCTAGGACCTCAGCGAACTAACACGACACTTCTTGTAGCACCTACATCGCCGTAGAGCGCCAACACCATGAGCCCCCTTCGTGCCACCGCTTATCACCATCGACAAGTCACCTCAAACCTTCCTCGACACCCTCTTCATAATCGTGGTGAGCTTCTAATCCGCATGCGTGCATCAATTTGCTAAGGGCAAGCTCCTAGCTAGGGGTGAAAACGGATCGGATACGGATGGATAATGGCTCTGCCATATTTATTTTCATATTTTTTTCTCGGATACAGATACGAATACGAACATCCTAGATACGAATACGGAGCGAATACGAATCGAAACGAATACGGTCGCCGATATTTTTCGGAACATGAAAACCCCTTAAATTGTATGCCAGAAATTAATGAAAACATATAACTAGTTTATTTGATGCAAACATTTATAAATTGTTCATATTTTCAGTAACCACACATAATATTGGCACTAGCAAGCTGCGTTAACTAGTTCATCACAAACATAACACTTATTTTATCATATTTAGCTCATAAGTCAAAACTTAGTTTACCATATTTAGCTCATAAGTCATAACTCATAAAGTCACAAGTCATCACGCATTCACACTTAGTTCAATGCATACATAAAACTTAGTTCACACTAACATTGATCAAGCTGGATGGTTAATCTATACGCAAATAACTGTAACATCCCAAAGTATGTTACCAAAAATAAAATTAATAAAGTTATTATTTTATTGGATTTGCTAATATTTAAAAGAGTTTTCTTGGTTAAAAAGAAAAATAATAAAATAAAGTCAATTATATAATTTCCTAGTTTTAATGTCAAAAATAAATTTTATTGAGTTTTCTGGGATTTTATTGGATTTAAAGTGAAAAAGGAAATTTTAATTAATTTATTGAATTTTCTAGATTTTAAAAGGGTTTTCCTATTTTTCAGAAATTAAAAATAATTTATGTGCAAAAATAAAAACAAAATTTAAGTTGGAATTAATTTTATTAAGTTCAAAATAATTCAAGGAATTTCTGTGATTTTTCTAGAATTTTTAACTCTATTTACTATTTTCTAATAGGCTATTTGATTTGTTGCATTTTCTGAAATTCAGAAATAAATTAAAATCTCCTTTTCTCTTTTGGGTCGAAATCCGGATATCCAGACTTCGTCTTATCTGAATAATCTATATTCGTATCCGTATCTACCGGATAGCATGCCTACCGTATTCGTTTCCCTTTTTGATAAAAAAAAATCTGAATTTGTTTCCGATTCGAAAATTATCCGAGAAAAATATGATCCGAGATAATCTGAATCTGTTTCCGTCCGGATCGGTCGAAAACTATTCGATCCGTTTTCACCCCTACTCCTAGCTTCCTTTCCCCGTTAGCCATCCATAGTGCCGCCATGGTTGCAAGCCGTCGGCTCGCCTCCGGTGACCATAGGTCCCCGCACCCGGTCCATTAGCATCGCTTGGACTCACTGAGTCCAATGCACCTCTCCTTTAGCCACGAGAATATCTCCTTCGCCAAAGCTGTCATAGACACGAAGCTTGCCGTCGCCTCTCGCCGTCGTAACGCCGACTCCATCCACCTCTTTGGTCATCTTCACCACCCTTCGCTTCACCATAGTATCCTCTTTCCATCCTACAGCTCAACGTCTTCGCCCATCGTGCCATTCGCCACCGGCGAGCTCACCAAGCCTTTGGCCGCGAGCAACTCTGCTCTCCTTCCTCTTTCTCTCTCTGACTAGTGGGACCCACTCGCGTTTGGGATTTTGTTAACACTAATGAAAGTGGTTAAGTGGAATGGGTGTATTACACGTGGGACCGGGTGAAAATTTAAACAGAAATCTAATTCAAATCGTATTTAGAGTATGTGTCACTGACATGTGGGACCACATACTATTCTCGATTTTAAAACACGATTAAAACCTGAGAGGTTGACATGTGGACCCTAGCTGTCAGTGGACTAAATCAAATTAGAATTTAATCATTTAGTTAAATAGTTAATAAGTGTATGAAATGCGGGACCGCCACGGGGTTTATAAATAAAAATCAAGAAAATTAAACTATGAGTCACTAACAAGTAGGCCCCACATGTGAGATAATAAAATTCGGAAAAATAAGAAAAAAACCGCTTTCAGTAAGAGGAAAAATATGCTTTTTCTGTTGGAAAGCGTAAACCTCAGAGGAGCTCAGAGTAAAATACGCGTTCTCTGTTAGAAGGCGTAAACCTCAAATAATACGCTTTCAACATCACCTTTTTATTAATCTCTAGATTTTCAAAACCGATGCATATTAAAACGTTAATAACTTTTGCATACGAACTCCAAATTGAATAATTTTTTATATAAATTCATATAAAATCATGGCATGTCTGAATATGCGAAAATATTTGGATTTTTTTGCTATTGAAATTATTTTTTTCCTTATTTAATTTGTATCGGCTATTTTGAATAAACGTCGATACTTCGAACGAAATCTACGACGATCCTCCATCCTCATGCTCTGAGATACCAGAGCAAGGAAAGCACTTACTTTGACCATGTTGATCCTACTATTTTAATTATTATATTTATTTTTGCGAAATCTATTATGCATGCATGTATGTTTACTTAAAATTGCTAGATTTAGGGATAACGGTAGTTTTATTCCTAGTCAATGCATGATCCTCCTTGAAATATTGGTATCCTTACTATTGTAGCCAATAGGTTATGGTTTAGGCAATAGATGATGTCGATTTGGGTATTTTGAGTGCGAATATCGTACAAATGCTTAGCCAGGCTCTAGATTTACTAAAATTGGAAAATGGATGAGATGTTGAACATGAATTTGGGAGATTTTGAAATGATGGTCCAGAGGGGTTTACCTCTGTTATTTTGTATAACAATAACAAAGAAAAACTTAGTTTGTGACGCGGACGAGTTATATTATAATCTGAGAAGTGTGAAAGGTGTATCTCACAAGTAGATATGGGGAGATCCTTGCCCGGGTTAACTAAGGATCGAACACTGATAAGTCTTATCTAAGCCTAAGCATGCAACCACATGTGTCGGTATGGGACGACCTTAGCTAATTAAGTCATCGACAAGTAGCCTTGCATGTTGGTAGGCCGCAATAGTACGGGCACGACCGAGTAGGCTTACTCGAATGAGCTCCCTTCAGCGAGGCGTTGAGACCAAAACCTTCCAATGCAGCGATTAATGTCTCACTCTGACGGGAGGTACCCGGGATCAGAGTGAGGGTTTTCATTGCCGGGCTAGTGCAAGGTTAGAACTAGATGATGTAAAGGCTTCGATGCGTGCTCTAGACTGCATACTATAATGTTGTGTGCGGTGGTATCGATGGATACCAAACAAACTAGAGAATTCATTTACTGTGGGTAAAGTTGTACACCTCTATAGAGTGTAAATCCATTTAAATAGTCGTGCCCGCGGTCATGAATGTGCTTAGTGCAGTCTTAATGGGTATAGACTTGGTTTTTGCAAAAACAACTCTTGTTGAAAAATGTGGGTATAGTTTTTGTTGTTGATATTCGAGTTGACAGCCATGTCTATGGTTGAAAGTAAGATGTTGATCACTGCCGAGGAAGGTTGCGATTTGTTATTTATCAAGTACTTACTTGTTGTTTTTTATCTACTTCACTACTCTTTAAACCTCCATTGCAAAATAATACATATTGATATTCCAAATAAAACTTGCTTAATGCTGAAAACAACTTGTAGCATAGAGCCTCGCCCCTTGTTAGCCATGCATATATATAAATTTTGCGATATACTACAAGTCTTTCTGAGTATGCAATGTACTCAATCTTGCTTAAATTGTTGTTCAGAGTTTGAGCATGAGCCTTTGCCAAATGCCGCATTCTTTGCACCCGGTACCAGAGGGTTTGGCGATGGGTCTTGCTAGGACTTATTATTGTCGGCTGCCTGAGGGTTTGGATGGGCATACCACTGGATTTTTGGACTTTATATATTATGCTTCCGCTGTTTAACTTGCTACTTCTGATACTTGTCATTTTATTTGGTCGGTCGGCTGTGTACTATACTCTCGTGATGTAACCGTTTAAGTCTATACCATATTTGTTTCGTGCTGTATGTATATTGTGTATGGATGTGTATGCCAACATTATGGATGTGTGTACTAGCCACTGATCATGGGACTAGTATGGTACACACACGATGGCTTCGAGAATTCCACACTCAGGGTCCAACAGTGACTTTGAAATTAGGAGATGGAACTGGGTGGTTCAAGTGCTGAGCAACAAAATGTCAAGGCTCTATTTAATCATGTTGAGTCCCTAGAGACGGCTGGTGGAGGAGGTGGATGAAACATGAGATTCAAATGCAAGTATTGTAAACATGTGTACACCGGGAGCTACTCTAGAGTGAAAGAACACTTGCTCAAAATATCTAATGGTGGAATCAAAATGTGCCCAAACATAACCGTACCTATCCTTACTCAACTTAGAAGTGAATTTGCAAAGGCTGAAGAAGAGTTAGCAAAAACAAAGCCAAGACATGTTCCCTTGCCAATGACCGTCACTAGTACTGCTGATAGTGTTAGTGTTGCTTCATCTAGCATGGGTTCTAAGTGGAGGGGAACTTTAGGCTCAGCTTTAGAGAAAGTTTTCAACAATGAAACTCACCTACAACTAGATGCTATGATGAGGATGTTTTATTCCTCGGGTTTGTAATCAACTTTAATCAAAAGCATTGCTTGAATTTATCCAATTAACACAATTCCTTGAATCTTTCAACTTATTTTGGGTTATGTTTTTTGTTTACAGGATTGTCTTTCAATGTAGCAAGAAATCCAAATTATCAAAGTCCATATACCTACACGATAAACCACAACATCTCTAGCTATGTTCCTTCTGGATACAACAAGTTGAGGACCACTCTTCTTCAACAAGAAAGGGCTCAAATTGAGTCCTTATTAGAGCGGAAAAAGAGCACATGGTCTGCAAAGGGAGTGACCATTTGTTTAGATGGGTGGTCAGATGCACTGAGGCGACCACTCATAAACTTTATCGCTGTTTTTGAGAAGTGGATCAATGGTCGTGTACCCCCATAAGGATCTTGAGATTTCACAAATGAGAATGAAGTGTTTTAAGAAGTTTTTCCATGTACTTGAACAGTTCAGACAAGTTAAAGAGGAATACGCTAGATTTTCCACTTGTTTAGTAGAATTTAATGACTTTGATTCCATTTACGATAGAGGGATCCTTGATCTAATGAATTGGTGAGCAAATCATGGACAATCCATTCTTATGTTACAAAGTTTGGCTCTCAAAATAGTTAACTAACCGGCCTCATCTTCTTGCTGCTGAAGGAATTGGAGAACATATAACTTCATCCACAGCATGAAGAGAAACAAGCTAACTCCTGAGTGTGCTGAAGATTTGGTCTTTGTGCACAATAATTTGAGACTTTTGTCAAGGAGAACGCAAGCTTACAAAACTAGGGCAGCAAGGTTGTGGGGTGTGGGGCAAGGCGGGGGTAGCTTTGAATGTCTCAGTGGTGTTGGCATTCTAGAAGTTGTTAATCCCTCTCTTGAAGAACCAGAGTTGGAGAGCATGTCTTTTGAAGATGGGTCTAATGTGGTGAACCCAGATGAGGATGAACAAGAAGAAGTCTAAGAGTCTCATGTTATCTTTTAATAAGCCTTAATTTGAGTTTGTTATGTAACTTAAGTTGAACCACTCCTATGTTGGCTAGTGGCTACTTCATTTTGGATTGTTGGTTGTACCCTATCTTTAAGTTTTTATGTTTGAACTTGGCTACTTGTTGTTGATTGTTATCATTTGTCAATTATTTGATAGTTGTTAGGTGTTTGCTGTTGTGTAATTACTTTCATTGTAAAAATTAAGTCTACATGTTACATTATTACTTACATTTACTGGTCAAGTTTTTTCTATCACAGATTAAAGCAATTCTAAATTTCTGGTGTTAATATGAACTTATGAACTTATGATTTATGAAGAACTGAATGAAGAATGAAGAACTAAAGAGACAAGGAGCTGAGGATCATCTTTGAGGTATTTTACACTTTCAATTTGAAAAACACGTAGAAAAATATTAAATAATACATTTGTATATGTTTATGTATATGTATATATACATATACATATACGTATGTGTATGTGTATATATATATATATATATGTATGTATGTATGTATGTATGTATGTATGTATGTATGTATATATATATATATATATATATATATATATATATATATATATATATATATATATATATATATATATATATATATATATATATATATATATATATATGTATGTATGTATGTATGTATGTATGTATGTATGTATGTATGTATGTATGGTGAATCCCGTGTCCGACACGTGCCATGTCCAACACGTGTGACCATGTCTATGCATCGTAGATTGTTCTACCAGGGTTTTTCTGCATGTTGTGTGCAAATTAAAATTGTGGTACGGCAACGACGACAACGACGTGCACTACTCGATCTATTGTCCTCCTGCGCCCTTACTCCATCAGCCGCCAACCCCCATTACTCCATCAACCGCCAACCCCCAAAATCCAAATCCTTCTTGGGATTGTGTTTGTGGGCTCCGTGCCTCTGTGTCTCCGCACGTCGACCGCATCGCTTACTCCATCAGCCGCGAACCCCCAAAATCCAAATCCTTCTTGGGTTTGCGCTTGTGGACTCCGTGCCTCTGTGTCTCCGCACGTCAACCGCATCACAAGGGATCTAGAGATAGACAAGTCATTGTTGACCGCATCTACAATGGGAGGGCCTCCATTGATTCGTTGCTCTAATGTGCCGCCCAGCTTGTCTTTGCCATTTCTAGGAGCTCGAAGAACTTCGGAAAAGAGTGCTTCAAGTGACCTTCGAGCTGCGGTGCTTAGACTACCCGATCCCTAGCTCCCTTCCGCCACACAGACCCTTTTTCTGCTGCCGTGAAGCCCCACTCCCCCTCTGTGAACTTATTAGATGGTCATAGCTTGTTGTTTCGTGTTGAGTTATATAGTATGAAATTGTAATGTATGGATGTAGTTGAAGTCTGTAATTTTGATTGTGAGGTGTATTTCTTTTGGTTGTCATACAGGAATGTAGCACTCTGCAATTTTTATGAATGCAAGATGGTTGAGTTCACATGTTCAATACAAATTCAAGTTGTGTTGATTGTTGGATGTAACTCGTTGAGTAGTGTCAGATTGCCGAATGGAAATTGTTGAATTGAATGTAAGTGAATAGTATCAGGTCAATGGATCTTGCAAATTGATTAGTCTCTTGTGATTTGGTAGTTGATATAAGAGACGAACATGAGCATTGAACATTCAACACTTGCATTTTGATTAGTCTCTTGTAAGATAGCTAGCCAAAGAAGATGCTGCTAGCTGACCCAACATATTTCTAGAACCATTACATTCAAGAAACATTGACACATTATACTAGATCATGGATAACTACTCCGGTACATTTTTGGATCACTGGAAGAAGCCCACGTTGCTGCATTTTTTTCCTTGTGATTGTTAGATAACAACACCATGCCATTTCCCCTTGTCACCTGGAAGCAATAGGAGGTAATAAAGAATTATCTTGTCTTTTCCAAGTATTATGCATAGAGTAATCACTTGAAAGTCTGACAATACTTTCCAAACAACAATTTTGCATTCAACAAATTGCACTTCACACAACATTTTCCATTTTCAAACAATTTGAAACTATCCAGGCTTCAAGTTCACAGATGAAAAATCTACACAAGCTAGTACATTGGAGTGCTACAACAACACCTCACTTCCAAAATTACATAATATTGCATTACAAATTCGAAGAACTGAAAATAAAACTACCGACTACATCCATCCATTAATTTGACACAATGACAAACATTCAGCTTAATCATTAGTAGCCTTCCAACGAAGTTCATGCTTCACAACATATTCTTGCATGCAACTTGCATCCTGGTAATCACTCAAACTTGCAATATCAAGTAAAAGATCCCTAAAAATTTAGAACACTACTTGTCCGCCGTGGAGGTGGTCCATGGAGTGCAACGACACAGTCGAGCTGGTCCTGGCACCATGGAGAGTGAGGAAATCGTCTGCCTCCATGTGGGATATGGTTTGGACGAAGTCCCTGGACACATCCTTGAGCTTGTCCACCACACGAGCATGAACAGCTAGAGGGATTTGAAAGGGATCGCCGGCCGTGGAAGTAGTCACTGGCGTCGGCGCCTTGTTAGCCTTCTCAGGGAACTAGTCGTCATCACCGCCGCACGGAGAGGATAACCATGGTCGACGTTTCCCGTGGTCACCGCGCAGTTGGAGGCTCGATGCAGCGTCGCATGGAGAGGTGGTCGCCGCCGCCGCACGGAGTGAGTTGTCACGTGAGGGATTGGGGATTGGTTTGGGTTTGGATTGGGGATTGGTTTGGGTTTTTCACAAAATTGTCTAGCATGGATCTGAGGCCTTGGATGGAGATCGGATGGCCCTGAGTTGACGCCGCACGGGTGCACGAAGGTCCCCGTGTGCACAGGATACGTTGCTTGTAGGGTGGGAAAAAAAACTCGGTTCAAAATTGCTCAAATTACACCCATTACTTGGTTAAACATCGAAATGAGTTAATTTCGAATGAAATTGGATTTCGCTTTGGCTCGACTCGGCTCATTAGCTCGATTCTAAAAATGCATACAAACTATAAATAAAATAATATTAAATCAAACTCTGTCAATTTCGAAAAAATCTTGGTAAGACGAGTACCTAGCTCGATATCCACCCCGAGTGTCTGGTTTGGATGTGTGATGTGGCGGGAATTGGTAGGAGGATTCCAACCCAAATGATGTGGCTACAAGGCCTAAAACACTTGGCCCAACTAGGTTGCTACAAAGCCCTTTATTCTTCATTAATACATAATGGACCGTAGCCCGTAGTGGAACTTGGAATCTCTGGTAAGTCATAGATCAATATCAAAATACTAACAGAGAAAATCCTCTCGTTCTCTATCTTCCTCCTCCCCTCCTCGAAACCTTGCGTCAGCCCCCCTCCCCTATCTCCTCCCCGGCTTTTCGCTGGTGACGAGCGGGAGGGGGTCCTTCTCCAGGTTAGATTTGTATATTACTCCCTTCCTTTTGTCCTTTGGTATAGCTATCTGTGTTGCAGCAGCATCATACCACAATATGGAGTCCAGTCGCTCCTTGCTCTTAGTGCTAGTTCTCCTTAGAGCTGTGCAGCAGGCGGAACCCTTGAAGTCGTGGCCGTCCTCCTTCGCCCAGATCTGGCCTGCGTCGCTTCCTCCTCCAAACTAGCTGCCCAAATCTACTTGGAGATGTTCCTCCCCTTCGGCTTGGTGACTCCAGGTGCCCCCTCTCCCCTAAATAAAGATGTTCCTTTTGTGATGTTGGCATTCATCACTAGTCTTCCCGATGTGCTACCTCCATCTGGCCTTCATGGTATTCTCTTCCCCTTCTTTTGGGTTACCTCTACTCTGGATCCACCTCTCCATCACCTTACCAGCACCGCCGCCAGGATCATCGACCTCAAAATCTTTTGTTCCCAGTGGCTAGTGGAAGATTCGCCGAGTAGATCGTCGGCGTTCGACGCTGTCACAGATCCTTCGGCATCTTCTTCAACCTCCATACAAAGGAGGCTTCTCTTCTTCGATCGCCGCCCAAAATCATCGGCAAATGCGCAACATGTGGCAGATTCATGGCCAGATGTGAGCACTCAAGGCGACGGGCTCTTGCATCAACGATTTGAGCTTCTTCTTCAACGATGTCATCACCAGATGCAGTTCAAGGACTCAGGTGTAATTTTATTTTCTCTTTTAGTCCTTCAGTCACTGTTTCAAGGGTTGTCCTATAATTTCCTTCTCTGTCAAGGTTCCTTTTGTAAACCTCATGGTGGTTGTACTGGATCCTTAATAGAAATCCAGAGTTAATGGCCCTTTGGGTCGTACTTGCTTCAAAAAAAAACTCAAAAATCAATATCAAAGTGACCTAATTCGGTTTTATTTTTGTTATAAAAACTGGGGTTTTATGGGAAATTCCCAAAAATGCCCCTAGAAGGGGTCACCCATGTAGTCTATAAATTTGGCTTATGATTGTAAACAGAGGATCAATGATAATAAAGAGTTCTTAGTATCCCATCTCATATTTGTGTCTCTCGTTATATCCATGTCTCCTATGTCATTATTCTTGTGTAATTGATCTACGTAGATGTCATGACGACTACCGAAACTCAACACGTTCTCATCACAAAGCACTTGATCCGGATATGTTGTTCTAAATGTTGGCAATTAGATCAATCTTTGTTTTGTTGATCCTAATCGCTGCAATCGATCTGATTATGTTTTCATGACATGGAATCGTCGTTGATTTTGAAATAAACCAAAATTTTAGCAAAATTTAAAGTTTTTGGTTGAAGTTTGAGTTTTTGCCAAATTCAGAAAGTCCTTTGCCTTTTCCGCTTTCCTCTTTTGCTTTTCTGTTTTCTCTAGCCCGAATGCGTCTTTCTCGCGTTCGCCTTCTCCCATGTTCTTCCCGACCTGCGTCACACCGCCAAGCGCCACCCGCGCATCATCTCGCCCTCGCATCTCCTACACTTGCGCCAAGCCTATGCTAGGACCCCGCCACCTCCTTTGGCACCTCGCCGGTCACCTCGCCCGTGCCATTAAACCGCTGTGCCAGCGCCGCTCTAAAATCTACCTATTCAAACCCTGAGCAGTTAAGAGGATGGACCACAAGACTCTGGAGGATGTAGGAGTACATGGTTGCAACACTATGGAATCTACCAATACTCCACACTGAAGAACAATGTATCCATGGGAGGCGTTATCAATGTAAGTCTTGGGTAACCTTGACGCTGTTGGCATACAAACCTGATGTGTCATGCTGCTTTGTTGGATATCCAATCAAGGAGAAGGATGCAATTCAAGATGTTGCACGATGAGCTATTCTTTATCTCTGCCACCACTATGATGAGGAGTTCGACAACTCGTCATTCCACCTTATACCTAAGGAGGGAAACAATGGGTACAGTGTTCTAGTACCTGAACCAAAGGATGATGAAGACATGCGACTACATGAAGCTGCCCAACACATTGTTTACTAGGAAGCCCTCTATGCCAGAACACTGAATGAATATCAAGCACTGCATCGAGAGCTTTACTTGACAAGACAAGAAAGTCATTCACTTCGAAGGGAGTTGCATCTCATGCAAATGCTTGAAGCGGGAGAAGAGTCCGAATGCGGAGAAAGCCCTGATGTTCCAACCCAACAAGCAAAAAGACGTACACAAGAACAATCAGGTGCTCGCCCACACCCAACTAGGATAGCACGCCATTATCGCTGCCTATTTCAAGGATCTTCATCCCACGCTAAGGGTAAGGCAAAGATAGAAGAACGAGGAAACATCAAGAAAATCAAGCAAGACAAAGAAGAAGGAAGAGGAAGATCTAGAGATACGAGTATGGTACACTTTAAGCAATCCACCGTCTGATGAAGAATGAAGTATTCTTTTGGAAGCAGCAGTACAATAGAGTAGTGTAAATTAAAGTACCCTTAGTAGTCAGTTTTTGGTTGTAAAGCAAGTTGTACTATATGCTCTAAGCAGTGTGTATGCAACTCGTGTAAAATAAAGGGGTTATGTTAATTACTAATAACTTATTTCTTTATCAGTACCTATATATCATCCTTGTCAAAATTTAGTTCCTTCTTTTCATTCTAAATCTTTACCATATTCTTTCTCCACTTATCCAAAGTTTTGATCTTACTCATCTATCTATGTTTGGTCAAAACCGATGTAGAAGTACATTCCTAAGCAGCAGAATGTCAAGGACCAGGGCCAAGAGTCACAAGAACAATCACAACAGTGAGACCAACTCTGTGGAAAATCAACCAAGTATGGCAGAAGTAATGGCAATGATGGAGAGAAATAGATTTCAAGCAGAACAGAATCAAGCCAGAATGATGGAGCAATACACCAGACTTCTTGAATATATAGCAACTAGACCACCAGCAACAGTAGGACATTATCCAGGGACAGCATATGGAGGAATATCCACAAGATCAAGATGGACAGATTTTCAGAAGACAAGACAACCAACATTTTCAATTGCACTAGAACCACTAGCAGCCAATGACTGGATGCGAGACATGGAGAGGAAGCTGGATACAATTCAATGCACTAATAAAGAGAAGACTCTATAGCATGATGGATGAATCACCAAGAAGTCCACCCTGGTATAGACATATCATGGCAAGAATTTGAAGATACATTCCATAAGGCACACGTTCCCAAGAGCGTGATTGCCGCCAAACGCTAAGAGTTCAATGGTCTCATGCAAGGAGGACGCATTGTGATAGAATACCTACACCAATTCAACCACTCGGTATGGTATGCCCCAAATGATGTTGATTATGAAGAGAAGAAGATGGCGAAATTTTCTGAAGGACTACAGAAGTCACTAAAATTCCATACTTTAGCCCTTGATTTCAAATATCTTTCATCTATGGTGAACACGCTGCTGATGTCAGAGGAAGCCAGAGGAGAGTTAGAAGACACCAGAAAAAGAAGAGCAAGGCAGATGACACCAACCTCAAGTGCACCCAAAGGAAGAATTATGTTAGCTCCACCTTTCTGTTTCCAGCAACGACCACCAACAAATCCAACTCCAAGACCACAGTACAACATGAGTCGACCAACTACAGTTTAGTGTCACACATGTGGAGGAAATCACTATCAGAGGGAGTGTCCACAAAAATCTTCAAGTTGCTACCACTGTGGATAGCCAGACCATTTCAAAAGTCAATGCCCAAAGAGGAATATGTCACTAGATGCAACCAAAGCTCAAGCAAAAGTTCAACCGTAGATCAACAGGACACCACCAACTATGCAAGCCAACAAAGGAAGCATGTTAGAGCCTAGAGGATGGTTCAGAAGACTTGGATAGTTTCCAAGAGGAGGAAAACCAACATCAGGACCAATGCAAGGCAGAATCAATCATGTCACCACTAAGGAAGCAGTAGAGGCCACGTATGTCATTGTCGGTATGTTTCTACTTCATGCAAGATTAGCATTAGTTTTATTTGATCCAGGAGCTACCCATTCAGTTCCTTATTTGGATTTTTCTATGGAGAGTTGTTTGCCTTTCGTTTCTTTGCAAAGTCCCCATGTGTTTAAAACACCCAGGACTAGAATGAAATCCCAATATAAGTGTAGTGGACTGAACCTAGAAATCCAAGGGGTCAAATTCACAACAGAATTACTACTGCTAGAAATGAAGGGAATATATGTTATTCTGGGAATGGATTTGTTATCCAAGTATGAAGCAATAGTTGATTGTGAAGGAAAGTCAGTGACATTAAGAAGTTTAGAACGACACGAAGTTACAGTGACAACAGACCATTCATTGATTGAAGAGCAGAAAAAGAAGATCAACAGTGTGACTATAGAAGCAACAACAGAGGTACCAACAGTTAAAGAATATCCATATGTATTTCCACAAGAATTACCTAGAAGACCGCCAAACAAAGGAATTGAACTTGCTATAGAGTTGATCCCAGGAATCAAGCCAGTCACCAAAGCTCAGTACAAAATGGCAGCAAGTGAACTCAAATAACTCAAGAAGCAGTTGGATGAATTGATAGAAAAAGACTTTATTCAATACAGTATTTCACCTTGGTTTGGCTCAGACGTGTGATTAAACACAGCCAGAAGTATTGTGGCATTAATATCGTCAATACCCCTCAATTATCTATGAAGATAATACTGCTTGTATTACATAGAGAAATAGGCTGGTATTGTGTTAGTTCTCAAGGATTTCTCACTTTGGGTATTAACACAATTACTGTCTTATTCACCTCCATCAGCATGTGGCCGCCATTGAGACAACCAAGGACTGTTGTTGTAATATCTGGCTTCAAAATATCCCAATGTCTTTGATAAAAGCCAACATTGAAACCATCCACCTCTGGCACCTTTAACAACCCCATCATGAACAACGCATGCGATACTTCCTCCTTAGTGAAAGGAGCACATGCCGTCTGAGACCTTTCGCGGAACAAAATATAGCACTTCATTTGGGTTATCTTGTTAGATATGACTTGTATAGGATGTTCTTTGTATATTTTCATACACATGTAATTTGTATAGGTTGGCCATTAGGCCCTTTGGAATAGACAAGGTTTTATTCCAACATGGTATCAGAGCCCTGGTCTCTCTCTCTCTCTCTCTCTCTCTCGATCCCAAAACCACCACCACCCTTGGCTAGCGCTGCCGCCACCTCGCGCTGCCGACACCACCCTCTGCTCCTCCCCGCGCTCCTCCGCTCCTGGCCGCGCGCCATCGTCGGGCCGCAAGAAACTACTGCTCCTCTACTCCGCGTGCCACGCTGGGTCTCCCCTGTGACGGAGTCTTCCCTGACACCGGGTCTTCCACGTCTCACCAAGCCATCTCGCCGTTGGCTCCTATAGTCCTGGGCAGCTTGCTGCCAGAGCTCGACACCCTGCCACCGGATCCCACTACCCCAGGCATTCTGCTAGTCGGATCTTGCTGCCTGGGGTAGTGTAACATCCCAAATGTATAATCAGGGTTTGTTCAAGTATAATTATATGTGTAGAAATTAAAACTTTTTCTCACATCTTGAAAACCCCTAATCTCTCCTGTGATTCTGGTCCAAGAGTTGTGTAATCCAAAAACACAAAGCTCTTGTTGACCAAAAGTCAAACTCCTTTTCCAATTATCTTAAATCTTGTGCCAAACATTTGGAAATATTTTTCCTTGGTCCTAAAGTTGATGTGGGACCCCTCTGAAAAATATCATGAGTTATAACACTTGTTGATAAATTTTGGAGGTAAACCAAATCCTTGGTCAACCTTCATGAATTTCCTGAGAAAAATGCATTGCATAATAACCTCTGGAAATTTTATGCAAGGTTAATCTCATTGTTAGCAAGCTCCAGTTAAAATTTCATAAATTTTGGAGCTCAATTGCTATTCCAAACAACCCTGCAAAATCTCAGCTGATGAAACTAAACTTAAAAGCTTGGTACTGTTCCTTAGGCTAGCCACTTTGCAAAACTGGTCCAGCCCAACCATGTCTGCACTTCAGCAGACCTCCTCTCCACCTTGATCGGTCGTAGCCGTTGGATTAACATCCAACCGCCACGACCTCCTCCTCGCCTAACTTGACCAAGTCCTCCCACTCACATGAGGTCATCGCCCTTGGATCAACGATCCATGGCCATGACCTCCCCTCACGCTCAAACTACTCAGACCTCCCCTTTTTCACTCACTTGGGGTCGTAGCCGTTGGATCCAATCCAAAGGCCACGACCTCCTCTGCAAACCATCGCTGCGTGGATCTTCCACCTTGTTGAGGTATTCGCCCTTCGATCAAAAATCCATGGCCATGACCTCCCCTCACTGTTAAACTAAGCAAACCTCCCACCTAACCGAGGTCGTAGCCGTTGGATCAGATCCAGCAGCTCACGACCTCCCTCCGCTGCAATTCATCGCAGCCCAGGACCTCCCATCTCATGTTGTGCACCGTTGGATTTAAAATCCACGGTCACGACCTCCTCCTACCTCAGGCGCATCAGACCTCCCTCACAAGACGTGAGGTCATCAACCCTTGGATTTAAATCCAAAGGCCATGACCTCCCCTCGTGTTCGAAGTTCATATCGGTTAAGACCTCACAGGAGGTCCGCACTGTTGGATTGAGATCCAATGCTTTGGACCTCTGTCCCATTTTCCCACGCAAGATACACATTAAGGAAATCGTGAGGCCATGACCTCCCCATCCTTGATCGTGTGGTGGGACCTCCTCCCATCATTTAGGCGAACGGTTCAAAAATTACATCCGAGGGCAGGACCTCCCCATCCACTCGATCCAACGGTGGATGTGAGGTCTGTTCTTCTTCTACCTTGGCACGCAGCGTGCGGCCGTGGCGATGGGCAAAGTCGAGCCGGTCATTTCCAACGGCTCGCCTGCAAGCATTAAATGCATGTCGGCCCTTTCGCACCTAGGCCACGCCTGTCTCAACCTACCTGTCCCATCAATCGTGTCCAAGCTCGGGACCTCCCATGGACCTCCCCATGGGCTAAGCTCACCATGAGCTTAACCCATGGTGCAGACCTCTGTGCCATTGGTATAAGTTCCTCGAGCTCCCTTTGGCTTCTTTTACACACTTGGAGCTTGCCATGCCCGTGCTTGGCTGAGCTCCTACCTCCACCGACCTCCCCTCTTGGCATGGTTGTCGAGAAGCTTGGAGCCCTTGGTGAAGGCTTGCTCGGTGGCTCCCTCTCAACCTCTTGCTCAATTAAGCTCCCCAAAATCTCTCGAGTTGAACCTAACTCATTGTTAGGTTGACCTTTTCAGAGGGGCTAGTGGAGCTTGAAGCTTGGAGTTGGAGCTTGGGCTTGAAGCGCCGGAGCTTCCCATCTTCTCCAACTTAGGCCATCGCCATCCTCGACCTCCCGGCATCGTTAGGACCTCCTGTACTCCCGATAGTCCTAGGCGCTGGGCACCGTGATGTATGATGTCGCGGAGCTTTGTTTGGGCACCCGCTTGAATGTCATTGCGGAGCTTTTTCTTTTTTCAAATCGTCTTTTTGGCCGTGCTTGTCGTCGTGGTCATCCGGCTCATGGCGTTTAAAATCGCCGCCGCCGAGAGTGATCGGTGTGTGCGAACGCTATTGTGCACACATTGGTGCCATTGGTTCCGCCGCGAGGTCCGATCGCCGGCATTAGCCACGTCTTTGCGGGAAGGTTTTGTCGAGCGGGCGCCCGGTAGCGTGCCGTTAAAACGAGATCCTCCCCTTCAATGTGTTAATCATTGGCCAATCTCATTAATCATTGGTTTCGCCATTATTGCTCTTAACCCTGCCCCTTTGCGCCAAGATTTAAGATCCCTTTGCGCGGACCTCCTTGTTATCCCGCGCATTAACTATGTCGTGCGTGCGGCAGAAGCGCGTGGTCGCGAGCTCGGGGCGCCCATGACCTCCTCGAGGAGATCTGAGCGCCCAAGACCTCCCCTGCGATCGTGGCCGTCGAGACCTCCACGGAGGTGCAGGACGTTAGACCTCGCGTGGACCTCCCTCGAGGTCATCTCTGCCGCTTATGTCCTCCCCTGTGTTGATCGCGATCGTTGAGGACCTCCTCCGTGTTGTGGCCCGTTGGATGTACCATCAACGGCCACGACCTCCCTCACCTCGCACATGCTTGGCTGCTAGGAGGTCCATGACCTCTGGACCTCTTGAGCACGTGTGTCTTTGTTCACTGGGAGGTCTGAGCCGTTAGATCTAAGATCTGTGGCTCACGTCCTCCCTTGTATTCTGGTTTTAGAACTTCAAGTGAACTGTTATTTTAGCCAACTGAAAAAGGTAATAACTTCAAAATTTCATATCTAATTCATTCTAAATCCAAATGAGGTCATTCAAATTGTGTTAGCTCTGTCTTGAACTTGACTTTAATCCTAAAATGATTGTAAGTTGAGTTCAGCTTCAGAGCACAGTTTTGCCATTAGATTTTAAAACTCACTTTAAATATACACTCAAATTAATGCTTAACTTGTAAAATACATAACTAATGCTCTGTAGATTATTTTTGAGTGAGACCAACTTTGTTGGTTTCCTCTATTAATGAACTCACTGTGAAAATTAGTTTTGAGCATGTTGCTGTTATAAAAATGAGGACTTGTGCATTATAATTTTGTTCAAGTTCTTGTTTTTGAAAAATTGTAGAAAGTGCATAATAGCTCCAAATGAGGTTAACTCAATTGTGTCATTCATCTCATGAGGTGCTGGTTTTTCTGTAAAAATTTCAGTGTCACCACTGTTCTAGAAAAAGTTGCCTCATAATTAAATTAGTGAATAGTGCAGTTTGGTATTTTTAGGGGCTGAGCAGAATTGTTTTGCTCATAACTTTTGCATTGAGAATCCAAATCAATTGGTTCTTGTTGCAAAATTCCCTAAAAATCATCCTCCTGCTGCTGTAGAAATTTCAGAGTATTTGGAGTTCGTTTGCTGTGCTGTCCTTGATTACTTTAAATGCGTTCTTATCGGTTCTTTATCGCTTTTCCGTTAGGTTTCGATATTTGTGGTAATCCCGAGAGTGACCCTCTGCCACAACTTGAGCAAGATCAGCAAGGCAAGCAGTTTGATCATATCCCCTCTAACGTCCCATTACTTTAAAGGTTAATATATTGTTTTACTTCTATGTATGCATGCTACTTTGTGTTAAATGTCGCTAGTAATCCTATAGTTGCATAATCTGTAGGAATTGTTTATCCTCTACTACCATGAGCCTAGGTTATTTGCTGTGGTGAGAGCTCGTTGGATGAGCTCTTATCACTTAGTAGTTTCGATTTAAATTGCTTAGCCATGCTTAGTTATCGGTAGTAATGGGCGATCATCGACTTAGTCGATGGTCTTGATCACTCAAAACTGATTATTACTCCTATATGTCCAGCACTTGTGCTTTGATTAATTGTAAAATCAAAACTGAAAATAAAAGATGGATTTAGACTTGGGCATATTGGATGGATGGTGTGGTTTTTGGATGTGGTGGTATGCCCGAGTCAACAAGGACCGAATTCTTGCGCCATTGATCCAAGCAATTATGCGTGCTAACCACACGAGGGGATATGGGACCTCTCTTGACTAAGTACTTTGGGCGGTGCTAATTGGGGTCGCTTCGGTTGGTGTGTTTTAAAGATAAAATGTGTGTGTGTGTGGTGTGGGAATGGAGCGTTGGCAGGCGGTTAGGCTGTCCATTGGGTCCTTATCCCCGTGGGTTGTCTTGGTCAAAATTAGCATCGTCCATTGGAAATGTCTCAGAGGACTTAGCCGTGCGGCATACCAAAGGTAGTGTGCTTAAAGGAAAGGCGGTGCGACGTGTGGGTACATTGGTACACCCCTGCAGGATAAAACTATTCAATAGCCTCGCCCTAGGTTATGGACACGCTTGGTTATTTCCGTAAGAATTAGACTACAACCTTTAATTAAAACTTGACATGGTTGGTATGAGCGGGAGTTCATGCTATTGTTGTGGTGACTTGGGTTAGTCACTTCGAGTTGATCTTGTTGTTGTTACTATGTTATTATCTCGTTGTTATTTCAACAATTAAAATGCTTTGCCAAATTGCCTTCAATCTATTATGTTATTGCAAATGAAACTTGCTTTATGCTAAAATGAGTCCAAAGCCTCATCCACTTAAATAAAGCTTGCATGTAGCTATTTATAGTTCTGTTATCTCAAGACGTAAGTCTTATGGAGTACTTTATGTACTCATCGCCCGTGGTTGTGGCATTTTGTGGCTTTTGTTGCAGAGGAAGAAGGTGAGCTCCAAGAGCCTCACTTTTGTGCCATGTGTTGCGGCTTCTTGACGACTAGTTTGGCGGTCCGGTCGGATGCCTAGGGGTTAAGGCACACCGATTGGCTTTGTGTTATAGCCATCTTTATGGCACTTTTGCTTCATTGTTATTCTTAGTAGTACTTGTTGTTATTTGGCGAAGGCCCTCTTTTGTAATAACCTATCCTTATTAATATTAACTTCGGTTTGTTGCTTATGTACTATGTGTTGTATGGAATTGATACATTCTTTTGTTGTGAGGTATGTATATTGCATTCGGGAGTATACATCTCGAGACTGGTTTATTTGGTTGATAATACTAGGGTCAATTGGATGACTAAGTATTATGAGCTTAATAAATCCGGGTGCTCACAGGTAGCTCGACATCAGAACCCGCTACCCCTGGCATCTCGCCAGCCGGATCCCGTCGTTCGATCCTGCCACCCTAGGCTGTGGCACCCCACGTCCCGACGGCATGTGGCACCCCACCTCCGACCACGCTAGGAAGCTTTGCAAGGTGGAATGGACCGCCGCGAGGGTGCTCGCCATCCCACCTCCGCTGTGACCAATCTTCACGGACCAGGCCGAGTGCAACCTTCCCACACGTGTCGGGACAGCTAGTGACGAGGCCACCTCCCTCCTTGCGCGACTTGCCGAGGTGGAGGCCGTGGCCACTACGCTACAGGCCCGCATTGAGCGGCTTGAGTGCGAGGCTACAAAGTGCAATGAGCTCCTCTCCATGCTCCTAGTGGCTATGTGCCCAGGTGACGCTGACCTCCACGGTAGTGAGGAGGAACCCGACAAGCGGGAGGTAGCACCTTTCCCCTCCTTGGCCTTCACCGCCACCTCTGTCTCAGTCCTTGGGCCACCACAGTAGCCCTTGCCCCGAGCTCTTGTCCTTAGACTCCTCGGGCTATGTTCGTCTAGCTCTTGCTTCCCAGCAGTCCTCCTCGCCTTCGCCATCTCCCTCATCCAGTATTTTGTCTCCATGGATCTTGGACTCTGGTGCTTCTTTTCATATGACACCATATTCTACTCACCTTACTTTTATGAGTCCCACAGCTCTTCCTTCCACTGTTTGGACTGTAGATGGTACCTCTCTTCCTGTTGTAGCCAGAGGCATCCTTTCCACTTCTTCCTTTCATGTTCCTGCTATCTCTCATGTTCCTAAGCTTACTATGTAGCTTATGTCCTAAGCTTACTATGTAGCTTATGTCAGCTGGTTAGATCACTGATCATGACTGCCAGGTTATTCTTGAGTCTAACTCTTGTTGTGTCCAAGACCGCCGCACGGGGACTCTACTTGGTGCTGGCCCTTGGCGTCATGATTCATAGCATCTTTGGGAGCTCGATTGGTTGCACCTTCCTTCTGCTGTCTCCACCAGTCAGCCAGCCACTACACCTACATCTGTTCTTGCTGTGTCCTCTACTACTTTCTTTATTCAGTGGCCCCATCGTTTGGGTCATCTATGTGGATCGCAGCTGTCATCTCTAGTAGGTTGTGGTCTTCTTGGGTCTGTTTCTGGTGACACCTCTTTACCTCGTATGGGTTGCAAGCTTGGCATGCAGCTGCATCTCCCCTACCCCTCTAGTGACTCTGTTTCTGCTTGACCTTTTGATATTCTAACGTTTGGGGTCTGGCTCCCTTCATTTTGAAAGGGTGTCATTGATACTATCTGATCTTTATTGATGATTATTCTCATCATACTTGGATCTATTTCGTGTCCTCTCACAATTAGGTTATTTCTATTTACCAGATGTTTGCCACCATGGTACGTACTCATTTTAATTCAACCATTAGTGTGTTTGTCTCGACTCTACTAGCTTAGTACACATGCATTTGTTTTATGTTGCTTTCTCACTAAGCAGGGTATTCTTCCCGAGTACTCTTGTCCTGGTGCTCACGCTTAGAATGGTGTCTCTAAGCGTAAGCATCATCACTTGCTTGAGACACTTGCGCTTCCATGCTTACCTCTTCTATTCCACCTCACTTTTAGGCTGAGGTTGTCTCCACTGCTGCTTTCCTCATCAACATGCAGCTTTCCACTGCTCTTTAGGGTTCTACTCCTGTTGAGTGTCTCTACAGTCGGGCTTTCGAGTACAGTCACCTTCGCTGTTTCAGTTGTATCTGCTTCGTTCTTATTCCACCTAGTGAGTGCACTAAGCTTACTGCTTAGTCAATTAAGTGTGCTTTTCTTGGCTACAGTCTTAAGCGTAAAGATTATCACTGTTACGACCCTATTGCTCGCCGGATGAGGATCTCTCGGGACATCACCTTCGATGAGTCCCAGCCTTACTACACTCGTCCCTCTACTGTCTACTCAGACTCTATTGTTGAGTCAATCTCCTTTCTGACTTTTCCTGACCCTCAATTTTCCACTTCTGTTTCGCTTCTACATACACCTTCTCCGCTTTCCTCTCCTTCGGCTCCACTTGTTCCCCCTCCGCCAGAGATTCTTTCCAGCTCTTTTGTTGAGATTTCACCTTTTCCCCTACACTACTCTCGCTGTCCATGGCCTACTCCTTCTCTAGTTGAGCCTCTGTCTTTACTGGGTCCTGTTCCCAAATCTCCTTCTTCGTCCTTACTGGGTCTTGCTCCACCTTATCCTCCTAGATACGATCTTCATGATCATTATACTATTAGGCCTCTTAAGCGCTACTACTTCATAGCCACTGCTCTTTCTGAGCCTACGATGTACCGTGAGGCTGCTTCTCACCCTGAGTGGTAGCTCGCGATGTCTGAGGAGATTGTTGCTTTCAAGCATACTAGCACTTGGGATCTTGTGCCCTTACCTGCTCGTGTCACTCCCATCACGTGCAAGTGGGTGTACAAGATCAAGACCCGCTCGGATGGTTCTCTTAAGTGCTACAAGGCTCATCTTGTGGCACGTAGCTTTCAATAGGAGCATAGTCGTGACTACAATAAGACATTTGCTCCTGTCGCCCACATGACCACTAACAGTGGCCCATCTCTCAGTTGGACATCAAGAATGCATTTCTCAATGGCGAGCTACGTGAGAAGGTCTACACCCCTAGGTATTCTATTCCTAATGGCATGGTTTGTCACCTTCGTCGTTCTCTCTATGGGCTTAAGCAAGCCCCTCGTGTTTAGTTTGACCACTTCTCCTCTATTGTCACTGCTGTAGGCTTCTCCATTAGTGATCATGACTCTACCCTCTTTGTACACACCTCTCCTCGTGGTCGGATGCTCCTCCTTCTCTATGTGGATGACATGATCATTACTGGGGACAACTCTCAGTACATTGATTTTGTGAAGGAGCATCTCAATAAATAGTTCTTGATGTCTGATTTGAGCCCTCTTCGTTACTTCCTTAGGATTGAGGTCACTTCCACGCCTGAGGGCTAATAGCTCTCCCAGGAGAAGTACATTTAGGATATCATTGCTCTCTCTTGTCTCACTGATCAGCGTGCGGTTGACACTCCTATGGAGCTTAGTGTTCACCTTCAGCTCACTGATGGGGAGCCTCTTGAGGATCCCACTTGCTACAGCCATCTTGTCAGGAATCTTGTCTACCTTGGGATCATTTGACCTCACATTTCTCACCCTGTTCACATTCTGAGTCAGTTCGTTCCTGTTCCCACTCAGCTCCAATATAGTCACATTCTTCGTGTTCTATGATATCTTCGTGGGACCATCAGTTGTCACCTTTTCTTTCCTCGTTCCAGCCCTTTGTAGCTCCATGCGTACTCTGATGCGACTTGGGCTAGCAATTTTTCTGATCGATGGTCACTTTTTGCCTATTATGTTTTCCTTGGCTCCTCCCTGATAGCTTCGAAGACCAAGAAATTGACTACTATTTCCCGTTTGAGTGCTGAGGCTGAGTTACGAACCATAGCGGCGTTGACAGCTACGATCACTTGTCTTCAGTGACTACTTGAGGATTTTGGTGTTTCAGCTTCTGCACCGACTCCTCTCTTATCAGACGGTACTGGTGCGATCAGCATTGCTTGAGATCCGGTGAAGCATGAGCTCACAAAGCATATCGGAGTAGATGCTTTGTTCATGAGATCGTAGGTGCAGGATCAAGTTATTGCTCTTCAATATGTGCCTTCGGAGCTTCAGTTAGCAATTTTTTTCACCAAGGCACGGACTAGAGCTCAGCACAGGTCCTACCTCTCCAAACTCAATGTTGTTGATATGCCATGAGTTTGAGGGGGTGTTAGATATGACTTGTATAGGGTGTTCTTTGCATATTTTTCACACACATGTAATTTACCTTTAGACCCTTTGGAATGGACAAATGTTTCATTCCAACAATTCTGCTCCTGGCCCTTCAAAAGATCCCTATAGAACATTGTTGTCATGTTCTCCAACTCATGTTGAACCGTACACATAGACCCATCTTCTCATTTTAGGGTGTTAATTTTATTCTGGTGTGCTCTAGTTGCAGTTCTTGCTTGGAAGAAACTACTGTTATGATCTCCCTCTCGCAACCATTGAACTCTTTTTCCTCTAAAAATTGTGCATATGCATATTCAGTCCATCAATGCCTTACTGCTTACGAGTGTTTACACACCATACGAAGACAACAATCGAAGATGTCGTATTTTGCTTTGAAGATTGATATGATGAAGGTGTATGATCATGGAGAGTGGAATTATCTACATGGCTGTCTTAATAAGCTAGGTTTTGCTCCTGCTTGGATCAGTTCTGTCATGCGATGTGTTACGTCTGTTTGCTATGCTGTTCGGGTTAATGGTGAGCTGACTATGCATGTGGTCTCATCTAGGGGTACTAGGCAATGGGACCCTGTTAGTCTCTATTTATTTTTGTTGTGTATTTAAGGTCTGTCATGTCTCTTGCAACACAAGGAGGGCCTATCGGGACCCTGGATATGCAACTCCGAGAGCCTCTGTGTATTCCGAGCTAGTCCCAAGATTAATAGCTAGCTCACACAGTTGCAACATCGATGAATTCATATCCATACAACAAGATAGCTAAGAAAAGGTGAATTAATATTACTTAGTACCAAAAGGACCTTATAGTCAAGTTTTACAGAGTTTGCCACGCAGGGCTCAACTGTTGGATATATGCCCTAGAGGCAATCATAGAGATGATTATATTTCTTTATGTTCATAATATTGGATAAATGTTATTCTATTCCATGAATGAATCATCAGTTATGAAGATTAAACGAGTATGTGACTTGTTAGTGAAGCTCTTTTAACTTATGATATCGCTCTAAATGTATCCCCAGTCGAATGTCACTGGTCGGAACGCTAGTGACTCTACGACCAGCATATGTATTGATTGATGACCATGTTTCACCGGTCATGGATATAGGGATATTGAATCGATAATGTGGACACATGTTAGAGAACATGGTGTTGGATAAGACCCACCTTGAGACACTATTAAGATTGTTATGATTCTATGTGTCATTAGTTGGTCTCAAGCAATGATGATGTATAATCCTTAGACCTGAGATCAGCATGGTTTCCTACATGTGTAATAGCACTCTTTGGGGTTGCCAAACGCTACTCGTAACTGGGTAGTTATAAAGGTAGCTTTCGGGTATGCTATAAAACATGCAGAGGGATGTGACTGGTCGGATATAGAATTTGCCCCTCCTAACATAACAGGAGAGATATCTCTGGGCCCCTTGAAGTGGTCGGATAAAGAAAGTGCATAGCCATGCCACTGGTGGTCGAAGAGTTCGACCACATAAGGTTATCCGATACTCGATCGAGAAAGTATTGAACAGTCCATGGATGACACAACATCTCACCTGGAGTTCAACCAGATATCGTGAGGCAAAGGGAGAATACATGAGTAGGTCGCTTAGTTCGACCAGTTACGGACTAGTCGTATGGAGATACAAGCTGGTCGTAGACTAATGAGTTACGAACTGATCACGACCACATGTGAACTGGTCGTATAGAGATAGGACCTGGTCGTAAGTGATGAGGACCTGGTCGTAGATCATATTGCATTAAGGTTCGTCCGATATAATTTGTGTGTATTCGGGAATCGTTATGTCCTGCTAGGAACCGCTACGACTCGTGGTCGGAAAGGGTTTCTGAGTTACAACCGAACTACGCATGAACCTAATGGGTCACACACTTAACGGGTTGGAACAAACCAGTACGGATACGATTCGTAAAGCGTGTTCGGATAGGATCCGTCACGGGCACTATATAAGGAGATGCATGAGGCTGTTGGGCGTTAGACGAGTTGACGTGAGTTGCTCTCCCAAAACCCTAGCCGCCATCTTCTTGTGAGCCTTGCCGTGCGACTTGGTGCTAGCACACCGGCGTACGGTTTTTCCTTCTCTAGACGTGTGGATACCATAGAGGCGCTTCTACGTTGTTGTGCTTGAGGACGATCCGTGATCTTCGCAAGGAACTGCAGAGGTGCTGGAGGAGACGATTGACTCGCGAGGACGCTGGACGATCGACTACGACCACTGCATCAATATGCTTGACGTTGGATGATCGACTACGACCAGTACATCAACACGTTCTTCGTTGGACCAGGCTGCTTCGATGCTTCTTCCGCTGCTCTGCGCGTCTAGTGGTAACGATCTGTGATCATCTTCTTGCTTGGCTTCCTGGTTTAAGTGGTAGAAATTTTAAATTGTTGCTATCGTAGCCTACCCGTATCCCTACATCAACAACAACAGAGTAAACTTGCAGCAGAAAAGAAACAACTCGTGGTAGCCATCCGACATACCCACAGGCAATCGAGTGGAGGACACGACCTAGTTCGCGTAGTCTTTGAAGTAATCTTCCTCGTAGAACTCGGTGCTCCCCAAGTCTTCTTCGGCAACTGATCAACAAATGGCACAAAGCTGTGAGTACTTAAAGTACTCAGCAAGTCATAGGAAAATGTATGTGAATAGTATTTATGCAAGGCTTGATAAGGATAACTTTATGGCTATTTTGCAGAAAGCAATATTGACAGTAAATACATTAAGTAGATTGTAAAGTATAATTTGAAAGATTAATACATAAGTAATCAAGTTTCTTTGCAACAACTAGTGGACACCCCGTTCACTACCCAACCAACAACCAGTGAACAACCCGTTCACTTCCCAACCCAACTGTGTGTACTAGTGTGATCCTGGACTAGTGCATCATATACAGAGGGTCTAGAATTGCATTTTTGGGTCCCGACACTTTAACTTTTGAGCATCCTTGGTTCGTACTCAACTCCGAACAAGGGGATTGAACCAATAAAGCATTTTTAAGAGTCAAAACCTCCAACTGATACTTTGCAACAAAACTCCAAGAAACAAATGAATGCAAATCTCCAGAGTCAAACAAAATAGTAGCAGGTGCTGAATTTACTAGGAACTTACCCAACACGACGTCCGGGGCTGTCTGGGCTTCCTCCATTGTGACATGATTCACACAGCCTCTCCCAAAAGGCTGGGGGTCTTGGTTGGTGCCACTGGAGTCTAAGGTGCTCCACGACCGGCTCCTGGCATGGGGGTTCTAGTCGGAGTAGCTTCTAAGTTGAATCTAATAGGCATTGGACCTTGCTTCTGAAAGTAGTTGCTGGCGTAGTATCCCAATTATTGACAGTTGTAGCGAGTGATTCCCGCGGCATGATTGTTATTTCTTGGCTGCTGGTTGTTAGTGTTGTTGTTGCCGAAGCTGCAAAATCCTGGAGCAGTTGGGAGAGGTGTTGTCGTAGGGGTCCTGAAGGCAATAGGAGGAGCAAAACAGGCAGGGTGCTGCACATTCATTCTGGCTTTCTGTGGATGGTTTTGATGAGCACTATACTGAATCATTTTCCTCTTATGGGATTCTTCAAGCTCACGATGGGAATCTTCTATGAGCATAGCCTTATTGACTAGATGCTGGAAATCTGCATAGTCGTTGCCAATGACTTGAACCTTCAAGCTAGGGTTGAGTCCCCGCTTGAAACGCTTCTAGCGTGCATCATCTGTGACAACGTCCTCTTGAGCATAACGAGTTGAGTGAACTTATTGAGGTATTCACTCACTGACATGCTTCCTTGCCACAGCTCACAGAACTCGTTCTTCTTCATTTTCACCTTCCCATCAGGAATATGAGAGTGGCGAAAATCTTCTGAGAATTCAGCTCAAGTGATGTTCTAGTAGTTTCCATGGGCGGCGCAGTAATTCTCCCACCATTCTGTTGTGGTGCCTTCAAGTTGGTGTGTGGCATACATAACATTCTTGCAGTCGCCACACCGAGCGATGGCGAGCTTCTTCTCGATAGAGCGTAGCTAGTCGTCTGTGTCCAAAGACTCAAACGAGCTAGAGAACGTAGGTGGATGGTTCCTCATGAACTCTGCCAGCCTTGACTGAGGGAAAGGTGGTGGCAGTGGCATGGCCGCTGCTTGATTGTTCGGTTCAGCATTGCGACTAGAGCAGCAGCGGTCTGGTTCTGTTAAGTTATCATCTGGTTTATATTATGTATCATGACATTCATCAACTGCGTCTAGGCTGCCATGAACTGACCCAAACCTGGATTTGTTGTTGCGACTGGAGGAGGTGGGAGTGGTGGTGTAAAGGAATCCACTAGTTCATCTTGACTTGCCGAGTTACGGGTCTGAATCATCTGCACCAATCTTCTCAGGTTTAATAGATGAGAAGAAGAAAGTATGATAGATGAGAGGGAAAAGGAAGGACGAGAGAGAACAAGGGAGAAAGACAGAGCAATCTAACTCGGGCAAGTCGGCTAAACCCAAAGAACAAATAGCCGGAAAGCTATTAAGAGGCAACAAAACTCAAGCCGAAGGTCCTATTACCCGGACTACACAATACTAAAGCTAAGAAGGGAAACTTTACTAAAGCACTCCAAATCTAACTTATATGGATGGTCGACTTGAAGCCAGGCTCGATCCCATAGATATTACTGAGGTGAGATAGATCAATTTAAATTCGAAAAAAAAGTTCCAAAAAAGATAAGACGTAGGAATCTAAGAATGAGATGAGAAAAGATTAGAATAGATGAGAAAGAATAGAATAAGATGAGAGAAGAACAACTATTCATGTTAATTTGTTGGTTTGATTTAGAAAATAAATTTTGAAATTTTCGACTAAAATGACCACGCTAAGGTTGCGTCCTACACTCGATATGACTTCGATACCATCTCTGTCGGTACTCCAGATATGCAACTCCGAGACCCTCTGTGTATTCCAAACTAGTTCCAAGATCAATAGCTAGCTCACACAGTTGCAACAACGATGAAATCATATCCATACAACAAGATAGCTAAGAAAAGGTGAATTAATATTACTTAGTAGCAAAAGGACCTTATGGTCAAGTTTATAGAGTTTGCCACACAGGGCTCAACGACAACAAAGTAAACTTGTAGCAGAAAAGAAGCCACTCGTGGTAGCCATCCGACATGCCAACAGGCAATCGAGTGGAGGACGCGACTTAGTTCGCATAGTCTTCGAAGTAATCTTCCTCGTAGAACTCGGTGCTCCCTAGGTCTTCTTCGGCGGCTGATCAACAAATGGCGCAAAGTTGTGAGTACTTAAAGTACTCAGCAAGTCGTAGGAAAATGTATGCGAATAGTATTCATACAAGGCTTGACAAGGATAGCTTTATGGCTATTTTGCAGAAAGCAATATTGACAGTAAATACAGTAAGTAGATTGTAAAGCTCAATTTGAAAGATTAATACATAAGTAATTAAGTTTCTTTGCAACAACTAGTGGACACCCCGTTCACTACCCAACCAACAACAAGTGAACAACCCGTTCACTTCCCAACCGATCCATTCCAACACTTTTGAGAAAAATCTATCACTCGTGTGAAATCACCATACATTGTCCATAACTAGGGACACAGCTATTTGAATAGTTTTACACTCTGCAGAGGTTGCACATCTTGACCCACAAGAGATAATCATCTTATCCTGTCCGCTCACACACTTCCGAGGTGTGTGACTAAGAGATTATCACAAGGGCTTTACAAAGCTTTGTTTTTACTCGGTTCTGCTCGCTAAGGATTCGCCATACCAGCCCCTTCTTTCGCCACTCATCAACCCAAACAGAACTGACTCAAAACATTGCTAATTAGTTGGCCAGGTGTAACGTCCCGTTTTTCCGGAGTTTTAAAAATTAAAAAAAAATAACCATTTGGTTTTGGTGAGAGTTTAAAGCTTAACCTGAGTTTTCAAAAGAAGCTTTAATTGACTAATCTAAACTTGAACTAAATCTGTTCGGTTCCCTTTGGGAGTTTGTTGGTGTGTTTCTTTCCTCCCTCTTGTGCTTTGTGTGCCTTTGGGTTTGGCTTCTCCTTCCAGACCTCTTTTGTGTGCAGGTGCCCTTCTCTTTCTTTCTCTCCTTGTCGGCCCAGGCTCCTTTGGGTTTAGACCGGCTCAGTTTGTGTTTCAAACCCTCTCGATCTTTGGACATTTTCCTTGTTCCTATCCTCGTAGTCAGACCTCCTTTTTGTTGGTTTGATTCTCTTTGTGTCTGGACCTCCTCTCGGCCTAAACCTTTCTCTGTCTAGACCTCCTTTTATCTAGACTCCTTTCCCTATCTTGGCCTCCCGTGGACCTCTCAACATTCATTGGCAACCCTGTGTTCATTGGGGCATCCCTAAGTCCCTCTGGACTTCCCCATGCCCGCTTGGACCTCTTTGTATCCTTGTGGAACTCCTTCGGACCTCCTCTGCGTCCTTTAGGAACTCCCCTTGCCTATTTGGATCTCCCCAGGTTCAAAAGACCTCCCCTTCTTTGAGACACGCCGTTAGGACCTCCTCTCTGGAGATCTTAACCGCCTGCAGACCTCCCTTGATCGATCTGGCCGTTAGGACCTCCTCTCTGGAGATCTTAGCCGCCTGAGACCTCCCTTGATCGAGATCTGGTCGTTAGGACCTCCTCTCTGGAGATCTTAGCCGCTCGAGACCTCCCTTGATCGAGATCTGGCCGTCGGGACCTCCTCTCGAGATCTTAGCCGCTCAGACCTCCCTTGATCGATCTGGCCGTTAGGGCCTCCTCTCTCGAGATCTTAACCGCCTGAGACCTCCCTTGATCGAGATCTGGCCGTTAGGACCTCCTCTCTGGAGATCTTAACCGCCTGAGACCTCCCTTGATCGAGATCGCCGCTAGGACCTCCTCTCGAGATCTTAACCGCACGGACCTCCCTTTGGATTTTCCTCCGTTAGATCTCCTTTTGGTTTTGGACCTCCCTTGCCCTCGCTAGATCGAGCCAATCCCGCGCCTTTCTCACTCGTGGACCGTCGATCCTTTTTGATGGCCCGATCGAGATGAAAGGTTGGGTGTCCGAACGTTCCTTTCCTTTTGGACCGCTTGGATTCGACGGACGGCCCTACTTTTTGGCGCCTTCCTTTGTCGCGGGACCTCTTCTGGTTGTTTTGCAAGGACCACCTCCTCAATCCTTCTTTGGTCTTTTCAGTAAAGACCACCCTCCTAGTCCGGAGTATCCCTTTTGCTCAGGACCTTCTCGTTGTGTGTCCTTTGGACCTCCCGTCCAGGACCTCCCTCTTGAGTGTCGTGGACCTCCTGCCCAGGACCTCCCTGCACCTTTTTGATCAGGACCGTTAAGGTTCCCCTTCTTTGAGATCTTGACCGTCGGATCTCCCTTTTGGAAATCTAACCGTCAGGACCTCCCCTTTGCTTGAGATCTTGACCGTCGGATCTCCCTTTTGGAAATCTAACCATCAGGGCCTCCTCGAGTGCCATACCCCTTGTGCTTTGGACCTCTTTTGAGGTCTAGTTTTCTTGTGATCTAAACCTCCTTGGGGTCTAGATCTGTTTGTGGTTTGGATCTCCCTTTGAGGCCCAGATATCTTTAGTCTTTTGGACCTCTTGTCCACGGGACCTCTTTTGTGTTTAGACCTTTGTGGTCTAGACCTCCCCGTTGCGTTTGAACCTCCTTTAGGTTCAGACCTCCCTGTGTTGTGTTTGGATCTTTGTAGTCCAGACCTCCTCTTTTGTGTTTAGACCTTGGTGGTCTAGACTTCCTCCTTGTGTTTGGACCTTTGTGGTCAAGACCACTCTGTTGTCTTCAGGACCCTTTGTCCTTAAGACCTCCCTGGTTGTCTTAGGACTTCCGGTCCTTAGATCTCCTCGCAGCCCCCCTACTCGGACCATTCCCTTTGACCTTATGTTCACCCTTTGACTGTCTCCCTTGCCCCAGTTTCTAAAGTGCGTTTGATGTGGGTTGAATCACATTAAATGCTGCCAGCTACCTTTGTACTCTTTTCTACTTTTTGTCACATCCCTAGCTTTCTTTATCCTTTTTCGTACCTTGTGGCAGTGTGCCTTTGTACTGATGCCTTGAATCTGGACGTCCCTTTTGTTACAGTGCCCCTATTCTCCCTTTCTCTTTAAATAGGGCACCAGGGGCCTCCATTTGCTCCCTGTTCGTCATTTCTTCCCCTCCCTCTTTCTCTCGGGTGCGGAGAAGCTCTCCGGGCTCCTCCGTTCGGACCTCCTTGAGTCCGAGCCCTTTACTTCTTGGACCTCTCTCCCGTGGGATTTCCTCCCTCTCGGACCTTTGACCATCTTGATCCCATTTGCAAAAGTATTTTGATTTGTTAAACTTGCATTGCTATTTGTATAATATGGTTTGGGCTCTAGTTAAATACCTACTGGTTTTATGCCTCCTCGTCTATTTGGTAATCCATATGTTGACATGTGTGGATATCATGGGGATATGCCTGAGATCTTAGGATGATGTTACAATTGGCAATGTCGTTCTCGGTTTGTCGAAACAGCGTTACAAACAAATGTCGGGACAATCGGTTAAATGCGGCGTGTAAGTCGTGATGACGACGCATGATCTTGATAGAACCGGCGTAGAGAGCGGTTGTACCAAGATCACGGTTGAACCGTTTGAGAAGCGGTATGGTTTTTCCAGAGAAGATGTTTTGGGAAGTTTTGGATTTCCTTGAGGATGATGACGACCGCGGTATATGGGTGATGACGACAAGAATGATCTTGATTATCTGGGAGTTAACTTGGCGGTTGTACCGGTTTTGGTTCTAAGTTTGGTTAACTTGGAGTTTTGTTGTTGGGTTAGGTCAAGTTCATGGGTTTCATGGCATATGTGTTGCATGATGCATGTTTTGACTAACGTGGGTCAAGTTGTGAAGAACTTGTTCCGGATTCGATTTCTTTGTCTATTGATGTGCGAGGTTGCTTGGAGGTCAATGACGGTCAAGCAGCGAGATGATCGGGACTAAGCTTGGAGAGCTGAGGTCCAGAACGATCGGGGATGCCGGGTGAGGTCAATGGAGTCAAGCATGGCGCAAGACGGACAAAGGTGACCGAACGGGCAGTTCGGTGCGACGGGTTCGATCAAGCGGCGCGGGGGTCGGTGCAAGTGCCATGGTGGTTTCGGTGGGAGCCGGATGGGAGAGACTTGCCGACATGAAGAGATTTGGATCAACCTACACGTGGCGAAGCATGGGAGGTGCTTCACGAAGATGGGACTCGGTCTTTGCAAAAAGATCGAGAAGGGGTATTTTGGTAATTTCACCAAATACCGCCTTGGTGACCTAATGCCAACCCGCGGCGCAAGTCGGTGCGTCAAGAAGTGGATTAGGTCAAGAAAAGTGAAGACGGCGCTTTGAGATGCGTGCGTGTGTGACCCGTTTGTTTTGGGCCTTAACGGGAGCCCATTAGGGTTACTCTTCTAGAAGGTCTAAGCCTCCACTATAAATAGGGGTGTCTTTGGACACCACCCTAACCCTTTCATTGTGTTTGAAACCCTAGTTTGCTTAGGGAGAGGATTAGTGGAGGTTAGGGTTCTAGAGAGTTGGATTTGATTTCGTGCTCATGTATTGAGTCTTTGTCCTCCTTGATGGAGTGGCTGTAAACCAATACCTTATCAAATCAATCCAAAGAAAGTTCTCTCAAAGATGAGTTCATTTGCTTTCTTTCTCTCTATTTGGTGATTTGAGGTCTTTCTTTGATCCGTGAGTTTTTGCTTGGTTTTTCTTCTTGATCTTGCTTGCTGGGATATGTGGGAACCCATCTAAGGTCATCTTGATCATCATCCACCCACGAGCAAGTTTTAGATCAAGTTTTACGTTTTTGCTCGGTTTTGAACCCTCCTTCGGTAAATTGCAAAAAGATCAAAACTTTGACGTGGATCTTCTCGATCGTTGCTTGGAATAGGTTCTGACATCATTAGGAAGATGTGTTTCAAATTTGGTGGAGTTTGGCCAAGCGGATCAAAAGTTACGTCGATTTTTGTTTTCGTTTTTCGTGCTGTTTATTGTTCATTCGCCGATTTTCTTTGTTCATCTTGAACGACCGACCTTCGTTCATCCGGTTCGATCGGATGAGGTACAACCGCTCTTGTTCATCCGGTTCGACCGTTACTGTTCATCAGCACTGTTCATAAGGCTGATTTTTGTGTTTTTGGTCGTTTCTTTTGGGGATTTGAAGGGGATTAAGTACAAGTCTTCCGCTATGCTTATATATATTGATCTTCATAGTTCTCATAGCTATTGGAGTCAATATCATGCTTGAATCGGATCAAAGCGAAAAATTGATAGTGCTCCTATTCACCCCCTCTAGTCGCCTTTTCGGTCCAACAAGTGGTATCAGAGCCCGGTTAGTTCAATCTTGATCTTAACCGTCCTTTGAACTGGCGATGGATAAGTACTCGACCAAGCCGCATGTCTTTGATGGGCTCGACTATGCCTATTGGAAGAATCGCATGCGAGTCTTCCTTGAGAGCGAAGGACAAGCTATATGGGAGGTTGTTCGATCCCTTCGCTTTTGCGAAGTTGTTACGCCGCTTCAATGACCCTCTTGGCTAACAACAACAAGGCAAAGAACCTTCTATATCTTTGGGCTTGGTAGGCAAGAGTACGATAGGATTTGCAATCTTGCGATCAAGACATGAGATTTGGCACACCCTCGAAACTTACCATGAGGGATCGTCCCGGATCAAGCAAGTCGTCGAGAATGTCTACAAGCGAGAGTACAACAAATTCGAGATGCGTCTGGTGAGAGCATCGATGGCGTCTTTACTCGCTTTAACAAGGTGATTAATCGGATGAAAGTGTTGACATTGAGTACTCTCAATCTGAGAATGCCACCCACCTCTTGGGTGCAATCAACACCAAGGAGTGGGAGATGAAGGCAAGCGCCATAGAGGAGAATGTCGATCTCTCTAATCTCACTTTGGAGCTGCTTTATAGCAAGCTAAAACTCATGAGATCAAGAGAGGCGGTAATCCTAAGAAGGATAACATGGCTTTGGTGGTGATCCTTTCAAGGGACTCGATGGTTCTTCCGAGTCTTCTTCGGTTTTCTCTTGCGTGTTTATCGCTATTCAAGAAGAAGAGTTTGAGAGTCTTCTGAGGCTGATTTAGCTCTTTTAGCCAAGAAAGTCACACGGGCATATAACAATGTCGAAACAGAAGAGAGGTGGCCCTGTGACATGCTATGAGTGTGGAGAGCTATATCACATCCAGACCCGCCCCTAAGTGAAGGGTAAGGGCAACCACAAGATTGAGAAGCTTGCTGGAAGAAGCCTCAAGGGGCAAGTCCAAGTATGATCTTCGCCAAGCTCATGAAGGTCGCTCACCGGGTCCTTGCCGCTTTGGAGATCAATCCATGAGCGATGTGGACTCGGAGCGAGGAGGACAAGGAGGAGGAGATCCTCAAGACAAGAAAGGAAGGCCAAGGACTTCAGGCATGTGCTTCATGGCCGACTCCGTACGACGTCGATGACAACGATGAGGTACTTCCATCCTATGATGTCCTTTCCGCTAGATGCGATAACATGTATGAGCAATTGCTTAGTCAGATAAGGCTTTAAAGTTCACCATGGCTAGGAACAAGGATCTAGAATCACAAGTCGAGAATTTGACATTAGATATTGTGAATGCTAAGAGTCTAGATGTTGATGAATGTTCATCTGCCATGCTTTGCACTCGAACTGTCTAAGCGCAATCTGCTCATGATATTGCTTTGCATCAACTTGAAAATGCTAGAACTGAGCTAATTGATGTTAAATCTGCTCCATGTGAAAAATGCTTAGATTCTAGCAAGTTGGATGCTTCGGTAATGTGAAATCTAGCTTTTGCTCTTTACGCTTAGAGCGCGAACATGAAGTTAAGGATATTCTAGAAGCAGTTAGAGCTAAGTTTGCCAAGCTTAAGGATTCAATTGATTCTACATCTTGTGCCTCTTGTGCCGCCTATAAGCTTGAAGTTGCTCATCTTAAGGAGAAACATGCTAGAGCCATTAAGGGCAAGACTTGTGAATCATGTGCTAATATTGAAAAAGAGAATGCATATCTCAAGGATACTTTAGAAAGATTCTCTAATGGTGAAAAACAGTTAAACATGATTCTAGATAAATCTAAAACTCCTTTTAAGAAGCAAGGTTTAGGATACAACTCTGCCCAGGACATGTCCAAACCTAATGTCATTCAGGTCTTGGAAAATGGCTTAGTTGAATTTAAAACCCAACCTGCAAAAACTGTTTTTAAATCTGCAGGGTTTGTCCAACCTTCTTTTAAGCCAAAAGGTGCTTCTCCCAGTGGTACAAAATACCATTGCACCTATTGCAAGAAGAGTGGACATTTGGTTGAGTTCTCATTGGCGTGAGGTTGAAGAATGCTAAGAAAAATATTGCTAGAATGTCATCTAATCAACCTAGAGCTTTTATGAGACATGGTCACGTATAAAAGAAGAACCCTGACCTAGGATTTGTTGCACATGCTCATCACCATGTTCCTAGGCAGGATGCATCTCATGTTCAGTTACCATTGCTCAAAATAGAGCGCTAATAAAGTCAAGGATAGCACATCGCTTTGCATACTACTTTCATGACGAGTGTCTCGATCTTGGGTTCCCAAGTCGCTTTTAACTAACTTGATGTTGAGACACATCGCTCTTTGTTCCTTGATTTTCGAGGATTGGCGCGGAAGGGGAAGAACACATGGTTAAATCGACTCAGGGTGTTCACGCCACATGACCGGAGACTCAAGATGGTTCACCTCCTTCACGCGATCAACGGTGATGCCTTCATCACCTTTGGAGATGATACACAAGGCGCATTGAAGGCTGGAATGATTAGGGTGAGCGACAAGTTCATTCTCAAGGACGTCGCGCTTGTGTCTAAGCTAAGGTACAATCTCCTTTACGTCTCCTGACTTCTCGATGATGGCTATGAGACTCGTTTTAAGAAGAATGCTGTCGTGTGCTTGATTCTTTTGGTGAGCTCGTTTTGGGATTTCTAGAGTTGGTAGAATTTTTGGGTGACTTTTTCAGATAATCGCTTCGGATCTCTTAAGTGTTTGATTGCATCTTCTTCTGATATCTGGCTCTGGCACCGACGTTTGGGGCACATTGGTTTTGATCATCTGACACGAGTTAGCGGCCTTGATCTCATGAGAGGTTTGCCTAAACTCAAGGCTGTCAAGGATGCTGTATGTGCGCCCTGTAGGCATGGCAAGCAAGTTGCCGCCTCACACCCATCATTGACTATGGTCATGACCGGACGGACCGACGGTTACTTCATATGGATCTTGTTGGTCTGCTAGGGTTCGATCGATCGGTGGCAATTGGTACATTCTTGTCATAGTCGATGATTTTTGAGATACTCTTGGGTGTTCTTTCTTGCTTGAAGGATGAGGCTTTTGATCATTTTCATGACCTTGTTCTTCGTTTGGCTTCGAACTTCACGGTGCCTTGAGAGCGATCCGCGATGACAATGGCACGGAGTTCAAGAATGCTTCTTTGCCTCTTTTGTGCCGGCGCGATATTGAGCATCGAGTTCTCTTCTCCACACGTCCCTCGGCAAAATGGCGTTGTGGAAAGGAAGAACAGGACTCTAGTTGAGATGGCTAGAACGATCTTTGGATGAGTATAGCACACCGAGGAGGTTTTGGGCGAAGCTATTGCTCTGACTTGCCATATTTCAAACCGTGTCTTTTTGAGACCGTCTTTGGGCAAGACTTCATATGAGCTTCGTTTTGGCGAAAACCCTCATCTCTCACTTCGAGTCTTTGGATCGAAGTGTTTTATTCTCAAGACAGGAACCTAGATAAATTTGAATCAAGGACTTGTGATGGTTTATTTACGGGTTATCTGCTCATTCGAGGGTTTTCGGGTTTTAATGTTGAAACTAACATTGTCCAGAGACATGCAATGTTACTTTTGATGAGACTAGCCCAGAGCTAGATCCGATGTTTGGTGACTCACGGTGTGAGAGAGCATTTTTGTTGAAGAAGATGAGGATGAACTTGATTTTGCTCCTTCACAAGGTCGATGTTCTGTGCAATTGCCCAAGCTCGAGAACACCCTCGATTGCTTCACCTCCAATTGAGGCTCTGCTGCGACTTCTTCATCAGTGATACTGCGGAGGTTGAGGAGATGCTATCTCCCCAGCGCTCCTTTGCACATTCGAAGCAACACCCTCCGGATCGAGATGATTGGTAATCTCCATGGCGAGTCACTCGCTCCGGTATCATGATCCGAGTCTTTTCTCTCACTCTGCATTTGTAGCTTCTTTTGAACCCAAAGATATATCACATGCTTTATCGATGCTAGTTGGGTCAATGCCATGCATGAGGAGTTAGAGAATTTTGAAAGAAATAAAGTTTGGAACCTTGTAGATCCTCCTAGTGGTCATAATGTTATAGGAACCCGTTGGGTGTTCAAAAATAAACAAAATGAGGATGGTTACGTGGTTAGAAACAAGGCTAGATTGGTAGCTCGGGGTTTTAGCGAGGTTGAGGGTTAGATTTTGATGAGACCTTCGCTCTGTTGCTAGATTAGAAGCCATTAGCATCTTGCTTGCATTTCTTTGCATCTAAAGGTTTTAGGTTGCATCAAATGGATGTTAAGTGCCTTCTGAATGGTTTTATAGAGGAGGAAGTGTATGTTAGGCAACCCCCGGCTTTGAGGATCCCAAGCACCACGATCGTGTTTACAAGTTATCCAAAGCCTTGTATGGTCTTAAGCAAGCCCTAGAGCACGGTATGATAGACTTAAGACCTTCTTGCTTAAGAATGATTTTGAAATGGGAAAGGTTGATAAGACTCTTTTCATTCTTAGGCATGGCAATGACTTCTGCTTGTTGATTTATGTAGATGATATTATCTTTGGTGGTTCCTCTCATGCTCTTGTTTCGGTTTTACGAGACCATGTCGAGAATTCGAGATGAGTATGATGGGAGAGCTCAACTACTTTACGGGGCTACAAATCAAGCGATGCAAGGAAGGATCTTCATCCATCAAGCGAAGTACACCAAGGATTTGCTCAAGCGTTTTGAGATGGGTGATTGCAAGCGATCGCCACTCCCATGGCGACATCGATCGTATTTTGGATCGAGATGAGGAAGGAGAAGCCGTGGATCAGCGCGAGTACCGCATGACATGATTGGCTCCCTACGTACTGACGGCCTCAAGACCGGACATTCACCATGATGCGCCTCTGCGAGGTTTGAGCGTCACCGAGGACTTCACATCGCCAAGCCGTTAAGCGCATTTTCGGTATTTACACTCTACCCTTGATTATGGCATTTGGTATTCTTGTTCTTCTTATTTGTCCATTCGGGGTTTTGATTCGATTTTGCGGGTCAGAGGCTAGATAGGAAGAGCACATCGGCACATGTCATTTCTTAGGCACTTCTCTTGTCTCTTGGTCTTCTAGGAAGCGGTCTTACATTGCACAATCCTTCTTTGAAATTTGAATATGTAGCTGCTTTGCTAGTTCTTTGTCAGAGTCGATTTTGTGGATGGTCTCCACTCTTAAGGATTTTGGGTTAACTTTTGCTAGTGTTCCTCTCTTCGTGACAACACTTCGCTATTAACATTGCTAAAAACCCGATTGCAACATTCTAGGACCAAGCACATAGACATTCGCTATCACTTCCTTAGAGACCACGTTGAGAAGGGTGATATTGTGCTACATTTTGTGGAGTCCGAGGCTCGATTAGCGATATCCTCACCAAGCATTTAGACCCAACAAGGTTTGCCACCTTGAGGAGTGAGTTAGGGTAATTTATCCCTATGGGTTGGTTTGAGGGGAATTGGATCTTTTCGATCTTTCCTTGTTCATTTGATCTTTTCTTGATTTTCTTTTGAACTTGTTGATCTTTTTTGATCTTTTAGGCTTTTGAGTTTTTCTTGCATCTCATTGTATCATATTGCATTCATATGAAAAATCCAAAAGATGCATTGTAATATAAGCTTTTCGCTTATCTTTTAAAATTGATGAAGCTTTGCTTATTACCCTTTGGAGCTTTAGTGTTTCAAATTCTTGCTCAATGCCATGTCTAGTTCTTTGACTTGCTAGAATTATCATGCTTTCACATGTGTAGCTAAGTCTTTCTTTGTATGAGCTAGAACTTGAAAAACAACTTGAACTAAGAAATTAGCAATTTGTGAATTGTTTAGCGATTCTTAATTAGTGCTCCTTTTATGACATTGGCCTGTCAAAATTGCTTTGTTAGCTCTTGAATCTAGCTTTGATCATTACTTGAGCTTCTTGTGTTCTTGAGAATCTAAAAGCGCTCTTGTGCAAAATAAAAATGATCTCTTTTGTGCTTGAAAGAATGATCTCACCAATTCTTTCTCATGAGGCGCTTGTCATTGCACTAGGCATGAACTCGGGGAGTT
Source organism: Phyllostachys edulis (assembly GCA_036346405.1). Lineage (NCBI taxonomy): Eukaryota > Viridiplantae > Streptophyta > Magnoliopsida > Poales > Poaceae > Phyllostachys > Phyllostachys edulis. The sequence continues at coordinate 27,298,254 of CM070555.1, read as the reverse complement.
TTGGATGACCTAGACCACTCTCTTAAGCTTTTGTTGCTTGGGATGGTCGTAGTGAGGCTTGAGATCTAGCACAATGCTAAAAATACAAATTGTCAACTTCGGTGAAGCTTAGGATGAGTTTGTGGATGGCTCCTAGTCCAGGATCTTGTCACTAAGTTAGACCATTAGTCAACTTCAATATTCATTGCAAATGAAAAACAGTTGAAAAATGGGCTTTTGAGAAATTTGAGCAAAATGATTCAATTCAGGACCTATTTGTCTCTTAATATGATCATTGTTAGCTTTTGGATCTAACTTTGACATTTTGACATGGCCACTATCATTTTAGGATCCCTGTTGACGAACTTGCTAGATTTGAAGCTTTGCTTAAAAGGCTAAAATTCATTGCTTTATATTGAGCCTTCTTGCTTAGCTTTGTTATATATGTCTTATCATGATCTTGCTAGCATTGTTAGGCTTGATATGTTGTTTGTGCAACTTTAGAAATGCTAACTTGTTCTTTTGGGTAATCTCCAAAGCTTCTTGTATTCAAAAATTGAAAAATACAAAAAATTGAAGCCACTCCATTGCATTTCATGCATACTCCTTCTTATGCTTTTTCCTCATTCTGCATTTGTCATCTCTGGACGAGAGGAAGGCGTGATTCCTTGATGACTCCATTGTCAAAGGGGGAGAAGATATTGTAAAGATGTTTGAAAAAGGGGGAGTTCTTGGAGAAAAATTGAAAATCTAAGGATCATAGTGAGGGGGAGTTTCTTATTTGCATTCTTATGGTTTTATTGCAATTCTTGATCCTCACAATGATCAAAGGTCATATCGAACAATTGTTCTTTCATATGGACCTTAAGTGAGATTTTGACCCGTTTCTGGAAAATGAAGCTTTCTCGCTTTCTTTTGCCGTATCTCACTTGCTGATTCTTTTCTGGAGCCAACTTGGTCATTTCCTTTGCTTTTTCTTGCATTTGGATCAAGTTGTGCCTTTGAGCTAATTTGAGTTTTACTTTTCAAACCTCAAAATTTGCATTTGAGGAAATTGCCAATGTGTTCATCAAGGGGAGATTGTGGATATCATGGGGATATGCCCGAGATCTTAGGATGATGTTACAATTGGCAATGTCGTTCTCGGTTTGTCGAAACAGCGTTTTCGACAAATGTCGGGACAATCGGTTAAATCGGCGTGTAAGTCGTGAGACGACCGCGATCTTGATAGAACCGGCGTGTAGAGAAGCGGTTGTACCGCATCACGTTGAACCGTTTGAGAAGCGGTATGGTTTTCCAGAGAAGATGTTTTTGGGAAGTTTTGGATTTCCTTGAGGAGCTGATGCGGCCGCTAGGGTATATATATGATACGACCATGATGCGATTATCTGGGAGTTAACTTGGCGGTTGTACCGGTTTTGGTTCTAAGTTTGGTTAACTTGGAGTTTTGTTGTTGGGTTAGGTCAAGTTCATGGGTTTCATGGCATATGTGTTGCATGATGCATGTTTTGACTAACGTGGGTCAAGTTGTGAAGAACTTGTTCCGGATTCGATTTCTTTGTCTATTGATGTGCGGGTTGCTTGGAGGTCAATGACGGTCAGCGGCGAGATGATCGGGACTAAGCTTGGAGAGCTGAGGTCGAAACGATCGAGGATGCGGGTGAGGTCAATGGAGTCAAGCATGGCGCAAAACGGACAAAGGTGTCCGAACGGGCAGTTCGGTGCGACGGGTTCGATCAAGCGGCGCGGGGGTCGGTGCAAGTGCCATGGTGGTTTCGGTGGGAGCCGGATGGGAGAGACTTGCCGACATGAAGAGAGCCGCTGGATCAACCTACACGTGGCGAAGCATGGGAGGTGCTTCACGAAGATGGGACTCGGTCTTTGCAAAAAGATCGAGAAGGGGTATTTTGGTAATTTCACCAAATACCGCCTTGGTGACCTAATGCCAACCCGCGGCGCAAGTCGGTGCGTCAAGAAGTGGATTAGGTCAAGAAAAGTGAAGACGGCGCTTTGAGATGCGTGCGTGTGTGACCCGTTTGTTTTGGGCCTTAACGGGAGCCCATTAGGGTTACTCTTCTAGAAGGTCTAAGCCTCCACTATAAATAGGGGGTGTGCTGGACAGCCACCCTAACCCTTTCATTGTGTTTGAAACCCTAGTTTGCTTAGGGAGAGGATTAGTGGAGGTTAGGGTTCTAGAGAGTTGGATTTGATTTCGTGCTCATGTATTGAGTCTTTGTCCTCCTTGATGGAGTGGTCGTAAACCAATACCTTATCAAATCAATCCAAAGAAAGTTCTCTCAAAGATGAGTTCATTTGCTTTCTTTCTCTCTATTTGGTGATTTGAGGTCTTTCTTTGATCCGTGAGTTTTTGCTTGGTTTTCTTCTTGATCTTGCTTGCTGGGATATGTGGGAACCCATCTAAGGTCATCTTGATCATCATCCACCCACGAGCAAGTTTTAGATCAAGTTTTACGTTTTTTGCTCGGTTTTGAACCCTCCTTGATAAATTGCAAAAGATCAAAACTTTGACGTGGATCTTCTCGATCGTTGCTTGGAATAGGTTCTGACATCATTAGGAAGATGTGTTTCAAATTTGGTGGAGTTTGGCCAAGCGGATCAAAAGTTCGTCGATTTTTGTTTTCGTTTTTTTGCTGTTTCTTGTTCATTCTTTGATTTTCTTGTTCATCTTGAACGACCGACCTTTGTTCATCCGGTTCGACCGGACTGCGGTACAACCGCCATTGTTCATCCGGTTCGACCATTCTTGTTCATTAGACTGTTCATAAGGCTGATTTTTGTGTTTTTGGTCGTTTCTTTTGGGGATTTGAAGGGGATTAAGTACAAGTCTTCCGCTATGCTTATATATATTGATCTTCATAGTTCTCATAGCTATTGGAGTCAATATCATGCTTGAATCGGATCAAAGCGAAAAATTGATAGTGCTCCTATTCACCCCCCCCTCTAGTCGCCTTTTCGGTCCAACAACATGTTACCTTTGACAACCTTAGGATGGTACTGTTAGTTGGTCTTGTATTACTATTGCCAACATGGGTATCGTTCTTGCTTAGCCTTGCTCTAGTAGACGTGGGTCTCCTCATGAATCATCATTATTGCTTAATCTTGACTAATGAATTATGGAACTTTGGTTGGTGCCAGCGATAAGCAACTAGGGTTGAAGCCATAGTTGTGTTGTTTGTGGTCTTGAGACCACTTTAAAATATGTTGTGCGAGATTGGGTGGTCTTTGGCAGTTGAACCTAAAAGTTGTTTTGTTTCGGGCGAGTTGGCGAGGCGAGTAGTGGGTGCTCAAGGGTTGAAGCCATGGAGTCACCTAGGTGATCAAGGGGTAGCCATGGAGTCACTGGGTGCCCCAAGTTGTTCTTTGGGGTCACATTTGGGTTGTGGAATGCCTACTTTGGCGACCATTTAAGGATCGAACCTTGGGAGCCATTGATGCAGGCCAAACCGTGCAACCACATGTCCATTATGGGGTGGACCGGGAGTAATAACTGGTCTTGTTCTGATTCGGTTCCAAGGTAGAGGAGGTGTTGATGGAGCACCATGGCTTAAGAGGGGGCCACCGGGTGCTAGACGCACACCGTGAGGGCGAAACCTTAATGTTGGTGACTGAGTCAGAGCAGGACCTTGTAAAAGCCCGGTGGTAGTCTCCACTTGATTCGCATGTCTAAGGTAACGTGTGAAATATCAAGCGACTACCTCTTGTGGGTAAAGTTGTGCACCTCTGAGTGTAAATCCGTTCGAATGGCCGCGTCCTCGGTTATGGACATGCCCGGAGATTTCGAATGAGGGGTAGAATTCTTTTTGTGAAATTGTGTTCCTCCTGGGCGTTTTGGTGAGAGGTCATGGCTTGTGCCTCGAAGAGACCTTGGCCGGCTCCAGAGGGGTCATGGCTGGGCTCACAAAGTGGTCCAGGGGCTGGTCTTGTGGTGCTCTGGAGTGGGTGCTCCAGAGAGGTTTGGGTTGGTGCCTTGGGTGTGAGTAGGTGCTCCTTGTCCCTTTAAAAATCAAATGTACTTATGTATTACGCTTTCTAACTTAAGCTTTGCAATCTATTATGTTATTCTTGTCACTTTGGCTTTCATAAACTAACCATCTGACTCACTTTGTCAAGCCATGCATGATTATTACTTGCACACCTTACCCATGGCTTCTTGAGTACATTGAGGTACTCATTGGCTTGTGCCTATTTGTTTGATCGCAGAGGTTGGAGTTCCAGTGGTCCGGTGCTCTCGAGTGGAGCACCCTTGAAGCTGCTGCGTAGTAGGTGGCGTCCTCCACTTGGTAGCTTTGTGGGCTGGCAGAATGGACCTTGTGTTTTTGTCTTCGCCTCCATTGTGTTGTTGTTCTCGTTTGTTGTTAGCCTTTAGTGGCACCTGTACAAACCTTGGCCATAAAGCCACTTGTTAATATATGTGTTATTTTGGTTTGTCTTCTCTTTAAGCTTGTTGTATGGATTTGATTACACCTGTGGGTTACATGCGAGCTAGCCAATTTGATCACGGGACTAGCTCGGTGCTTGAGAGGCAGACCTCCAGAAGTCCCACGGGACTTGGCACAGGAGATCTGTCGGACCTCCTGTGATATCTGTTGAGGTGCTCTGGCGGGTTATTGGCCAAGACCTCCAGGAGGTCTTGATGACCTCCTGGGAGGTCCTGGTGGTCAAGACCTCCAGGAGGTCTTGAGGACCTCCTGGGAGGTCCGGGCAGACCTCCCTCGGGCAGCACCGAGCGGTACTACCGCTCCTCCATGCGGTAGTACCGCAACTCAAAAAAAAACAACAAAAAAAAAGGAAGGTCCTCCCGGACCTTTGCTGTACATCACAGGGTGGGACGTCACACCAGGTCCACCCCATAAATAGAATTATGGTTGCATGGTAAGATCCATATCAATGGTGCACAAGGTTCAGTCCTTAGTGGTTGCTCAGGCGAGACTACCTCATCCCATGTGATTCGTGCACTGTGCTTCGCGCTCTCCTCCTTTGCCACCGACCACTCGCCCGAGCATAAAATAATTTTTGTTCAACCCGACCAAATGGCAACCCTTGCCATGGCACAACAAATTTTATCAACAGTAGCTCCACCACAATTTCATATATCATTAAGTCAAATTTATCATCATTAAATCATGTGATCAAGAGACAATCGCATAACTAAAGTATGACTAAGCATAATACGCACCCATGTTGGTATTACAATAATATCCAACTAAGATTACCCAACCTATGGTGTCCAAGGGTACATGTCAACATGTCAGTCACAATTATTCAAGGAGTTATACTACCAAGTAGGTATTAACTATTCCCAAAACCATCTTTATACAACTAGCCATGCATGTTTATATCAAACAATATAATTTTATAAAATGGGTACGACATGATTAAAGGTCTACGACTTGCCTTCGTTGAAGAGTTGAGATACTTCGGTCGTCGGGTCCAAGAGTTCTTGGGAAACACCGGAATCTACATGTGCGAAAAAAGCCAAATAAATGCAACAAATCCAAATAAAATCCAAAAAATTACCAAACTGGAACCAAAAGAAAGGTACTGAATTTAGATGAATATAAATATTTGAATCACTCAAATCAGAGCTGGAACGAAGGATAATGAGCCCTTGGAAGGAGGGTTGACTATAGGTGGTCGAAAGGAGGTTCAACTACCTGGTCAGAAGAGGTTCGAGGTTCGATTGGTTGGAAGGAGGTTCAACTATCTAGTCGAAAGAGGTTCGACTGGTCGGAAGGAGCATGACTACCTGGTCGAAAGAGATTCGACTGGTCGGAAGGAGCATGAGGGAGAACAGGGCACGGAGAGCTCACCAAGAACAAGAGAGAGGCTGGAGGAGGTCGGTGGACGACGAGCGGTGGTGGGGAAGCTCATGGTCGAAGGCGAAGAAGGACGGCGAGATAGCTGGCGGTGAGGCTTGGCGGAGTGGTTGAAGACGGCGGGGGCGCTCCGACGACTCTTCGGCGGCTTGGAGGTACGCACTGAGTAGGCCGCGATCTTGCGAAGCCAACGACGAAGACCACGTCGACAGAGAAGCTTTGACGGCAATGCTAGAGGTGGTGGCGCGAGCTCCAGCCGGCGACGGCGAAACTCGAAGTGCGGCAAAACGAGGGCGAGAGAGGGAGAGTTGAAGGAAAAAACAAGAGGAGGTCAAAAGGGCTCCCTAAGGCTCCATTTATAGAGGAATGAGGGGGACTGGGCGACAAGATGGAGCGGCGGGATTCACGGCAACGCGACAAAGACGACAACATTTAATGCATATGTCGCTGGGGAGATGGTGGCATTTAATGCACACGTCGCTACGGAGATGACAGCTTTTAATGCGCACGTCATTGAGGAAAAAGAGGGAGGAAGAACAAGATGTGCAGGGGGGCTAATAGGCGGTGCTGGTCAAAACCGAGCGGTTAGTCGAAATCGAGACGGTGGTCAAAACCGAAAGAGTGGTCAAAACCGAAAGGGTGGTCGAAACTGAGAAGATGGTTGACACCGAAAGGGTGGTCGAAACCGAAAGGTGGTCAACATCGAGAGGGGTGGTCGAAACCGAAAGGGTGGTCGACACCGAGAGGGGGTGGAGTGGGTCGGCACGTGGGGAAAGGAACGGGCTGACAGAAATTCGAAACAAACATAGAAATGGGATTTCAGATACCGGAGAACTCCAATAAACTCAAGATAAACCAAATTTTGAAAAGCCCTGAAAACTGGGATGTTACAGGCCTGTGGTGAGCTACATGGTATTCGAAACAGTCTGCTCACCCCCCTCCCCCCATATCACATCTGTTATTTGTAGATAAGAGTATTTTCTTTGCTAAGCTACGCTTCTTTTGTATTGTGAAGGTTCTGGGCAGAAAATTAATTTAAAGAAATCCTCTATTTTCTTTGGCTTGCATTGCAATAATGGTGTCAAACAAGGAGTCATGGCTCGGCTGGATGTTCACAATGAAGCCCTCCAAGATTCCTACCTTGGGATGCTGACTGAGGTGAGTCGATCACCGACGAGTTCTTTTCATTTCTTGCCTGATAGAGTGTGGAAGCAGATCAATGGATGAACTGACCGGCCGTTGTCAAGAGTGGGGAAAGTAGTCATGTTACAATCAGTGATCTAGGCTATTCCAACTTATGTTATGAGCTACTTCTAGTTGCCGGTCTCGATGTGTGAGAAAATGAAAACCTACATCGCTAATCACTGGTGGGGTGTTGAGAGCGACAAGAAGAAAATGCATTAGCGCTCATGGGACTGACCGTCTACACCTAAAGCTTTGGGCGATTTGGGCTTTCATGATCTTGTGCTCTTCAATCAAGTCATGTTAGGTCATCAGGGCTGGCGGCTAATGACGAAGCTGGGGTCGCTTTGTGCGAAGGTGTTGAAGGGTCGTTACTTTCCTAATTGTGATTTTTGGGATGCCCCTCGTCCAAGATCTTCTTCGTATGCTTGGAGGAGTATTTGCATTGGGAAGGAATTGCTGCGGAAGGGTGTACGATGGGGAGTCGGTAATGACAAAAGTATTAAAATCTTATATGATAACTGGATACCCGTCTGTGCACCCAATCTGGTTCAGTCGCTGGTGCCCCTACCTGCGGATCAAACAATTGATTTTCTTATATAGGAGGAGAATGGTTCTTGGGATGTTGGCCTGGTTCGTTCTATCTTCTCTGAGGTGGTGGCTGACCAGATTATCCAGGTGCCTATCAGTAGGCAAGGTAGTGAGGATTTTGCTTCATGGCCACATACAAGATATGGGTCTTACACGGTACGTTCTGCATATTTTTTAGCTTAGATAGAGTGCTTTTATTCCCCTCGAAGTAGCTCTAGGCGTGGTCTCTCCTCGGCGTGCAATGCGGATGAAAAACATTGAAAGTCACTCTAGGCTATAAAGGCACCAAACAAGATAAAAATTATGTTGTGGCGTTTCGCACATGACTGCCTCCCGTGTGGTTTTCAACTGAAACAGAGGCATATCCCAGTGAATGATATATGTGTGTCTTCTGTGGGAGGGAGGAGCGTATCGAATATTCCTTCCTCTTCTGCTAGTTTGCCCGTGAAGTTTGGCGTGAAGTGAAATTGGAGTATGGCTTCCATCTTTGCCACAAGACATTGAATTGTGCTAAGCAGTGGCTATTTGATTTCCTAGGACGTTCCTCGATTCTAGAGGCAACGGTTCTTGCTGTTACTCTGTAGTATATTTGGGAGGCCCGTAATGGTGTACGAAACGATGAAGGTTTGTTGCATCCTTGAAGGGTGGCTTCGAAAGTTAAAGCTTATGTTGAGTTAATAGTGTTGCATATCTTCAATCTTGAACCAGGTCATAAGCGTGAGCCCTTGTATTTAGTCCCTAAATGGGCTCCGCTGCCGACAGGTACGGTCTTTATTAATATCGATGCGGCACTTTTTGCTTATTCTCGTCAGATGGGGGTTAGCGTGGTAGTCCGAAACCACATTAGTGAATGTCTGGCTACCTGTAGCGAGCGCCTTGATGGGAACACTACGCCGGAGTTAGCCGAAGCATTGGCATTTCTCCATGCAACAACACTCACCCATGATGAAGGATATCAAAATATCATCCTTACTTCTGACTGCTTGTCTGTGGTGTAACGGTTGAATTTGTCAATGCGGGATCGGTCCTCTGTTGGTGCAGTTATCTCTGATATCAAGTCTATTATAGAGGACTTTTCCTCAGTTGTTTTTCGTCCTGTTAGTCGTGTGGTGAATGTAGTGGCATATAATCTAGCTAGATCTTGTGAACACTATGTTAACTCTTTTATTCACAATGGTGTATTGGAGTGTATCCGAGAGACTCTTTATAATGATGTTTTGTAGAATTTTTGGCAGATACATCACTTTTGCGTCACGAACGCCGGATATCACGACACGTGGCATTAGCTATTTCGTATAAGTTTCCTGTTCGTATGAGTCAATAAATGTAGAAAATGAGCTCCAAAAATTATGAATTTTATTTTGAAGGGTCCTCACGCAGTGGACTTGATTGTGTAATATTTCAAAAAAATTATATGTGTTCTGGTATGGTCTCAAAAATTTAGGATTTATGTTGCAAAAATTTCGATTTTAGGTTTCGGAAATTAGGGTTTCAAGATTTCATATGACTTGGAATGTATAAAAAAAGCTATATTGCAACTCTATTGGAGATGTTGATATACAATATAGCGCTGGAGTACACACGTAACAACCAAAATAAGCGTACAAATATAGCAAAACAAAATATGAATACAAATATACCGAAACATAATCACATAACACGGGATATACCAAAGTCTAGATAAGCTTGTGCATGAACCGGGATGAAGGAGGAGGGGTATTATCACATGTAACTCAATCAAATAGGATATTCTTTGTTTATTTATCGGTTTAATGTGGATGACGCTCTTTAATACTATATTGTACGACAGGCTAAATAAGGTTGTGCATGAACCAACTGAGGGAAATATATGACATGCAGATCATGTAACGATGTACCGTAACCTCTAACTCGTGTGCGTTTTGAAGGCTACGGTATATCGTTATATGATCTGCACGCCATGCATTTCCATGAGTTGGTTCATGCACAATCTTATGTAACATGTGGTACAATACAGATCATTCAGGGCAAACTGATAATTTGACAAAGAGTGTCCTATTTAACGATGTGTACAACTAGTCTCCGTGGCGCCATAGCAAATGCCCCTTGTCTCGGGGCTGCCTACAGTTGTCCATGTCCTGCGATTTCATGATGTAAGTGGATCGTACAGTAAGAAATGTAACAAGGATGCAAATTGTATATAACTCACGTCTTCGATACAGACTGCGCCCGGTTGGCCTGATATGCTTCGACGTCAGCCAGTCTCAATCGAAGGAGCCTTCCCCTTCCCCTTGTCGCCGGACTCTCCACGTCGGGCTAGTGTGTCGAAGTCATCCATGTCCTACGATTCCATGATGTAAGTGTACCGTATAGTGAAAAACATAACAAGGATGTAAATTCTTTATAACTCACGTCGTCGATATGGATTACGCCCAGGCGACCAGATACGCTATGGTGGTCGGGCTCAGTCGCATGAGCCTTTCCCTTCCCCTTGTCGCAGGACTCTCCACGTCAGGCTGGTATGTCGAAGTCGTCCATGTCCTGCGATTCCATGATGTAAGTGCACCATACAGTGAAAAACGTAATAAGGATGTAAATTCTTCATAACTCACATTGTTGATATGGATTACGCCTAGGCGAGTACTGGGCTCCTTCGGTGCCTCCTCAATAGGGTTCGGTGCGTAAGGTTTCCACCGCACGAAGGTCTCGGCCCGCATCGAGTAGTTCAGCATGTACTTCTGCTGGATGAATGCCCTGTTGTACATCCTCGGGCCGTCAATCCACTAGAAGAAGTGGCAGCGCATCTCGGGCTACCATTACGTGGGGATGAAGTTAAAAATTCAAGGAATTCACCGTAGGGAAAGAAAAATTGATGTGTGCGAAAGAAATGCTTACGAGGTGATGCCCGCACGTGTAGTACGCCCGGGCGGCGGTGTCTAAGTGTGTGGACTGAATGATCTCCGTGGCTCGCCACACACACACACACCCTGCGGGATCGAAAAATGTTGTGGTACTCGAGCATCTTTCATTAAAAAATCTGGGTATTATAGATGTTCCCTCTTCTGCGCAAGCTACTTGTGCTTCTGCAGCACCCTCGCTTAGAAGTTTGCCGAAGAGTCCATAGCTGGGTATTGTAGAATTTTGCGTTGTACATAACAAACAAGGCATAAAAACATTACATTACGACACTGAATGATGACCGGACAAGCTGGGTCTGTTGGGACAATCCTTCATTGAGTGTCCAAGGGTCTTGCATATCTTGTACTTGATTGTACGGCTAATACTGGCACGTTGACTAGCATCCATGTCATTCCAAAAGCGTCGCGTCTGCCATCGCCCCTTCCCTATTCTCTTCAAGTCCCTATTTGGACCCCATTGCACCATGTCCGGCCAAAGATCCTTGTAGTTCATTTTCAAGCCGTACGAGTGAAACTCTCCACTCCATATACCGAATAGGTGCTGCATGTCGTAGTACTCGGAGATGTACGGCGTAGACATCTGCCTCATTTGCGCACACGCCTTGCACACATGCGAGCATGGCTTGTGGAGGAGCTTCATCTTGTTACAGGTGTATGTTGCCACATCACCTAGGGTGTATGCCTGTTTTCTTTCCCCCTGGCATGACTGTTGACATATTTCTGCTGAAGCCTGATCTCGTACTTCCGCCTGAGGCTGTCGATCACCCGGATCTCGTGCATTCGGGCCTTTTCCATCTTCCAGTCCATATGTCTCTGCATATTCTCAGACCACTGCTTGCCTTCGTCCATTTGTCGCTTGACTGCGGTGGCTCTATTGACGAAATAACCAACAGTGCGAGTCCATGTCTCCTGGATGATCATAGTGATAGGGAGGCATCATACACCTTTGAGGACGCTGTTGTAGACCTCGGACATGTTGGTCGTCATAATCTCGTACCTCACACCGTCTGTGTCATAGAGGAGGGACCATTTCTCCAATTCAGGAGCGTGCCCATTAATCCACTCGGAGAAGCTAATTGCACTACTGGGTTGCTCCCCCTCCAGAGTGGACTCCCTTGTATGCCTCGTAGTCTGGTGTTCGAGGTCTCTCTAAATGGACTCAAACTTCCTCCTCTGGTTCTGCAGGCACAATGCCTTAAACGTCTTCATGAGTTCCTGACTACGGAACTGCATGAACAAGTTAGATGCAAGATGCCTCATGTACCACCTGGATTTCACGCCGTTCCACTGGTGAGACGGATCTGTCCCACGCTGCATGGTGTTGATGGCCACCAACAACCCAGCATTGCGATCTGTGATTAGACAGACATTGGGCTAGTCTCCCACCACCGCCCTCTTCACGTTCTTCAAGAATCACAGCCAGCTGGATGTGTTCTCACCCTCCACAATGGCAAATACCATCGGGAGAAGCTGGTCATTCGCATCAGCCGCTACCGCGGTGAGGATGGTACCCTTGTACCTCCACATGAGGAAAGTGCCATCCATCGTTAGCACGGGATGGCAGAACTTAAAGCCCCCGATGGCCTGAGCGAAAGCCCAAAACACCCGGTCCAGTATGAAGCGATTGGGCCATTTTCCAGCATCTTCATGGTCAAGCTTGTTTATGTATGTGCTGGGGTTTGATCCGACAATCTGGTGAAGCAATCTCGGCACAAAGTTATACACCTCTTCGTATGTCCCGTACATAGTCTCGATGACTTTCTGCTTGGCTCGTTGGACCTTGCTATACCTAACTGGATAGCCAATCTGATTGACGACTTCCGACATCAACATCTTGAGGGAGACAGACACATCCGTCTCAACTAGGTGCTTCATGAGGTTTGCAACATATACGGAAGTCACGTTCTAATGCTGCCACACAAACAAATCTTGCATGTTCGAAAATACCTAAAGCCATAACAACCACTAAATAATTACGAATGAGTTATGCCTAACTAATTCCTACTTAACTAATTAGGACCAATTAAGTACCACTACATAAATTACCAATAGTTCATTTCCACTAATCATTTCTGCAAACAATTGATTACAACTTATTAATTACCACTAAAAAAATTACCAGTATTTCATTTCCACTTATTCAATATGTCGTAATGATGACTAATAAACTAATTACAACTAATTAATTACCACTAAGCTAATTCATTACTAGTGAACTAACTAATTACGACTAATTAATTATCACTAATTAATTACCTCTAAACTAACTAATTACGATTGATTAATTACCACTAAAAAAATTACCAGTACTTCATTTCCACTTACTTAATATGCCGTAATGATGACTACTAAACTAATTACGACTAATTAATTACCACTAAACTAATTAATTACTAGTAATTTGTTGGGGGAAAGTAATCAATCAAGACCGAGTGTCGAGCAACGAGAAGCAAGAAAATAATTAACCTACCAATAAAAGTAATTATGTTACATTCTCTGAGTTCTCAGCGACGAGCGTAAGAACGAGAATCGCAACGCAAATGAGATGAGCGAAGAGCGAGTGTTAGAGTTCGATATTTATAGCCGAGCAAAGGAGGAGTTGCGGCATTGACGCCGGGAATTCCGTAAGCGTTGGCGCTGGAATTTCTAGACGAGGCAACAGATGTGCGGAGGAGGAAGGAGGGATGGTGGGAAAGACGACCACCACGAGGTTTTTAATTCTTGAGCAGGTCTAGAGTGCGTGGCGGGTGTGACGGGGAGGAGGAGAAGGTGAGCAGGCGCGAGTCGGGAGGGTGTTACGAGAACCATTCTGAGCGAATAAAATTATGAAAAATTTACACAAGCAAGTACACTGTGTTGAGAGGCTCCACAAAAAATTTCATAATTTTTTGAACTCATTTTCTATATTTTAAAATTTCTCTAATTTTCAGCCTAACACTAACTAACATAACTAATTAACTAACATAACTATCTAATTAACCCTACGCACACTATTTGACTGGCGCATGGTGGTTATGCGTCAAGGGCTGGTCGCCAGCCGTGCGCCAATGGCTGAGGTGGCGGCTAAGGGCTAGGTGGCGGGCCACACGGCGACAGCGCCAGCGTTGGCGTACGGTGGGATCCGCAAATGCGCAACACAAAAGCCCTCTATCTGCCAAAAATTCTGTTTTGTAATCAATAAATTACCGGGCGTTCTCTCGAAAAATATCGCCTTTACACGTTCCCGGAGATTTTAACTTCTTCCTCCCGTCTCCTTCCTTCCGCTTCCAACTCGCAATCTTCCTCACGAAATCCAGAAAGCCCCAAATCGCAAGCCTTCGCCTCGAATCCTCCCAAGCTCCCACGCCAAGCCAGCGATCCTCCGTAGCATGGCGGGGACCGATCGCCTCTACCCTATGATCGAGCCGTACGACCTCGAGCCCCTGCAGTTCGGCGCCGCCGCCGCCGCCGCTGCCGCTGCCGGCTATGCTATGGTTTGCGACCGACTGGTGAGGTGGGACGAGGAGCCCGAGGCGGTAATCGAGCTCCCCCATCTTGGGTTTATCCTACGTTGAGCTCGCTTTCGCTGTAGATTGGAATAGCTGCGCGATGAATTATTTCTAGAGTGGAGAAGTGCACGTCTGATTAAACAGTTGCATTGGCGCATTAAGGTTGTGAGGATGCTGTATTGGGCGCTTAGGATTAAGGGGCAGAGCACGTGGTGAAAAGGTGGGAGTTTTTTTTGGAAGATTGTACCGGTTACTTGTGCGGTTCTGTTGGGGCCGCGACTTGCTGTTTTACGTGTTGTTGCGGATGTAGACTGTAGAGGGTGCGAGCCCAAAAAATTCTCACTTTTTCACTCGCATTGTAGATTGAAGTTTGCTAAGGCTGTAGATTGAAGGTTTACCACTGGTCGGATGCGCAAAGTGCATCTTTTCCAAGCAATTTTTAGACTGTACTCTATGTTTGTTTAATACTTTAGTGGTGTGTAGTTTGTTTAGATGCATATGCTGCTCTACAAGGAAAGATAAAGAGACGAATTTACTATCTTGTATGTTGAGAAGCATGTGGGATGTATATGCTTGGGAACGCATGCCTTGCCCTGTTACCCATGATCAATGAGTGGAAGTTCCTTACAATAATAATCAGTTGTCTATGCCTCATTATTTTTTCTCTAATTCCTTCCCAAAAAAGCAATTTGTATTTAAGTATTATTCTGGACTTATCCGGATTATTTCTGGCTATGATTTATTGTGAAAATTAGGGAACCCACATATTCGAGCAAGAGACAAAGGATCATCCTGACATAAGTAGCACGGCAGGCAACCTTGGTGTTGGTAATGTTTATGAATGCAGCGGTGAAATGAGCACAATAAAGGAATCAGGAGAAAACATCTATTATGATTGCCCACTCCGTGAACAAACAGGCATTTGGGTACCTCCTTCTGTTCCACCGATGACAAAACATGATCATGAGGAGTGGCAAAAGGGCTTTGTTAGTTCTAATGGTGGGTACTTCCCAGAAAAAGAATATAAGTGGGATATTGATGAAAAAAACAAGGAGATGACAATGTGGGATGTGCTTGCTGAGATGGTTGTTGCAGGAAAAGATAAAGTATTATCTATTGCATCATATGATTTTGGGAGGCATAGCATGTCTCTGATTTCACATTTTCTTCTTCAAGAAGCTTTAAACGACAAGGCTGAAGCACTTGCAGATGCCAGTGAATTCTGAACATGCTCTCCTTGAGACAGAACCAACAAAGTGGTTGCCTGATAGTGCTGCTCCTTCTTGCATGCTTTGTGGAACGCGTTTTCATCCAATAATTTGCTCTCACCATCATTGTTGTTTCTGTGGTGGGATATTTTGTGCTGGCTGTTCAAAGGGTACAAGCTTGATGCCTCCAAAATTCAGGACTTCAGATCCTCAGAGGGTCTGTGATGTTTGCGGAGTAAGTCTTGAATGTATTCAACCTTATTTGATGAATCAGATCAGTCGAGCTTGTCAACTTTCAACTAATGATTTGACAGACCTGAGCACCTTGAGGTCGTGGCTATACTTCCCATGGGCACACACAATGGAGTATGAGATATACAAGGCTGCAAATTCCATACATGGGTATTGTAAGGTATGCCTATCCGATACTCTTAGTACCTGCTCATGTTAACTAATTTGGTTGCTTACCATTCCATTGTATCAGTATTCTCTTGTATATCACCATTTTTTCTATGGAATATATGTTCTTGTGCCTTTGTTATCTTCTTGAAACATATCTATGCTCAATCAACAGCTATCAAATGCTACAAGTATTCATTGTCTACCCTGTTACATCAGTATCACCCTGCTAATGGGTAGGAACTAGGAACCAACCAAAAGTCAAGGGAACTCTTATCTACAGTTGTAAATCTCCAGCCCAGCCAAACCCTACCCAACACAACCTAATCTGCATTGGTTTGTAACCCTAAACAACCTTAGCCCCACTGCGTCATTTCGTATTCCAACCCATTTCAGCAATGTTGGGGTCGAGATAATGACAATTCTTTTTGGGCCACTCTATATATTAACCTTGTGGGTTTGGCCCATTTTGGACTGATAGTATTTGTGGTACAGTAGTATCTAACTCAAGTTCTTAGCAAACCTAACTCCACCGAACCATTTTTCTTTCAAAGCCTTTTCATTACACCGAACCATTTTTCTTTCAAAGCCTTTTCATTACACTAAGCAACATTTGTTTTATTGACCCATTACAGGCCTACGTAAGTGCCTATATGATTGAATTCTTGTATGCACAAGGTAAATTTTTTGACGTTCATGCTTCCCAAGTATTTGATAAATCAGTGTTCTCTACAAGCTTGTAAAACCTAACTACCTAACTTCTCCAGGCACCTTGTATATGGTACAACCGTACAAGTAATAGGAACATTTACTCTAGTTTCCAGAATGCTTTGATTTGTCCAAATCATGGAATCATTGTTATGCATCCTCTATCTTACATTTGTTAGACAGACATAAGCTTTGCACCGCCTGCGGAAGTCCCTTCTGAAATGAATTCATTCCTTTATGAATTTGACAACATTTTTTTGACGTAGAAAGGTAGAGGCTTCTCTACCTTTATGTGAGACACCCTGTCAAGTCTAGGACTTGAATCTATGGGGGCTACTTGGACAACATCACAGCTAGCCAAGTGAGCAAGCTCACTTCCTCAATTTTTTTGATGGTTTCTGGTCCCCTCCTTCTGCCATCTCTACTTGTGGTGTTGGATATGGAGCTCAGGTCACAGTAACCTGTCAAGTGGTCTCTTTTCATCGAAGATGCTTGTTTATTATTATAACTAAGACCTGCTAATACATGAAATATTTGCCCATATTGCTATGCACATCTGTCAGTGGGGGGGGGGGGGGGTGCTGGTATTAGTGCGTCTGCTGGTCATCTTGGACGAGTGGCAGAGGCTGATTTTTCGTGCTGGTGATGGTGACTATGCTGCCTGTTACACATACAGTTGTAGCAAAGGTATGGTGTAAATAATAGCAGCTGAGCAGGATTGAACTATTGTTTTCCAAATTTTACCATTTGCCCACATTGGTCCAGGAAAATATAGTTAGAAATAAAAAATTAGACATGACCAAGTTTTCTTGAAAATGAGCTAGTTCAGGGAGTAGATGTTAGGTCCTTATATTCTGAGTTTTGAATGATTCACACTAATCTGCGTGTGTTTCGTATTATTGATTTTGAAGTGTGAGCTACTTATTTCGCATTAGACTTAGAAACGTGCATTAAAAATGCAAGTTACAAACTCTTCATTCCACCAGGTTGGTTAGTTTCCAACCAGCTCTAATCTATTACCTGTTGACTTTTGGCCAAGCAGTGGCTGCCAGGACAGCTTTGTTCTCGCAGATAACTGTCAGGAACTAGTTGTCACCCAGCACTGTAGTGTACATGCAAATACTGTACACTGTACTCTACTATCGAAGTTTCAAGATTATTGTTTAGGCATTAATATCTTTCGTCTGTACAAAGTAGTTTGTTCTTGAACACATACATCCAAAATGCCGACTCAACTTCCTATGATAGTTTGTGGTTTAGACCAAGAATTATGTTTCTGAAAAAATGATTCGTAGACTTTTAGCCATGTGGCCATTTGCAGTGGCCACATACCCTGGTTATGGATGTCGCTTATGGCAGCAAATAACAGACACTATAGCATATGCAAAGTTGTACTTCCAGGCAGTTGAATAAAGGGAAAACATGGTCAGGTATTGCAGCTAGCAGCTTCAGAGTAGCACATTGAGATAATTTAATAAATCAACATGTGGTGCTTAATGCCGGAGAAGTACTTCCTCCATTCATAAATACATGGTGTTTGACCAAGCATGCAGTCAAACTTATGTAACTTTGACTAATAATATATGAAAAACTATTTAGATTGATCATGAGTGAATAGTATCATTAGATTTGTCATGATAAATATTTTCATAATATAATAATTTTGTAATTTTTTACTAACAAAATCAAATAAAAAGTAATGGTCAAAGTTATATAAGTTTGGTAGACGTTAGTCAAACGTCATGTATTTATGAACGGAGGGAGTACATTGTTACCTTTAACTTATGGAATGTATTTAATTTGCCTATTTGCGTATCTTCGTTACAGAAATGTGATAAATGGCATTGCAGCTTTTTGTTGTTCAAACCTGACTGTTGAACTACAATAAATACAATGGAATTTTTACTCACATTATTTGTATTAAGTGTATGCCGATGCTTCTGTAAATAGTGAAGAGTAGAACAATTAAGCATAATTTGCTATTTTTAATATTGCAGCACATATCACTTCATATGGTTTCAGTTATTACAGTTGGATGCATATTGTTTGTTTGGAATGTTAAATTTATACTGTTGATGTCAATGATGAATACGTCTGTTAAACTCTACTCAATTTGTATCCCCAATTGCTGTTTCTGTTGTAGACTCATATTGGGGACAACCTTATTAGCGACGTCACCAAGTTCCAAACGATCAAGATTTGAGCATTGAAGCTGGAACGTCATCAGTATTGCCTGGGACTAGCAACGCGCCAATAACAGATGGACTGTAGCGTATACAACAACAGTATTGTAATTCAGCCGGTTTCCAAATGAGTAACCGAGTCTGTTTCAAATAGTAGAGTTTGTTTGCAATTCGGTTTAGTGAGTAGTCTTTAAATAGCGTAGAGGTTCTGTAAAGGACTCAAGCAGAATTAATCTACATCTTCCAATTGCTATCTTCTAGTCTTCTGAGTTTCTCTTGTCTTCCCCCTGCTATCCTGCTATTACCCACGACGGCGCCTGGTCGTCAAACTCGGAAGCCACGACCACCTTCAAACCCTCCATACAACCTACGCAGCCGAAGTAGGATACATCATTTGGTATCAGAGCCATCTACGGTGGGTACAATGCTGGCATCTGAAGAAGCGGAGGAAGTAACCATGGCACAACTCTTCCAATCTCTCCAGATGATCACAGTGCGACTCGATGGTATGAATCAGCAGATGGGTGATGTCGTCTCCCGTCTCACGGCCGTGGAAAAGCAACCCGCGTCCGAATTGCGGGGTCACCTGCGACCGCCGCCTAGCTCGCTACCACCGGCTCCGCCGATACACCTGGGGCATCCGTCTTCAGGGCCGCTGCACGGACCCATCTTCGCACCTTCCTGAAGCCACCACCCAATTCAGTTCCCATATGGTAGACTACAACCGCAACCTCTACACTACCATATCAGCCACTGAGGATAGCTATTCCACAAATATCAGCAGCAGTTCCTCACCTCGTGGACACGGCGGGAGTTCCACGCTATCACAAACTCGACTTCCCAACCTATGACGGCAAAGATGATCCTCTTAGGTGGTTGAATCGCTGCGAGCAGTTTTTTTGGGGGCAGCGCACCGAGGAAGGATACAAAGTTTGGCTAGCGGCATATCACATGGTAGGAGCGGCGCAACACTGGTACATTCAATTGGAAAGAGACGAAGGCACGCCGCATTGGCCTCGTTTTAAAGAACGGTGCAATATTCATTTCGGCCCTCCAATCCGTTCCAACCCTCTTGGGGAGATAGCAAGGCTGCGAATGACGAGTACTGTCGCCGATTACCAGGAAAGGTTTTTGGCATTACTTTGTCGTGCGGGACCCTTCGTCAGCGAGCAACAAGTGCGACTTTTACCTCGGTTTGGTGAGCTTTTGCGCGTGCGTCGAATTGTAGAACTTACGATTCTGGTCGCGATAAGCCATGAAGAGCATATGAGCAACGGGCGGTGGTTGCAGCATCGTCGACTCAACATTCCTGGTCGCGTACGCATCAGCAAGCAAAAAGAGCCAATGGGGCCGGTCGAGGGGCGCCACCATCGGCACCTCTAGCTGGAGGCGGGTCGGGAACACCTGGCATTGGCGGACGGCAATTTCGCCGCTTAACAGCAGCCGAGATGGCCAAACGGCGTGAGAAAGGATTGTGTTTTAATTGTGACGAGAAATTCATGAGGGCACATGGTTGTGTATACTGTCTGGAGGTCGTGCAGGACGATGAACAGGAGGTTGCCGAAGAACCATCTGAGGAGGAGGACCCTCATGTCTCGTTACATGCCCTCACGGGCTTTTGTGCTGGCCGGACTATGCAAGTACGTGTTCAGCTGGGAGCAACAGAATTGATAGCTCTAATTGACTCAGGATCAACCCACAACTTCATACGGGATAAGGTGGTCGACCAACTAGACCTCGTGTTACACCCCCGGCGAGAATTGAAGGCCCTGGTGGCAAACGGCGAAAAGATCTTCAGCAAAGGGGTGATCAGGGGACTGTCAATCGAGATTTGTAATGAAAACTTCAAGGCCGATTTTTATGATCTTCAATTGGATGGCTTTGATATGGTACTGGGAGTTCAATGGCTTCGAGGGCTCGGTCCAATCATTTGGGATTTTGACTTATTGACAATGGCTTTCTGGCATAATTACCACCAAGTACTATGGCATGGGATACCAGGCACACAACCAGTACTGCAAGTTCAGAGCTGTGAGGGCAAGGAGCTGCTAGCTACCTTGCTTACGGAGTTTGGGGACCTTTTTATGGAGCCGAAAGGACTGCCACCCTCTCGCCCATGTGATCACCGCATCCATTTATTGCCAGATACACCTCCAGTAGTAGTACGCCCATATCGGTACCCGATGCTGCAAAAAGAGGAACTTGAACAACAATGCTAGTCAATGCTTACACAAGGGATCATTCGCCATAGCACTTCGGCTTATTCCTCTCTAGTGTTATTAGTGAAGAAACAAGATAACTTGTGGCGGTTTTATGTCGGCTACTGGGCGCTCAACTCGAAGACCGTTAAAGATAAGTTTCCAATCCCGGTTATCGATGAACTCCTTGATGAACTTAAGGGAGCTCATTTTTTTTTCTAAATTGGATCTTCGATCGGGTTATCATCAAGTCTGTATGCATGGAGCAGATATTGAAAAAATAGCTTTTCATACACATGAAGGTCTTTTTGAGTTCCTCGTTATGCCGTTCGGTTTGACGAATGCGCCAGCCACCTTTCAAGCATTGATGAATGAGGTGCTACGACTGTATCTCTGTAAATTTTTGCTTGTATTTTTTGACGACATCTTGATTTATAGCCGGTCTTGGTCGGAGCACCTAAAACATGTGCGGGCGATTCTTCGTTTATTGCGAGACAATCAGCTACATCTGAAGCAATCCAAGTGTTTTTTTGGCCAAGAATCCATCTCCTACTTAGGCCATGTGATCTCGGTAGAGGGGGTTGCCATGGATACCAGTAAAGTGCAATCGGTGATGGATTGGCCTACTCCACGTTCGGTGCGTGCCTTACGCGGATTTCTGGGGTTGGCGGGATATTACCGAAAATTTATCCAAAACTATGGTATTATTGCCGCACCACTCACTCGGCTCTTGAGGAAACAGGCATTTTCTTGGTCACTTGAAGCCACTCAGGCGTTCGATACACTCAAACAAGCTCTTGCGGTTGGTCCCGTATTGCAACTGCCCGATTTTTTGCAACCTTTTATGGTTGACTGTGATGCATCCGGCACGGGTTTTGGGGCAGTCTTGCATCAGGGCGAGCGACCCATTGCTTTCTTTAGTTGACTAGTGGCACAACGTCATGCCAAGTTAGCAGCATATGAAAGAGAGCTCATTGGGTTGGTCAAGGTAGTAAGACATTGGAGACCTTATCTTTGGGGTTGCCAATTTGTAATTCGCACATACCATTATAGTTTGAAATTCTTGTTGGATCAACATTTATCCACGATTCCGCAGCATCAATGGGTAAGCAAATTGTTTGGTTTTGACTTTCTTGTGGAACACCGGCCAAGGAAGCAAAACCGTGTTGCA
Organism: Phyllostachys edulis; assembly: GCA_036346405.1. Lineage (NCBI taxonomy): Eukaryota > Viridiplantae > Streptophyta > Magnoliopsida > Poales > Poaceae > Phyllostachys > Phyllostachys edulis. The sequence goes on along the minus strand of CM070555.1, from coordinate 27,276,413 downwards.
GATGCTGTAACATCCCAAGTGTATAAACAGGGTTATTCAAGTATAATTATATGTGTAGAAATTAAAACTTTTTCTCACATCTTGAAAACCCCTAATCTCTTATGTAATTCTTGTCCAAGAGTTGTGTAATTCAAAAACGCAAAGCTCTTGTTGACCAAAAGTCAAACTCATTTTTCAATTATCTTAAATCTTGTGCCAATCATTTGAAAATATTTTCCTTGGTCCTAAAGCTGATGTGGGACCCCTCTGAAAAATATCACAAGTTGTAAAACTTGTTTGATAATTTTTGGAGGCAAAACAAATCATGAAACAGCCTTAATGAATTTCCTGAGAAAAATGCATTGCATAATAACCTCTGGAAATTTTATGCAAGGTTAATCTCATTGTCAACAAGCTCCTGTAAAAATTTCATGAATTTTGGAGTTGAATGGCTATCCCAAACAATTTTGCAAAGTCTCAGCTGTTAGAAAATTAAACTTAAAACTTGGCACTATTCCTTGGGCTGAGCCGTATTCAAACCTGGTCAAGCCCAACCCCATCTGACCTCCTTTCCCACCTTGATGAGGTCGTAGCCGTTGGATCCAATCCAAAGGCCACGACCTCCCCCTCAACCAACGCACCCAGGACCTCCCCTTCGAAGTCCTCTTGACCTCGTGGACCTCCTCGGGTCAGCGTGGGCGCCAGACCTCCTCCGCGGTCAACACCGCAAAGGCCTCCCCACCTCATCAGGTCATAGCCGTTGGATCAAAGATCCACGGTCATGACCTCCCATGTGTTAAACCTCAAAACCTCCCTCCTTTGTTAAACTTAGCAAACATCCCACCTACATGAGGTCCTGACCATTGGATCAAAAATCCATGGTCGCGACCTCCTCCTCTTAATCTAACTATCGAGACCTCCTTTGCACTCACTTGAGGTCGCGTAGTTGATTTACATCCAAAGGCCACGACCTCCTCTGAAAAACATCACAGCAAAGTCCTTCCGCCTTGATGAGGTCATAACCCCTGGATCGAAAATCCACGACCATGACCTCCCTTGCCTTTTTTCGCCTTGGAGCTCGCTCAGCGCCACGAGATCAATGGGCGATTCGGACCATCTCTTGAGCCCTTAGATCCAAATCGAGGGCTAAGACCTCCTTTGCGCTACGCGCAAGGCCTCAGACCTCCCCTTCGCTGTGTGTGTGTCAAACCTCCCCGCATCAGCGTCATAGCCCTTGGATGAAAATCCAAAGGCCATGACCTCCCCCCTCGCTTATCTAAGTCGTGCGCATTGTTAAAGACCTCCCCATCTTGTCGCACCCTTGGATCGCAATCCAATGGCTTGGACCTCCTATCCTCATCGCGGATGACCTCCCGTTTGTTCACCACCGTGCGATGTGGATCGAGGGGTGTGACCTCCGTTCTCATTTTAAAACATATCTGGGTTCAGATCTAAGCCATCCAAGACCTCCCTTGGCTCTGTTTTTTCTTCCCCGCGTGCGTGCACCGTGGCGAGGGGCAAGGTCGATGCCTTGTCCTCTCCCCTCGACTTAAACGGCTCTATTCTTGCCATGCATTTAATGCCCGACCTTGGCATTAAATCTTTGGTCGGCCTTCCCACTCCTCTTGCCCCACTGACTGTCAACCTCATGTCTTGTCCACCCCATGGACCAACAGTGGGCTAAGCTCACCATGGAGCTTAGCCCCAGCTCATAACCTTCACCCCGGGCTATAAGTTGTCCCTTGGAATCCTCCCTTGGCTTCCTTTGCACACCTTGGATCTCGGCCTTGCACCGTGCGTGGTGAGCTCCTCCTCCACCAACCCTTCCTTCTCCCTTGACCATTGTCGAGCTTGGAGCTCCTCGGTGGCAAAAGGGTTCAGTGGCTTTTCCTCCCTCTCCTTGTTTCTATCTGGGCATCTCCCTCTGTGACCTCAACCCTAACTTCCTTTGGTTGGGGCATTTGCAGAGGTGGCCTAGCTGAGGCGGGAGCTTGGAGCGTGGAGCCTAGGCCGTGGAGCACCCCTCATCTTCACCATCACCATCCTCGACCTCCCGGCATCGTTAGGACCTCCGGTACTCCCGATAGTCCTAGGCGCTGGGCACCCGCATGTTTGATGTCGCGGAGCTTTATGTTGGGCTGCAGCTGAATGTCGCATGAGCTTCCTTTTTGCATTTTTGTCTTTTGGCCATGCGGGTCATCCTTGTCCTCTCGGCTCGCCCGGCGATTAAAACCGTCGTCACCGTCGAGTGAGCCCATGGTGTGCGCAACACTATTGCGCACACGATGATGTCCTTGGTTGTCGTGGCGAGTCCGCATCGCCGCAACAACCACTTCTTTGAACTTCGGGATCTTTGTCGGACGTCCGGCGTGCGTTGTCGTTTTAGGGCGAGATTCACCGTTTAATGCCTCAATCATTGCAATCATGGGGTTAGCGTTAAATGCCATTAACCTGTCTTTTGCGCGCATTTAAGACCTCCGTAGCGTGGACCTCCTTGTGTCCCGCGCAATAACTCCATGTCTCGCTTGTCCGTGTCTTGTGCTTGAGCTAAGCGTTGGATCTCGGACATCCATGACCTCCTCCGAGGAGATCTGGGCGTCCGGGACCTCCCCCGCGAGCGATCGTGGCCGTCCAGACCTCCTTGGAGGTCTGTGACGATAAGACCTCTGCGTAGGACCTCCTCGAGGTCATCTCACCGTTGAGGACCTCCCCTTTAGATCTGGTCCGTCCGGACCTCCCCTATCGGCGTGGTCTATTGGATTCACCATCAACGGCCATGACCTCCCTCATCTCGCACTTGCGCGTTGCTAGGAGGTCCGAACCTCTGGACCTCACGAGCGCGTGTGTGCGTTACCTCTGGGAGGTCTCGAGCCGTTAGATCTGTGATCTGTGGTGACGACCTCCCATGTCCTTGTGATTTTTTTAGAATTTCTGTGGGCTGTTATTTTAAGAGGCTGAAGGAGGTATGAACTTTAAAATTTCATAACTTTTTCAATTTAAATCCAAATAGAGTGATTCAAATTGTGTTAGCTCTGTCTTGGACTTGACTTTAATCTAAAAATGATTGTAAGTTGAGTTCAGCCCCAGAGCACAGTTTACCATTAGATTTTAAGATTAACTTTAAATGTACACTCAAATTAATGCTTAACTTGTAAAATACATAACTAATGCTCTTTAGATTATTTTTGAGTGAGACCAACCTTGTTGGTTTCCTCTAATAATGAACTCACTGTGAAAATTAGTTTTGAGCATGTTGCTGTTATAGAAATGAGGACTTGTGCATTATAATTTTGTTCAAGTTCTTGTTTTTGAAAAATTATGGAAAGTGCAATATAGCTCCAAATGAGATGAACTCAATTGTGTTATTCATCTCATAAGGTGCTGGTTTTACAGTAAAAATTTCAGTATCACCACCTTTCTAGAAAATGTTGCCTCATAATTAAATTAGTAAATAGTGCAGTTTGGTAATTTTAAGGGCTGAGCAGAATTGTTTTGCTCATAGCTTTTGCATTAAGAATCCAAATCCATTGGTTCTTGTTGCTAAAATCCTAAAATCACCCTCTTGCTTCTGTAGAAAATTCAGAGAATTTGGAGTTCGTTTGCTGTGCTGTCTTTGTTGTTTTTAAATCGTTCTTATCGGTTCTTTATCGCTTTTCCGTTAGGTTTCGACATTTGTGGTGATCCCGAGAGTGATCCTCGACCATGATTGACCAGCAACAGCAAGGCAAGCAGTTTGATCATTTCCATCATTGTCCCATTACTTTAAAGTTTAATATATTGTTTTACTTCTATGTATGCATGCTACTTTGTGTTAAATGTCGCTAGTAATCCTATAGTTGCATAATCTGTAGGAGTTGTTTATCCTCTACTACCAATGAGCCTAGGTTATTTGCGGTGGTTTGAGCTCGTTGGATGAGCTCTTATCACTTAGTAGTTGCGTTTTCTCTTGCTTAGACATGCTTAATGCGGTAGTAATGGGCGATCATCGACTTAGTCGATGGTCTTGATCACTCAAAACTGATTATTACTCCTATATGTCCAGCACTTGTGCTTTGATTAATTGTAAAATCAAAACTGAAAATAAAAGATTGATTTAGACTTGGGCATATTGGATGGATGGTGCGGTTTTGGAATGTGGTGGTATGCTGGGTCCCTAAGGACCGAGTACTTGGGTCACTAAGCCAGCGCTTTTGCGTGCTAACCACACGAGGGGATATGGGACCTCTCTTGACTAAGTACTTTGGGAGGTGTTAATTATGAGCTGGTCGGTGGGTGTTTAAAAAGAAAATGTATGTGTGTGGTGTGGGAGGGAGCATTAGCGAACCGGTTAGGGCATCTAATGTGTCCTTGTCCCCGTGGGATCGGCTCGTAATTAGCATCGTCCATTGGAAATGTCTCGTAGGACTTAGCCGTGAAGCATACCAAAGGTAGTGTGCTTAAAGGAAAGGCGATGCGGCGTGTGGGTACATTGGTACACCCTGCAGGTTAAAACTATTCGAATAGCCTCGTCCTAAGTTATGGACATGCTTGGTAAGGTCGTTCAAGAACTAGACTCAACCATTTAATTAAAACTTGATGGGTTGGTATGAATGGATGTTCATACTATTGTTGTGGTGGCTAATGGGTTAGTCACTTCTAGGATGTTCTTGTTGTTGTTATCATGTTATTATCTCGTTGTTATTTCAACAATTAAAAATACTTTGTCAAATTGCCTTCAATCTACTATATTATTGCAAATGAAAACTTGCTTTGTGCTAAAATGAGTCCAAAGCCTCATCCACTTAAATAAAGCTTGCATATAGCTAAATTATAGTTTTGTTATCTTACATGTCGGTCTTGCAGTACAATAAACAAGTTATTGTACTCATTTGCTTTCTTAACAACTTTGTTGCAGAGGAGGTAGAGCCCAAAGGGCTTTACTTTTAATAGTTGTCTTGGTGGTTGGGAGAAGCGACTAGCTTGGCGGTCGGTCGATTGCCTTGTGGGCTAAAGGCACCTTTGGTTGGCTCTTATTTTGGGCCATCTTTATGGCACTTTTGCTTCATTGTGTATCTTTGTAGTCTTGTAGTTATTTGGCGGTCGGCCTCTCTTTTGTAATATCTATCTTGTATTAATATTAACTTCGGTTTGTTGCTTATGTACTATGTGTTGTATGGAATTGATACATTCTTTTGTTGTGAGGTATGTATCTTGCATGCATTCGGGAGTATACATCTCTCGAGACTGGTTTATTTGGTTGATAATACTAGGGTCAATTGGATGACTAAGTATTATGAGCTTAATAAATCCGGTGCTCTAAAAAGTTGGTATCGAGCCGTTCGACCGTAATAACATAAGCAAGTCGTCTTTAGGATATTTTGAAAACCTAATTTCAAAATATCAAATGAGTTTTGAAAGCTTAAGAAAACTCTCACATTTTACTCCTCATCTATCTTAGCTTTCTCTTCTCATCTCACTCTAATTTGAGTTTTAAAAGTTGTTTTCCTCTCTTCCTTTCTACAAAATAGTTGTTATCGATTAATTGGGTTTTGGATAACTTATGAGAGTCCTAAATTTGGAATCTTGGCTGCCTTTTGGTGAAGAATAGAAGTGTTTGGAGCCGAAATACAAATCTGGAATTTTTGGACAGCCAATAAGTAATTCAGGGCAGCAAGCACAAGTCAGGAATTAGGGTAGAAAATGAGAGGTTAAATCAACTAAAAAAATTGTGGGAATAAAAGGGTAAGATGTGATACTAGTTAGCTAAGTATCTAACACTTATTTCGCTGCATTAACCTTGCTCTCTAATAGTTTTAGATCTCATCTCACAATCTGATTTTTAATCTTCTCGATCAATTACTCGTTCATTCAATACGGGTTAGTTGAGTTGAGAAGTTGAGCCTTCTTTTGGTGTTTCTTGGCTGTTTTAGAGTCTTTTAGAAGCTTCTAAAGTTGATTTACTCGCTGTTTTGGCTTTCGATTTGGGCGATATTCCATTCCCTAGTCGTTAGCTTTTGCTTTCTTTAAGGCTTTGTTTTTCGGGCTTAGTTGCTAACCCATCCCTTCAGCTTTGGAGGTGCCTAACATCAGGTTGGGTAAACTTCTTGTCAACCCTCGTCCTGCTTCTACTTTATTCAAATCAGGAGCTTCTCATTCTCTTGTATCTAAGCTTTTGGCTCCTTTGCTTGACCCGTTGCTCATTCACTCTCCCGGTTCGGAGTTGAGAGCTGGATCCGAGTGTCGGAATGTCCTGTTGAAATCGAGAAAGTGGAATCCATGCCAAGAATTACATCTAAACCTGTGCAAACCATTGAAATGGATTGGTTGTCCAAAGCACATAGGGCCGTCGATTGCGCCAGAAGCTCATCTCTCTGTCTAGCTCCTCCGTGGCGGGTTTAGCTTTCGCCATGAATTTGCTAGATCCGCATCTCTTCGGCGCTTGAAGCGAAGCCGCTCTAGATATTAGCGAAGTCCCAACAATTTGTGACTTTGTTGGCGTCTTTCCCGCAGATCTTCGAGGATGCCACCGTTCGAGACCTCGAGTTTGTCATTGAGTTGGCTCCGGTACCACCCCTATATCAAAGAGGCCTTATCGGATGCCACCGAGCGAGTTGATGGAGTTGAAGAAGCGATTAAGTGAGCTGCAAGAAAAGGGTTTCATCCACCTAGCTCATCTCCTTGGGGTTGTCCGGCAATCTTCGTAAAGAAGAAGGGCGGTACTTTACGCATGTGCGTTGATTACCGCCAGCTTAATGAAGTGATGAAAGAACAAGTATCCATTGCTCGCATTGGCGATCTCTTCGATCAATTAACTGGAGCTCGAGTTTTCTCAAGATTGATCTCGAGTGGGATATCATCGAGGTTCGTATTCGGCTGAGGATATTCCCAAGACCGCGTTCTCTACTCACTACGGCTTGTATGAGTACCTTTGTCATGTCATTAAGCAACCAATGCTCTGCCTTATTCATGAATCTCATGAATTCGGTATTCATGGAGTATTTGGATAAGTTTGTCGTGGTCTTCATCGATGATATCCTTATCTACTCCAAAACGATGAAGAGCATGCCGAGCATCTGAAGCTTGTGTTAGGCAAGCTCGTGAGCACCATTTGTCTGTGAAGTTCGACAAGTCGCGTGCAGTTGAAGGAAGTGGCTTTCTTAGGCCATATTCTTTCGGCGAGGCGTAGCCGATTGATCCTAACAAGGTCGGCGATGTTCTTTCATGGAGTCACTGCCGGTCACCGATGTGCGGAGTTTTCTCGGTTTAGCGGGATATTATCGTCGCTTTATCGAGAACTTCTCCAAGATCATGGCCGATGACGGAGTTGCTCAAGAAGGACAAGAAGTTCGTGTGGTCCGTTGAGTGTGAGAAAGTTTCCAAATACTCAAGAAGCGTTTGACCACCGCTCCGTTCTCGTTCTTCCCGATATCCATCGAAGCTTCGATATCTTTTGCGATGCTTCTCGTCGAGGCCTCGGTTGTGTCCTTATGCAAGAAGGCAAGGTAGTGGCCTATGCATCAAGGCAATTGAGACCTCATGAACTCAACTACCCTACTCATGACTTGGAGTTAGTGATGTGATTCATGCACTTAAGATTTGGCGACATTACCTAATCGTGTCGTTGTGAAGTGTATTCGGATCACAAAAGCTTAAAGTACTGTTCACCCGACTGACTGAACCTCGGGCAAAGGAGATGGTTGGAGTTGATCAAGGACTATGATGTGGGTATTCACTACCATCCGGGCAAGGCTAATGTAGATCTCGATCGCTCGATCATAAGCGCATTGCAATGCCTTGTTGTCGAGGAGCTTGACCCGCTCTTCGGAAGAATTTCAGCGTCTCAACTTGAGTTTAGTTGAGCATGGTTCTCTCATTGCCTTGGTTGTGCAACCAACTTTGGTGGATCGGATCAAGTCCGCTCGTGATCGGATATTGGAGTGAGCCACATTAAGGCAAATGTCAAGAGCGGAACGACCAAGTGCTTCTCGAGGATGAGCATGGTGTCGTGAGGTTGAACAACGCCTTGTGGTTCCAAAGGACATGGAGTTGCGGAATTTGATCCTCCATGAAGCCCATGATTCGCCATTATCCATTCATCCGGGGCCACAAAGATGTATCAAGATCTTCGCAGAGATTTTGGTGGACCCGAATGAAGAGGAGATTGCGAAGTTCGTTCTTAAAGTCGACGTGTGTCGTCGTGTCAAGGCGAGCATCGGCGTCTGTGGGGCGCTTGACCTTTGCCAATTCTCGAGTGGAAGTGGGATTCGATCGGAATGGATTTCATCTTTGGTCTACCCGACCCGAAGAAGAATGATGCCATTTGGGTCGTCATCGATCGATTGACTAAGGTGGCACATTTCCTTCCGTCAAGACCGACCTTGGGTAGGTCTTTTGGCGAACTCTATATCGCCCGCATCGTGAGTTTGCGGTGTGTCGAAAACGATTGTGTCGGATCGTGGATCCCTTTTCACGTCTCGTTTTTGGCATAGCTTGCAAGAGGCTATGGGCACCGTCTTACCTTTAGCACGGCATTTCACCCCAAAGCGATGGTCGGACCGAGAGGGTCAACCAAGTTTTGGAAGACATGCTTCGTGCTTGTGTCCTTTCATATGGGAAGCATTGGGAGAAATGCTTGCCATTCGCGAAGATTTTCTTATAACAACGACTTCGGGCCGGTCTCGGCATGGCACCATTTGAGGCCTTATACGGAGAAAGTGTAGAACCCGTTGAACTGGTGAGAGAGACCGGTGAAAGACCTCTCTTTGGCCGGACTCAATCAATGAGGCGGCGCCAAGTCCGGCTTATTCGTGGCGTTTGCGCGCAGCTCAATCGAGCAAAAGAGCTATGCGGATCGCCGTCGGCGAGAGTTGCGTTTTGAGCCTAATGACTTTGTTTATCTCAAAGTCTCTCCTTTGAAGGGCCATCAACGTTTGGCGTCAAGGGCAAGTTGGCTCCTCGATATGTCGGTCCCTACCGCGTTATCGAGAAGAAGGAGCTGTTGCCTACAAGTTGGAGTTGCCCGGTACTTGAGGGGGTACATGATGTTTTCCATGTGTCCCGGCTTAAGAAGTGTCTCCGTGTTCCAAGCGAGGAAGCTCCGTTGGAAACTCTCGATGTTCAGGAAGATTTGACCTATCGCGAGCACCTGTTCGGCGTACTCGATGAGTCGAGCGAAGGACAAGGAATAAGACCATCAAGTTCCTTAAAGTTCGATTGGTGAACCATTACGAAGATGAGGCTACTTGGGAAAGAGAAGATCGTCTGCGTGTGGACTATCCATCTTTCTTTATCGAGTGAGCCAAATCTCGGACGAGATTTTTTGTAAGGGGGAGATTTTGTAACATCCCAAGTGTATAAACAGGGTTATTCAAGTATAATTATATGTGTAGAAATTAAAACTTTTCTCACATCTTGAAAACCCTAATCTCTTATGTAATTCTTGTCCAAGAGTTGTGTAATTCAAAAGCATAAAGCTCTTGTTGACCAAAAGTCAAACTCATTTTCCAATTATCTTAAATCTTGTGCCAATCATTTGAAAATATTTTCCTTGGTCCTAAAGCTGATGTGGGACCCCTCTGAAAAATATCACAAGTTGTAAAACTTGTTTGATAATTTTGGAGGCAAAACAAATCATGGAACAGCCTTAATGAATTTCCTGAGAAAAATGCATTGCATAATAACCTCTGGAAATTTTATGCAAGGTTAATCTCATTGTCAACAAGCTCTGTAAAAATTTCATGAATTTTGGAGTTGAATAGCTATCCCAAACAATTTTGCAAAGTCTCATTTGTTAGAAAACTAAACTTAAAACTTGGCACTATTCCTTGGGTGCCAGTATTCAAACTGGTCAAGCCCAACCCCATCGACCTCCTTTCCCACCTTGATGAGGTCGTAGCCGTTGGATCCAATCCAAAGGCCACGACCTCCCCTCAACCAACGCACCCGGGACCTCCTTGAAGTCCTCTTGACCTCGTGGACCTCCTCGGGTCAGCGTGGGCGCCAGACCTCCTCGCGGTCAACACCGCAAAGGCCTCCCCACCTCATCGAGGTCATAGCCGTTGGATCAAAGATCCTGGTCATGACCTCCCACATGTGTTAAACCTCAAAAACCTCCCTCTTTGTTAAACTTAGCAAACATCCCACCTACATGAGGTCCACGACCATTAGATCAAAAATCCATGGTCGCGACCTCCTCCTCTTAATCTAACTATCAGACCTCCTTTGCACTCACTTGAGGTCATGGTAGTTGATTTACATCCAAAGGCCACGACCTCCTCTGAAAAACATCACAGCAAGGTCCTTCCACCTTGATGAGGTCATAACCCTGGATCGAAAATCACGGCCATGACCTCCTTGCCTTTTCCGCCTTGGAGCTCGCTCAACGCACGAGATCAATGGGCGATTCGGACCATCTCTTGAGCCCTTAGATCCAAATCGGAGGCTAAGACCTCCTTTGCGCTTCTGCGCAAGGCCTCGAACCTCCCCTCATTGTGTGCGTGTCAAACCTCCCGCATCAGCGTCATAGCCCTTGGATGAAAATCCAAAGGCCATGACCTCCCCTCGCTTATCCGAGTCGTGCGCATTGTTAAAGACCTCCCCATCTTGTCGCACCCTTGGATCGCAATCCAATGGCTTGGACCTCCTATCCCTCATCGCGCATGACCTCCCGTTTGTTCACCACCGTGCGATGTGGATCGTGAAATTGTGACCTCCGTTCTCATTTTAAAACATACCGGTTGAGATCTAAGCCATCCAAGACCTCCCTTGGCTCTGTTTTTCTTCCCAGCGTGCTGCGTGGCGAGGGCAAGGTCGATGCCTTGTCCTCTCCCCTCGACTTAAGCGGCTCTATTCTCGCCATGCATTTAATGCCCGGACCTTGGCATTAAATCTTGGTCGGCCTTCCCTCCTCCGCCCCATGACTGTCAACCTCATGTCTTGTCCACCCCATGGACCAACTTGGTGGGCTAAGCTCACCATGGAGCTTAGCCCCACTCATAACCTTCACCCGGGCTATAAGTTGTCCTTGGAATCCTCCTTGGCTTCCTTTGCACACCTTGGATCTCGGCCTTGCACTTAGTGCGTGGTGAGCTCCTCCTCCACCAACCCTTCCTTCTCCATGACCATTGTCGAGCTTGGAGCTCCTCGGTGGCAAAAGGGTTCAGTGGCTTTCCTCCCTCTCCTTGTTTCTATCTGGGCATCTCCGCTGTGACCTCAACCCTAACTTCCTTTGGTTGGGGCATTTGCGAGAGGTGGCCTAGCTGGGCAGGAGCTTGGAGCGTGGAGCCTAGGCCGTGGAGCACCCCTCATCTTCACCATCACCATCCTCGACCTCCCGGCATCGTTAGGACTTCGGTACTCCACGATAGTCCTAGGCGCTGGGCACCCACATGTTTGATGTCGCGGAGCTTTATGTTGGGCTGCAGCTTGAATGTCGCGCGGAGCTTCCTTTTGCATTTTTGTCTTTTGGCCGTCTTGGTCATCCTTCGTCCTCTCCGGCTCGCCGGCGATTAAAACCGTCGTCGCCGTCGAGTGAGCCCATGGTGTGCGCAACACTATTGCGCACACGGTGATATCCTTGGTTGTCGCCCGGCGGTCCGCATCGCCGGCAACAACCACTTCTTTGAACTCGGGATCTTTGTCGGACGTCCGGCGTGCGTTGTCGTTTTAGGGCGAGATTCACCGTTTAATGACTCAATCATTGCAATCATGGGGTTAGCGTTAAATGCCATTAACCCATCTTTTCTTGCGCATTTAAGACCTCCGTAGCGTGGACCTCCTTGTGTCCGGCGCAATAACTCCATGTGCCTTGTGTCGTGGCTGCTGCCATGAGAGCTAAAGCTGGATCTGGACATCCATGACCTCCTCCGAGGAGATCTGGGCGTCCGGGACCTCCCCATGTGATCGTGGCCGTCCGGACCTCCTTGGAGGTGCAGTGGACGATAAGACCTCTGCGTGGGACCTCCTCGAGGTCATCTCACCGTTGAGGACCTCCCCTTTAGATCTGTCCGTCCGGACCTCCCCTATCGGCGTGGTCCGTTGGATTCACCATCAACGGCCATGACCTCCCTCATCTCGCACTTGCGGCGTTGCTAGGAGGTCGAGAACCTCTGGACCTCACGGCGCGTGTGTGCGTTACCTCTGGGAGGTCTCGAGCCGTTAGATCTGTGATCGTGGCTCACGACCTCACATGTCCTTGTGATTTTTTTAGAATTTCTGTGGGCTGTTATTTTAGGCAAGGAGGTATGAACTTTAAAATTTCATAACTTTTTCAATTTAAGTCCAAATAGAGTGATTCAAATTGTGTTAGCTCTGTCTTGGACTTGACTTTAATCTAAAAATGATTGTAAGTTGAGTTCAGCCCCAGAGCACAGTTTACCATTAGATTTTAAGATTAACTTTAAATGTACACTCAAATTAATGCTTAACTTGTAAAATACATAACTAATGCTCTTTAGATTATTTTTGAGTGAGACCAACCTTGTTGGTTTCCTCTAATAATGAACTCACTGTGAAAATTAGTTTTGAGCATGTTGCTGTTATAGAAATGAGGACTTGTGCATTATAATTTTTGTTCAAGTTCTTGTTTTTGAAAAATTATGGAAAGTGCAATATAGCTCCAAATGAGATGAACTCAATTGTGTTATTCATCTCATAAGGTGCTGGTTTTACAGTAAAAATTTCAGTATCACCACCTTTCTAGAAAATGTTGCCTCATAATTAAATTAGTAAATAGTGCAGTTTGGTAATTTTAAGGGCTGAGCAGAATTGTTTTGCTCATAGCTTTTGCATTAAGAATCCAAATCCATTGGTTCTTGTTGCTAAAATCCTAAAATCACCCTCTTGCTGCTGTAGAAAATTCAGAGAATTTGGAGTTCGTTTGCTGTGCTGTCTTTGTTGTTTTTAAATCGTTCTTATCGGTTCTTTATCGCTTTTCCATTAGGTTTCGACATTTGTGGTGATCCCGAGAGTGATCCTCGACAACAGATTGACCAGCAACAGCAAGGCAAGCAGTTTGATCATTTCCATCATTGTCCCATTACTTTAAAGCTTAATATATTGTTTTACTTCTATGTATGCATGCTACTTTGTGTTAAATGTAAGCTAGCAATCCTATAGTTGCATAATCTGTAGGAGTTGTTTATCCTCTACTACCAATGAGCCTAGGTTATTTGCGGTGGTTTGAGCTCGTTGGATGAGCTCTTATCACTTAGTAGTTGCGTTTTCTCTTTGCTTAGACATGCTTAATGCTTGGTAGTAATGGGCGATCATCGACTTAGTCGATGGTCTTGATCACTCAAAACTGATTATTACTCCTATATGTCCAACACTTGTGCTTTGATTAATTTGTAAAATCAAAAACTGAAAATAAAAGATTGATTTAGACTTGGGCATATTGGATGGATGGTGCGGTTTTTGGAATGTGGTGGTATGCAGGTCCCTAAGGACCGAGTACTTGGAGTCACTAAGCCAAGCGCTTTTGCGTGCTAACCACACGAGGGGATATGGGACCTCTCTTGACTAAGTACTTTGGGAGGTGTTAATTATGAGCTGGTCGGTGGGTGTTTAAAAAGAAAATGTGTGTGTGTGGTGTGGGAGGAGCATTAGCAGACCGGTTAGGCTGTCTAATGTGTCCTTGTCCCCGTGGGATGCGGCTCGTAATTAGCATCGTCCATTGGAAATGTCTCGTAGGACTTAGCCGTGCCGGCATACCAAAGGTAGTGTGCTTAAAGGAAAGGCGGTCTGACGTGTGGGTACATTGGTACACCCCTGCAGGGTTAAAACTATTCGAATAGCCTCGTCCTAGGTTATGGACATGCTTGGTAAGGTCGTTCAAGAACTAGACTCAACCATTTAATTAAAACTTGATGGGTTGGTATGAATGGATGTTCATACTATTGTTGTGGTGGCTAATGGGTTAGTCACTTCCAGGATGTTCTTGTTGTTGTTATCATGTTATTATCTCGTTGTTATTTCAACAATTAAAAATGCTTTGTCAAATTGCCTTCAATCTACTATATTATTGCAAATGAAAACTTGCTTTGTGCTAAAATGAGTCAAAGCCTCATCCACTTAAATAAAGCTTGCATATAGCTAAATTATAGTTACTGTTATCTTACCGTCGGTCTTGCGAGTACAATAAACAAGTTATTGTACTCATTTGCTTTCTTAACAACTTTGTTGCAGAGGAGGTAGAGCCCAAAGGGCTTTACTTTTAATAATTTGTCTTGGTGGTTGGGAGAAGCGACTAGCTTGGCGGTCGGTCGATTGCCTTGTGGGCTAAAGGCACCTTGGTTGGCTCTTATTTTGGGCCATCTTTATGGCACTTTTGCTTCATTGTGTATCTTTGTAGTCTTGTAGTTATTTGGCGGTCGGCCTCTCTTTTATAATATCTATCTTGTATTAATATTAACTTTTGGTTTGTTGCTTATGTACTATGTGTTGTATGGAATTGATACATTCTTTTGTTGTGAGGTATGTATCTTGCATGCAGGAGTATACATCTCTCGAACTGAGTTTATTTGGTTGATAATACTAGGGTCAATTGGATGACTAAGTATTATGAGCTTAATAAATCCGGTGCTCCTGAATGCTCTCTCACGGCGGGAGGAAGAGGCGGTTACTATGTGCACACTT